>CM067222.1:37292352-38505878 GCA_034190945.1 Octodonta nipae | reverse complement strand
TTGAACATTTACCAATAATTATTGCAAGATAGTATACCTTACAATGTACAGAAAGTCGTTATGGGCAATTGAAGAAGAACTTCTAAGTATTGTTTGGTCAATGAAAAAATATGGACCACTAATTTTTGGGCAGAAACGTAACATAGTCAGTTGATTGCAAACCATTATTGTGGTTACTTTCTATCAAGGATCCAGGCTCAAGGTTAGCAAGATGGCGCTTGAAGCTTCAAGAATACGACTACGAAGTTTACAAAAAAGGCAGATGGTCTAGGATAAAATTAATACTTTAAATGAAAATTCAGAGTCTGAAAGTGATTACGAAACTAACCTTTTGAATCGAAAAGAAAGAAACGTATTTAAACAACTTTTTCATAATTTTTGTATAGAAAGAAGAAATAATTCTCTTGTAGACTTTAACATAATTAAACATACAAATGATAATCTCATATTTGGTCTGCATAACACATATTTATTTAGTACTAGAAGATAGATCTAGAGACTACCTTCTATTTCAACCAGTTCTGAAGATCAAAAGTCTAAATATGTCATAATTTTAACTGTCAAAAATAATTTAAATGTTCAAAATAGAAGATACTATATAGTTCAATTACCGACAAGGAAACTGAGTCTTTAAGTTTGAAAAATTGTTTTAGAATATCTTTCAACTAAAATGAATTAAGTCCTAATAATTATTATATCAATCCAATTAAAACATTTACCTTTACTTGAAATTTTGAGTTATATTTTTAAAGATACAGAAGTCACATTTACAATTTGTCATGATATAGTTACTATTCCTGAAGAGGCAGAAAGACAGCAAATTATTGAAAAATATCCACTACAGTAAAACTTCAGTTCACAAAGGAATGAATGAAACTTACAGAAAAAAATACGGGAACGTTATGTATGGAAAAATATGAAAAATTATATTGAAAATTATATTAAGTCGTGTGATACTTGTAATAAAACAAAAACTAGTAGGAAGAATCTTGATTATCCTTTAGTAATAACTGAAACACTGACAAACCTTTTGAGCTTCTAATATTGATTTATTATGCGGCTCGACACTCTCGCGAAGCGCCTCCTGGAGACCCTCGGAAAGAGGCTTGGCGAGTGGAGGCTGCAGGAGTGCTAGCCATCTCGATTTATTCAGTGGCCGGCTACGTTGTAATCCAGTCAATTTACACATTGGAGTTACGAAAAATTCATAAGAAGCCATAACTTGGTAAAATTGCTCAAAATACAATTATAAAAGAAATCTCAAAAGTCTTCATCGTTCCGGTCTGTGTAGAAAAAGACAAGTTTTTCGCGATTTTCAACAAAACGGTGAGTTTTATCGCAAAATTACCATAACATGCTCTACAAAAAATTATTAATATTTTTTTTCCTAAGTGTCACGGTTTAGAGATATAAGGCTTTAAAAAGTTGAATAATTTGTTATCGTCATAATTTGCACACGCCACCTATGAGCTAGTGTACTTAGCGCGTTTTTAAAGTGGTTTCCCCAATAGGCCTATTCCACGGGTCTGTTGTAATTTTGTTTGTTCGGAACTATTGCAAAATAATATTTATTAATAAGGGTTGGTAAAAATAAAAGCAGTATAACTACAAATAATCGCTAAAGTTATTCATCTGAATCATATTTTCCAATATTTCTGCTTCAATTTTGCTTCTTCTCCTTTTCTTGATCTTCTTATTCTCGTTCTTCTTCTGTTCTTTTTGTTCCTCTTGATTTTGGGTTGAAGTAAATTGCCCCAATAGCGATTCCTCGTTGGTCTCATAGGAGTGCTCTATAGTTGCTGACTCAAATTAGAGCACGGCCGGCCTTGACAATGTGTACACGTCAGGGAACAAAATAGTCTAACTATTTTACAACCACATTTACCATTACATCCCTTTTTGCAGTTGCAAAATATTGTGTTTAACATTTTCTCTGGCGCTGGAAAAAGCAGATATATTCGAAACTTATGATTCAGATGAATAAATTTAGCAACTTTTTTGCATTAACACCGTTTTTATTTTTACCAACCTTATTAATAAATATTATTTTGCAATACTTCCGAAACAAACAAAATCACTACAGACCCGTGGAATAGGCTTATTAGGGCAAAAACGCGCTAAGTACACTACCTCATAGGTAGCGGGAAAACGTCTGCAAATAGTTATGACGA
The DNA here is from genome assembly GCA_034190945.1 of Octodonta nipae. Lineage (NCBI taxonomy): Eukaryota > Metazoa > Arthropoda > Insecta > Coleoptera > Chrysomelidae > Octodonta > Octodonta nipae. The sequence continues at coordinate 38,503,707 of CM067222.1, read as the reverse complement.
TTACAAATTATTCTACTATTTAAAGCGTTATATCTCTGAAACAGTGACTCTTAGTAAAGAGAATACTCATAATTTTTTTTGTAGAAAATTTTATGTTCTACAATTTTTGCCTAAGTAATTTAGCGATAAAACTCACCGTTTTGGTGAAAATCGCGAAAAACTAATTTTTTTTATCTTTGACCTCGAGCCAATTTTTCCACACACTGGAACGATGAGGACTTTTGAGATTTCTTTTATAATTGTATTTTGAACAATTTTACCAAGTTACATATAAATTTTGAAACATTCCTCCTGATTCCTCCTAAAATTGTTATATTTGAAATATATATATATATTATATATATATAATATATATATATATATATATATACATGTGGGCGCATACTTTGGGGACAGCTTTTTTTATTGATTTTCTCTGCATACATAGGTCATATAAGAGGTATATATTCTAAACAAAACCTAATTTTGCTTATGTATACTAATTTATTGCCAATATTTAAGAATAATTCATATTTTGAACTTTTTATATCTTACGTATAGTTTAAGGACGGTCCTGAAACTATGCGCTACATATATAAAGTGATATACATTTTCTTGGCAGTCCCCAATCTATGCGTTAAATTTTTAGGTCATTCATATATATTCAGTATACATTGGGGACCATAAATTTATATCAGAGGCATGGTTTGGGGACACATGAATTGTTTGTTGCATATCGTTAAAATTTATTGCCTAAGCACATACTCATTTACTTTATATTTTACATGTTCTTACAAGACATAAAAAAGTAGGTATGGTAATTTTATAATTCTTAAAATTTGTTTATTTAATGTCCCTCTGTTCTTTCTCAGGAACGAAAATACCAATTACTTCAGGTCAACTTTAAAATCAAATATAAATTATTAATAAAAAATATTTTTCAATGAACTTTCATTCATTGCCAAGAGTCGATGGTTGCATTGTTACTAATCTTTACATATAAATGAGAATGTTTGTCTGTATGTCCTTTATTTGGGTGGGTCTTAGGACGGTTTAGATCCTCAATTGAACCGGTCGATGGCACTAAGATCGGATTATAACTGCTCCTAAACGGCTGGAACGTTTTTAATGTTTTTTTGTGTATGTTTGGGTGGGTCCCTGGATGGTTTAGATTCACAATTGGACTCGATAGGTGGCACAAAGATCGGGTTATAACTCCTCCTAAACGGCTGGACGGATTTTAATGATTTTTTTGTTGTGTATGTTTAGGTGGGTCTTTGGACGGTTTAGATTCACAATTGAACCCGGTAGATGGCACTAAGATCGGGTTCTAACTGCTTCTAAATGACTGGATAGATTTTAATGATTTTTTTGTGTATGTTTGGGTGGGTCTTTGGATGGTTTCTATTCACAATTGAACACGGTAGGGATCGGGTTCTAACTCCTCATAACGGCTGGAACGATTTTAACGAATTTTTTTGTGTATGTTATGGTGGGTTCCTGGGTGGTTTAGATTTACAATTGGACCCGGTAGGTGGCACAAAATCGGGTTCTAGGAATTCCCTTTTTTGACGATTTTTTTGGCACATTAGTATAGAGTTTATCGAATTCTAATATTAAAAGAACATTTGCTGAACCTGGCCATATTGGGACAGAACAACGTCTGTCGGGTCCGCTAGTTTATGTATAAAATTAGAGAAAATTGTACTCGGCGTTATCCATATACATAACTTTTAATATACTTTTGTCTAGGTATAGGTTACCTGTATATCTACGTGGTGAGGCAAACATTTATTTCGTCATTGGGTTGATTCATATTGACCATGCTAATAAAAGAATAGCAGTGAATTTCACTGTGTTTCTCAGCAATCACGATCAGTTCTATATCGAATTTCTTACCAAATCAAACTAATTAAATAGTCTTAAATAATTGAAATGTTTTACAAAATTTTTTAATATTTTTTAATTTGTAAATTAATAAGTTGCTCGTTCTTGTATGACATAAAGTTACTGCTAATAATAATTAGGTAAGGTTTTTACAGTAAGGACTCGTTTTCACAATACGTTCTCCTACAGGTAGTGGTGGGGTTATCAGTGTGACGGGTGGTGACAGTTTGGTTGGGGGGTGGGTGGGCTAGGGAAATGTGAGGCTCAAATTCATCAAACTATTTAGTTACATTAGCTTACTACTTGGTATATTTACTTGGGTTCATTTTTCGACATTGACGTCGGTCACAATAGGTTCTATTCTATATTCAATATCATAGAAAATAACGCTTCCATATGTTGAATAGAGAGCGCAGATATTCAGTAACAAATTATTAAAAACTCTCTAGACTCTACACTTCCGATGTACATGTAGGATCTGTAATAAATATTCTTATTATAGACACTAGATTTCTCTTATACAATAAAACCTGGTTACCTCGAATTTCTAGAGGAAATGCTAAAAATTTCGAATAAATGAGTTGTTAGAGTATTTAGGGATATACAAACGTTTTTACCACTACAATCGTGTCTCATAAGAGAACGTTTTTTAAAGTTTATATTGTATTTATAGTTATTACGTGTACTACTCAGTCTACGTTAACATTTTTAAGATATAACTGATTTTAAAAAAGAGCATATGTGAGAAGACAGTTAAATCCAGAAATTAGTTAACACTAACAAAAACAGTAATCCTGGAAATAGCAACTACAAAATGTATTCCCAAAACGGAAAGAAAAAGATAAGGTGGTTTGTCGTATACAACTAGCCCGTTGAGCTCGAGAGCTACTATGCAATTGGGCGTTGAAAGCAATATGGATATATGAAGATGAATTAAATGATTGTTAAAATATGCTGCAGAAGCGATATGTAAGATTATTCATAGTGTGGAACAGCCAAATGGGAATTTGATAACGAATAAAGGAGGGCTTGTAGGGAAAAACGCTTGGGCACGTCGATTTGTATTATTTATGGCAATGGCCAATACCAACTTTGTTATTTTAAATGCAGGCCCACGTATATATTTATTGGATTCCCCAGAAAATTCTAGACATAATTCATATACAAGTCCTACCTATCTTCGACTGTTTCGGAAATATTAAGTATATTCAGATTTATTACAAAAATTAACATTAAAAAAATATTTTATTTCACAAATTCTCTACATTACAGTGAATAATTAATTCCCATTTAGCTCTTAACATTGCGAGAGTAAGTAAAAACCATTCCTGCGTTCCTTTTTTCCGATATGAAAAATAAACAGTTTTGTTTATTTTCGCCAAAACTCATAGCCTTAGTATTTTGTCTGCCTGTATGACAGTTGTGATCAGTGTCAGTGGTATTGTCGTTTAAATTTCGTTAACTGTATGTAATAATATCAGAAAATGGTTCATTTAACATAAATGCACAAAATAACCATTCTACAAATGATTGGTTATTTATTTGTGTATTTAAGCTTTAGTACCCAACAGTATAAACCACTAACAGAGCATGTATGTATAAAACTAAATAAAACTAACGCTGTAACTTAATTAAATCTATCATAATAAACAAAACACAAAAGAAAAAAGACAAAAAAGAAAAAAATAACTCAATTAACGTAAATATTTCAATGTAAGGCGTTCACCGTTGATTCATTCTCAGCTTGAACCAGATCGCCAACATGAGAAAATTGAATTTCACAACGCTTGCGGATATTTGTGTAATAGTAACACATGTTGTGCATAGGAGATTTGAGCAAAACGTTTGTTGGAGCCCTAAAGCACAAAAATGTTGAGGTATTTCTGGCCTCAGAGGTACCAGATTTGTTAAGTAGTGTCGGTTATTATTATGAAGTAGTTTGAACAAAAAGTTTAAGAAGGCACATAGTCTTAGTACATTAAGGCTGACAAATGAAAACTGATTTAATAATCTGATAGCTATTGCACGTTTTGAAGACCAGATATTTCAGAAAGCTTTGAATTCGCTCAACAGAAACTTTGTGACACTCATACAAGGGATGCCATATTATATCTCCGTATTCAAGCCTACAACGTACAAAATATAATAAATATTTTTAGAGTCACAATATTTGAAAAACCTTGAGAACTTCCTACAATGAACCCATACATTCGGGCAGCATTAGATGTCATATACTCAATATGATTCGTAAAAGTCAGTTTGTCATCAAAAATAAAACCTAGATCCTTTATTTTTTCACATCTCTCAAGGAGATTATTTTTAATATTATATGAGAATTTAACAAGAGTATGTGAACAAATGATGGTAAGGTTAGATAACAATGTGATCCAATTAGAAGCTGTTTTGTTTTCTTATGAAAGCACATTTAAATTTCATGGTCATGTTAATCGTCAAAATTGCCGCTATTGGTCTAACGAGAATTCTCACTGGATGACAGAGAAACATACGGAATATCCTGAAAAGTTAATGTTTGGGCAGGAATTGTTGGAAATCATATCGTAGGTCCCTTTTTCATTAATGGCAACTTGAATGGTGATAAATATTTAGAACTGCTCCAAAATAATGTCGTGCTGACTTTGACAAACTTATATCCTGATGCAGTAAACTCACAAGTTCTAGTCAATACAATATGTTTTCAGCAAGATGGAGCACCGCCCCATTAAGAAATCAATGTCGGGCAGTACCTGAACAAAGTTTTTCCAAATCGGTGAATGGGAGGAGCGGATCGATAGAATGGCCAGCACGAACTCCTGATTTGACGCCATTGAACTATTTTTTGTGATGTACGCGAATTATGTCTAGAATTTTCTGGAGATTCCAAAAAATAAATAATATACAGAGGCTTGCATTTAAATTAAGAAAGTTGGTATTGTCATATTAATATTAGTAGCGATGTATGCGATGTATGTAGGGGGCTTCTAACTTTTGTGGCGTACTATTTATAAGGGGGTGCAGAAAGTGTAACAAGGGAAAAGGAGTGGGGTCTAAAATGGCTAAATTTAGTGTGTCGTTTTTTTATGAACGCTCCTTAAGCGTTCTAATTTTCAAAACATCATTATCCATACTTCCATTACTTGGTATTATTAACTAGGTTCAAGAATCAGTAATACTGTACATTTGTTTAGAAATAAAATGTATTCTAAATGAATAACGCTGAGAAAAGAAAACTCCAATTACTTATCAATTAAGGTATTAGGTAATCCCCACTTTCCAAATAATCCAAATAATCATGAAATAATTATGTTGAGCTATCTTTTGTAATAGTAATTTGGGATCTATCTAAAGTCGGTTTTGTTATGTTATTCCATTCATCACATAATAAAGACACAGTTCTTATTGTATGGGATTATTTTAGATTGTCATTTAGTATTTTTTAGCGTTTATTTTTCGATACAAATCGAAGCAATTTTAAAATGAGTAGAAACAGATTGAGACATTAATATACTTAGTTCGAAAATTAGAAGAATTTCTAATGTCTAGGATATAACAAATTTAATATCGACATAATTTTATTGTTCTATTTAAAACAATATGTTGTTTCTTATGAAGAAATGTATAGTTGTCGGGTTCCGAGAAAAATCTCAAATAGTTTTTTTGTCCTCTAACCTTCGTTTATCGAGAAGCAACGTTCTATATACTTCCCGGAAAATAAACTTTGTTTCGGCTGCCGAACTAAACGATTATTTTCTAACTTCGGCTACACGACAGGAAAAAAATATCGATAGTACCTACCTACTTCAATAAATAACTAAAACAGAATTTATTATTTATTTTAAGCACTTTTTAATAAAACTCGGAAATATAAACCATATTCATATGTATTATTTTGCTTAAAGTGATGTTTTAGAAAGCATAATGATTGCTTTAATGCCGGCTGGCGACAAAAGCAGACTACTAAGGCCAAACTTATGATTTAACCCATATGTTTTCAAACGGGAACCTTTATCTTATGGGTACTATGAGTACACGATTTTGAATTATATTTTCTTTAAAATTCACTATTTAATTTGTGCGGCGGCTTGCCCAGAAATTACATTTTGGATTAAAGTAAATCAATTGATCGGTGTAATCTGTTATTTCATTGATTGAAAATGTGCGTCATTCATGTCAATGCAATAGTTTGAACTGTGTGTTTTCGGCTCTTGTAAAAACTTCTTTGAAACCAATTGATTTCACAACATTTCGATAGCTTTAGATCTGCTCCCATCATCGTTCAATGATGTATAATTGAGATCTGTGGCATTATCAAAAACGGCATATCTTATAAACTTATGTTTGAAACAAACGGCGTTTAATAATTTCCGAATTTACACAAATGACAAGAATTTTACGAAAAGAACAACAGAAGAATTGCTAACAACCAGAATGAATTTACCTATTTTGTTGAATTACGGTGGGTTTGTTGTTATATTGATTTCAGTAGGTCACAAGTATCAGTGTTTAGCGTCTAAATTGCCCTTTAAGCAATCTATGTCAACAATTAGTTTTGCGAGTCTTGGTCAAAATTGCAGATCACAAATTAATTTTAAACATACCCAGACATTTTTGTTACACATATCAATAATATTAGTACAACAAATGATTTGAATATTTTATGTTACGCTGTTGAAGCAATTATTCCCAGAGAGGGAATTTAAATAAGTATAGTTCACCGCAATACGCTTCAGTAAAAAAGCACAAATTCTTTACCAAGATACTGCCAGTTTCTATCATAAACAAAATAATAATGGCGTTATAGGTTAGCTGAAATACAAAACAAATACCAATTAAAAAAATAATTCTCACATTAGTTGACCTTTACTCCAACATAGATTTTTTTATAAAGAATACAGTACTTGTCAAATGAAATTAGAGCACACATAGTTTCAAACAAAATGAGTTTCACAATTGAGGAAAAACCAGATATCTAAGATAGAAACTCTACGAAAACAACTCAAATGTATTTTGAGTTATATCCGGAAAGTCAGCAGCCGCATAGAATATTATTTAATTTCTTGTTTAAGAACAATATTTATAATAAAATATGTATAAAAAAATATAATATAACTGACTGAAACCATCTTCTTGAGCATGTATGACGGTTTAAATTGGTGACATTCTAATAGATCTGATTTGTGAAATGATAACTGAAAAAATTAGCTCCGAATATTTGATCATTACAAATTCCAGCACATACCGAAAATAAATTTGCGGCCTGACTTCCCTTAGGTGCCCAGGGTTATTTTGTCTGCTAATATGATCATAAAAGCACTTTCGCCAGTCCAAATAATGGTTTTCAAAAAATCCACACTAGTCGGTGCCACACTCACATATGACGAAACTTAGTAAGTTGTTTTTGAACGGTTGTTATAGCAATAAAATGTTCCTATTTTTTGATGTCAAATTCATGAAATTTTGTTTTACCTCTGACAATTAGTAATTTCTTATACCAATCGATATCCATAATTTTTCTTGGGTTTTCGAAAAGCACCTAACTCAGCCAAACGTTCATCATAAGTGTCAGAAAGTGTTCTATGCGGTTGTTGCCTTTCCTAATATAACTCAAAATACATTTGAGCTCTTTTCGTAGAGCTTCTATCAAATTTGTAATAAACTTTTCTTCAGATATCTCGTTTTTCTTCAATTGTGAAACTCATTGCGTGTCAAATTAAGTGTACTCTAATTTATTTTTACAAGTACTGACATGTTAATAAATTAAAATTCTTCGACGGAATCAAGGCCAACTAAGGTGACTTTTTTTATTTAAATATTTGTGCTTTAATTTTTATGAATGTAACTAATCTAAAATAGTGGTCGTAGTGTTAAAGAAAATGGCAATAAAAGTGTTTCTGGTTTTGGTTTTTTTGTCAAATAACCCTACAATAAAATAAAAACCAAATCTCCATTTTTTGTTTTTTGGATTTCTTCAGAAGTATTAGAAAATTAGTTGGTGGTTTATTTTATGTTGTATTTGTTGTTTTTCAATTTTTTATCTTAAAGCCATAATTAGAGTTATTTAGTATATTTGAGAACACATTCAGAACCATAAAGCACTTATAAATCTCCTTGTAAAACCCCTTGGATGTATAGTTCCTCTGTCTGTAAATTTCTAATTCAGAACTTATGTTAATATATTTTTTTATTACCCAGCTATGATTTCGGTTATGGCAACTTTTGTTTGTGGAATTTGTTACAGCACCTACATAAACAACGGCAAGGCATTCAACACGATTTGGACTTCTGTTAGTTTATTTGCAATAATGTCATTAAAGTATTTTGTCATGTGTGTTACGCTAGCAGAGCCATTTCATAACGCCCACATGGGACCTACTCCAGAATTTATTGCTAATTTATTGCTAATTTATTACACAAAAATTAAATTTATTGCTCCCACCCCTCCCGAGAAACATATTCTATATCTCCGGAACGAACAGCGCTACCGAGGTGATGTTGGTGGCGTATTTTATTGCTAATTAATTGCTATCGAATGGCACTAGAGCAAATAACCAAAAAATACCCCTTCATCCCTACTGAATTTCTCACCCCCCGACAATTACGAAAAATTTTATTTCAATATTTTGTGTTGTTTAAAATCAGTAGACTATTAATTGCTAATTAATTGCTGAAGTTTTACCATCATTACGATTTCATTCATCCAACCCCTTCCGAGAAACTGTGGAGACGCCAACTTTAGAATAAAGTTAGCATAGCCACATCTATATCTCCGGAACGAACAGTGCTACCGGGGTGATCTTGGAGGCGTATTTTATTGCTAATTAATTGCTATCGAATAGTACCAGGGCGAATACCCAAAACCTACCCCTTCATCCCCTACTCAAGTTTTCACCCCCTGACAAGTAATAACAATATTTATTTCAATGTATTTTGTTATTAAAATCAGTAGACTTTTAATTGTTAATTAATTGCTAAAGGTCTACCTTCGTTACGATTTATTGGTCCAACACCTTGAGAGCCAACTTTAGATTAAAGTTAGCCAAATTCTATATCTCCGGAACGAACAGCGCTACCGAGGTGATCTTGGTGGCGTATTTTATTGCTAATTAATTGCTGTCAAATGGCACTAGAGCAAATAAAAAAAATACCCCTTCATCCCCTACTGAATTTCTCACCCCCCGACAATAAAGAAAAAATTTTATTTCAATATTTTGTGTTGTATAAAATCAGTAGACTTTTAATTGCTGAAGCTTTACCCACATTACGATTTCATTCCTCCAACACCTTCCAAGAAACTGAGGACACGCCAACTTTAGACTAAAGTTAGCATAGCCACATCTATATCTCCGGAACGAACAGTGCTCCCGGGTTGATCTTGGGGGCGTATTTTATTGCTAATTAATTGCTATCGAATGGCATCAGTGCAAATATCCAAAAACTACCCCTTCATCTCCAACTGAAATTCTCACCCCCTGACAAAAAACAAAAACTTTATTTCAATGTTTTTCGTTGTTAACTTCAGTAGACTTTTATTTGCTAATTAATTGCTGAAGCTCTTCTTTCGTTACGATTTTTTTTCTGAGATACTGTGGTTATGCCAACTTTAGACTAAATTTAGCATAGCCATATCTATATCTACGGAACATATGTCGTTATCGGTATCGTCTTGGGGGCGTATTTTATTGCTAATTAATTGGTATCGAATGGCACCAGACCAAAAACCCAAAGCTACCCCTTCATCCCCTACTCAATTTCTCACCCCCTGACAAGTAACAAAAATATTTAATTCAATGTTTTTCGTTATTAAAATCAACAAACTTTTAATTGTTAATTAATTGCTGAAGGCCTACCTTCCTTACGATTTTATTGCTCCAACCCCTTGCGACAAATTGTGGCTATGCCATCTTTAGACTAAAGTTAGCATAGGCATGTCCATATCTCTGGAACGAAATTCGGTATCCGTATGGTCTTGGGGGCGTATTTTATTGCTAATTAATTGCTATCGAATGGCACCAGACCAACAGCCCACCCTCTGACAAGTAACCAAAATATTTATTTCAATGTTCTTCGTTATTAAAATCAGTAGACTGTATATGATTAGGAAAATAAAACTATACTTATTAATTATAGATATAATTATAGGATGGTTGTCGAGTAATAGGTATCCATGAATGTTCTCAAATTATACATTACCCTACTTATTTTTTCGGAATCCCGTTTATGGTAATTTTTCCTCTAGCCTTACTGCAATTGGAACTTTGTTGTTATAATCGATATTCAAGATTGAATTTAGAATTTGTGCCATTCTTATTTATTTTTATTTCAAAAAATTTCATTTAGATACTACCAAGCCTGGCTTTTAAATTTCCTAAACAAATGGCCTACATACATCTAACAAAATGCTATTTCAAAAGAAACTGCACAAAGTATACGAATGGTGCTATTGGTTACTAGATGTAAGTAACATAATATAGGTACCAAACAATACTACGCAATGTAGGAAGATACCTATAAGAAATAAAAACTTTATTATAATTTCGGCAGTGCTAAGACACACCAAAACATCATTTATTTAACATTATTTAAAAATATACTATTAAGATAGTTTAAAACATTTAAATCACTTATCGTTAATATACCGGTACAAATCAGAACGTTTGACAACCTTGTAAAAGACTGGATCTAATATTGGGAATTTACATTACTGCGAAAAAATAGTAAGTGTCTCTCCGAATAATAGGTCAAAATTATCGATATACAGGTGGATTAAACTTAAAAGTTAACTAACTGAGTCATTATTCACCTTATTATCATTATTCACCTTATTATGCATGTTGTATTTTCCGACAATTGTAGTTAACTTTCAATAAATTGTTTTATGTAAAGTATTTGGGACAGTCTATTTTCTGATCTGAAAATATGTAAAACACTTTGCAATTTATGAAGAATTAAAAATAAAATCTGAAAGTATTTTAAAAACGAAAATATATAGGAAAGACTATTGATGATAATGCTGTAATTTGAGTATTTATTTACCAACTTTTCTTAGAAGGATTATTTGAGGCAGTTCTTCCGTCGGCAGATGGTGCATTAAAAATATTCATAGAAACATGAATAGTGGTAGTATTTTATCCTTAAATATATTAAGTTCAGCAGTACGTCAACAAATGCGTGCATATTATGTTAAATTACTTTCAGTATTATTAAAATTTTACAAGAACAATCGAACATGATATTAATCGTGATTGATCTGTATTGTAATAGAAGAAATATTCATGTTAAATATACACATACTGAATAATATAAGTAAGGATTTTACCAAACTGAAATTAAGTAATTGAAGTTAAAGGTTTTAATTGATTTGCTCATTTCTTATTTTGTTGTATTGCTGAAGCCCGAAAGATATAAAACACGCATTTAAGGCAAAAACTAAGCTCTACTGAAATGAGATAGAGTGTGTCTCAAAATAAAACGAAGTTAGTTTTCAATTCTCGATAAGTATTCTACTTTAATTGATAATCTGTCATACAAGTAAAAAACAATGTCATATTTTTAACTGTTTCTTTAAATTAATAATTGATTTCAACAAATAGTAATAGTAATATAGTTTGGTATAGCAAAAATCTTACAGTTAGTTAGTTTTTTTAATGAAGGAATTTGATTTAATTATCTGTTTCAACATCTGATTTTGATAAAGTTTATGTAGAATTCAGTTTAGTAACTTAATCTTTGGATTTGGGAATTTTTAGTTAAGGTTTTTTACTAAAATACAAACATTTTCGATGAAACAATTCGATCAAATATCTGACTTGTTAGGATGTTATTAACTGTAATTTTTGAGTGAATATTGATTATTCAACATATTCTTTAAAAGTTATGGAAATTTTCTATATTCAGGCCGATAGTCAATTTAAATTATACCGCAATTTGGTGAATTTTTTTAATACCGCTTATTGAAATATTAAACTCCACGACACATGATAGTTCGTATTAGTTGTGGTGAAGTAGACCTTCTATCTCCTAACATATTCAAGTAGAGCCAAAAATTAACAAAAAAATTAATATGAGTTGTCTCCGTTTGTTCAGTATGATTAGCATCTGATATTTATACTATTTATTATAAATAAACAATCAAACTTCGAAATCTTGTCTCTTTACCTAGGTATATGCTAACCATGTATTGACCAAATACCTATACCCTGAGTATTTTTCAATTGTTGAGGTTAGCTAAGATAATAATATTCATAGTTTAAAAAATTCACATTCAAGCATTTTCTTGTATTTTCACAACTATATCCCAGACTGCTTCAAATCAAAATAAAATACAACGTTTCTAGATGTCATTATTTAATTGGCGTTTAAATAACTAATTGTTGATGTTCATCATAACTAAAACAAACAGTAGAAAAACACTTTCTATGAACTAATCTCACTCAATTATACATTCTTAAACATTACTAAGTACAAAGGTAGTCTTGTCTTAAAATGTTTAAGTGCACCGATCTGCATATATAGCACCGTATAAAGTTTTACAATTTATATTTAAAAAAGAACCGACTTCAACTGGCGTAAAACAAAACCGTTTAGAAACCGTGTGAAATTAATAACTATTTTCTGACATACATTCTATTTTATCTGATTTACGGTACAATTCTATTGATTATGTTAGCGAATTCTTATCTCTCCCTCTCCCTCTAATTTCTACTTTTTTTATATTATCCACATATTTTTTTACTTTATTTAAGAATAGTCTATTCTTTGAAACGTTTGGTTTTCCTTCAATATACGTCGTTTTATTTCGATTGTGGTGTTATTGCCCAAAAAAACATAAAAGTAATCATAGTTACATTGATATTAATTCTTTATAACTGACATTCATAGACTCTATGCTGAAGAAAACAAAATTTGATAATCAAAATACGTATTTACTAAATTGTTCACAAGTGTTCAATTTCAATTTCTTTAGTATTTAAAACGAAACTTCCGGGTCCGATTCGGTGAATTTACTGGACCTTGCACCCAAAAAACTATCCACTCCCTGCAAAACAATAATAAGAACGTTTCAAGCCATTCTTCGGTTTCCCCGAACAAACAGCGTTGCCGAACTGAACTTGCATACTATTAAAATAGGATAAAGGTAATTAATTCACAATAACAAAAGATTGTTCATAAACAATAAATATTCGTAATTTTCTCTTTAAAAAGTGTATTAAACTAGTTGAGACGCTATTTTATAATTAACATTAATTCCATTCAATTTCTCTCATGGGTTCCAATATTAACAATTTTAAATGAATGATACATTTCTTAATTAATCTGTACTTCTTTGTTTGATATAACAGTGAATAATTTATGTGCTTGAAAAAAATATCATACAGTGTCGATAGTTGCTTCTGTTGAAAGTCTGTAAAACCGCAGGTTCCAGCTCAAGTTTAATTATTTTCATTCTTTCCTAATAGTATGTCGGATGTTTTTTCATTATTGAAAATATACTTTACATGTTTAAATTAATTGTTCTTTTTTACTTCTTTACTATATCCTGCATCTCAATACTTCTACTAATGATGTCTTACTACTTATTCACCGACAAATGTTAAGAGTATATTTATCAACCTTTTAAGTATAAAATCTCATTTCATATACTCCTACCTAGCAGAATTAATTTAAACACGAGCTAATGATGGTATGCTTAGTATTCATGTTAATTTGAGATGAGATAGTAACAGTCCTCATATGATACTTTGGATACATAAATGTCCTCAAATAATTACTTGTATTTCTTTCAAAGTTTTCCTTAAACATTATTCCCAGTTTTCGTTTGCATACCGTTTAATGCAGTAATAACTTCATGAGTAAGGTTGAAAGAAGGGTCCTTTAATTAGTTTATGTTTTCCTCATCAATTTATTAATAATCAAGGTCAGAACTGTATTAAGACCTGTTCTTATGTTCATATCAGAACCTTTGTTTAGAATAATACTTAAATGGCTTTAAACTGCAACGGATGAAGTGGTCTTTCCAGTCTAGAATCAAAGCTATTTGAATCTGAACATGTATAATGTTTTTTTGAGTCATGTCCCCCAAAACATACAAATGTCCTTGAATAATACGTTGAACATATAATATTTTTGAGACCAGGTCACAAACCATACAAATGTCATCGAAAAATACAAGTATGACGTAACAAACAACAATCGTAACAAAGGTAGACCTTCAGCAATTAGTTAGCAATTAAAAGTCATTTTCACAACGAAAACATTCAAAATAAATATTTTTGGTAATTGTCAGGGGGTGAGAAATTGAGTAGGAAATGAAGGGGTAGAGTTACTGAGTTACTGTTCTGGTGCCATTCAATAGCAATTAATTAGCAATAAAATACGCCTCCAAGATCACCCCAATAGATATAGCTATGTTCACTTTAGTCTAAAGTTGGCATAGCCAGTTTCATGGAAGGGGTTGAACGAATGAACTCGTAACGAGGGTAGAACTTTAGCAATTAATTATCAATTAAAACTCTACTGGTTTTAACAAAGAAAAACATTGAAATAAATATTGTTGTTAATTATCAGGGGGTAATAAATTGAGTAGGGGATGAAGGGGTAGTTTCTGGGTATTTGCTCTAGTGCCATTCAATAGCAATTAATTAGCAATAAAATACGCCCCCAAGACGATACCGATAACGACATATGTTCCGTAGATATAGATATGGCTATGCTAAATTTAGTTTAAAGTTGTCATAACCACAGTATCTCAGAAAAAAAATCGTAACGAAAGAAGAGCTTCAGCAATTAATTAGCAAATAAAAGTCTACTGAAGTTAACAACGAAAAACATTGAAATAAAATTTTTGTTTTTTGTCAGGGGGGTGAGAAATTCAGTCGGAGATGAAGGGGTAGTTTTTGGATATTTGCACTGATGCCATTCGATAGCAATTAATTAGCAATAAAATACGCCCCCAAGATCAACCCGGGAGCACTGTTCGTTCCGGAGATATAGATGTGGCTATGCTTACTTTAGTCTTGGCGTGTTCTCAGTTTCTTGGAAGGGGTTGGAGGAATGAAATCGTAATGAGGGTAAAACTTCAGCAATTAAAAGTCTACTGATTTTATACAACACAAAATATTGAAATAAAATTTTTTCTTTATTGTCGGGGGGTGAGAAATTCAGTAGGGGATGAAGGGGTAGTTTTTGGATATTTGCACTGATGCCATTCGATAGCAATTAATTAGCAATAAAATACGCCACCAACATCACCTCGGTAGCGCTGTTCGTTCCGGAGAATATGGCTATGCTAACTTTAGTCTAAAGTTAGCATAGCCACTGTTTCTCGGGAGGGGTGAGAGCAAAAAATTTAATTTTTGCGTAATAAATCAGCAATAAATTAGCAATAAATTCTGGAGTAGGTCCCATTTGGGCGTTATGAAATGGCTCTGCTAGCTTAACACACATTATTTTGTCTGCTATAGTAAATGAAGTTTACCTCTAAACAAGTTTCTTCTTGATATATTATACTGGTGATTTATTTATTTATTATTATCACTATTTCGTCATTTTCATTATGTGATGTTTCATTGAGTTCTGGTTCTTGTTGATGCATTCCTACTACAATTATTCTCTTTTTCTGGTATTTATCGTGTTTGCAAGTCTATTGTTTATGAATAACTGTCGCCTCTAATCGAAGGTATTCTAACATGAGTTGTTTCTTAGTTGTGGAAATTTTTCGGTCATTAACTTTTAGAGTTCTATGTTATACGGTCTGTGGGCCGTTTCCATTTTATTCATGATAAGGTAAGTCGGGTAAAGATATTGATTTCTGGAGTCCACTTCCGCGGGTTCTTACCTGTGGCTGTCTCTAGAGTGGGTTGAACATTGCGTTCGGCAGAACTTTCAGAGTTGGTATTTGTTGCACTGTTATCAATTCGTTATTTCCTTGCAGGTTGTGTGGGAGGTCCAATCTGTGATACAATGCAATACTTTTTCTAATTTCGTCTGACATGATATCTATAAACTGGTCTTAAATGAATTCTGAGAAAAACGTTTACTTGCCTCCAACGCCACGGTAGTATTACTAAGATATCACAAAACTTTTTACCCAAACCGCAATACTGTTTGGTGATACGTTGAAAAATGTTGTGTTGTTTCTATTATAAACCAGGAGCTCCACAGGTTTTCCAGTAGCATTAGGATTATATATGATCCTTTAAATTTATCATACTGTCCTTTGTAAATTTAAACATGTTCCCATTTACTCAACTCATTTGTTATTCCTAACTTACCAGTATTTAAAATGTGTTGACATGATTACTTTCGTTCTTATTGTACGACCGAATTCCACTAATGTAGAATGATGCAGCCCTTCCAACACAGAATGATGTTACCTTTGCAATAAATTATTTTTAGGCAGCTTTATTTAAAAGTTGAGTTGATAAAAAAATAGGCCAAAAACATTGATAACTTATAATATAACATTACACTCTCCGTATGATGTACTTCCTAGACAGAAAAGTGAGGATTCGGTCCTCTTTACCAGTTCTATTCTATTCGTATCTTATTCTGCAAATCAGAGTCTTCAAGATACTGATATTTACGTTACAGGGTCACATTATGCTTCAGAAATGGCATAAAAATGGGAGAAAAACCATAGAGAAACCTGTACTAGGGTTTTGGACACATTGAATTATCTGGGCTGTATAAACTACTTTTTTTGATGCTTTTAGAAACTCACTGAACTTGAGGGTCTAGGACAGTGCGAACGCCCCCATAGCCCACACCTTTGGGTCTGCTCTTTTGTCACTACATAGTTTGTTATTGTACTGAAATACTAAATAGGAAAAAATATTTTCAGACATTTCTCACTCATTCATGTAACATGTTTAAAATGAAGTTGACTAAAATGGTCCTGAAATATACGGATATCCCTCACAAAAATCATTTAAAATATTTTGCCACATTTTAAAGACAAAAAATTGTATAATATTACATAACTATTTCATAAAGTACTACAGGGAAAAATATTATTACATAATTAATATCTGAAATACTTTTTTATTGGGAATATACGAATATTTCCGAAAGATGAATTTTGACGTTTTTCTATCCCCCAGAACTGTAAGACACAATTTCATATTCATATTATTTAGGATAACAAAAACGTTAACGCCCAAATTTTGAGGAATTAATTTTAATAATAAGTGGTCTATCATCATGAATTTAGAATTGTTTTACTTCACACGCATGTTTCACTCCACTCTTCTAAACAATATATCTGAAAAATATAAGCAATACATATTTTCGAAGGAAATTAAATTATCTACAAAAAAGATCTGATTACAAATTTTCAAACTGTTTCCACATAATTATTGATCTCTTTTTACAATTTAATTTTTCACCTTTGGAATCTTGTATCAGATAAACTGTGTGTAAAGGGAAATGAAATATGGTTTTGAAGGATATTATATGCTCTACAAAAAAGATCTTATTGTGTGTATAGAACTCATTAAAATAAGCCAAAAAGTCCCTATTAACATGTGCCCTAAAACGCACCTTTTGGAATTTATATGCACTTTAAAGACCTCAAACAAAACTGTTTGTTTTCTAATCACCACTTTTACTAATAAAAGACTGCAAAGCTCAATTGGCAGTTTATTAATAACTAAAGTTGTTAAGCGTTGTGGCAACGTCAGTGTTTTATTTGTCATAGTAAACACATTTTTGTAATTTATGACCTAATAACTTAAAAAGCATAGTAGTTATCAAGCTCAATATACTCGAAAACCATTGGAAATATCAATTTGGACAAACATAATATTTTTAACATAAAATTGATAAGATTTTCTAAACCGGAGAGAAAATTGTAAAAAAAATTGTATAAAAAAATACGGTCTATGAACCCTAAATAGGACGCTAATGATTTACATACGGAGTAGCACATGTTATTTAACGAAAAAAGATATGTGAGACCCATGCTTTTTTTATAATTATTTTAGACCGGTGTGTAAATAAAAAAAAACAGTTTTGTTTGAGCCCTTTGAAGGGCATATAACTTCCTAACGGTGCGTTTTAGGGCACATTCTCTTTGTATGATCTGAGGGGCACATGTTAATAGAGACTCTTGGCTTATTTTAATGAGTTCAATGCACAGCAGAAGTTTGGGACCCTGTGTTAGAAACACCCTATATAATTAATTAAATATTGTTAATGTTATAACTATATTATATTTGAAAAAGCTTATCAAGTATATCGTAAATTTTTCTATAGACATTGATAATATATAATGGGCAAATAATATTTAAACAAAATCTTACGTAAAATCAAATACCCACCTACCCCCATTATAAGATTTCGTAAGATATTAGCAGACACCCACCCACCCTAAAATATCTTATGTAATTTGTGGATGTTCCCTTTACTGATTTCAAACCAAGCATAAAATAGTGTGTGATAAACAGACGACGATTTCATTAATACAAATTTACTTATTTACTAGTTTTTAATACAACAAATGTCAGTATTGTTACATTCTAAACGGCTTTGGTTAGATAAAAATAAGGTTGTTTTCATTTTATTTCATTTTACTACAATTCCAGGGATTCTATTTCTCAGCAATGTTTGTCGACGTGCAGCGTAGTACAAAAAACCTTCCTTAAAAATTCCATCCGGTGAGAGAAGAACTGTTTTATATTTTGTCTAGTCAATACGTACGTCTATAAGTAATTTATCACGTTGCTAACGAATGGTGAAAGCCGCTACTTTGTGATATTCGATCATTATTATGGATGAAATTAAATATTTTGTAATAATATCACTTATATGTTACTACTATATTATAAACACAATATAAATTAATAAAGTAAAAAAACAATGTGCGTTTCTGAATAAAGAATATATAGCGTGCGACAGGAAACTGGCTATTTGAAAAAGTCATATAATATGTTGCTATTTACATCTTACATCTAATTGATCATTAAGGGATTTTGGCTTTAGCATTAAATAATAGGTTAGATAAATTAATTTGCGGTTTAAAAGTAACTCTAATATTTTGTCTAGATAAAATTCTAGATATTCTCTCTTACAGTTCCAAAATATATAAGTGATCCTAATTTTACTGGTTGTTCAGAGTATTTAATAAGGGGGTAAATAAAGTAATTTACAAATTGTTGTTCTTTTCCGAACATAAGGTTATTAGTTATTTTTATTTCCGTTATTATAACCTCTCGACCTAATAACATAACCAATTTCTAAATAATTTTTTGACAATGGTAATGTAAAAGCTCTTTGTATCATGGATTTATATGGTGTTAATTTTAGAGAAGTAGGACTAACCGAGGATTTTTTAATAGTGGGATCGGGGTTTTCTATAAATATTAAAGGTATATTGTTGTCTTTATTTGTGAGAGTAGGGTCTAAGAAATTTAAACAGCAATCTTTTCCAATTTCTAAAGAAAACCTTATATCTAGATGGATATTATTTAAAAAGGACAAATAAAAATTGTTTACCTGTGAAATATGTTGGTATGTCATTCAACATATCTATACCTGAAAGTGATATGATTTCTGACAACATTAGATGAGGTAATTGTTTCTCTAAATGAAAATTTCTGCAAACAAAGAGCTAAGAGGAGATTTTATACTTAAACCATTCTTCCGTGAACACCTTTTTCTTTGTTAAATATGCAGTAATTTTGGCTAATACATAACTGCAAAGGCTCTTTTTACATCATTTTTTTATTACTGGATTAATATTAGTATTGTTCGGGATATTGACTTATTAAAGTAAGACAATGTGTTGTAGAGATGCTTGGAAATATATTTGTGACATGAAAAGATACTAGAATTCATTTTTAAGAGATTGTATGTTCAGTGATTAGCTTGGACAGTTCTAATGAATTTTTCATTATAAGGAGCTTTAAAACGATTTGAATTCTGAATTGAAATAAATAATTGGTCTTGATCTTTCTTTCCATTTTGCAGCATTAAAATGTATTTACAATTGCCCATGTTACTAAAATTTATTTATTTATTTATAAGATTGTTATTAGTGAAATGAAAAAAAAAATGATGTGGTAAAATATAAAGAAGTCCCGTTTTAAACTTTGTATATTATGTGCACAATTTCTAATAGTTGCAATTTTAAATCATATTTAGCAGCTCGTATACATTTTATTTTCAACGGATATATTAAATATTTCTCCTAATAGTAGACTGATACACAGGGAGTCGGAGTAGGATTAACAACTATAAAATGTATATCATTTTACAGAGTTACAAAAATTTGGTCTATTCCCCGTCTTGCATTAAATTTGTGTTCTCTTATTGAAACCTTTCTGCAAATCAGAGTAGTATATTTTTCATGTCCTTGATATCCACGTAACTATGTCGGTATTTATATGTGTACTAAAGTGCCAAATTTGAAAAAATATCTTAAGGCATTCCCCACACATGCACGAAATATTTCAAGAAGTGAATTCACTAAAATGTTACTGAAATTATTACGAATATGCAAGAATTTCATAAATTATTTAAAAAATTCAGAAATATTTCACAATATTTCATGAATACCTTAAAAATATTTTTTCTCGAACATATTAGTTTTTTTGAAAACATTTTAGAAATATTTCAAACTCTTGAAATAAGTCATGATTAATTACAGAATTAATTCCTATAATAATAGAGACAAACGTTATAAAATATTTCAAAAGACTTTTTATGGATAATATACGAATATTTAAGAAAAAATTGCATGCTTACTTCATTATTATTTCAAGTTTAAAGTTAGTGCTCTTTATAAGTACATATTAGATGAACGAGGATTTAAGAATACTAACGGTATAGCCCAGTGGTCGAAATTCGACCAGAATTCATTAAAATTTTGTGTTTGCACTTTGAAGATTATTGAGATTTTTGTCAAGGGTTATATATCTATAAGAAATAAAGTCGAGGCGCAATTATACAAGTAGGCAAGACCTTAGCTATCCTCATTATTTCATTTGGATTAAATTATTATTATTATTATTATTAATTAGATACATAATTGACGTAATTATATTTAATTTGTGTATATTATTTTCGGTTTATTTTTATATAAATATGTCCTATACATTACCAATGTAATAGTGTCTATTTAACATGCTCGAAATAATTATCGGATCTAAAGAAAACATAAAACCATTTCATATATAGAGATGACAAACTACTCAATGAAAACTCTAATCTTTAATGTCCTTTTTATTGTCTTCTGATTGATGATTTGTTACAACACACCTTCGAACTTTTGTGAAAATAATATTAGGTTAACGATATTATTATAATCACAACAAAAATTTACAAAAAATAATTTATACGAAAATTAATATTAGTTTTCTGAAAAACCAATACTGTTCCAGAACACTGACTATTTTCCTATTGAACAATAGGCAACTTCAGACACTGGACAGTAAAAGATGGTCATCACTTAATGATATAATAGAGCGTTACCCAGTCACTGCCATGTGTAGTCATTTGAGAACTAATCTAACATCAATGTTTACTCAGTGGTTTGACCACAGACTGCCGCCATGATAGAGCGATTTGTAGGTTACCAACTTTAACGTCAGCTATGTTATTAATTAACTATAAATTACCCAAATTGTTAGAAAACTGGTAGATCATGTATCCAAAACTGAATAATTTAAAAGAGCGAACCTACCCAAAACTAACTTTTAACGAAATACATGTATTAAATATATTTACACTTAAAATTTGTCAGTATATTTTCAATATCAGATTCATTTGAAAATTATATTAAATAATATTTTTGATTGGAAAATAATAATTACAGTAGGTATTCTGAAAGTGTATTTACGTGAGTATACTTGAAATTAGAATCTTTATTCAGACATTTTACAGCTACGATTTCAACTCGTAAGAAGAAAATGCAAGAAACTAACTCAGAAGTTTGTAAAAACGTGAAGTACTATTATGTTATAAATAATTACAATACGTAAGTAAATATTGATAAACCTTAAATTACAATATATCTTACGATTCAGTATATTTTTATTAATGTGAGTTAAACACCCATACCTAGTAACCCATGATGATTTCCATTTTGTATAGAACATATAAAGACGTAAGAATCACCCATTGTTAATTAATATTAGGTAAATACACTTTTGGACATTTTTTTCTTTCAATTCTAATAGAAATCTTGAAAATACATTAACCACATTTCTGAGTGAATGAATTGCCAAAATTTAAATCAAATCGCCATTTGGCCATGAATATCAGGATTGCCAGATGAACCAATTTATCGTAAAAGACATTCATATTCTAGACTTGTTACGTTTGGATTTTATACCTACTACCTACAACTACTCATATGTGCGTACCTATTTAAATGTTCAAAAAAATATAGTCCTAGAATATGATCTTCGTGCCATCTATCTGATCTAATTGTGAATCTAAACCACCCAGGCCCCCTCAAACATATAAAAAATTTCATTAAAATCAGTGCAGCAATTTAGGAGTTCAAGAAACCGCTTGCTGCGCCACCTACCTGGTCCAATTGTGAATATAAGCTATCCGGGGACCCACACAAACACACACAAGGTATTTCATGAAAAGCCGTCCAGTCGATTAGGAAGAGTTAAACACAGTTCTTAGTAAGACCATTTTGTCAAGTCGGAAATGAGCTGATGAGCCTCAAAATTAAGAACAAATCTTCGTAAATTATAGCTAAGAACCATCTCGATCACCTCTGCTTTCATTTCCGAAAATCCCATTAAAATTGGTCCATTCGTTTAGGAGCTACGGTGCCACATACAGATACAGAGATACATAGATAAACAGATACACACCTTAAACTTATAACACTACTCTTATTGCGACGGGGTGTAAAAAGAATGTAAAAAAGTATATTTACAATGCACTGAAAGTTGCAAGCATGCGAGAGCCCAATAACCCTAAATAATTATGTAATATAATTTTTCGTGGGTTGTATTTCAATAGCAAAACTTTAGGGAATGGTCAAAATTTGTTAGTTTTACCTTTAATTTAGTTTGTCTTTCACATTTCAGATAATCCACCTTTACAATTTTCAGTTCAAGCAATCTGGCGTCACTGTTTCTATTATTTGGTTGGCATTGACAGTGTGGACGTAAATAATATTTTTTATTCTATTTGATTTCATTTAATGTATGAACCAATATTAAAAATAAATTATAGCACTGAAGGTCGTCGGTAATTACTAAACAAAACAAAAATACAGAAAGTCAGTTGAGGTTCAGAGGTGAAAATGGTACCCAACCGTTTTGTCTTTTCCTATTTATATGCAGGTATTGTGAACTGTAATTTCTGCTAAAGGCTTGGATCAAGTTGGTTTCGCCCATTTTATATTATATTCAGTTTTGTGAACGTATCTTGTAATAAACTCTTAATATTTGTAGCATTGTGTGCTCATTTTCTTAAAACCCCTGGATGTCAGAATTTTAATTATTTGATATCACTTAAAATTTCAAGCACTTAAATATCTATTATATATTTTCTACATTTCGTTTCCTTGAATGAAGAGCAGCTGATGAAAACTATTTATAATTTTTTATCTTGAGGTTCAGTAAAAATATTGATAAACCTGAATAATGCTTGCGATTTTCCAGTAAATGTAACTTACGAAAATATGTACTCCTTAAATTGAATTTTCATAAACTTGAGTCGACTGATACTCATACTGTGATAAATAAAGGTCTTCTGAAGAAGTTCGTATTTTTTAAGGTATTATTCAAAGAGCAGTTGAAATCTGTGAATAATCTGTCAAAAAATTAAAATATCACTTGAGGGAGTATTAGCGGAACATCATACAATGCAATAATGCTCCCGTACAGTTTTCATATTTTAATAAACGCATGCAGCACAAAAACAAAATTAGATAAAAGTGTAATTAATACAACTAAAAATGCAAAATATGGTTAATAAATTCACTTATTTTTGCACCAGGATAATATATAAAAAGTGTTTTGTTAAGGCATCGAACATAAATTTAATGTAAATGAAACCTATTTTGCCGAGTATTAAAAAAAATAACAGACCGAATTTCCAAGTCTTCATAAAAAACACCATATCGCCACTAGATACCTACCTATATTTCACTCAGTCAATGAATAGTGACTTTTTTCAACATCTGCAGAAACCTTTTTTAAAAATTTGTTTGATAATCAACAAATTCTTTTCATATTAACCAGCTATTGTATTCACACTAAATTGGTTAAATAACAATTAGCCCTGACTATAATACGCATTTACAAAAATAAGAGTTTCCCATTTTGTTATTTAACGATTTTATTCCATTCCCATACATTAATATCAAATAAAAATACATTTTTAGCAAAAACATTTTTTCTTACGACGCCCTTCTTTGAAATAGTCCTTCCGCGAATTATAATCTCGTGCCCGAAAATACGCCATATACCTAATTCATGTATTCGTTATTTCAATTAATATATACCTATGAAACCAAGTTCTTACTGATTTCAAAATTTAGTTGCCTTTACTCATTAACAAAATAAAATTCTTTATAAAAACTACATAATGCCAAACACTAAATTCATTTAAATAGCAAGACAACTATTTTTATAGAATATTTTACGGCAGTACTTAATTTAAAAAAAATACTGATTGATATTTCATAATTTCTTCTGTTAAAAGAATGAGAAACATATCCGTACCAAATATTTAAAACAAATTATACATCTCCATTGACGATTTTTGTTTACACCTACCAACTAAACAATTTCACGAAATGATTGCCTAGACTACATATTTATTCAGATCTGCTTTTACAAAGTCATTCTTGGAGATACCCTTCCCACGAACTTCTAAATGCGTTTTATTCCACAATTGCCTAATTATAATCGGCCAATACCTCAGCATGTAAGTATTTACTACCCCAGCTGACTATTACGATATTGGCTTAAAGGATCTTTGAAACTAATTTATAGTATTAACTTAAAACTCACTCATTAAATTTTTGTCCAATTAAAAATTTTTACTATGTAACAATAAATACACTTTGATATGGCAAAATATATGCTCAAAACTCTATATTTTTATTAATCTATTATGCAATAAATCTATAAATTCATAATTTACTTATTTGTATTGGTTTTAACTTACAAAGACAACAACTAATAAGTAACACAAATTGCAAGTTCTCAAATTCGCCTTTTACAAACTAATATTTTTATTCAATGAATATGACATGGTATCGCCATCTGTTATTCCTATTTATATTACATATTAATGTCCTCAATATATGCAAGATATAAATTTATTGAAACTGTCCTCAAAATATGCGTAATATAACTACTTTCGAAATGTCCTCAAAGTATGCGTTAGACATGTAATAGTTTGGGGACCCTCCCCAAAGTATACAAATGTCCCCGAAGTATACTATAATCTGAAAATTTGTCCTCGAACTATGCGTCCCACATGTATATATATATATATATATATATATATATATATATATATATATATGTATTAGTCCAAAATATTTTATAGCATCTATTTTGAAGAATAGTCTAGAGATGTTTTGTTACTTGAAAAAATTATTACTATAATGTAATTTATTATAAATTTAGGTGATCACTTTAGATACTGCCAGAATATTAAATATGTGAAGTAGGTTTGAATTACTATAACTCAAGAAAGTTTATATTTTAATTAAAAAATAACTCACACGTCATATGTTCCTTTGCAGTTATATTTAAAACTGTACTATGAAGTCATGTTCAAGTGAGAGGTGAATGAAATAAGAAGCAAATTCATATATAGCACTGCATTATGAATTTGAAATTTATTTTTATTCTATAATAAGAAGGTAACGAAAATTTTCTGTCAGAAAATAAAAAGATACAGATTAAATTAATAATTATTATTTCTTTTATTAATCAATTTCGTTAGTTGTTAGAAAAACACAAACTGTACTTACTTTAAGAGGGTTTCTAACGTTGATTGACGTATAAGACAACACTGCAATACTGGAGCCAGTATGGACACTTCGTCGTAGAATGGTTTTCCAAATCCACGACCATGATCAAGATGTAAAGTAAAGGTATCGTTCCCGAAGAGCCTAAAAAACCAAGATGGTAATGTAAAAAATTAATTAAAATACTTTATTATAATATCAATTACATTATTTTAAAATGATTAGTTTCGACATAACACATGTCATTTTCAAACAAAATTCAGTGAAAAAAAAAGTGTTCAGATAACAGGGTGTGAAGTTTGTGCAGGTCATCCCGATATACTGCAGTACCCAGAAAATGGTAACTCCGGATTTCATACATGTGTATGTAGTTTTTTCTTTGGAATTAAATAACAAATATTTCTAATTAATTACTCTACTATCATATCTGTTATTACAGGATATTGACCATATAAGGTTAAGTCCAGTTTCTAAATCTTTTTTTTTTCTGACATTGCAATGGTTGTGTTTATCATCCATTTATATGTTGTTAATTTATGTGAACTGGGACTAAAAGATGAATAGAATAGTAGAATCTGTAAGATTAGTTTGAATGCTTATTAAGGTTTCTTATAGTCTCATTTTATGTAACAAATAAATAATTGAAACTTTATTCTAGAACAAGATGTAGTAGCGGCAATTTCGAAAATTGCCCGGATTACTTACTGGTTGTCCCATACAGAAAGTCTTCCAATGAATGTTCTGAGAAACTACTACTAGCCAGGCTTTCTATGTAGAAATATCAGTAATGTTTATTGTCTATTCTTATCGGTTTTTAAGACATTTCAACTCCAAATTTGGAATCGTGGGTAACCACTATAATATCTTGGATGTTCGCTGTGAAACACAGCTTTTATGTTTGTCAAATAAATATATTTGAAAACATTAACATATTGTTATGCAAGATAACTGGTTGATCATATAATAGAGATTTCCTTCTCGCAAAACAACTGTGAGGAAGACTTTCTGTAACAACCAGTAAGTCAGGCAAGTTTTCGAAAATTGTTCCAACTACACTTTCAGATTACTTTTATGTTTCTTTGGGGAATAACACCACAATAGAAATAAAACTACGTATATTGCAGGAATACCAAACGTTTCAAAGTCTATTCTGACTTCGTTGTCAATGGCTTTATATTTATTGATGTCAGAATAGACTTTGAAACGTTTGGTATTTCTGCAATATACGTAGTTTTATTTCTATTGTGGTGTTATTCCCCAAAGAAACATAAAAATAATCAAGAACATGCCACAAACAACGTTTAGAAGACAATTACACTTTCAGAGTTTGTTCCAATACAAAAATTCAAATATTGAACTATTACAGAAAAGAGAGAGGAAAGAAAGCTTAAATAAACAGTTGAAATAATCAAGAAACTCTTCAAAGATCATGGTTTTCTGTGAACAATAAAATTCACGTTAATGTTTAAGCACTTTTTGGGAGATAACACCATAAATCACGAAATATCTGTTTATGTAAAAATCACCCAGTATACGTTTCTGTGAATTGGTCATCCAATATAATTTTTTTGTCTATCATTTTCCGAACCACCCTAAACAACTATAATTCACCTCCACACGATGTTGTAACCGCCCGGTATAAGTATTAAACCTCTCCATCCTATTGACTTTTTCTTATTTTCTATTGTTTAAATCACCCTGAATACCTATAATTTTACTTCAAATAAAACAAAAAACTCTTATAACACTATGGTCTATAGGCCTTAATCTAAATAAGCCAGATAATTTCAAGTAAATGTTACGTAAATTATTGTCAATCCGGCAACGTCGCGATAAAATCAAATTCACTTTTAGCGTAAATAATAAAAAAATGAGTCACCACAAAAACATGAACACATGTGATTGTTTGTGTATTGAATAATATTGTTTCGAGTGTCGTTAGATTTATTTAGGTAAATCAAAGTTTATGAAATATTATTTACAAAAATGTTCGCTTTTAACAAATATGTATTGAAATTAATATGTATATTTGACGATATATTATCAAGTTGAAGAAGGGAGGATACAAAGTTGTTTACATATGATAGAAATAATTCGATACAAAGTATATTAAACAAAACATTTCTTATGTGTACTTCTTTTATCTGTTAAATTATTCCAAATATATTTATTACTCATTAAATTAATATTATTTATAAATACCTCTGTACTTAAAGGAGATGCCATCGAGATAGAGCTCAGAAGAACAAACGAATTCTTCATAGTAAATATTCAAAATTAAACATTTTTACTATTACATCTGCTTTCCCCACAAATTAATAACTAACAAGTCAGGTTTTTCTCTAATTCTATAATCTATATAATAATTTGTCACTAATACCCTCGCACTCAAACTAACAATCCAAAACCGATTTTATTTGTTTTTCCAATTTATTTTTTAAAATGCTAATCAAATCACGATATCTACATCGAATATCATGGAAATCACTTTCACTTAGATATACATTTTTGCACAAAAACCGACACAACAAAAAATAATCATGGCAGCGGTCAGCTGTAGTTAAAGGAAATATGTACTAGGCTAGGCGTGTTTATATGCCACGTTGCCACATCTGTTCGGAGAAACGTACGGCAAATTATAACAGAAAATTTAGAGTTTAAATAATAATTTTCTTTGTTAATAGAGTTATTAAAGGGGTATAAGCTATTGCGTACTTACGTATTTAGCTTTACAAGCATTTTGAAGCCGGAAATAATCTATTATTCACTGTAATAAAGGCTACCTAACTTCTAACTTTTTTATTTCTTGTTTTGGCAAAACTATAGGATATTTCTAAAAATGTTACAAAGCTTTTTGATTTGTTCTGAGCCGAAGTATTGATCCTCAAAATCTTTGCACTCAAACCGTTTACATCCTGTATAATTTATTGTTTTGCATAAATGTTATGTGTTTGGAATTATGTTAGTTAAGAACAAAACGACCTTCTCTTGACATCTTGTCTTTTAATACTTATTCAAATGAACAATACTATTTATAAACACTTATCAATATCTAAAGCTGTATTTCTTTGCAGATAGATATATTTAAATTAAGAAGTAAATTCGGATTAATACTTGAGTTGTAACAAAATAGTGACAATTATATTACTTCATCTGATATTTATATCCATTACTAAGAGTGACACAAAGAACGAAAAATAGAGACAGTGAGATAAAGAGAAAAGGGATGAATATTTCGTAAGAGTTCAGTCTCAAATGACTGCCACTCTTGTTTAATTTCTTAAATCATATAGTGTTGATGGAGGAAGTGTGGTGACGTATATAGCTTATGATAGTGGTAGTATCAGATCTCCAGGATCTGTTTAACTATTTGGTTATACATTATTATGTTTTATCTATTCCAATTCTAACCCATTCTTAACCTGAATACACTGTTCGGCATAACATATTTAAGGTAAAGCTAACAAAGTATTAGTTGTATACAGTGAACGCAAATAATTTTAATTACATGGAGTCAAATGTTACACACTCAAACGAACTGGTATAAATAGACAATACTCGTATTAATGCTAAGCGGTTGATGAAGTTCAATACCTTTCTCGACGAAAAGAGAATAACTGCCTTTGGCGGAAGATTTCAGCCGCCTTCGCGTAGATCTAACAAAGGAACACTTTTAATTAATTTCCAGTAATAACATTTCTGGATATTGGTGATTACATAAAAAATTATAATTTCGATTTAGATGGTACACAAGTTTCGAGTGAAAAAATTAATGAAAATTGTATTTTGTCAAGAGAATAAGGTAAGAAGAATTATTTTTTTACTTTATATTATATTTAAAGTTCACATTTCGCAGCTAGAAGCAACTGTTGGAGTTTAGGTAGTATATATATTATTATGTATACAGAAAACCGGTTTAAGAAATGCAATTAACAACTTTTAAAAAAGAAATCTAAAGAAACCATAATTATTTATGGAATCGTTTCAAGTTAGCAAATAAGCCGTAGGCCCCATACACCATCCACAGCTTAGTAGTAGGAGCCGGTTAGTTCCAATTCTAAAGTACATCAAGTTTCTGCGCAGGCGCCAATTAAAGCTATAGAGTATGTAAGTGGTTATATTATTTTCTCAAACTCGTGATTAAGGAAACGTATAAAAATTGGCTTTAAACAAGATGGTAAGGTAATCAAGCAAATGTCCGAGGGGCATTACCATCAGGATGCAGGAAACGATAAGTTGTAAAAAGTAGGTGGAACCCCGTCATAGAAATTTAGAGCCATTTGCCCTAGTTGTTTGTTTTCACATTAGAAATCCTTATCAAAAACTGGGAAGAGCTAAGTTTTGCCGAATGACCTTAAAATGAGGTAAATTTGACTGATCGACTGAGGACGTCTTTATCAAGAACATGGTAGTTTATAAGTAAGAATGCATAACCCCAAAAGGGCGGGTAGCTAAGTGTTGACGAAAGATCTTCAAATGGTACAAATTTGATTTAGATATCATATAGAGCGATAAAATAGGACAGGGGCAGGGGAGTATCAGTAAATGTGAGGGTAATTACACTTTCTACTTTGGTTTTTCACTGGACTTTCTTCTTTTATATTTCTGTTACGGTACAAAATCATTCGTTTAATCTCTCTAAATATTACTACTGGGCTCAAAAACAATTTTTACACCGAGAGTAATTTTCGTGATTTTCTCCCCAAAAATGGAAAGTTGGTGGTAATGGGGATAAAGTACAAAAATACAAAATGATACAGGTGTGAAATATGTTATATATACTTCTTCAAAAACAATTAAAATAGCGGTTAATCATTTTGTACAAATTTAATTATCTGATGGAGGGCAGGGTGGAAATTGTTTTCTGATACATTTCGGAAATCGAAAGTAATTACATACAGACGTTACAATTGGTATATACAGCGTGCACGATTTAATTCACTTAATTTAACATTTTTCATTAAAACGTTGTACGAAAACAACATTTACAAACTAGCCTCCAGAATATAAACGAAAGGAACACTACAGAAACTACCAATATCCACGTATTTTGCGTTGGATGAACAGTAAACAGTGAATTATTGCAATGTTTCCATATCGTTCATTCAGTTTGCGATTTAATTTCAATTAATATTTAATTATCAAAAACAAAAGGTTTCGCAATGTTAAAGTAATTAGTAAAGCCATTATTTGATGGGGTTAGTAGCTACATTTGAAGTTCCCGAAGCGTTTTTAATATAAAATTGTCCGTTGGTGACTGTAAAAATGGGTATGAATTTCCTACCATTTTCTTTTTTTTACCAATCAAGTTGTTTTCTGAATGATAATTGTGGCACATTTTTCAATGTTTAAGTACTTCTTGGGAAATAACACCACAAGTTATGAAAATTACTGTATATTTCAAACCTTTCGGGGTCTATTTGTGACCTGAACTGTTACTTTTCAAAATCACTGCACTCATACTGTTTATACCCTTAATCGTTCATTTTGAGACAATACAAGTATGCGATAGGACACCGATGTGACATTTATTTAACCGAATCACTGAAAGCAAAACCGGTATAAGAATTAACAGATTGATTTCAGTATATGAGGAAGGGGGGATATTTATCCTTACTCAGCAGTCTGAGAATACTTGTTTTTTTTTTTAAATATCTCTATTGATTTCTTTGTGATGGCTTTATCAATTTCAGTATTTTTGTAGTCTCCTTAGTTAGATGTGGATATAATTTTGTATATCTTTCAATAACGTAAGACATACCGTTTTTCAATTAATGGGAACTTTGAATGTTAGTATATACATGTTTTCGTAACGTCTTTTATTTCGATTTATTTGAAGTGGGTATACCGAACAGAATGAAAGATACGAAACATGTATATACAAGTGTAATGCAGTTGAGGCTATCAGTTGAGATTCTCTTTTTCTAAATCTGATCGGGTAGTCGAGTTTTGTTAGTCGAAAATAGTTATACCGAGTAATTAAGAAATTATTGTTGATTATCCTGTCTGGTCACTGGTTTCTTTTACGAGAGAAGTCGGACTTTTTCTTAATGTTACAATATTGTCGTTATTTGCGCTTAATTTGAAAGGTCATATGAACATATATAAATAAGCCTATGTTTTTTCCATATAGGAAAGAATAATTACCGTTATAGGCTTTTATGCCCTATGGGAAAATAGAACTTCCAACTATTATTAAATTGTTAATTTTATGGTAAATAACCTAAAACACTAGCTCAACTAACATAAAACAGTAATGAATGATCTATAATCATAAATTATGACTGAATAGTTATCAAAGCATTACCTAAATGTCTCGTAGTGATGCCTGTCCATATTTCCGGTGAGGAAGTCGAAAATCGACATATCCATTAGATCTAGCAGCCTACGACCCTTGTCGTATGGAGGAATTTCTCTGACGAGCGCGCAATAGTTAGGATCGTTTTCCCATTGTGCTTTCCTTCGTTTGTGATACGACCGACGCCATGGATGCCTCCATACCTGCAACAATGAAAAGCAAATTTAAAGCCGTCTGAATGCTTTGTAGTGTTTCTGTAAACAACAGTCGATACAAAGAGAATAAATTTAACTACATTCAATATATGTATAATTAATTTCTAATAATTCTGGAAATTCTGTTCATCATTATCTCAAACACAAATTTACCGCACCACAAAAAACTTGCTGTGTAATCGATTTTAATACTGTTAGTAGAAAATGATAAAGTTACAGTTTTAATGTGATTTTCTTATAATATCTTTAAAAACGTTGGGTTATTTTATTTTCTATTAACTGACACAATTTTTGTTTAATAAATCGGTAATAAGTTTTACTATGAAAAGAGAAAAGTAAGGCCCAAATTTAAATGCGTAATGTACCTTGTGTACACACCTAGTATCTATCTGAAAATGATTTGTTAATCTGTAACAGAACAGTGTTGGGATAATTAAAATGCTTGAGAAAATGGTTAATTACTTTTTCAGTCTATTTCTATAGGTTCAGGTGCGTAAAGGGTTCTCCTAGTTAGCTGTTCACTGCTCTGCCTTTTTTCACCTCTAACACAACAGATCAAAGTATGTATTGACATGTTATGTACAAACAGAAAAAAATATGTTAAAATCAATTAATTCAGTAGGTAATAATAATAATAAGTGCCAGGATTGCCAAGGCATGTCTGAAGTCGCCGGCATCGACACTCACAACTATTGTAACAGCAGCAATGTGGTCATCAACAACGGTTTCAAAACAAGAACGAGTACTCTGGACGCAGAGAATCAAGAGCCAGTGCTCACTCTAGTGGGATAGAAAAAAATGAATTGGTCTCGCGCGCCATGAATGGATTTATAAAGCATACATTTTACAGAGCAACAAACCTTGACCAGGGCAAGCCTGGATATTGTCGAATGCTTCATCATTAGTTGTCCTGAGTCGCAGATCAACAGAGTGTCATTTTGAGAAATAGCATTAATACGGCGGAATGTTAGCACACAATAAAGAACAACCGTGAGCGCAAATATCTGCCCGAAATAAAACAAATGTTCCGTTACCAGACCATGAGTACTTTTGGAGCAAAGAGAGGACGAAATTCTGAATAATAGGAATGCAACGCTGACCTGCTTGACAAGAACCAAACTTTTATGGTACAGTAGAACAGATCCTCAGCTTAGACCAACTCTTCCGAAACTAACTTATATTTCGGTATCATGAGTGAACAAATATACTTTATGTGCTAATATATTAGAGAGGCTACATACGATCATTAATGCACTGCCATAGCCAGCTGCAGGACAATGGTAGTGGTAGTTGCAATAAGACCAAAGCAAAAACCTTCATAATTTCAAGAAAGTCCTCGAATTCGACATCTGGATACTGACGAGCACCAGCGCGGGGTCAGGAACAACAGAATTTCAGAGGCTCGTCAAGGCTGTCATCGACAACTCTCAGTGGGATGAACAGGAGGTCAAATCTTGGTCAAATGGTAGAATACTAGTAACCATCCAAAACTAGATAACAAACTATTTCGACAATCAGAAAAGTGGTTCTGTAGAAAACTTAACAACACATCTATTCCAGTCAAACGGTACAACTCTGAAAAACACAACTATCTGCAAGCATGTGCTTTAACTCCATCTGGAGTCCATTAGAGCCATCTGGATTAATATGAAGCAGGTTGCAATATGGAATGTTATGAGTTGCATTACCAGCCATTTAGAACAATAAATTTAGTATAATTAAAAATCTCTATAGCTTGAAAGCAGCTCGACCGGATAGTGTGCACTATTACTGAATAAAAAAGTTGTACGCTTGACACAAAACACTAACCACTCTTATTGATTATTTAATTAATAATCCATACAAGATAGTATATATGTAAACAGAACAGCAGAAGAGATGCACAAGGAAATGGAGAGGATGCAAAGAACAGCTATTAATTGACTATGTTGTTTGCAACCTAGCCCAGGCGTAGCGATAAAATGATACCCGAATGATGCTGAATCATGAAGTAATACTTCAATTCATGTAGGACACCGTCCGTCTGGTGTCTTCATGTCCAGGGGCCATTTTAAAGAGAGGTTTTATGAGAATTTCACCATAAAGATATTTCTGGAAATGATTAATAGCTCTGGTTATAGTTCTTTCGTTGAAACGCATTAGTTCTTCTCTGGTTTAGAAAATCGTCGAGTATAGTACTCTAATATATGTTGTTATCAACTCTGGACCTGGATAGAGCTATATTAATCAGGTAAAGTGTCGATGATTAACTTTCCATGTGCCGAATACAAATCTCATAAATGCATATTTGCATTTTCTAACGACCCTCTTTCTGCTTTTACTTCTACTTCTAAAGGAGCACGAATTGTATGTAGTAAATACTTCTACACATCTTCTGAAATAAGATACAAAAATTCTAGAATAAAATGCAAGTGAAATTAGTTCCATAATAATAGAAGAGATAGTTTAATTACAGCAGTTTATTCAGTAATGAAAAGAATGGTTAATTACCTTTTATCCAGAGAGAGGTGAACAAGGAAGTAGAAACACCAATTTTGTAAAGGGACACTATTCAAAATAAATATGTAATATGAACACAAAACTGTAAAAAAATAATTTTTATTTACATCTAATTCACCAACACCTATTTGTTAATAAGTATCAAATTTTACAAATATACAAATGTTTCCCATTGTATAACTATTTCTAAGTTTTATAACAATATAACAACTATAAAATCACTGAGTTTTATAAAAAGCACACGCACACCCTTATTAATTTACATCACAATGAACACACTATAAAATCATATTACTTGCAGGGATTACAAAAAACGAAGACGTTATATTTACGATTTTTCAATCATTTCACTTCTAAATGTAGAATTTGTGCATTTCAATCCACTGACAATTGATAACTTCATAACATACCCTGTCGTCACACTTGCGCCATTCTGCCCATTTCTTGAACTTCTTATTTGAAAGCGTCCGCTGGACACTTTTTCAGTTTTATTCCCATATAAGTTTGTCCTCCTTTGCTCTACACTCCATAAATGAAAAGTAATGAAAGAATTGTAATACCGGTTATAGAAAATTTGTAGATAATTAGAAATCATTCTCAATGAGCGTTTATACATCTTGATTGGATAAGTTTTTACCGAGTAAACTCAGCAAAACTGGTCAAAAGTGGACTTTTTTTTCAAAAATTATTATCTTTCTGGTAACTAATGCTGGAATATTAATCATCGTCAAAACGATAGTTTATGAAGTTAAGTTTAGATGGGCTCACAATGGATACTATTGAATAATAATAGTTTTTGAAGGAATGTAATTTAAATAATTTAGAGACCTATTTTGCACATCATACCGTATTAACGAGACTACTCCCCCTATGACATACTAAATATATTTTAAAAGTTCATAAATTTGACTTCAATTTGTCTATCTTGGATTTTAGCTATAATGCCGAGAAATTAGTTTAAAATAATAGTAAATATTGCAGTAAGTGTAGGAATATGCGACAGCCAGCCAGCGCTGCACTGACAATAGTTGTAGTTATGTATCCCGTTCCCATATGAAGACAATAAGATAAAGAAATAGCAGATCAGCAGCACGTGCAGACGATTCATCATATGCTACAACGGAATTCAATTACTTTCGCATATCTTAATGCTTTTGTTTCAGATTAGAATAGACGTAAACATCGTAGCGACTAGACGTATAATTTTTATATTCAGTAGTAAATTAAAAACTTGTAATATTTTTCCGCTCGATTAAACTTTTGAAAATCTTTTTTAAAAAGTTATTTTTGAAAACAAAAAATATTACTGGCGCAGTCAGTAGGATCTGAACGAATTTCTTCAAGAAAAAACGTCAGTTTCCACTGTTGATTCAGAGAACCAAACTCCACAAAGAAGAAAAGAAATCCACAACGATCCACTACCAGACCAGAGAAATCAAATGAAGATCATCTGTTTGGTACTGTGAGTAGAAAAAGTTGCTTTCCTTGTTACATATATAATTTCCTTATATTTATATTTACCCAGTTTATGTCTATCTCCTCGAATTTGCCTGATTCATCAAGAGAAAACAGCGCTATCGAGTTAATTTTAAGAGAACAAAATTTTGAATTTGATTTAAGTACGTCATTTTCCGATTTAAATATTTCAAATAGTTCAGTTAACGATTCAAATATTTTAAATATGAATGCGAACAGACAAGCAGGTAACGTTCCAGTTTTTGAACCCAAGTTACTACAAATAATTCCACAATTTGATGGAAACCCATTAGAATTGTCATCATTTCTTGATACTGCTAATACTATTATTAATCAGTATTGGGATCCAAACCCAGAAAATATCCAAAGCGTACAAAATATAACAATTATATACGGCATTTATTCTAAACTAATCGGTAAAGCTAGAGAAGTTTATAGTATTTGCATTGCTAAAGATTGGCACACTGTCAAAAGCGCGTTAATAGCACATTTTGGAGATCAGCGCGATGAGAATGGTTTACTTTTTGATTTAGATCAATTAAGACAATTTCAAAATGAACCTTCTTTACAATTTTATACAAGAGTTATGTCCAATTTAAGCGCATTACATAATTATGTTGACATTCACGAAAATCTTGTTCAAAATAGAACAGTTAAAAAGACATTTTATAACACCCACGCTTTAAAAATATTTTTAGCAGGACTAAAAGAGCCCTTAGGTTCTACTATTAGAGCTATGAAACCCAGCACATTAGCTGAAGCCAGACAATATATTATTGCCGAAAATAATATTCGACACTTACAAAGACCTTCCAATTTTGAAAACAATCATCACAAAAACAATTTCCAACATCAAAAACAACATAATCACAACCAACATTTCAAACAAAACCCAAATCAATTTCAAATGCAAAATCAATTTCAATCTTTGAATAGAAATCAAATTCCAAGTCAATTTCTACCAAATAATTTTCAATATCAACAACCACAATTTCCTAGAGGACCAATACAAATTCAACAAAGACCAGTTCCTCAACAACAAATTTTCACAAACAGACCAATTTTCCCTCAACAGCAAAGAAACTCAATTAACGTGTGGCAACCAAGAGGTAATACCCCACAACAAACTCCTGTTCCTATGAGTGGTGTTTCAACAATAAAACCCTATTCGCAAGATCCTAGAAATCAAAGATTTTACCAAAAACCTAAAAACCCATATGAAGTACACAATCTTGAACAACTTGACTCTTCTTATGAAAATCCCGAATTTTATTATGAAAATATTCCAGAAATAGATTTTCAAAATGAAAACATTCACGAAAACTATACAGACACTAACTTACAAGAACCAGAACAAAGTTCAGAAGAAGCAAATTTTCCAACAACTGCCTCAACGGAAAAACCCTACATAGAACTACATTCTATCTATGACAAAAAGGACCTTCCTTACATAAAAATATCCAACCCTCCATTAAAACTTTTAATAGACACGGGTGCAACAAAATCATTTTTGAACCCCGAAGTAGCAGAAAACTATTTTTCAGATTTCATAAAGAAAGAACCCTTTACGATTTCTTCAATTTTTCAGACAACTACAAAAAATTATTGTATCGAAATCCCAGCATTTTCAGAATTTAATTCTAAGAAAAATATTAAATTTTATTTATTTAAGTTCCATAATTTCTTTGACGGCTTAATAGGCTATGAAACAATGAAAGACCTTGATGTTCAAATTGATATAAGAAATTTCACATTGAAAACTCCAACTTCCAAAATTAACCTAGATCATTATGAAACAAAGAACAAGCTTTTATTCTTTGCCCGACTAGAACATCATACCATTGAAACCCTTAAAGTTCCAGTTAACATTCAAAATGGCGAAATAGAGATAAATACAATTAAATTAGGTAATTGTTTTATCCCAGGAGGTATAACAACCGCAATAAATGGTTATGCCAATGTAGAAATTCAAAATAACACTAATGACCCCCTAGAAATAAAATTATATTCTCCCATACCTGTAAAACTTTTCAATCAAAATGACTTTGATATTTTTCATGCAACAATATATCCTAATGAAGAACAATACATTCAAAAAAATGACATTATCAACTTAATCCGAACTCAACACATGAACTCAGAAGAAAAATATCACATTGAAAAATTATGTCATTCATTTTCTGACATTTTCAAAATCAATGATGAACCACTGACTTTCACTAACAAAGTAAAACACAAAATAAAAACTTCTGACGAAATTCCAGTTTATTCAAAATCTTATCGGTATCCTTTCATCCATAAACCCGAAATTCAAAGACAGATCAAAGAAATGCTCGATAATGAAATTATTCGACCAAGTAATTCTCCATGGTCGTCCCCGATCTGGATTGTTCCAAAAAAAGCCGATGCTTCCGGTATTAAAAAATGGCGAATAGTAGTAGACTATCGTAAATTAAATGAAAAAACAATTGATGATCGTTATCCCATTCCAAATATTTCCGATATTCTCGATAAACTTGGCAAATGCCAATATTTCACGACTTTAGACTTAGCGAGCGGCTTTCACCAAATTGAAATGCATCCCGACGATATCAAGAAAACAGCTTTCAATGTCGAACACGGTCATTACGAGTATCTCCGTATGCCGTTTGGTTTAAAAAACGCCCCCGCCACTTTCCAGAGAGTCATGGACAATGTTTTAAAAGGTTTACAAAATAACATCTGTTTTGTGTATGTCGATGATATCATTTGTTTTTCCTCCTCACTTCAAGAACATATTGTTAATTTGAAAAAAATATTCCAAAGACTTAGAGAACACAATTTAAAAATCCAACTTGACAAATCAGAATTTTTGTGCAGAGAAGTTTCTTTCCTCGGACATTTAATCACTCCTGATGGTATTAAACCTAATCCTGATAAAATTAAAGCAATTTTAAATTACCCAATTCCAAAAACAACCAAGGAAATAAAACAATTCCTAGGACTTTTAGGTTATTATAGGAAGTTCATCAAAAACTTCGCTCACATTACAAAACCATTTACAACTTGTTTGAAAAAAGGTGCTAAAATTAATATCAATGACCCTGAATATATTAAAACTTTCGAAGAATGTAAATCACTTCTGACAAACGATCCAATTTTGCAGTACCCAGATTTTTCAAAAAAATTTATTCTAACCACAGATGCGAGCAACGTAGCAATAAGTGCTATACTTAGTCAAGGCCCTATTGGTAGTGACTTACCCATTGCTTACGCATCAAGAACCCTTAATGATCACGAGAAAAACTATTCTACAATTGAGAAAGAATTGCTAGCCATCGTCTACGGCACAAAAGTCTTTCGATGTTACATTTTTGGTCGACCCTTCACAATAGCGTGTGACCACCTTCCCTTTAAGTGGCTCATGTCTTTAAAAGAACCCAATTCACGTTTAGTACGTTGGAGATTACGTTTAGAAGAATTTGATTATGAAATAGTTCACAAGAAAGGTAAGAAAAATACTAATGCAGACGCCCTGTCACGAGTAGAAATTTACCCTAATGAAACCGAAAGAAATACTCCCCCAATATTTCAATACATTCAAGAATTTAACGAAAACCCAGAATTACAAATGAACAGACCTTCTACTTCTCGAGAAATCGATAACCAATCGATAATAGGACAAGTTGACCCTGACGAAAATAGTGACAACAATACTATTCATACTAGCGAAGAAGATCCAATACTTTCAATTAAAATAACAGACAAACCAGTAAATTACTTTCTAAATCAAATTTTTATTATTGAAGTCCCAGACAATCCCCGAAAACAGATAAAGAAAATATTTGAAAACCCTGTAATTCGAACACGTTTCTATTTATATGTCACAAAGAACTCTTTCAGACAACAACTTATTCAATTTATAAAAGACTATGCAGGAAATACTAGACAATACGCATTTTACTTCCAAAATGACCCAAATAATTATTTTTACGAAGAAATGTGTAGATTCATCCCCCAAATATTTAAAAATTCTGCCTATAAAGTCAAATAAGTTACTTTTTGATGTAACACAAGAACACCGACAACAAAAGCTTATAAAAACTCAACACGAAGGAATAACAAATCACAGAGGACTTTTAGAAACCTCTAACGAACTCAAACAAAAATATTATTGGCTAAAACTAATCGATGATGTAAGAAAATTCGTAAATAACTGTAATGTATGCCAACAAATAAAATATGAACGTCATCCCCCTCTAATAAAATTTCAATTAACGCCCACTCCAAAGAAACCCTTTGAAACAATTCACATAGATACTTTCAAATTCGAAAATTCAATTGCCCTTACTATATGTGACAGCTTTTCAAGGTTTGGACAAGCTTATATTATTCCCAGTTTATCAGCCCTTCATGTCTATAAATCACTTTTACAATTTATCAGTACATTTAAAATTCCAGAAAACATTGTTTCTGACAACGGTTCAGAATTCACTCAACATCTCCTAAAAGATTTTGCAAATTTATATAAAATAAATTGGCATTATACCTTGCCCTTAAATCCAAATAGTAATTCAATCGTAGAGAGATTTCACTCAACTCTACTCGAACATTTGAGAACACTTACATTAACAAAACCAGATTTTGAAAAACTTTCTTACGCAATTATAGGTTACAACAATTCCCTTCATTCAGTTACAAAATATAAGCCCATTGATCTTATTTTTGGTCAATTAGAATTAAAAGAACCAATTGAAATCGATCCCGAATCCCAAGTTGTTAACCACGAACTTGACAAACATAAAGAAATCATGAAAACTTTATACCAAAATATTTCTGAAAATATGCAAAAACAAAAAGCAACCCTTATTCAGAAAATTAATGAAAAAAGGAATGACCCTCCTGATATTCAACCAGAAACTACAGGCTACAGAAAATTAACGGAAAGACAAGGTTTAGTTTTACCTTTATATAAACCTGAACATATTTTACAAAATACGGATTTAACAGTAACGACACCTCAAAATACTTATCACAAACAAATATTTAAACCGCCTCGAAAATTTATTGACAAAAACTTGTTACAGGTTGATGACACTACACCTGACGATGAGTCAGAAAGTTCAAATTCGGAATCTCAAAACTAATCCCGGAGTCCTTCCCTTTAAACTTGGAAGTTCCCGACTAAAAATCGCATCTCACACTTTCCTACATTATGTCCGAATTGACCAAATCAAATCACAAATTTTATCAATCACCAATATATATGATAACTTTGAACATGTAATACGTAACGTCACGTCTATTCAAAAAGAACCACTTCTTAGTTCTTATAAACACTTAGAATATGAAGTCAGATTATTAAATCAAAAAATGAATTCCCTGTTCCCAAATAATAGAAATAAAAGAGGATTAATTAACCCCTTAGGATCTGTAATAAAATATTTCACAGGAAATATGGACGCCCAAGATGCTGAAGAAATTCATGAAAGCATTTCAGAACTTGAAACTAACCAAAATAAAATTGTTAGAAAAGTTAATAAACAAATATCATTAACTTCGGCACTTATGAAGAATATTA
Organism: Octodonta nipae; assembly: GCA_034190945.1. NCBI lineage: Eukaryota > Metazoa > Arthropoda > Insecta > Coleoptera > Chrysomelidae > Octodonta > Octodonta nipae. Next base: position 38,461,843 of record CM067222.1, on the reverse strand, counting down.
ATGAAACAATTACTAAAATATCAAATAACCAAAATTTGATTGAAAATAAAATTGAACAATTAAGAATAGGTTTGAACGAAATAAATTTTAATTATGCTCATTATTTAGAGATTCAAGAAATTTTGAATCACATTAAATTAAATTCAGACTCTTTATTGAATTTTCTTTCAGACATGGAAAATGCTATAAGCTTTGCTAACTTAAAAGTTTTACATCATAGTATCATTTCACCAAATGAATTACAAAAAATTGTTAATCAATTGCAAGAATCACACAGTTATTCACAATTGTTATTTTCTGTACGTGATTATCTCAAATATTATGAAGTAGTTGAAACAAATGCAATCATTTCACAAGATAAAATAATATTTTCTCTTGATTTTCCATTGGTCCATCCTGATATCTTTGATTATTATCACCTTTATGCCATTCCAAATGAAAATCAATCAATAATTATCCCACCATCTTCCTATCTATCCATAAGCAACAATGAGTACCAATACCAAGATGAAGAATGCAAAAACTTATGGTCAAATTATTTGTGCAAGAAAAATCGCCTTTTGCCACTACTTCAAAATCTCGATTGTATAACTTCACTTTTATCAGTCGAAAACAAGTTAGAAAACTGCCAACAAATTCCAATCAAAAATGCCCAGCAGATAATTGAAGAAATTAATGAAGCCCATTACATTGGTGTTTTCCCGAAACAACAAAAAGTTCAAACCACATGCCAAGAAAGCGACGTAGCAGTCCTTCAAGGAACATTTTTGTTCATTGTCCCGCCAAAATGTTCAATCAAAACCACATCGTTCATCTACAAAAACGAAAAAGGTACAATCAAAGGTCATCCAGTTACCTTAGACGAAATAAAAGCAATCAATCTACCAGTTTTACCAGTTCAAAAGCTCAACCTAGAAAAAGTGCCACTAGACAAGTTACATCAACTTCAAATTCAGGAATCAGCTGAAGAGCCCTTAGAAGAAATCAAAATACAGTCCAGACGCTCAACATGGTTCCTATATTTCACAATTTTCCTGATTATTGCAGTGATCCTGTTTTTCATTGTCAGGAAGCGAGAACTGATAATGAAATTGTTCCAGTTCAGCCAACCAGGCCCCAGACCGGAAGTTAGTCCGTCTCAGGTGGTTCCACCCTTGACGAACCTTTAGGGATGGAGGAGTTATGTATCCCGTTCCCATATGAAGACAATAAGATAAAGAAATAGCAGATCAGCAGCACGTGCAGACGATACATCATATGCTACAACGGAATTCAATTACTTTCGCATATCTTAATGCTTTTGTTTCAGATTAGAATAGACGTAAACATCGTAGCGACTAGACGTATAATTTTTATATTCAGTAGTAAATTAAAAACTTGTAATATTTTTCCGCTCGATTAAACTTTTAAAAATCTTTTTTAAAAAGTTATTTTTGAAAACAAAAAATATTACTTTGTCAAGGCACATGGGCGGATCTAGAATTATCTTATGGAGGGAGCACGAGATGAAAATTATGATAAATTATATTATTAAATTTTTTTTCAGCAGTTTATTACGTTTTTATTCACATAACTGTTACCTGCCCATATTGGTCTATTTTTCCATTGATTTATGTTTGCAGTTTACTGATATTAATAAAAAAAATTCCACTGACTGCATCCGCCACTCTCAAGAAATCGCAGCAGAGTAAGGGTTCGTCTTTTAAGCCAAATTTCACAAAGAGTATTAATGTATTTTACGGCACCATAACAAACATTTTATGAACTTTCAAAATATATTGTGCATATCGCTATCGAACTATAGTAGTTAATACGATAACTTCTGCAAAATTGTTCTACAAATTTAATTACTACAATTACTTAAATTGCAATTCTGAAATATCTACTTAAAGTACAATATCCATCTTCAGCGTTAATAACCTCAAAGTTAGAAGGTATCATTAGGAGGCATATTAAAGTTCCAGGTGTTATTACAATCAAGGCAGGAATTTTTTAAAATCACAGACTTTATACAGGTTTTTACAGCTTTCGTTTATGAAAAATGCTGCGATCAAAATTTATTAACAGTTATTTTGAAGATTTTCTGCTTCTCTACAATCTTTCTGTTGACGGTATTACAAATATTTTTTGGGGTTTTTAAGGCTTAGGCTTCAATAATTTACTTCTACGAGTTAGATGTTAAAATTACGTCACTTAAAAATCTCTATTGACTGGTGTATATACGCTTTGTTATTAAGGTAAATTCTTATATGTTATATATGTTCCATGTCAGTTACCAATTTCAGGAAGAAACGCCAATTACCATTTTCTTCTAACAGAACAGTAGTAATTAGTTTGCAAATACAGAGTCTTCCCTCCGGAGCAATATTATAACTTTCCCTGACAATTTGAGTGTTTATGTATAATTAGTGAGACGAGTGATAATAAATACAGTATTCAAACCATCAATCAGAAATTACAAATTTGTATTCATCTGTTAATGTATAGTGACCATAATGTTTATCGGTCTCTTTATCATTTATTCGGTCATTTTCCGTAATTCATTCAGAGTGGCAAAGTTAATTTTTGTTCCCGACTTATTTGACTTAAATTATGATGAGAATTGTGTTTGTTCAGTTATCTGATTGCGGCAATTTTAATGCTGCCATACTAAATGACTAAAGTTAAAAGACTTTGGAATAGAATTATAATGTTGTTGGGTGTTATTTATCAGATTTTCATTTACAACTCTACTGACGCGTAACACTCATGAAATATAATTTAGAATCACGCACACTTTTGATACGAATTGAAACGTTGAGGGTGAAGTGACACAAACATAATTACTAATTATTGGAACCTGCCATATTATGTCAAACTCTCACGGTATTACCGGGTATTTGTAGTAAAATATTCAGAACTAATAATTAGGATTCCTATTCTGGCACAGTGAGCTTGTATAAGCAGAAATGTCAGCATAATGGAATATAGGGAGCTTACTGGAAGGTCTGTTTACACTGTGATATCCTAAAATTACTACTCGTATAAGAAAACAGCTATGATGCTTTATGCAGATGAGTGATTTATTTAGATTATTCATATTCTGATTGATTCTGGTAAATTAAACCTAAATAGTAAATGAATATCTAAAACATATTCTATAAGTAGCTAAAACAATAAGTTACTGTGTTTACTAGCGAAAAGAGATTGTCACAACTGTATTCACTTTCTCTTTTAAAATTGTATATTATAAAATTAGGAATAATTCCTTGTGGTCTGCTAACCTCTATTTTTAGGTTTAAAATTTCATTTATTTGAAACGGTATAATTTGAAATTCTTAAATTATAGAAGATATTTTCTATCCTAGCATTAAACTTTATTTTTCACACTTGACGCTGTTGTATTTAGGAACAGCAACGTTACGAATCAACAGAAAATAAATAATTCAGCAATCCTACAGGGAAGAAATCCAATAGATATATAAACAAAAATCAAGTCGAGGAACTAGACACTCACCAACTGAGGATGTGAAAGAAATGTGGGAGGCTATAAAAACTGTGGTAAAGAAGGCAAATGAGGAAATGCTAGCAGATGGAACAACAGAATACAAGAGGATTGGTATGATACAGAATGGGAAGAAATAATGGAAGCGCTAAGAGGAGCTAGGCAGATACAACTAGCGGCAAAAAACAAAGTCAATTTAAAAAGTTACAAAAAAGAAGAGTGATGAAGAAAACCAGTAGTTAAAAGAAAAAGGAATTTAGTGAAAAAAGAATTAGGGAAATAAAAGAAAAGTTCCAGAATATATAAATCAGAGATTTCCACCAAGAATTAAAAAAAGGTGGGATAGTTTATAAAAACCAATGCGAGCTCATAAAGGATGAGAAAAGAGAACTGATTAGAAAAGGTAGAATAACTATTTTAGTAAATTACTAAACAACGAATGAGACAGTCAAGAGGTGTCATAACAACAGGAGAACGAAAGTGGACAAGTACCGGATCATCCCACGAAAGAAGAAATGGAATAACAGATTAGGAAGTTTAAAAACAACAAAAGTCCGGGAGGAACAGGAATATCAGCAGAAATGTTAAAGGTGGGGGTATGAGCAATTAGCGAATGGATACTTGGGCTTATTAAGAGAATATGGAAAACAGAAACGATGCCTAAGGATTGGACAAAAGTAATCACATGCCGTATACACAAGAAAGGAGACAAATTAGAATGTGCTAATTATAGAGGCATAGCACTACTGGGGACATACTATAAGGTACTGGCGAAATGCATTACACGTAGAGTAGGAGAGAGTGCAGAAGGAGAAATAGGCGAGTATCAGGCCGCCTTCAGATACAATTGATCTGTGACAGACCACATTTTCACATTAAAGGAAATACAAAATAGCTACTATGAATACAAAAACGCGCTGTACATCATATTTGTGGATTTTAGATAGTTTCACCTCAAAATGAAGAGGAAGCAGATTTATTACCCGATGAGAGAGCTGAGAATACCGAGCAAGATGACCAACCTCACGCAAATGATGCCAGAAGAGACAACAAATGAGGAACATGGAAGGGCCAAAAGTCAGTGAAGTGGAGCAGGGACTCAGACAAGGGGAGCCCATGTCATCAACTCTGTTCAAGTTGATACAGGAAACAATTTTACGAAGAAGTAAGGTTGAAACACAAGAAACAATATTCAAGAACCAACATCTAGTTTTACGAATGACGTAACCATAATAGCAAAAATAAAAATAAATTAATAAGAGTGATAGGAAGAATAAGGACAGAGGCTAAGAACTTTGGTTTGATAATAAATCAAGAGAAAACAACATATATGGTAATGGCGGCGATGGAAAGTAACACGGAATTAGAATTAATGGTAGAAATAAGGGATGGACAAAAATATATTTTTAAGTTTTCTTGGGAATAACACCACAATTGAATTAAAAAGCTGTATATTGAAGGAATTACCATACGTTTCAAAGTCGATTCTGACTTCGTTGTCAATGGCTTTAAAATATGTAATGAAAATGTAAATATAGACAAAAATATAGTTTCAAGAGACTAAGGAATTTTATACAATTGGGGGTAAAAGTCGCAGAAAATGGAAGAGAGGACGTGGTGATTAAAGCCAGGAAAGCAACGGGAAGCAGGGAGTATGGAATGCAGAGGGTTTTGATGAAATCCACATTTGTCTCAACAAAAACGAAAGAAAGTAATTCGAGCGACAGTAACATATGGAAGGGAAACATGGGTACTTACTAAAACAGAAGAAGACATGATTAAACGATGAGAAAATAACTTGTTAAGGAATAAGCACGGAGAGTGAGTGGGGGAGAAGAAAAAATAAAGAACTGGAGAACATAAATGGCGAGCCCAAAATATCTAATATTGTAAGATCCCAGACACTCAGATTGCTAGTACACGTATAGAGAATGACCACAGACAGGATGTCCAAAATAATCATCATTAGAGAACTGATAGGAGCGAAAAGAAAAGGACAACCTTGGAGAAGATAGCTGGACAATATAGGAGAAGAGCTGCGGAGAATGGACATACAGCAGTGGAAATCCAGAGGCCCTTTAGTTAATGAACCCTTGTACTTATTATAAATAAAATAAATATGCAAATTGTTACATATAATGTAGTACACGTCTCAGGTCTCTTGTGTGTTATAAATAAAATAAAAAACAAAACTGGATTTACTTACTGCGTAATGAGCTTAAGGGTTGAAACGAGTATCAGAATAAAGGCTCAGTACTAAAAATTCCCAAGGAAATTTAGTAAATGATCATGACTGGCCATCACGAACTTCCAAAATATAATTTTTGATAGATGTTAATACCGCAGCTCAAGCTAACTACTGTTTCTCTGGCTGCCATTTTCCAGCAGCATTGTATATTCTCCTATGTTAACAAGTTCAACATCCTCTTCTGTTGGTATCTGTTCTAAGTATACCCTTAATCGTCGACACTATAAATATTTGTTACTTTGTTCTTGAAGATGATAGAACTATGAATTGTAAGAGCAAAACAATATTCTGACAACTGAGAAAGAGAGTAGAATAAGCATACGGGAAGGCAAGGAAGCACGAAGAAAATTGATACACATAATGTTTAAAGGCAAAGATAGAATAGAAAATGAGTTTCTAAAACATTGTGTAGCAGTGATGACAGAACAATAACCACAGTTCATTATCAAGATGGTAAGTAACAATAAAATTCTCAAAGAATGGAGGACAAGCATACTAATTCCGCTATACAAAAATGTGACAGAAAAGACTACGGCAATCAAACACCACGTTAAAAATGATACCAAAAATCCTAATCAAACTAATAAACCAAATAATATAAAGGAAACAAATAGATCAACAAATTGAAAGATCTTGTACAGAGATAAATAAACGTGAAATATAATCGACCGACGTTCATCTATCTAATTGACCTAGAAAACATAATCAACCGAGCCAGACTAAAGGTTGTAGTGCGCCATTTAAATAATGAACAAGTATCGTTAAACATTGTTAAGGCAATTAAATCTATAGGTATACAAGAAAAGCACAATTCAAGATAGCATACATGAAACACCTCACAAAGGACGTAGAAACAGGCACAAGTATGATAGGGAGATTTTTTAAGGCCTCTACTCTTCAGTCTCATAATCGATATACGGTGGTAAGAATTGCAAGACACAAATCAACAGCAGGCATAAGTGATGGAGTGTATTATAAACTTAAAACTGTGGATATTTTGGTTGAATTAGTATAAGTAGTAATGCTTGTGGAATAATACCAAAAAAGCTAATTAATATTAATAATGACCATGACCACTGATACTAAGTTCAACCAAAATTCCCACCATTTTTTTTAACTTAAAATTATGAATATTTTAAGTTTTAGTAATTTCAACTATTTGCAGATGTTATTTTTATTTTACACTTTTGTCTCTACAGTGAACGAAATTATGCTTTTAAGTTGTCATCTCTAATTATTTCTATCCTGAAGGCTTCTTTGATATAGTGCTAGGCAGTTTTAGGTTAGCATTATTATGCTAAAATTACTACAAAATTTCTCATATGAATTTGAATTTTAGTACCGATAGTAAACAAGTTTCCATGAGTAGTAAATTAGTAGAGACATGCACTATACGGAAAAATACGTGTGGTGTTTGTTGTTTTTGTTTTATATAGGTATTCCTGAAATGATGGATGACATTTCTATATTAAAGTCTGTCAACATTGAATTGATTAATTCTATATCAGGCATAGTTGTACACTAATTAATTGATAAAGCATTGTGTTTCGAAATGATAGCTTTGCGTGAAAGGCAAATCAAAAGAGGGAAATAGAACAAATGATGAAAAGCCCACGCAAATTTCTTGAAATAATTCATATAATAATACAAACAAATGCAGGGACATTCTCAACCTAATATCCACATTATATGATTTAATAGTACAAGGTTTTTATTTTGTACAATAATGAGAAAATGTTATGAAACAAATGAGTGAAATGAGTAGAGATAAATATTAAGGAATTGACAAAGAACGTTCAAGGCAATATTAACAAATTTAAAAAAATAGAAAATCGTTTGGAGTTTTTATAATTCATTCATAGATCTACGTTGAGCAATATCAGATGGCGATGTTTTTATTACTTAGTTTATCCGGAAAAAAATATATATATGTGTATAGACAGGGTGGCTCACATACGAGGAGATAACATTGCTATCTAGGAAACCGTAAGAAATACAAAGACGATTAAATGGAGAAAAAGTTGTGTATTTTAGAGCCAATTTCACCACTTAAAGAAAATGTACGCTATCTCTTACCGCTCACAAAATATTGCAGAAAAACAAGATTTTTTTAAAAAGTATAAAAAACTATTTTTTTTAACTACGGACTTGTACTCATTTGTTAATATGTCGATAACACATTAAAATATCAGTACAGCAATATATCCTACGTTCAGTTTTATTCAATATTTTGGGAGAAAAAATAATCACCAGAGTAAAAGAATCCATGACAAGAAATCCTGTCAATTTGTGAGATCTTGTTTTTTGTAAATTAAGTAAAAATTGGAAAAACCTGATTTTGCATTGATAATGCCTAAACTATATATATGCAAAAGTTCGAAGTAATAGCAAGATCTATCGCAAATCAGAGACAATTTTATAAAATTTTCTTTTGTTGTTTATTGGGTTTTCTCTCATCATTTTTTTTCCTGCAACACATAAGTATTTGAAAATTTGTATATGGAGAACAAAGTGTAGTAAGGCAATTTCGTAAAATTGCTCGGATTACTGGCTGTCCCTACAGAAATTCTTCCTCACAGTTATTCTGAGAGAAAGTACATTGTGTTATACTTATCTGTGTTTGGAGATGTTTCAATCCAACTTTAGAATCGTTGTCAATCGCTTTGTGTTGTATTTCGAGGTTTTTTTTCTACAAAAAATCGTCTGGATGTTGAAGAAAAGAAGAATTTCTGTAAGGACAGCCAGTAATCCGGACAATTTTAGGAAATTGCCTTACTACACTTTGTTCTTCATATACAATTTTAAAATACTTAATCTGTTGCAGGAAAAAAATTGAGGAGAGGAAACCCAATGAAGAAACAAATTAATTCAAAACCTCCTCAATAATCTTTTCGAAATTAAATAATTACCTCTTGGGAAAATTAACTTGGGCTTAATATTTTGGAAATAGATAGGTCTTAACTTGCTAAATTAACGTACATAATTTTGTGATAAAATATTCATGATTTGGGTAAAGTACCTAACAAAAATCGAGGAGTTTTCGAAATTCCATGCGATTACCCACTAAGCTACATCGGTCGTCCCAACAGGCGCGAGTTAAATGATGAGCTCACACAGATTACTTTTTAAAAAAGATTTAATACAAGAGTTAATAATACAAGATACAAGTTTACAGCTTAACGATTATATCAGAACTTCTTTCAAAGCCCTTGGTGGCTCGTATTTATAGCTTGGCTTCGGTGATTCGTTATCTTCTTCACTAATGGCTTTATTGATATCGGCCAGTTCGTAACTCTTCCCCTCTTGGTTTTGTCTTCGTCCTCGAAGAGTCTTGGTGCTAAATGTGCCATTATGGAGGAGATTATAAATCCTTTTTCTTTTCCTAAAAAGTATTGTACAAAGGATTGTAATAAATATAAGGACTGTTGTCGTTATGGATCCATTGGTGTACAGATGGAAGGTTGGTACATGTTCAAGCTTTACATGTGGAATAACATCTATTTCGTCTATATTTTGAATGATAGCGTCGTGCTGTACCGTTGGTTCTATCATGGTGGGTTGTTTGTAATTCCAATAGGTTATTATTTTCGGTGGGTATAACTCATGTAGAATTTCGAGTAAACAGGAACTGTCATAATTTCTTGTGCTAATATTACAATGTTCATGTACGATTATTGGATGTACTGTTCCAATTGGGATTCGTCCATTGTGCATAGGTGATATAATTGTATCATTTAAATGTGCAAATGTACAAGTAGAGGCGTTGGTTAGATTACATTTCTGATTAGTGGAACTTTCACATATGTAGGAAAGACTTAATTTCTTGCAATTCTGCATCCATATATCAGCATAAAAATCAGTAGGTTTAACTAGGATTGTACCATTAGGATTTGGAGCAATGTAAATTTCTTGTAAAGGTTGAGAGTTTTTTAATATAGGGATTTACAACAAAAATATGAGCAAATTTTCCGCTACAACCACGTGTATTTGGGAAATTAATAGTATTTCAAAAGAGTCATGTGGATTTGAATATAATTGTGTAGATGTATAAGTCTTTGTTAATTCTGTATAAATATTTTGTATATCTCGGAGGGTAAACATGTTTTGATTTATTATTTTATCTTGGGAAAGCGAAATGGTTTCTAAAATAGTTGAAGTAGTTTCTGTAAGAACTGTTACTTGCAAATCGAGTGAAAAGAGAAATGAAAGCATTTCAACTTGATTTTGGGTTTTTTTAATAAGAGAATCTAATTTCTTTGTTTCATTTAGAAGTGTTACCATATCATAATTAATTTTTCGTGAGACGTCTTGGAATGTCTTCGATGCACATTCCATAGAGAATATTCAAAAAAATGTATGAATTAGATGTTGCGGTTTTAGTTCAATGCTGGTTCAATGCAAGTATATAATTGACGAAGGATCTTTCGCGGAACAATCAATAAACACGTAAATTAATTCACCAAATAAAAGTTAGTCACTGACCTTTTAGGTCGAAGCTCTGCAAAGGGTGTTTTCTTGGTTCTTCTTTCTTCAGAGGCTAGCCCCGTGAACAGTTTTTTAGAGCTTCTTCTGGACAACACGTTACACAAAAAATAGCGACGTAATGTTCATTGATTGAGCATACAAAAAATGCGGGTTTAACAACAAATAATGCGCTTTTGTAAACACAAAAGAAACAAAATGAAAGCGGTTTAGCGGTCGTCACGAATGGAGCTCGCGAAATCGTAACGCAAAAAACAACAATAAGCGTCGTCTCTTCAGACGGAATCAAAGCCACCGAAAAGTTCGGAGTACATTGCACGAAACTCCCAAGCGTCCAAAAAGCTAGGGAAGCGAACCACGAATGTCAATACTGTCTATATTTTACGCAAAAACACTTTTACGATTAGCATTAGCGCGACGGAATGTTTTAGAAAAGGTGCAGAAGTTTAAAAATCAATGAAGTAATTCAATCAAATTGAACACAATACAGTAAACAAATTGCGGGAACGCACCACGTATATAAAATGATTTTCTGTTAAGGAAAGGGATTCTTGGTTTTTCTTTAAAGTATTTATTGTTTGTTGAATGTATTTTTCATCATTAGCATCCATGTTGCCAGTAAAATATTTAATAAAATACCTAACCCATTCACTAATCCTCGCTTATATCTAGAATGACCTAATTTATCAAGATGTGTGCGGAGTTTGTAAATTTTTCGTAAAATAACTTCTTTGATGAAAAGAAGTGTAGGAGTGAATTCATTTTTATTAAGGTAAAAGGATTTTTCAACTACAAGTAAAGCATTTATAATTTGATTAGTATCTATATGTATATGGAATCGTTGAAAGTGGGAAATTCTTCTTACGTTACCTAAAGTTTCGGTAATGTATGCATTAGTGTCGATCTGTGTTATTTGAAGGTCCTGGATCGTGAAGATTATCAGGTTGAAGAACCTGTAAAGAGGAGTATTTTCTTAATCTTTTTATGTCGTTCTTTGCCTTGTATAACGTTACGAGAGTGTTCGTATTGTATTCGTGTAGGTATAAAAGGTTGGGCATTCTTAGGGCGTTTTTCTTTTCTAGAAAATTGTAAAGTACTGGGTGCTATTATAGGGTTATCAGTCTTTGTTTCATTGTTTTTTGCTAAGTTTTTCTGTCCTTTGTCTAATAGTTTATCATACGTTTTATCTATTAAAGTGTTCATTATCTGCTTATGTTCTTGATTAAAATTTTCGTGTATAGGTAGTTGGTCATTTCTGTTATAGGGATTTTCATAGGGTCCATATAATATGGTAAAGGGTGTGTATTTTGTACTAGAATGTCTGGATTGGTTGTAATTAAGTATTGTTAAAATGTCATCAAAACTAGTGTTGGGGTTTTGCAGTTGGAGTGCACGTAGTTTTTCTGATAAGGTGGAATGAAATCTTTCTAATGGCGAATTTGAGTTAGGATTATAAGGTGTTGTGAAATGAAGTTGAACATTATTAAGTTTTATGAATTCTTTAAGGATTATGGTATTGAATTCGTTATCAGCTTCAATTTTATGAGGAAGTCCGTGGTGTGAAAAGTAGAATTTTAGTTTTCTAATTACGTTTATAATTTGCTTAGTCTCTAATTTATAGCATTGGGAATATTTTGAAAGGGAATCTATAATAGTTAAATAAATATTTTTGTTTATGGAAAAGAAATCTATGTGTAATGTATGAAAAGGTTTGAGACCAATGAGTGGTCCTGAAAAGGGTATTTTATAAGGTTGTCTTTCATATTTGCATGTGAGACAAATTTCACAAATATTAATCACTTTGGTGATTGATTCGCGTATATTGGGCCAGTAAATTAGTTTTTTAAAATGCTCGTAAGTCTCATTAATACCATTATGATTGGATTCGTGGTACTCGGTTATTAATTTTAATTGCATTTCGTTATCACTTTCTTCTTTTAGAAAAGAGCTATTAAATCTAAATTTGTGAGTGTAATGAGGGTCAAATTTCTTAATAACGTTTGTTAGTCGAGTCTTTATGTATTTATCTTCACAGTAGATATTGTAGACAGTCTGTGGTTTAGTAATCTGTTTTAGTGCGTCAAATAGATAATTATTATCGTTTTGTGATTTTAATGTAATGAACCCTTTGAAGGGTTTTGTTATCTGCAAGTCGTTATCATCGTCTGTCTTAATTATTATTTGAAGAATGGCGAAGTTTAATGGTTGTTCACAATAAGGAATATTATTTATCGGTTCTTCGAGAGCAGAATGAATAGTTAAGTTATCGTTATCGTTTAAAATGTCATCAAGAGCCGTTTCAAAGTCTTCTGATAATATTTCGATAGGGTCTGAGTCAATATTTGGTTGTAAGCTTGATGTATCATCATTATTATTTATTTCTATGCGAGAAAGTGCATCCGCTACAAATTTTTCTTTGCCTTTTTATATTTTATATCGAAATTATATTCGGCTAAAGCATTTTTCTATCTTGCTAAACGAGAGTTGGGTTCTTTTAATTTTGATAGCCACGTTAAAGGGGCGTGGTCGGTTTCAATAGTAAATTTAATTCCAAAAAGAAAATGGCGGTGTGCCTTGCAGGATTGTATAATGGGTAAAAGTTCTTTTTCGGTAGTAGAATAATTTTTTTCTGCAGAATTAAGAGTTCTTGAATAGTAGTAAATGGGTCTATTATTTTGAGATAAAGCGGAGCCTATGGCGAAATTTGAAGCATCAGTGGTTAGAATGAAGGGTTTTTCAAAGTCTGGGTATGCCAATATGGGATCATTTTGTAAAGAAAGTTTCAATTCTTCAAAAGCATTTACATATGAAGGGTTATCAATATTTATGGCTTCGTTTTTGCGTAAACATTTCTTAAGAGGTTGCGCTAGTTTTGCAGAATTTGGTATAAATCTCCTGTAGTATTTAGTAAGACCTAGGAAAGATTTTATTTCTTTTACTGTTTTTGGAATAGGGAACTTCTTTATGGCTTCGATTTTTGAAGGATTCGGTTGGATACCATTTGGGGTAATTATATGTCCTAGAAAAGCTACCTCTTTGGTTAAGAATTCGCTCTTGTCTAATTGGACTTTAAGTTTATATTGTAATTTTTTTAAAAATTGTTTTATATGTACTAAATGTTCTTGAAGGGATTTAGAAAAGTTTATAACATCATCCATGTAAACAATCGCTGTCCACAGTATCAACAGGATTGTCTATCAACGTCGAGGACAGACAATCATATATCTTAATTCTCTTAGGGTATCCACTAATCGCGAAGCTATAGAAATAGAGAAACGACCCCTCTGTCTCAACCGACGCAATGATAGCACCAGCTATCATCGCTACATCATGTAGCTCCGTAAGCCAGACTAAAGAAATCAGGCACACCCACCAAACAGCCATCACATGACATTCCCTTCTAATCGATCGACAACTATAAAAAAAGATAGCAGATTCACACTCAGTTCAGTTATCTAGTGAGACTTGGGGAATAGGTAGATTGAGACCTCTAGTTAGATCTAGAACCTGAAATTCGGTATTTTCTTTTTCAATTTGAATCTTGCTAATGGCTCCAAAGCAGGAGTCCAAACGTTGAACTTAGCTAAGTGTTTATATATATATATATATATATATATATATATATATATATAAAGTTTCAGCAAATATAATTTTAACATTAACTTACCACCTAACATTCATGTGTATATCAACAAAACTATTAGATATTAATAAAATTTTCACATTTATGGTACGTAACATTGTTCACATTATAAAATTTAACACACATCTGTACAAATTTAGTATCATTTCATTTAGAGGGCAGCGGCGTACATTTTACAAGTGTACTTAACGTCTTTTCCATCATTTATAGTCGTTTTATTATTTTGAATATGTCGCAATATATATTTGAAATATAATTAATTTTCAGGCCTACAATATGGTGTCTTTTGATTTACTTTCTGACATTTCGTGTTTTGGCCATCACTACCGACTTACTGTTTTTTAAATACGGACCCGGGTATTTTATTCGTCTTTTTGAGAAAAAAATTTGCCTCACAACCATACTACCGGGATATATTTACCGACGTTTCTTACCAAATAATCAACCATCGGAAAATTAAGGAAATATTTCTTTGTATGGCCCTGGCTTTTGGACATACCTTCTATAAATCACAAAAATGTAATGAATTTGGACTAAAAATATACATTTGAAAGTAGGCAAAAGTAACACAAAACTTTTAACAGTTTTATTAAATAGTAACACTAAATTATTTACATAACGACACAAAAGGAAACAATACAAGAAAAAGTATTGAATGTATTCTAATTATAATGAACGCTAAATATGATTTACTACATAGGTATACTACAAATAATCAGATATTTATCACCTTTCAGAACTGAACTCGTTTCACCTAAATACTGAAACTTTTATACCTTGGTTAAGTGGGAAAGTTCGAAAATCTAATTGTTTTGATCTTTTCTTTAATAAACGAGTTAACATGGGTCGAGTAAGACTCTAACGGAATAATTTATTTTTGGACTAATAAGGCTCTGTATCCATAAATACTTTTTCAAATGAAATAAAATCTGCTAAGTTAGGTTTGTAGAGAGTATTTCATTACAGACACTTCTGTAAAAGTATGGATGTTTTCCCCGTTGGGAATTCTTTCGATACGTCAATTCCAGTTAATATATATTTCACATTTCCAATCGACTTAAACAAGATGTATTAATCTTTCCTAGTCTGAGACGTGATTTGTCGCCATCAGGTTGTCGGACTGGAAATTTATTTGCTGTACCCTGTTAAGTCCGTATTTTACGTGCCTCCAGCAGGTTAAATATTTCTTCAATTTAAAGAATGGTTGATTATTTCTACTACAAAGAGTTGTTAAGGGAATGACTTCTTTACAATATATCGAGCCCAGAAACAATTTGTGAGTTCCTTTGTTTTCTTGTTCTCTGGTTCATTCTTTTTGTGACAGTAAAAACATTAGAAATCGAGATAAAATTTACATGTCCATAATTTTAGTAAAAATTCTACAGAATTTTTAGCTTCAAATGACAAAATAACTATATATTAGAATATTCAGTAATTATAAATAACAGTGGGGTTCCAAAATATATCATTACATCAAGAGTATAATTTTTCATAAGCTACATCAGGGGCGGATTGTCAGGATTGTCAATGAGGGGCGCTTGATCTCGGTTTGAGAGGGGCTTGATCTTAGTTTGGAGGGCTTGATCTCGGTTGGGGGGGGGGCTTGACGTCACTGAAGGTTAATTTTTGCAGAATACACACTATAACGGCACACCAATCAGATGATTGGGTGGGGGGGGCTCAGCCCCTTAGCCAGTGAGATACATAATTTGATGTTGGCAGAAGAGCCGTTCCATAGTATGTGAGTTACTATAATATTACTATACTATATAAAACCGTAACCGGATATGGAGTAACTCGTTTTATTATATTGTGGACGAGAAGGAGAATGCAATTATTGTGATCACAGAGCATTCCCAAGTTGCGAAATAAAGCTCAAAAAGCTGCTATCTTGAGCCATATGAATATTCCTAAGCTAAGAGATTTCGAGTGCTCTCCTTATTTATCTCGTCTAACACAACCACAGAACTTCATTTAAGGCATATATAAAGTGAAATATTTTGATCAGAAAATTCGATACGAAATTCGTCGGCATTGTAATCAGCAACTATCGCCTTTTTTAGAATCCACTGTTTATGTTTATATACAGTGAGGACGCGTGGGTTGTAACAAATTCTGTTAAAATTCAGGTGTTGGTTTTTTTGGAAAAATGCTCAGACACATCGTTTTTTTTGTACTGTGGTTTTTGTAATGATAAACTCATTTATACAGGGTGAGCCAGAAATAAATTGCAACAATCAACTTCATTTTTTCAACTGTAAACATTTGTGTTTTATTTAATTTTTGAATTCTGCGTTGAATTCTAACTATTTTTCATGTACAATGTCCTACCGAAAATTAACACTTATTAAAAAACATATATATTTTTCTAAAGTTAAGAAAACAACGGTAAAAGTAACGTGTTTATGGGTTTAAACCTATTTATTTACGTCTGGTTTTATGATTGTTGGCGATATTTGACAATACGCTGTTTAACAGAACTTTACCCGAATGGTGAAAACCCCAATGTACTGGCAGATTCAGTACGGTTTCCCCGCACTATTAGCGAACAGTGCGAGATTATCTTTTTGTCCTAAATAGATGGATCGGAAGGAGAGGTAATATCGAATGGCCAGCAAGATCTCCAGATCTAAGTCCGTTAGATTATTATCTTTGGGGTAACGTGAAATCGAAAGTCTACTTCAATAAGCCGGAAAATATCGAGGAATTAAAGAATAGAATTACGGCCGAAATACAACGAATCTTGCCACAAACGCTAAATGAAGTGTTTCGAGAATTTGAAAACCATCTTAAGTATTCTCAGGAAGTTAATGATAAATAACTTGAACATTTAATTTGATATGTTCATGTTTTTTTTTCAATTTTGAAATAAATGTAATTTTTTTTAATTACTGTTAATTTTCAATTCAATGCAGAATTCAAAAATAAAATAAAAAACAAATGTTTCCATTTGGAATAAGAAGTTGATGGTGGCAATTTATTTCTGGCCAACCCTGCATAAAAGAGTTTATGATCACAAAAACCGCAGTCCAAAAAAAAACCGACGCGTCCGAGCGTTTTTCCAAAAACCCATCACCTGAATTTTAAATGAATTTGTTCCAACCCACGCGTCCTCACTGTGTATATATGTGCAATATAAAAAGGAATTATAAATGTATTTTATTTATTGACGACTGTTTATTTTAACGAATGATATCAAAATCAACAGCTAACACAATTATAACACAAGATATTGACATCATTTAGGAACGTAATTTCATCAGGCATTATTTCACACAAGACTGAGCTGGGTTTTATGAACCTGTATAATTATTATCTTAACAGTAATTGTGTCAGATAAACCTTGAGTCAACGCAGATGATGTTATATTAGATATCGATTTAGAAAAATGCTGTCAAAGTATTAAACTAGACCAAAATCATTGTTTTTTTTTGAACTTAAAGATAATATACCTATATGAATTTGCATATGTCCAAGATTTCTTTCTACTATTATAAATTTTTCTGTGTACTTATACCAAATAGTTCACCAATTAAGTAAAAAAATATTCCGCAAAGGTTAATAATTTCAGTTTTGTTTTCACCGATTCCAGTTAGTGTACATGTATGACGCTAAGGCATATTCAATAAGTAAAATCAAATAATTTTCTGTTTCTTAATAAAAAAATAATATACAAATTCTCATGTCATAATACTATTATTGAATAAATTAAAAGTTCAAATACACTTCAAGAATTCAAAACGTCAATAAAAATCGAGAATTTATAAAAAAGCCTTTATTAACCGACTTCCAAAAAGGAGGAGGTTATCAATTCGTCGCGTATTTTTTTTTGTTACCTGATTTCTTCTCCTGTGGTGCACCGTTTTGAATGAATATGGCCTTGTTTAATAGAATATATATCCGGATTGGTGAAACTTCAAATTTTGTAAAAGAATTTTATTGGTAAAGTGATAAAATTTGTGAATGAACACATGCATGGAAATCGACCAATATCCCTAATATTTTAGTCGATTTTTCGATAACTCCTTATGGATGTGTATAGTTTTTTAACGTTTAATCTATTAAGGAAGATCCTTAGGTGATCTCATATACTTTTCTGCGACGTGCAACTTGCAGTTTTGCAGAAAATCGCCAAAAATTCCAAAATTCTTATCAAAAATTTCATCGAAATGACATAACGGACATTTCCTCATAAATATTTTAATTCCAACGTAATAGTGCGGTAATTTTAAGCACTGGAAGTTTTAATTGCGAATTTGAAAATTTTCTATGTACATCTCAAGCATATAGGTAGTAAAGCATAGTATTTTCGGCTCCTTAAATCAATGAGTACCAAGCTCGTTTTGTTTGTATACCAGGCAAATTTTTCCATTTTGCGAAGACGGTGCTTTTGGTTGTCACATTCTCCCGGCCTAATAGAAAATTCAGTGACAACACATGTCAAACTTTAAACTGCTATTTGGTGTGTTTATAGACAGGTTTAGTTATAGCAAACAAAATCACAAAGTAAAGTGATAGAAGGAGTTGCATTTATATGAAGATAATATAGGACGGACTAGAATGATAGTGGTCCTTAGGCCTTAGGCTGGACGTTTGGTGGTATAAAAATGTTGGAAAAAATGTGAATTTAAAATTATATAGAGTGATTAAAAAACTGTTATATGATGTGGACATAAACAAATCATATACAGGAAGGTTGAGATATATGCTGAAGTTGAATTATATTTATACAGTGTGATTAAAAAATTATTTCTTTTATAGCCCATAAGAAGTTGCATAAAGTGTGGAGAGGAATTAATGTTACACAAGGCGATAATATAAAATGTTAAAAATGAAAAAATGAACTAATTTATGGGCTAGCCCACAAGAAGTTATATACTATGGTTGAAATATAGGTCGGATTTGACTCCGTAAATATGGGATGGATTCTACTCCGTCCTATAGTTTACAGAAGGTAGCTAACAAATTTATGCTTGTCCGTGGGAAGTCGTATGTACAGGATGGTTGGTACATAGGTTGGAGTGGAATTATCTATAGTTATACAGGGTTGTCAAAAAAGTTTTCGATGTTACCTGGTTCTGTCTATTAAGGTTATACATACAAAATAAAACATAAAGAATGAAAACTACCTGAAATCAAAAAACTAAAAAGTTGAAAATAAAACATTAAAAAAATATATAACCGAATTCTACCTATAACTAAAAAGTTAAAAATAATTATAACAAAATACAACTACAGCAAATAAATAACACACTCAATGTTGTTAGGTACCTACCCAGGAAGAAAAAATGTAAACATTAAAAGGTGCTCATCCTGTACAAATTAATTACCTACCAATCTAGTATATTTTTGAAGTCGGTGCCAAGCAACAATCATGTTTGATGAATTAGTAGATAAGTACGCAATGAAGGATTTTATATTTGCTATTGCTAGTATTCGAGTAACTAGAAGCGAAAGCATAAGGCTACGAGAATTATGCGAACCGACCTGAAGAGGGCAGATGTGACTCTGCCGAAACGTCGTCATTTCACCATCGATCCCGGCAGGGATCAGTTATCAACTACGCGGATGAATTCCCGGAAACCACCTAAAACATTTAGTGCCCGCGAAAACTTAAAAACAAATATATATATATATATATATATATATATATATATATATATATATATATATGAAGTGAGTATGTCTTGGGATGAGGGGTCAAGTACAATTAAAACAATTTAATCCTTTATATAATTTAATGTTGACAACATGACTAGCAAATTTTTAAGAATGTCTTAGTATCGTAACAATAGAGGAAGGAAAGTTAGTAAGGAACAACTGTGAGATCCATAAAGGTGTAGCAGAGGGAGTGGGTAGCTAATAATGTAGTTGAACAATGGATTGGGGAGTTAATCCGCGACAATGGGAGATGGGTAGACGTTCACCTAGACAGTCAATTATCTACTATTCGTCACAAATCTTGTTGCAACATAGATCATTCTGGCCCTAATTAGCCAGGTTCAGGTTAGTCGAAGTCGGTGAATGCGTGCAGGGTTGTTGAGGAAACTGAGATTGTTAGATCTCGTGGCCACCTTGGTCAGTGAAAAGAAGCAGTTGGAAGCAGAACTAGAGTTAATTTAGGAGGGACAAAAGCAGGAACATCCGAAGAACTGTCTTTAACGATGGTTCTGGGTATCCTGCGGCGGACGGGAGGTACTGTAGAGTGTATTCGGGCAAACGTGAATCTCTAGTCAGTATTCGAACATTGTTATCCAATATCAATATCAAGATCTAGTAGCAGCAGCAGGCAAGGAATAAAACATTTCTTATATTCCGAGATTAATATATGTAGGAATAATAGTAAGAACTAAGAAAACACATTAGATTTTCAAGGATTAACCTAGGAGGTTTACTTATCGCATCCTAACAAGATTCAAATAAATGTATGAACACGATATTAGTAGTATCCGGTTTCAATTTAAATGTACATTAGCACTACATTTATTTTTAGTAGATATTTGGAGAAATTTTAACTATTTCACCAATTAGAAACAAACTATCTTGTCAGGTTTTTCAGAAAGACACCATTGTAAAAGTTACAGAAACATATGACGTTGAAATATTGTGGCATGTTAGACAATAGAACTAAAAATGTTATTTATTGAGTATACATCAATTAGGTTCTTGAAAAGTATGATTGGCATCTGACACTAAAAGCTTACACTACATTGACCAGGAACTAAAAAATGTTTAACTTTAAAATTTAAAATCAGACCATTAAGTTCCATAATGCCAAATCACGTAGTTGATAAAAAATAGCGGAATAGGCTAAACCTGTTCGCATATATTTTAATATAATTTAATTTATAACGATCGTTAATCAGAACACATTCAATTTTCTAAAAATATTAGTAATAATGTTACACAGAGAGCAAAAGTAATTATCATTACAATATTATTTTATGAACAATAGTATTCACTGCATTTCCAGTTTCCATTGAAACTCGTTACAACAATTATGTTTTTATAAAATAAAGCACTTATTTGCTTTATTGTAAATATTTTTAATTAATAACCTTTTCAGTTTTTGAATATGTATTTTCATAGTTAATGCGTGTTTTTGTGTGCACCGATAAACATTTGCGTTAGCCGTTGGACTTTCGAATATGAAAATAGCGAAATAATAAAAACGTATATTCTCAGAAATGTTAATTAGCAAATTGCAAACCAATTTTCTACATTTATATATAAAATATATGTTTATGGGTACAGTGAACAGTCCAAACTCTAGGTGACACTCCAGTTTCAAGGAAAATTAGATAACAACTATAAATTGAAAATTGTAATATTTAACGATTTCGATTTTTATGAAAGGAATATCAAGATTAGAAGTTTTGTTAATTTTTAGTAGAATCACTACAAATGTATTTCACGAGCTCTTTATTGTTTGAATGTCAGATTTTCAACACCAAGAAAACCATTTTCATTTTAAAATTATTATCTAAAATTATTTTGTTTATTCATTAAAGTTGTCACTTCTTACAATAGTTATTGAATAATAGAAATAAGTTAGGGATGTGAAAATTGAGGAACATAAGGTCGGTTTCTGCAAACTGCCTGGTATAGTATTGGCTATCTTATTAAGATATTCATGCTCTCTAGTTTTCCTGTATAATATGTTTGGATATTGCATTGTACTTATTTGCATGGTGGGAAGTTTCGATTCCTTTGTTTTTTGAAGCAATTTGTAGAGTATTAATTCGTTTGAATGTTTCGTGTAATTGTATTTGGTACTAGTAATTGTTAGTAAAAGTCATGTAAGACACCTCGATTAGTATATAGGCTATGCCGGTGAGATGCTAAGTTTAAAATTACCGCAAATTTACGACGATCAGGACCGCGACGATCGCCAAGGTGAGCGGGCTTGAATTTGCGGTTTACGGACTAGTGGCATTTTAGCTTAACGTGGGGGTGTAAATGTAATACTTAGGGGTACCACAGTTTTTAGATATCCCCATAAAAAAGTCAAGGAGTGTTAGATCGGGTGACCTTGCCGGCCATTCTATTGCGCCCCTTCTTTCAATCCATATATCTGGAAACGTCTCATTAAGTCAATTTCGTTCAAGCAAGACATAATGTGGAGGTGCTCCGTCCTGTTGATCAAAAGATTTTCTCCGTCTAGCAACACAGTTCCATCATAATCTATTTGGTTTTCTAAAGATTCGGTTATAAGGGAATTTATCACTTTTTTTAAAAAATCCAAATATAATTCCCCAGTTAAATTTTCTTCCATGAATAAAGGACTAATAATTTTATTTTAGTAATTTCCGGCCCATACCTTGATTTTCTGAGGATGTTGGTTGTGCTCTTTGCGAAAAAACTTTACTGTGGATTGGTATTGTCCCAGTTTCTACAATTATTTTAATGACAAACTCATTTTAAAATTTCTGCTTCGTCAAAAAAACAAATATTTTTATTAAAATTAGGGTCTGCATTTGGCCTTTGAGTCATTAATTTTAACATTCTGTCATAATCATGCTCAGCAATCTGTTATAAAAGCTGTAGTTTGTAGGGAAATAATTTATTTAGGCGTAACGTTTTATGCACATAGCCGACGGAAATATTTGTTAACCTGGAGACTTTTGGTATTGATTTTTGAGGATCCATGGCATAATGACCCAAAATCTTAACCTATGCATCTTCTGTTAAAACTACAATTCTTGACAAACTAAATCCAACACATACTGATGCCTAATATTTCAATATCATGAGCAGTTCTGTCTGCACAGTGTTGTTCTTCCCCATAAATATATATTGTAATGTTTTTATTTTCACACTCGGGTTCAGTTCAGTTCTCGGATTTATTTATAAACACAGTCCAACTCACTATAATTTATTTCAACTACTTTAATTTATACTCTCTTCGAGGTGTCATTCCTTTGTATGCAAGACAATATATATTATATATTATGTATATAACATATATTGTTTCTGGTCAGGGAACCTTCATCAGTTGCGCTTCTTTATGTATTTGATACATTTCGTTAAATTTGAAGACGCGAGATGTAAGACCGACATCTAGGATTTTCGATTTTCTCGCGTGTAACCTAACCTAACATATTGGTCGATTTTTGAAAAACCTCTTATGGATGTGTATAGTTTTTTAATACGTAATCTATTAAGGATCATATTCTTATCTGTACCGTGCAAATTCAAATATTCTTATCAAAACTTTCACCGAAGTGAAGTAACGGACATTTCCTTATAAATATTTCAATTCTAACGTAATAGTGCGGGAATTGTAGGCACTCGAAGTTTTGAATACGAATTTGAAAATTTTCTATGTACATCTCAAGCATATTGGTAGTAAAGCATAGTATTTTTTGCTCCTTCAATCAATGAGTACTAAGCTCTTTTTGTGTGTATACCAGGCAAATACCTATTTAAATGAAAATTTTTCTATTTTGCGAAGACGCTGCTTTTGGTGTCAAATTCTCCCGGCTTAATGGAAAATTCAGTGACAACACATGTCAAGCTCTAAACAGCTATTTGGTGCGATTATACACAGGGCGTTTAGTTATAGCAAACAAAATCACAATGTAAAGTGAAAGGAGGAGTTTCATATATATGATTATAGAAATATAGGACGGAGTAGAATGATAGTTACAGGATGGTTTAATATAGCGTGGAGTGGACGTTGGGTGGTCTAAAAATGTTAGAAAAAATGTGGAATTAAATTTAAATAGATTGATTAAAAAACTGTTGTATGATGTGACCATAAACAAATGATATACAGGAGGTTGAAATATATGATAGAGTTGAATTATATTTACGCAGTGTTATTAAAAATATATTCATTTCATAGCCCATAAGAAGTTGCGTATAGTGTGGAGAGGAATTAATGTTATACAGGGTGATAATACAAAATGTTAAAAATGAAATAATTTATAGGGTAGCCCACAAGGACTTATATACGATGATTGAAATATAGGACGGATTTGACTCCGTAAATATGGGATGGATTCAAATTTATAGTTGTCCGTAGGCAGTCGTATGTACAGGAAGGTTGGTACATAAGGTGGAGTGGAACTATCTAAGCAACAATCAAGTTTGATGAAGTAGTTTTGTTTGGCACTGACTTCAAAAATATACTAGATTGGTAGGTCATTAATTTATACCTTTCAATGTTTACATTTTTTACTTTCTGGGTAGGTACCTTACAACATTGAATGTGTTATTTATTTGCTAGAGTTGAATTTTGTTATAATTATTTTCAGCTTTTTAGTTATAGATGGAAGTCGGTTATATATTTGTTTTAAATGTTTTATTTATTACATATTTCTTTATTAGTCAGAAAAGGGGCATAGCAAAGCAGCAGCCGAGTTGACAGTGAAAGTCAAGACAACTGAGTAATGTGAGGCTCACACATATTCGCTCGTTTATCACAAACATTACTAACAAATTCGAAGACATTGTAACGAAAATATAAGACAGTAAAGTTGAAGTACTTTCGATGGACTTTCAAAATGTCTTTAATATATCTCAATCAGACGATAATGACGAAGTTGAAGCATTTTGCAAAATACCATTATTAATTACGAGGGTGCAATTTTTTCAGAAAATACATAATCAATATATGTTTAAGTAGTCATTACAACTTTTGAAAAAAATACTTTTAACAGTTTTTTCTGGCAAAAAAATCTCCCCAAGACGCCCATTTTGAAGGCTTTCTTATAGTGTACAAGTTTTCAATTAACGGACTTCATGACTTTTCATAATATAAGTGGGTTTTACTATTTACAGAATTTCTCGAAATTTGTTGTTAAAATGATGTCAGTTATCACCTATGAACCCCTGAAATAGACCGGTTTAACACTTGTGCTGACAGCGGCAAACTTACTTGGCCAATTTTAAGCTGTCAAAATTAGCTTACTTTTAAGCAGTTATTAATTTCTAATGCAAAAACTCTTTACAGACTGTCTTAAATCGGTTGGAACTTCACCCAAAAATACTTGATCTTATTAATACTGAAGAATTTTACAGAAGACTTTTAATATTGACTTGCTAAATCAAAAATACGTTAAGCATAAAAATTTGCACTTGACCATTATTTACAAGAAATATATTTCTCATGATACGTTTAAAACATATTTTCTAAAAAACAGTCAATACATCTCTAACCCTACTATATGAATACTTTTAATTGAACCTAGAGTCTTGGTGTATATTGAGTTCTAATCTCCACATGTTTCACATAGAGAGAGTATTCAGCTTCTGCAACAGCACTGAGAAATCCACGAGTTTTATAGCAAATTGATAAATCACTTGCTAAACTTGAAGTGTTTTTCCGAAGTTTACTTGGCACATAATTGAATAATTGCCATTCTGGCGCAAGATTTAGTTTTTGCTTATCTGGCACATTAATATAAGCTGCACATTTATCCTTAACTTATAGGGACTAATCAATTTAAATGTCTTTTTTGTCTAACACAGCTTGAAAATTTTCTACGTTGAGATTTATATTACTAACCAAAGTAGAATAAAATCGGTATATACATTAAAAGTGCTACACCTTTACGATCAATAAGTTATTGCAAATATTGAATCATAGAAATAAATTAGCAGGTTGTATACTTCTATAGATAGAAAACTAATTTCTCTATTTGCGCCTTGTATAAAGCCGTTTGTAAATATCAAGTTGGAAAAATATAGGTATTACTGGTTTTATCATATAGGATTTAGAAACTAATATACTACGTTTTTAAAATACATACAAAAGTATACAGTTATTCATTCTATTTTAGCCTTTTTCAGATTTTTCAGAAATAATAGGATTTCAGAATATTTAATAAATATGAAAATTAAATCATTTTTTGATGATTGTTTCGGTCATGCCTTGGTGAAAATTCATATTTTAATTATATTAAAACACTACCACTGTGGTAATTTTCAGAAATTTATTATATTTTATTTGACAATTGTTTCGCTCTGTTGAAACCTGTGAGCAGAATAAATATAAAAATATGTCAAATAAAATATAATAAATTTGTGAAAATTACCACAGTGGTAGTGTTTTAATATAATTAAATTAGTTTTTATTGCAGATGATTAATTTATAGAAGTGTTCCTATGTTGGCAACGTAAAATAAAATTTTATAATAATATTGTTACGAGAGTTCATCAGATGATGATGCAATCGGCCATCAACGAATTCGTTATTTATTCCGATACTTCTAGGTATCCGAAATGTTTCGTCCCTCATCAGGCCGACCGCTGCCATTACTGGGAATTCCCTTAAAGCATCCAGAACACATGAAAGAAGTTCGACGGTCCTATTGTTAAGTTAAGATAATTTGTAAATAGTTCTTCTGAATATAAATTATGTTAAAGTAGTGGAAATAAATTAGAGTGAGTTGGACTGTGTTTTTAAATAAATCCAAGAACTGTACTGAACCCGTGTGTGAAAATAAAAACATTACAATATTATATGATATTTATCTGTGATGTGACGTTTAGATTCCGTGTCAGGAATCGTTGTTGACAGTATTTTTTCGAGATATCTGAAGCAATATGAGTTCATTTGAATTTTGTGTTATTGCAAATTATTAACCTGTGCAGTTTCTCAACATTAGTTATTATCGCCGCTCACTCAGTGGCATCTATTTTCAGAAGTTATGTATGATCCGTCACCAGCAATTATTTCGATAGTCGATTTTCTCAAAAATATGTTTTCCTCACCTTGCACCCCTCATTGGTTGGAAGTAAGGAGAAGATTCGCATGGATGTGCTTGTTTCGGTTCCCGAAAATGTGCAATTTATTCTACAAACAAGTTCGCACCTCCCTTCCCCTAGCGAATATTTGAATTTTTATAAACTCATTAAACTCATTTGTAATTATTTGGTTTTCATGACTGTATTAATTTCTGTTTCGGCAATAACAGAATCTCCTTAGAGATGGTATAAACCTTATTGTCTTTCATTGCATAGTTTAACTATTTTTCAAAATTGAATATCAATATAGCCTTCGGTCAATTTACCAGAGAATTATTCGTGCAAAATATCCAATAACCAATTGCCTGCGCCATGACTTATTGACTTACAGGGTAGTCCGTAGATTTCAACATAAAAATTCAACTCCAACTGAGCACTAGATTTTTTTGAAATAATAAACATGTTGAGCATTGACGTTTATTGTTGCGAAAGCTTCTAAAAGGATGCCATCTCTACACATACGAAAATCGATGAGTATGGTAGTCAAATGCAAAAATTGCATATGTTTCGAGAGTTCGTTCCGACACTAGAGGCCCTTGATCTTCAAATAGCTATAGTTTTCTGTTTAAGAAACAGGGACCAGCTTATATATTAAGAGACTCATCGATTATAGAAACCCAATCAATTTTAGAAAATAAACAAATATAACATCCAATACAATATAATTTGATTTTCGTGCTATTAGACATTCCAATTTTGTGTTTGCGATAGTTTAAATTAAAGACTTCAGGTACATTATACGTCAAAAGTCAGAACATCAAAAAAGGCCGAGTTTATGGCTGGTACAAACAAACTAGAATTCCATAAAAAAGGTCGTCACCAAATTTATAGATGGTAGAGACAAGGATGACAAACTATAGGAGATTAAACTGAATAAGTGTCCAGTTGATAGCATTAAATAGCAAGAAGTGACCAAAATGGCCTATTGTAGAAAGAGGGTATGATGTGAAAGGCTAAACATAAAATAATATATATAATATATGGTAAGCCACGGGTTGTGTCTTTTTTTAGCAAATGATCTAAGAAATATTCTAAAAACTCACACGTCATACGTTCTTGTTTAATTATATTTAATTTAACAACTAAATTACATATTAGGAGTAATACTCGAATCGTAACAAAATAGTAACAATTATTTTAATTTTCCTGAAATTCATGTCCATTACTAAGAATGATACAAATACAGGGTAGAGACAGAGAGATAAGGAGAGACGGAAAGTATATTATTTCGGAAGAAGCTTTTGCTTCCATAGTTCAGTCTGGAATGATGGCCGCTCTTTTTATTTTTTTGTTTAATATGGATTTTATTGAATGGGTCGGGATACTTTAAATAAAGTATTTGGAGATAATTAATGTTGTATTCTGGTGCAGGCCGTTTCTTATTTATTTGCACAACTGGGGTTTCTTGGCATTAATAAGCTACTAAAGACAGTACATGGAAGAAAAAAACTATTTTGGCAGCATATTTTATTCGTAATTATTATTCATTGACAGGTTACATTCTAGAACTCATGTTGAAATTCTGAAAAGCTGTTCTGTGGCAAAAATATATTGGACGATTTCGTGGACAACTATGTAGATAATTCTTATACATAAATTCTACCAGTATTTATGTAATTTTTGAATGAATTTAATGAACTCAATAAATGAGGATCATATTCAAAACATTCAAAAAACAAACGGGAAGGTAATTTTAGTGATCATATAATAGACCATTTTTTCGTTTCGGGAAATTGAAATAGAGGTGCTAATTTAAGTTGAACGAAATTATGGATAACAACCACGATTCCTATGAAGAAAATTCGATATTCCGTCAAGACGGATTACCTTCCCATTTTGCCTGCGTACAGTAAGAAGGGGTGCCAAGTGGAATATATTTCCTGAAGAGGTAGGCGAACATTTGTTTTTTTTTTTGAAAAATTTGCTATTTCTCGGGAACTATATGTAATAAAAGTATCACAATGGATAGGTTGATTCCTTGTTTTACTAAATAAATACAAAAATGTGGGAGATATGAAAAATAAAATACCATCTAAATTTTAGTAATTACAAAAAACCCCATTAATGATGATACCAACAAAACAAATATGGAAAATTTTTATTCCACAAAGATGAGTAAAATTGAAAACGACTGCTGCAAGAGTCGGCGTTAATTTTATTAACTGAAAGCGGTTGCACTATCTGCTTAGAATTCAGTCGTTCCGAATTCCCGTTAATTAAGGAAGAAGAAATAGTTCCTAAGATTTTCCTACGTTTTTCTTTATGCCTTTCATGGGATCACTGAAACATGTTATTTTTTTATCCATTTTTGGCGAATGCACATTTTATCATCTAGTAGTGCCATATCTTTCAAATTCTACCAATTTGAAAAAAGCTTTATTATCATCTGATTTTCAGAGTTTTCTTGTGCTACCCTGTGAATTGTCAAAAGTAAATTATTTTAGTTACGGCCCTTCTGTCAAGTAATATTATCAACTTAATTTAAAATTTTACATAGTCTGCCTATTCAAAAATTTCATTATTGCCATTGACAAAGGAGTCCTACTTACACCCCTTTTGAAAATACTGAAATATATAAAATCCTCTACAAGTTTAGTGTTATTCCCAACAAGTTCATAAGCATAAAGTAACAAATGTTTTCTACATTATTTACAGACCTTGCATATCAGTTTTTGCCAACTATATAAATACTGTGATAAAATATTTTTGATTCCAGTAACATGTTGGCAGTATCAAAAGAAGACATAAGAATTCTGCAATTTACTACAATATAATTCCATATTTTTAAGTCGTTATTGATTTTTTTGTAGATGTGTGGTTCCTACCACTGCGACCCGCTGTTATTTAACTATCAATTAAAGTAAACATCCCAAGTAAATGCTATTGCAATTGTGATTCGTAATTACTACTTATT
The DNA here is from genome assembly GCA_034190945.1 of Octodonta nipae. Classification (NCBI taxonomy): domain Eukaryota; kingdom Metazoa; phylum Arthropoda; class Insecta; order Coleoptera; family Chrysomelidae; genus Octodonta; species Octodonta nipae. The sequence goes on along the minus strand of CM067222.1, from coordinate 38,432,319 downwards.
CTCATGATATTAATATAAATAATAACTCAAAAAAAAATATTTATTATTATTTAATAAATCGCAGTAAAGGGAACACTTTTTCAGTCCCTTATGCCTAGTCAATTTATTTGAAATATGAACAAGTTAATAACGTGTCCCATAGTATCATTCCACAACATATGTTTCCTTTGTTATTTGTAAATAAAATGTAGATTTAAATTATTAACTAGTATATTAGCCACATTCCGCAAATGGCGTCAATTGTCAATTATCCAAATTAACTGACACAGTTTTACTAAATGCATACTTTCAGTTTAATTTATTGTCGAACAATCCAATAGGGTAAAATTACGTTTATGAGAATATGTGATGACCAAATATAAACCAAATATTTGGTTTTATATAACTGAATTGCATATATATGCCGTGAGGTTCTAAAGTAACTGTTAAATTCCTTTTCCTATGTAATTATGAATGTAGGTAAATGAAAAATTCTGAAATAGAACAATTTTTATATATGAAACTACACCTTTTGTATAAAATTAGCCACCTACCCCTTCAAACTCATAGAGGTAATAACTACCCCTAAAAAAAAAAAATCAGAAAAGGTAGCGTGTGATAACGCGTCTAATATGGTTTTCAATTCTCTATTCAGCAATTTAGCATTTTTTATTGTTGGACGTGGATACTCATGAAAAAAGTAAGTTAGTAAGTAAGACGTTTTATAAATTATCATTTTGAGAAGTTTAAAAGACATATTTCAAATTTATTTTAGTTTGTTAGAAGTCGTTAATATTTTTTTATTAATTCTTTAAATATATTTTTATTTTTTTAATGAGCCTTTCTGAGATCCAAAGAATTGAGATTTTAGTATTAATTGTAGGGGATGATAAAACAAGAACGCCTTCTGAGGTATGCAGTCAAACGTGAGTAGAATAGACAAAAAATCTGTCAATATTGATGTGTTAAAGATCTTCCCAAACCCGGGAAAATTGAATGACGAAAAGAAATTGGATATATTGTTAAATGTTAAGAAAAGAAAAGAAAGATGGAAGTAAAACATCTGTATTGAGAATTCTGAAAAAAGAAAAATACCATCCATATAAAATTAAAGTGGTTAGGAACTAACTGATTATGATAATGATCGTAGATTAGAATTTTGTGAAATGGTTGCGATGCCAAAGGTACCTGATTTTTTTCAAAAATAATCTTTTCTCCGAAGAGGTAATGTTTATACTGCTTGGAACGGATAAAAATCACAATTGTTAGTTTTGGAGAACACAAAATCTTTACTGGACTAGCACAGGTGATGCTCAGTAATCTTATTAAAGAATACGCTATTGCTGGCATAATAAATAATAGAATAATTATACCTCACTTTTTTAACGGGATTTTTACAAAATGTTCTGACTAACTCCATTTTTTCCTGAGAATGTTAACCCTGCAGACATTAATAGCATTATTTTTTATTTACTTCTCGGGTTCTTGGATTTATTTAAAATAGTTGCAGAACTCTTCATTTCGACAACGGGACGTTCAGTGGAAATAACAGTTGACGGTCTCAGAATCTGGACTGCGAATATTGAGACAGCATACAGGAATGTCGATGCAACTGTATATACTTTACATCATACTTCTCACCACCCTCTAATTCAGCCCATCCAACCCACATGCTATCTTTGAAACCGCCAATTTCATCAGGTTTTTCTCCATAATCACAGTCCTCAAATTCACCAGAGTTTTCCAAAGGTCGCGATATGTTGGCTTGTCTTGCGAGAATGTTTTCATTACCAAATAGAAGATGTCTCTAATGCCCACTTGTTGTTTCTCTTCCAGATAAAGGGCCTTCCCGACTATTGGACGTTTCTCTTTTAGCTTCTAGAATTGACCGTACTTCTTTTCAATCACCTTGGCTATTCCTCAGGACATCCGGAGAGCTCGAGCCACACAATGAACCAGCCTTGGCATCTGCTTGACAGCTTACCTAATAGGCTACAGTCAATGCTTGTCTGACTTCGTGGTCCCGAAGTCCATCCAAAAACGCTTGCACTGCTAATCTTTCTATTACATTTCCGGCGTGGCTGGATAGGCAAGGCGAACAATATCAGCTTCAAATGAATTTTGTCATTTTTCATCTCACGTTGTAGTATAAATGTTTATGTCAATATTAAGGCATTCATTCTCATTCGAATCTTGGTCTGTTTGAATGCTGGTAAAGTCATCAAACACTCTAATCTATATTTCTTACGGCATTTTCTCTCGATCTCATTTCCATGATGAGTCTAGAGTATAGCAGTATGAGATATGCAAGCACTGGTATAACAAATTATGTGACAAATCTTCCCTTAAAGAAGATTTTGAGAGCTAATATAAAGATCAATCAAGTTTCCAAAGGAGATACACGTCAATCCTTTTCTACGAGAACGCTTAATTCTATTTTTATTTTGTTTCTTTAATATTGTCCTCCTTATTGTCCTAAGGTTTTTCAGAATATCAGTTTTTGACATGCTTATGTTTAATAATAGCTGTAAATCTAAATAAAATTTTTAGAACACCTCGGTTAGTCCGTTCTTGCTCATATATTTTACATAGCGTTATCATATAAAGGGTGTAACATAATGCGGTACAGATATTTTGGCAGGTGATAGTACTGGTCAGTGTGAACTAAATACTCTTAACAAAATCATATCTATCTTGTACGAGTATAGTTAAGGACCTATTCGATTATTACATTTTTTGGAAATTCAATACAGTTTCATTACATCGGGCAACCTTGCCGAGCGTGAATAGGACTCTGCAGAATGCAAATAGTAAACTATAATGTGAAATGTGCTCAAATTTTAAATTTCAATGATGGTTTTTAGAAATAAGTAGTTTTTATATAGATTCTTATTTTTTTTCAAAAAGAAGACATTTGGAAAAAAAACAATGTCAGTATGACATGTTTGATTTCTTGAAGCTTTTTAAGAAATTTTTTTTTAACTTAGAGTTGTTTTTTTTTAATATTTCTTTGCCTGAGTAAGCATTTAGTAATAATAACATACTGATCTATATTGAAATTAAAAAAAAAACAAAAAACCGAAGTTCAAGTACCCAATACGTACCATACCCGTTTTTACCAACAATAAATTGAGACATTTTTCTCACAGTCCACGAATATTACTACTACTAGATGATCGTTAGTTCCAAAACTCGATCTAAAGACAACTTGTTCTCTCTGTTGAGCAATAGAGGGGTATCTCATTTGGAATAAACATTCATGGTAATTGCCCTGGTAAAAATTAAAGGCTGTCGTGTTCCGATTTCCTAATAGTATGACACTTTCATGTTTCATTATGGTGCTGCTTACTTTTGGGTAAAGATATTTGACAAGAATGTACACTCAACTTCAATGTAAACAACTGTTAGTGCTTGCCGAGCTGGTAGAAAGATATGCTTTTGAGCTTCACCATGCCCGAAAATTGAATGAATACTCAAAATAAAAAGTTGTATTAAATGAAATAAAGTTTCACGTTTTAAAGTTTCGGAGATAAGTGGGGAATAGGTAAATATATATATATATTAGATTTGGTTTCACTAAATTCACTTTTTAAAAAAAATATATTTATTACAAAAATTCATATGTTTAAGTCACAAAGACAATATTATAGGTATGAAGTTAAATGAAGATAATGAACACTGAGAATTGTTTTCGGTTACATTTATAACGTCAAAATGCTGACGCTACGTCATCAGTTTTCAAGTGAACAAAGCGTCTACGTGATTTCTAAGAATTCTAGGAAGTTGTAATATGATACTTGTGTGAAGTCAATTACGGTTCAAGCACCTATAGTAACTTTAACGTGTAAATTGTAAGTTAGTGCACTTCTCATATAACAACTCCCCTTATACATGAAAAGTTGATGCTTTACATCAACTTTTTTAATAAAAATAAAACATCTGTAAATAACAAAATATCGCTAGGAATATCAAATGGTAGTATTAACAACAACAACTGCAATTGCCCGGCACATTTTGAATACTTTTCAGAAGTTGCACCTCGCACGGTGCGTTAGAGTCTATAGGATAGGCGTATAGGTCGGGACACAATTTTCTTCCGATAGCAAGCGGTTTACACGCGCTCAAGTCCTTGATTGAAATAAACATTAAAGAGTCTTCGTTTTTCGCGAGGTACTTTTGAGTAAAAGACAAAAGGTGATGTAACCCAGTTCTGTCATTGTAAATTGGGATAGGGTATAATCGGAAAAGGGTGTATGGTTGTTGTTCTACTAATGGAATTCTTAAGACAAAAATAAGATCAGAGTTTGTTTGGAAAGCTTCTAACTCGATAATTTCCAAGTATTGCCCAATGATTGAGTATTTTATTGGTAGTGGAAGATTGTTTTTTATTAAGTTTTGTGATATTTCTTGCAATGCCGTAATGAGATGTTCGGGCGTTAAGATAGATGTATGTATGATTTTAAGAAGCGCGAAAGTAATTGAATTTAGCACATCATTTAGGCTATCTTCCAAGTAAAGGTAATTCTCCATTAGTTTCTCGCATAATTCGAGCAACATAAGTTTCGTTTCGATGTAGCCGACTTTATCGTTAATTTTTCCGATTGTGGTTTCTAGTTTTTTCATATTGCTGTTAAACAGTTTTTCGTCAATTTGGAGTTTTTGGACGGTCTCGTTGAAGTTTTTAATGACAGAGGTAGTTACACTAATTTGGTTTTTGAGTAAATTTTCTATTTGTAATTGACCTTGATTGAGCCTATTTATACTATCAGTAAAATATTTACCGTCATCCGCGTCTAAGTTTCCGGTAATTGCTTTGAAAAGAGTACCTGCGCCATCAAGTATGCCGCGTTTTGGTCTTTTGGTGTCCATATTTATTTCGATAAATTTGTCCTTAATTGTGGTGGATATTTGGTTTAGAAGATTTATATGAGTTTGTACATCTGCGCGGAAGTAATTCATTGCGAAAGATTTATAGTTAACAGTTTCGATAAGTGTTTGTAAAAGTCTATTATTTGTCGTGAAAACGTGTTCGAGGGTCGAAATATTTTTGTGGACTAAAAGTGTCCATTTATTGTTAGAAACGGTTATTTGGGCTTCGTTGTGGTAGTATATTCCTAATGTGTTATTTATAGGTTCGACTTGATATTGGGTTACTGCTGATCCGGACAGCAGGCACAACCTGAAACAGAAATTAACTTTCTGAGAACGGTTTCATCCTGTCGAAATTTACTTTAGTTTTTTGTTTGGTTTTTGGATTTAGTAATGTCGCGGAATTTTTGTGAATCTCCAGGATTTCGAAAGGACCATTGAATTTATTTTGGAGTTTGTCCTTGATTTGGAATTCCTTGATATAGACTTTATCGCCTATTTGATAATTCGGGAGATTTTCGGAAACATGTTTATCGAATCGGGCTTTCGCTTTGTGCTTTTGAACTTCTGTTCTTTCACGAGCGAGTTTATAATAGTGTGTGATACGGTTGTTGAGAACTCGGATGTATTTAGTTATCAATGATTGTTGGTTGTATAGAGTTTCGGGAGTCCTACTCGAAGTATGTCCGTAAACAAGTTCGTAAGGAGTGAATCCGTGAGTTTTGTTTGCGGAGTTGTTGTATGCGATGATTGCATAAGAAAGGATGTTGAAGGGGTGTTAGTCGGGATTTTCTAATTTGTGGATTCTAATCATGTCTAGTAAGGTCGAGTGGAATCGTTCTAATGAACCATTCGACTGGGGATGTCCCACACTAGAATAGGACAGTTTGATATCAAATAGCGTACACAAATCTCTCATCAGAGCGTTGTCGAATTCCCTGCCATAATCACAGTGTATCCGTAATGGGGTACCGAAGTGTTGGAAATATAGTAGTAAAGTACTAACAACGGTTTTTGCGGATTTGTCAGTTATGGGATAGGCCTGAGAGAATTTTGTTAGTTCGTCCCTGATAGTCAATGCGTAGTTTTTTGTTGGGACTTCTAAGATATCGATGTTAACACGTTCAAAGGGTGTCCGTGGGGTTTCAGTAATGACAAGTGGGCTGTCGAGATTTTTCCGGTAAACTTTTGCTCTCTGGCAAGTTTGACAGTTTTTGATAAAATTGTCAACGTCCTTAGTCAGTCCTTGCCAATTGTATTTTTCTTTTATTCTGCTGATAGTTTCATTGATACCTCGGTGTATATTATTTTTGCCGCTATGGAATTGGTCGAGAATGATAGGTATTTGGTCTTTCTCAACTGTTTGGACGATATTTTGGCAAACTTTCCATTTGATATCGATTTCGGAAAAGATAAACGAAAGCATTTCCAAAATGGGCAGTTCAATGTTATTCTCAACACAGAGTACTTGGTTTTCAATGAACACATCTCTACTATTATACCAAGATGCGAAAAGAATTTCGTTGACTACTTCTGGGTCAGAAGGGAGAGGGACGATGTAATAACGTCTTTTTCTGACACTTTTGCTAGGAAAGACATTTACTCTAGGGGTACGGAAATCAGCATTTTCCTCGAAAATGTCTTCGATCATGTCATGGTGAAAATCTTTCATAAGAGAGCCTTGGGGAAATACTAAGATGTTTTTGTTTTCTCGGTCTGAGAGTTGGCAATTAGAAAATTGAATTTTGTCGTAATCTATGAGCGAGACGGTTTGATATCGCTCGACAAAAGTTCTAAATTCTTCAGAGATTTGTTGGAGATTAATGGGACTTCTTGTCTGGGGTTCTTGTGAGTCATCGTCAGTTTCGTTTGTTGGGAGTACTGTAAATGGTGTTAGGTGATTGTTTGCTTGAAATGATATGTATTCATTAAAGTTGTTAACTTTAATGCGAGAGAGAGCGTCGGCATTTTTATTTACTTTGCCGGGTTTGTAAATTATTTGATAGTCGTACTTCTCGAGCTTAAGGCGCCATCTTGCAAGTCTACTTCCAGGATCCTTTATAGAAAACAGCCACGTTAACGGGCGGTGATCGGTCAGAAGTAAAAACTTACTGCCAAAAATTATCGGACGAAAGTGTTTAACCGCCCACACTATTGCAAGGAGTTCTCGTTCTACGGTTGAATACTTAGTTTCAGCATTGCAGAGAGTTCTGGAGGCATAGGCTATGGGTAACTCTTTACCTACGGGGCCTTGAGAGAGCACTGCGCGGATAGCAAATGAACTGGCGTCGGTTGTAAGAATAAATGGCTCTTCAAAATTAGGGTATATGAGTATGGGGGTAGAAGTAAGGGCTCTTTTTAATTCGTCAAAAGATTTGACGCATTCTGACTCGAACTGGAAAGGTATGTCTTTTTGAAGTAATTTTGTCAAAGGTTTCGAAATCTTGGCGAAATTGGGGATGAATCGCCTGTAATAACCAGCTAACCCTAAGAAGGACTTGATATCTTTTGGGTTTTTTGGTTGGGGAAAATTTAAGATACAATCTACCTTTGAGGGGTTAGGCTTCACGCCTTCGGGAGTTATAAGGTGGCCAAGATACGCGACCTCTTTGCGAAGAAACTCGCATTTGTCTGGTTGGATCTTTAGATTAGCTTTTCGCAATCATTTGAAAACTTCAGAAAGTCGGGCCATGTGCTCATGTATAGTCGGAGAATAAACGATTATGTCGTCCATATAGACTAAACATCTCTCGTTTTGAACACCTAAAAGAATATTATCCATTACCCTTTGGAAGGTGGATGGAGCGTTTTTAAGACCGAAGGACATTCTAACGAATTCAATATGACCATTATCAACTATGAATGCTGTTTTTGGATGTCTTTAGTATCGATTTCGATTTGGTGAAACCCGGAAGTTAAGTCGAGAGTGGTGAAGTATTGGCATTTGCCAAGTTGGTCAAGTAAATCCGAAATGTTCGGTAGGGGGTATTTGTAGTCGACAGTAAGTTCATTTAGTTTACGATAATCGACGACGACACGCCATTTTTGGGTACCAGATGCGTCTAGTTTTTTGGGAACTACCCAAACTGGGGATGACCATGGCGAATTAGACGGACGTATAATGCCTTGGTCAAGCATCTTTGATATTTGACTTTTTACCTCTTGTTTGTGTATTTGGGGATACCGATATGACTTTGTGAAAGAAGGTTTCGCGTTATTAGTGTCTATTGAATGTTTAACTTCGTTTGTAAAAGTCAGTTGGTCACCTTCTAAATAGAATATGTCGGAATATTCGAGGCAAAGTTGAGAAATAAGTTCGGCTTCCTCATCGTTCAGATGTTCTAAACGAAGTTGTTCCATAATTGTAGTTTGTCTATCAGGCTGGGTTAAGTTTTGTGAGTAATTTTCGGAAAGAATGTTTACGGAAAAATTGGTTATCGGTTCGAGTTCCAAATTGTTGAAATTAACAGTTTTGGGGATAGCATTTGCATTTAAAACTGAAGTAAGAAATTCGCCTTTTTCATTAATTTTAACAAGGGCACGGGGAAGATAAACTTTTTCTATTTCGGCGGATGATAGGAAAGCCTCCGTATTAGTGAGGTTACATTTTAATTTACATATTTGTTCTGTTCGGGGTTCTATAGAGATTGTACTAACAGGGATGCAGTTATTGAAAGTTGAAGGGTTCTGAGTACGCATGACAGTATCATCCGTAACTTTGTAGAGAGGTAAGGTTTTAAAATTAGTCACAAGTTGTTTGCTGTTAAAGTTTATAACGCAGTTATAATTTTCAAGGGAATCTGAACCCAGTTATCCGTCGAATTCAATGTCGATGTTGCAAATATATACCTTGTGTGGGTCGGCGACGTTGAAAGGTACAAGGGTGGATTCGTTTATTAAGATTTTCTGATCAGTGATTCCTTGGATGACTACGTTTTCGGGAAATCGTTGTTTAAATCGTTGGCAAGTTCCGGCCTAAATATTGACAGTCCTGCTCCGGTGTCAATAAGGAGTTTGTATGTATTGGAAGAGTCGGTGATGTAGTAAAGGTTTTTCGAATTGACCGAAAGAAGTGGCCTTACAGAAAATTCTGTTCGGGAAAGTTTAGGTTTGGATTGAAATCGTCCAAGTTCATCGTTTGAAGATCGGAGATCTCGTGATCGGGAGGTTTTGTTTCTACCGGGGTAGTCTGAAAATTTTGTCGGGAAGAAAACTGTTCGCTATCGTAATATTCATCGTATTGTTGGTTATAATTATCATTACAAATATTTTCGCTGGAATGATATTCGAATTTGTCGTGTTTTTGTGTATCAGGGTAATAATAGTCTGGTACGGTTTTGTATTCAGTTGGCGTTTGAAAGTTCTGTTGTTCATTGTGAGAAAAATCATAGTTATGTTCATACGGATCGAATTGTTCGTTGTTTAAGTGATGAGTTTTCTGTTGTTGTTTGAAAAAACTCGGATTTGGCCTGAAATTACTAGAAGTTGGGGTTGGTCTACTTGTTGAGGGTTGTTGTTGTTGGTGAGAAAACTGAGGCCTATTATTAAAATTCGTAGGTTGATTAGCAGACTGATTCGTATAATATGGGCGATGGCCCGAGTAATTTGGGTGAGAATTTTGGTTAGTCTGGGATTGTCTCATTCTGATGAGGCATTCGCTGCTGAAATGTTCTATTCTTTTGCAAAACGAACATTGTTTTGGGGGTGGACTATTATTCGGTTTACGAGTCTGTTGGGGTGCATTTCGGTTGACTGAGAATTTTTTAGTTTCCAGATTGGACAGCTGTAATTCTCTTTTAATACGGGAAATGGCGGTCAGGATATCTCTGGGATCACTGGCTCGCACAATTTGGCCAATTTTCGGCTCTAGACCCGTAAGTAGGCTAGTTAGAGCCATTGACTCAATTAAGTCAATCTGGGCCTGTTTCTCCTTTACTGTTAAATTTTGTTTATTGACAGCTGATAACATTTTTGCTTGATGTGTTTGAAGCCTAGCTGAAAATGTCAATGGAGATTCGTTGGGTAATTGCCTCATTCTTTGTAGGTCTTGAATAAGTGCGGAGAGATCCCTTGGATCTCCAAAATGGTTTTCTAATAGACTTTGAATGAGGGCTCTACATTTTGTGCTACTGCTCTAGTTTCTGGCATTTTGTAATTTTACTCAAGATTGTGCAATATTAGGAAAATACAAAGCTTGGGAAAAGCGAAGTAAATAATTGCGATTGTAATTAAAATGAAGAAAAATATGAGAAATAAATTTTTGTTACTGGTTCTAAAATAAGTATAAGTTAAATAAAGGTATAAACATAAATAAATATTTAGAATATCTTAAACTATCAAAATAAAATATCAAAATTTGTTCTTGGGTAAATATTTAGGATGGTTCATTTAAAATAGGAAAAATGATAGAACTGGTTGTTCAACAATTATTAAATATTATAACTTTTTAAACGCTTACGTGATTATTCCTATCATAGGACTTGTTCTATCCGTCACTGAACACTGGTTAGCCGCTGCTTGTTCCCTTGTTGAGCTCGGTAGTTGGTGTCCAAGTAGGTTCTTTGTATCCGCGAAGGTTAGGAAACCACCGTAATTAGTTAGAATGTTTCTTGTTCTAATTACGTCTGGAAAATCCTACTGACTGCGCCAATTTTAGATTTGGTTTCACTAAATTCACTTTTTTAAAAAAATATTCATATGTTTAAGTTACAAAGACAATATTATAGGTATGAAGTTAAATGAAGATAATGAACACTGAGAATTGTTTTCGGTTACATTTATAACGTAAAATTGCTGACGCTATGTCATCAGTTTTCATGTGAACAAAGCGTCTACGTGATTTCTAAGAATTCTAGGAAGTTGTAATATGATACTTGTGTGAAGTCAATTACGGTTCAAGCACCTATGGTAACTTTAACGTGTAAATTGTAAGTTAGTGCACTTCTCATATAATATATATATATATATATATATATATATATATATATATATATATATATATGTTTGAAAACAAGTTGGCACGGACGGAACTATGTGTAGCTCTCTTGATGGTCCGGGTGTTCGTTCGTTGAAAGTTTTGTCCCTGTAAAGGAATGGTGGCCTGACGTTTCGCCAAAATCTCACTTGGCATTTTCATAAGGCTTTTCCTCTTCTTCCAACACGAAGGGTGGCTGCAGGTTCGGACCTTTCCGGACTACTTCGTATCCGAGATCGTCGGCTAGGTCGTTCTCCGCTTGGTCTGCTCTCCGTGGCGTCTGAAGTGGAAGTGAGCTCCGATATGTGCGCGCCGCTATTTATGCTATCTCCCGAGTCCCCTCCTATTTCTTTCCGCCGCCTCCGATTGTATTGAGGGGGCGGTGCCGTTTGTTTTGATTGGGTGACGCCATTGCGTTGTCGCAAATTGTACCGATGACGTGGTTCCGTTTGTACCGATGGCGGCCGCAGATGTTCGTTAGAAGGGTGGTTGTCCTGATAGTTAGCTACGAGTGACGGAATGCAACGTTGTGGTATTGTTAGGCTCTCTTTTAATTTGTTTTTCTTTTCCCGTAAGATGTTCTTCCAGGCTTGATGCAGGTGTAGAGTTTCGTTACGGTTATTGATTTCTCCTTCTTTTTCAATTTCTGTAGCTTCCCTAATTGTTCTTCTTTTGAAGTTGTTTTCTGTTGCCAGATGCTTAGAGCCCTCAAAGTTGATTCTATGTCCTGTTTGCTGTTGATGTTGGAAAAGGGCCGAGGTTGTGGTCTTGTTTCGTATGCTGAGTTTATGCTCTTCGATTCGGTCATCGATCCTACGGTTTGTTTGACCTACATATGCTTGCTCTCATCCGCCGCAAGGTATCTTGTAGACTCCGTGACTTTCTAGTGGACGTTGGTCTTTGGGATTGCTTAGAACGCTTTTTATTGTCTTATGAGGTTTGTAGGAAGTTTTGATGTTGCTTTTCCTAAGGATTCTTCCGATCCGATCTGTCACTCCTTGTATGTACTGCATATAAGTGTATTTGCTACTGCTTGTATTTAGGAGGGATGATGGTGGGATTTAGCATTAAGGTATCTGTCGGTGTGTGTCGGCTTTCGATAGACTGTGTGTTCTAGCTTCCTTGTTGTTGTCCTTTTTAAGTAGATGTCCATAAAAGGAAGGCATCCATCTTCTTCCAACTCCATGGTGAATTGGATCCTTTCGTGTAGAGAGTTTGCCAGGTGTAGGAAATTGCTGAGTTCCGTATCCCCATGAGGCCACACTATCAAGATATCGTCTACGTATCGTAGCCAGACTTTTGGTTTCAGGGGGCTGTGTTTAAAAGGGCCGTTTCGAAATAAGGCATGAAGTGGTTTGCCACCGCTGGTGAGAGCGCCGAGTCCATAGGTGCACCGTCGACCTGTCTGTAAAGTTGCCTGTCAAAGGAGAAATATATGTTTTTGAGGCAATGTTCCGCGAGTTGTATGATGTGCGCAGGAAGGTCTTCATTCATGGCAATTTGGTCCAAGGCTTCGTCGACGGGGATGCTTGGGTTAAGTGATTTGACGTCGAGACTTGCGAGGCGGTCTTCTTCTTGTAAGTTTAGGTCCCCTATTGTTATGAGAAGATGTTCGGAATTTTTTACGTAGGATGCGGCATTTTCGACTAAAGGTTGCATGGCTGCTGCGAGGTACTTCTCGAGTTGTTGAAGAGGTGAGTTGAAAGCACTAACTATCGGGCGCATCGGGACTCCTTCCTTGTGAATTTTTGGCAGACCGTACAGCTTGGGGCATCTACTGGATTTTTCTCCCGGGATGAGTCTTTTGCGTATGAATCTTGGATTTGGTTGTTTTTTCCAAGTAGGTTGTCTCTATTGGTTTATAGGTTTGGTCCAGTAGAATTTCTTTCATTTTTGAGTTGTAGCCATTGGTGTTCATGACTACCGTGGCGTTTCCCTTGTCCGCTGGTAGGATTGTGATGTCTTTGTTTTTCCTGGGGTTAGTGAGTGCTTGGTGTTCTGCCCTGTTTTTTTAGCAGACCGCAGGATTCTTGCTACGTCTACCCTTATTTCTTCGGCTTTCTCCGGTTCGACGTGGTGTAGTGTTGATTCTACGCCAGAGATGATATCTTCGACCGGCATGATTGTTGAAGCCTTTACACAGGATCTGTTTCTCGACAGCGGAGAGTGAATAGTTGGAAACGTTGTGGACCACTTTGTCATAGTCTAGCGGCCTAGTATTTGTGATCTGTGCGGCCTTCCTAGCAAGGTTTTGATGTTTCTTGTTTAGTCTGGCTGTTTTGAGTTCTTTGTCTGTTTCTGTTCGAAAGAAAATTAGTTGTTCTGTTGACGTCCAGATTAGTGCGTGGAGGGTGTTGCTGAGTTGCAAGTGTGACGTCAGTAGATCCCTCTCGGTCATGGCTAAGTGTCGTCTTGTCCGGTGTATTTCCTCACTTTACCCAAACATCCCCGTCGATGAAGCCTTGGACCAAATTGCCATGAATGAAGACCTTCCTGCGCACATCATACAACTCGCGGCACATTGCCTCAAAAACACATATTTCTCCTTTGACAGGCAACTTTACAGACAGGTCGACGGTGCACCTATGGGCTCGGCGCTCTCACCAGCGGTGGCAAACTTCTTCATGCCTTATTTCGAAACGGCCCTTTTAAACACAGCCCCCCTGAAACCAAAAGTCTGGCTACGATACGTAGACGATATCTTGATAGTGTGGCCTCATGGGGATACGGAACTCAGCAATTTCCTACACCTGGCAAACTTTCTACACGAAAGGATCCAATTCACCATGGAGATGGAAGAAGATGGTTGCCTTCCTTTTATGGACATCTACTTAAAAAGGACAACAACAGGGAAGCTAGAACACACAGTCTATCGAAAGCTGACACTCACCGACAGATACCTTAATGCTAAATCCCACCATCATCCCTCCCAAATACAAGCAGTAGCAAATACACTTATATGCAGGTCACGACGCATTGCAGACGCCAAACACAAACAAGAGGAACTAAACACTATTTCACAGACCTTGAGGAGGAATGGGTTCAGCAACAACACAATACGACGAGCCCTGAATCAACAAGAACTACCAAGGCACGAAGAAACCCAACAAGACCCCCCAAAGGCAGCGATCACCCTTCCATACATACAAGGACTGACAGATCGGATCGGAAGAATCCTTAGGAAAAGCAACATCAAAACTTCCTACAAACCTCATAAGAAGATAAAAAGCATTCTAGGCAATCTCAAAGACCAACGTCCACTAGAGAATCACAGAGTCTACAAGAAGATACCTTGCGGCGGATGCGAGCAAGCATATGTAGGTCAAACAAACCGTAGAATCGAAGCCCGAATCGAAGAGCACAAACTCAGCATACGAAACAAGACCACAACCTCGGCCCTGTTCCAATAACAACAGCAAACAGGACATATAATCAACTTTGAGGGCTCTAAGCATCTGGCAACAGAAAACACCTTTAAAAGAAGAACAATTAGGGAACCTACAGAAATTGAAAAGGAAGGAGAAATCAATAACCGTAACGAAGCTCTACACCTGCATCAAGCCTGGAAGAACATCTTACGGGAAAAGAAAAACAAATTAAAAGAGAGCGCAACAATACCACAACGTTGCATTCCGTCACTCGTATCTAACTATCAGGACGACCACCCTTCTAATGAATATCCGCGGCCGCTATCGGTACAAACAGAACCACGTCACCATTGGCGGTAAGGGTTCCTTCAAAAATGCGGTACTTTATTTTTGTCCCCAGTATGAAACAGGCTACATTAAAACCAAATCGACCCTGCTGTTGTCGCTCAAAAATTAATTGCGGGTTCTCATCATACCAGTATCTTGTATTCTGCCTGTTAAATATACCGGCACTGCTTATATGAGATTCGTCTGACCAAATAACTTTCCTTACAAAATCATTTTCCCTTCGGGTTTGGTCTAAAAACCAATTGCAAAAATTTAACCGTCTTTCTGCATCACCAGGATATAAGTGCTGGGCAATATTGACTTTGTAAGGTTTAAATTTATATTTTTTTAAAATTCTTTGGACCCGTGATTGAGAAACTCCAGTGTAATTTTCTAATTTCGCACAAGAAGTCTGGGGATAGGCATGAACGCTAGCTAACGCATTTATTTCATTAATTTCTCGATTTTCTTTGTTATACACCTTTGATCGAGGTTTAGAATATGCACCAAAACTTAGTAAATTATTCTTTAGTCTAAATATAGTTGCTCGACTAGGTTGATGCCTCTCTGGATATCTGAAAGTTTTAAAAACGCGATTTCATGAAATATCTTATGGTAAAATACTCGTACTTTATACCTGTGGAAATATAGTTCTAAAGCTTCTTCAACATTCTCATAACATTGATTTAAACATTGTATCATATCGTATTTTTCGTTATTTTGAAAAACGAATTCTCTTCCAGCCATTATCAATTATCAACCTGCAAACTCACGAATAATTATTTATATAATGATCTTGTAAACTCAAACACGATAAAACACAATAGTTACTAACAATGACAGCTTGATCAGATTTGCGTTTTTCTCTCCAGCGCTCACTAGATAAAATATTGTTCCGAAAGGCGGAACTCTATAATAATTTTAAATGGAAAGAGAGATGGAAAGGTTTGCCAATTATGTGTTAGGGAAAATGGACAACAATTTGAACAGTTAAATCAATAAGGTAATAAATAATGTCCAAAATTAATTTTAAGATAGATATTTGATTTGTAATACTTGTTCTGTTTTTTATACATAATGAACGATGTATAACTATTTATTAGTTGCTTTTAGGTACCTAAATTTCGTGTTTCATGTTATTGAATTATTGTTAACATTATTTTTCTTTGCTGATAAACTCCTATAAAAAATCTCAAATGGAATTGTTTGTTTGATTGTCCTTTTAAATGGAAAATACATGGCCTACTAGCAAAAAACTCAGCTTTTTAGTGTTTTTTAGCATTTCTAATAATACCATGTGTATTGTATTTTACATTATTTTAAAGGGAAAAAAATAACGAATTCAATGAAATAATAAAATACAGGGTGTTCCATTTAAAAATATATAATGTTGTGTAGTATCTTCAAAACCATACTTGGAAAAAAAATTGACTACTCTACTGGATTCTATGCAAAATTTTCTATTAGCGCAAGAGTATTTCTAATAACTTAGATATAGAAGGGGTCCAAAAAGTATAAATTATCAAAATCGCCCTGTATCTTATAAATGGAAACAGTTATGCAAAATCTGATATGGCCATCCTGAGTTTCACAAAAAAGTAGAACAGGTATGTGAAAACCGCAAGACTCTATCTTCAATAACAACCGAGTAACCTGGCAATCTCAACCAAAATGGGATGCACTGTACTCATTATCAGGTCACCAAACTATACACTGATACCAAATTTCAATGTCTTCCGTCGAGTAGTTTCGGTTTTGCTTAGATGTGAAAGACGTTGAAAGCAGGAGTGATATAAGGGTATCACAGTTTAATGTATAAAAGGAATCCTAAAAATAACGGTGTAATAGTTCAAATTCAGTGGAATATTAAAGATGTTGTTTCAAGCCTAAAGGTTACAATAATTATCTGTTTAAACATTTAGAAAATTTAAAAATAATTTTCTTCTAATACTGTCAAAATAGAAATGTTTTTATGTTAAACTATACAAAAACCTTAGTTATTTAACTTTTAATGACTTACCTTTGTAGGAGCAAGATCTTTGGATGGTAAAAAAGCTGCAAAACTACCTTCTAATGTATCAGGATTACCACATATGGCATGAGATGTATCACAATAGTAGGAGCATTTTCCGTGGAAGCATAAGTTATCGCTAGGAGATACAAAAAACGTATTGAGCAAGTCTCCGTCAGCTTTTTGGTAAAGTTCCACTGTCATATTGAGAATTCGCCCAGTGACTGGCATAGCTCTTCTGAAGCCCAAAATCCTAAAACAAAAACTTGCCATTATTTAATGAAAACAAATATGTTGGTTAAGTCATTGTTACAGTATGTTTGCATATATATATATATATATATATATATATATGTTTGCTGGTATTATTTAACATTTGAAAGAAATACATGGGAGGTTTGCTTCAACACAGGTATCTTTGATAGGAACTTATTTCAGATTGCAGGTTTTTAGGCGGGGCTATAGTCGTGACATCTCTAGTTTGTTTTCTATTATTTCCTGGGAATAACACCACAATTTTAATTTTTTAATATCGGTTAGGAAAAGGAAAATATTTCTGATTCGTTCCTTAATTTACTTTGGAATATGTATTAACCAATAGAAATTTCTATATTATGAGCAAACTATACACAACTTGTTGCTTATTATTTTTCATTTTAGTGAAATATTATAACTTTCAATACATGTGCATAATAAATGTGTACCCTTCTTGCTTCCAGACTCTCAGCACATATTTTATCCTGAAATAATTGATACCTCTGGGTAACTGAGAAGCTCAATTTACAGGCTCTCGGGCTTTTTGATTTTCTCAAACTGATAAATTGTTACTTAAGGAGACAGTAAAATAACACATCCCTGATAAAAGGTAAAACTACCAGAGGATTTCACTAGGAAATATTGTCTGTAACTTTACCTTAATTTCAAAAGTATAAAACTGTTGAAATATGTTGTTTGTGAACTGTGCTAATTTGTAATGTCCTAGGACATCATTTCGAATTATTTAGAAATCGAATTTGATGCTACAATAAAAAAATATAAAATTATTTAAGGATTCGTCGGTATATTTCCAAACCAAAAAAAACTCGGAGTTTCCATACAGATTAATAAGAATATATTATGGCTATTTGTCTATAAGAACTTTTAGTGCTAGTTGCGAGAACATTATCTGTAATACATTATTGATTTTATTTATCAAGCACAATGAAGTTTAGGACACTCTACTAATAGTTATACCATAATACAAATTTTGTTTGGAGTGTTGTTTTATAAAACAGTTCTGCAGAAATACCTTTAAATGCTGCCTCTGGTACATTGTAATTTTCACAATGAAACATATTTGTTTGTATTCGGTTTTGGATTATTTTAGTATTTGCACTACTGATGCATGAAATATTTATCTGCTCAACCGCTTTTAACAGATACTTTGTAATATACACTGAGCATTTTCGTTAATTAAGGAAATTTATTAATTGCACAAAGTTAACTATAGAATTATTTATAATAAAAAAGTTATTTTTTTTAAATCAATAATAAATAGTGACAAATTCATGCAAATGCAATATAATTGTTACCTAGATTAAAAAATAAATTAATTGAAATAAGTATCAAATAAACAGTTTAAAAAAAATATAAACTTTTTATTTCATTTCATTGGTTAAGTTAAGAAAGAAATTTGTATATGCAATAGAAATGTATATTATATTGAATTAAATTAGTTTCAACACAATATTACACAATTGGAAAAGAAACATTAATACCTATTTTTACTCACACATCCTTCATTAGCAAAGAAAAATACATTTTTTGAACAAGAAAAAAGTATGTCACTTATGTGTATTTGGTTTTCGAATATATCCCATCTGTTGATATTGTGTGACAAAACATAATTGTAATTTAAGTGTTTATTTGCCCTTTCGTATGTATTTAGGTATCCATTCCATTTTTAACCGACTTCTAATAAGGAGGAGGTTATCAATTCGTCGGCATCTTTTGTTCTTACCAGCGATTATAGATAACTGGCTTGGGCAATTTTAATGATGAATTTAAACAGCAGTGTATTAGGGAATATACCAGAAAGGTACCATACACTTGTTTAGAACGTAAGATTTACGGTTTTTCAGAAAATCCTAATATATTTTAAATTGTATTTTACAAAGATATGTTATAGTTTGATTCCGTATATATTCTATAAGGTAAAACATACCATTTTTCTGAAAATCGGAAAAATATGTGCATAAAAATTGTAAACTTAAATGTAAATGTCAAACTGTTATAATAAATATTTAGTTATTATGTCAAGATATGCCATGAAAGTTGGTTTTCATTTTGATTCATTTGAACTCGGTTTCTTTTAGAGACGAAGTTAAGCCACAGAGCTTGTAGTACAAGGTGGTTAAAAAAAAGAGTGGAGCAAAACTATAGTTATACAGAGAGGATATTTGCGTTATAGGACCGAGTATAATTACAGTTATACAGAAGGCTTCAAAAAATGTTAGAAGCAGGTGAATATAAAGGGTGGTTAAAATATGAGGTGGAGCAGAAGTACAGTTATACAGGGCGGTCAAAAAAGTTATATAGTGTAGAACATAGAACATAAATATTTGCTTATACAAGGTGTTTGAAGTAAGGGTGGAGTAAAGTTATTGTTATTTAGGGTGTATCAAAAATTGGTTATGTAAGCATGAGCAGTTAGGATATTTGTATTATAGGACCGGGAATAATATAATTATAGCCATGTATTTAAAAAACGTAGAAGCAGTTGCATATACCCGGTGGTTGAAATAAATGGTAGAGTAAAATTTTAGTAATATAAAATGGGGTTCAAAAATGTGTGAGAGAGTCACCCAGGTTCATTCCATTATTCAAGTTTGTTCTAAACCATGTTTTAATACGTTTTAAACTACATTATAGCAGTTATTTTGAAGCTTTGCCTGGAAAAGATTTGATATTCAAAAAATATCTATTTATATAATGTTCTCATAATGCAGCCTGCTATAGTTAAAGGGACCTCGTTATGTATAATAAAACAAATTTGATATTTTCACTAAAATTAAACTTACACCTCCCATATTCCTTTGCCGTTATATTTAATTTAAGAAATAAATTATACATTAGGATTAATACCTGAATCACTTATGTTCATTACTAATAATAACACAAGGACAGAGAAACAGAGCCAGAAAGATACACTCTATCTAGTTACTTTATCAAACAGAAAATCTTAGGAATCGGCATTAACAAGTTCTTAGGCTCAGAATATTAGATGTTAACCTATGCCGCGAAATACTCGCTAACTGAAAATCAATCGATAATGTTCATATTTTTATTCAATAAACTGCTACTTTAGTCTGTTTTACGAAACCCTTATGCGGTTTCTTACTAGTTGAACATATATTTAGGTATTTGTTCTCCAAACGAAACAACTCTGCGCTTAAAGGCTTCCAATATTTTTCTACGCTAGCTTTATTTATTAAGGTTTGGAATAAAAGCTCTTTAGTACAGTTGTGATGGGATTAAGTTAACGGATCGGATTATCCTAAAGTCACGTTTAAATTAATTCTTATATACTACGATTTTTCTTGCTCACAAAATAATGAGTTGTTTTAGTGGAGAATTAATCTATGTTCTTTATACGTCTGTTTTAAGAACCGGTATATTTAGAAACTAAAAACAACATTACCAGGAAAAATAAGTAAAATAACATTGTCTATATAATTTATAAGCTTTCTCTGATTTAAAACAAACTTTGCACCCAGAACGTATAATTTCTTGAACTCAAATTTCAATAAAGAAACATTTGCTTAACAAATTATTGACATGGAATATAAGTAGTGTGTTTGGGACCGTTCTTGTACACGTCTAGTCATAGACAAAATCCGATAGACGATGTGTGCTTTTTGACACATTGTTTTAATCAACTTGGACTACTTGGATTAACTGTACTAGAGTCGATAAAAGATGCTGGAAAGTGGACAGTCTTATCACTATCATATGCCATACTTATTCGGTGGGAGTTAAAGCCGGTGAATCAAAAACATTAATGCCTACTTCTTGAAGCATATCCACAGTTTGAAAGCCAATATGGAGACGTCCATGGTATTGCTAAATAAGGACTGTCGATGGCCATGTAGAAGCAGTAAAGCAGTTTGTAGGAAATGATCAACATTGAGCACACCTGTCATGCTGTCTTGAATATAGAGAGGTGTTCTTCGGCAAGAGTAGATAATGGCCTCTCCCCGCAAACCATTACTTCTACATTGGGTATCTACGCTTCTCGTACAGAATCGTAATTCCTCGCTGAAAACGATATTATGCTATTCGGTCTCTCAAAACTGCAGTTCTGTACACCTGTTCAAACGGCGATGACGGTGATACGCAGTCAGTGTAAGCACTTATCGCAATGGAAAAAGTTTCGAATGTAGCGGTATAGTGTAACCATAATAGTAACAGGTCTAGCATTATCTTTAAACCATCGGACAACGAGTCGGCCCGTAGTAGCCATACCTTCTCGTGGAACTAGTTGTTCTCTTGATGCAATGTGGTATGCCGCGGTTGAACAGGTGCTCTTCTTCGTAATCTTCTACCTTTTCTGGACAAACAAACATCTCAATAGACAACAATTGTGCCTGTGTTAAAGTAGATAACATGGGGATGGACAAACCAACATTTCAATAGACAACAATTGTGCCAGTGTTAAAGTAGATAACTTGGGAATAATTTATCTTGGTTTCTTAACAAATTTCTAAGAGATAAACCTTTGTTTGTTAAAAATATATAGTCATTCTGTTGCTAAAAAATCAAATGAAATCAAATAAAATTATTCCTTCTAGGTTCAACTTTAAGTCACTGAGTTTAGATACTAATATCGACATGAAGAAATAAAATTTGGTGAATGGAGTATATTCTGGAACGATTGAACAGATTCTGAACACTGGGGCTATTCATTTTGGAAAATTGAATAATTCTGAAAAACGAAGTGATGCAGGCGTCAAAATGAATATATAAATATATGTTTAGTTTGAGATCTTCACGGATGGAGTAAAGTGTGAGGTTGTTGTTCCGGGTTTCTATAGGTTGGTTTTTGACGTTGTCATTACGACAAGGCTGACCTTTCGCAGCATTCTCATGTGGCATCTTCAGAGGCATTTAGTGGATGAGCATTTTTTTTCCTTGTCGACCGCACTTGGAAGTGCGCCTCCGAAGATGCAACATGTTAGCCTTGTCGTAAGGACAACATCAAGAACCAAGATATAGAAACCCGGAACAACAACCTCACATATATATTATACATATATGTGTACTTGAATAATTTTGATCTTACATCAGGGTCTTTTTTGCTTGAATTCACTGAATTGTCAAATCTTAATAAAAGTAACTTGTAGTTATCTGTTTAATAAATTAATTCTTATGTGGTCCCGCAAGTCTTCTTTCTCTTGACAACTGCTATCACTTTTGATGATTTAAATTTTCCTTTATAACTGAATCACTCTTATATTATTTGACTGTGTAATATTATTAATTTTGAAATTGATATTGGCAACCTATAAACTACCTGTTGTTGCAGGTAGGTACTTTATAAAAATTGTATTTATTTTAAAATTTTGTTTACCTATCTATATATAAATAGGCATTTTCGCCTCTGTCCCTCAACTGATTTATTTGATTTTTGTTTTGTTTAGTGGCTATTGACGACCTTCAGTGCAAAATGCTAAAATATATTTATAATATTGATTCATTCATTAAATAAATAAGCAAAAAAAAAAAATAATAAAAAATTCATAATTTACGTCCACAGTGCCGCCAGATTGCGTGGAGAGAAAATCGTAAGACGGATTGACTCGAATGGGAAAAACAAACTAAATTAAACAAAAAACTAACAAATTTTGTTTGATTTTGAAAGTTATTCTACATTATCATGCTATTGAGAACTCAGGTACAAAAATTTATATAATATGATAATGAAAATTTATTGAGTATTCCCAAGTTTTTCTAAATATAGTTTATCAACTAAAATCAGAAATTTGTATTGCGTGGCAACTGAACAATGTTTTTCCGATAATATTTTATTATTTTAACATTATACTATTAATTTATATTGTTTCAATTTTAAACGCTAATAGTTTTATACAATTTAACTAAGATTACAAAGCCTATGATATAAATACAAATAGTAAAATTAAAGATAAATAGATCTGACATCATGGCAATGGTTCTAATTTCACATTGTAGCAGATTGAATTTCAATTTAAAATTTCTTAACAATGTTAACCGATAGGTACCTTCTCAATGCAATCAGAAAATTATTAATGTATACTTTACAAAATTTCAATTTCAATGAACTTAGAAAAATTGTCAACAAATAAAGGTATTATTTAACATAAATTAACATTGTATTTCTTAAACGTTTTGGTATAATCCCCCGATGAAAACTTTTACGTAAGTAAACTAACTATTGAGAGATTATAAAGCTAATTGATACATTCATTTGATTTCAGATACTGTCAAGTTGAATATGTTTTTTTATTTTATGCCATGTGCAAATGAAAATTGAATAACTGTTAGTAATATATTGTTTTATTAGATATAAGGTAATCTTTTAAATTAATTTTAACATGTCTAAAATATTAGCAGTCAGTCAAAAATTGTTAAATGTTCTTTTAACTAGATGTGATATGCTGCAAATATATTTTTACTTATTTATCTAACAATATAATACATATAAGGATTTGTTTATTTACATATATCTTATTATATTTAATTCTCGCAAACTGCACTATAACTGTCGAAATTTCATTTCGGTGTTTTGGCGTCTACAAATCGATTGCTCGGGAAAAATCGTGTTACCGAGAAAGAACGAGAATGTGACAATAATTATGACAGCTGAATTTAGAAATTACAAGAGTTTCAATACAGGATGATTTGGTAACATACTTGAGGTTGGAACTGCTCTTGAAAAAAAATTCCAATACAAATTGATGTGTAGAATCTTATAAGAATTTTATCGCTATTTACTATTTTTAAGTTAAAAATTGCTGCTTAGGCGATTTTTGGATGGGTAAAAAGTTATATGATCTCATGTTCTAAAAAGATAGAAGGCGTTGTGTATTATAATTACAGAGGGCGATTCCAGATATGTTAGAAATATTTTTTTTCGTAACAATAATAATAAAATAATTATATAGGGAAGTCCATTAGCGGTTGAATTTACAGGGTTCTTGGAATAGAGGGCGCAATAGAATTACAGTTATACAGGATGGTGCAAAAAATATTATACAGAGATGCATATACAGAGTGGCGGAAATGGAAACGCAGTAGTATATATAGGGTAGATGAAATATAGGAATTATAAGTATACAGGATGATTATAAAAAATGTTAGAAAAGGAAATGATTTATAGAGTAGCCCACGATGAGTTCCATATATATGATGATTAAAATATAGATCGGAGTAGAATTATAGTTACAGAAGATAGTTAAAACGGAACCTTTGGTACTCACAGTGTTCTGGTATTTTCCTCGCTATAAGTCCTATTGCATTTTTTTAAATTTCTGTTTCTACCTTGTTTTGGATTGCACTGATTTTATCTTGTACTTCACTTTGTACTGTTTTTTTTAATTAAACTGATTTGGTCTTGAACTGTGTTTTGAATTGAACTGATTTCAAATTTTACCTGGCTTTGGATGGAATCGAGGTCATCTACTTTTGTTTGAAGAGTATCCACGGTATTTTTTATGGTCTTAATTTCATCATTTAGCTCTTTTATGTCTGACTCAACTATTTGCATTGTTTCATTAACTGTTTCATTAACTTGCGTTACTATTTGCATTAATTGTTCAAATTGCAGTTGTCTTTTTTTCTTCTAATATTTTAAATTCATTTTGTCTCGTGAATTTATTTTGATCTTGTTTTTCTACAAATTTCGAGAATAATCCCTCTATAATTTTTTTTTGCTTTTCTTCCATGGTAGCGACAAGATTTTCTAATTCCATTTTACGTTTTTCATCAAAAGACTTTCTTCTTGATGTTGTTTCTCCATCTTGTCACGTTTTTCCAGGATCTGGGTAATTTATTCATCTAGTCCATCCGTAATCTGTTTGAATATTTTTTTGGTAGTCTCGTCCATTTTTTCTTTTTCCATACTCCGGGTTTCCATAAATCAAATTGCGATTTTAACTTCACTTAATCCCACTTCTGACACCAATTTGTTATATACTCCGTGAGTTCAATTAATTAAAATTTAAAAACTAATATTCACTACCACTTTCTAGAACTCTTATTTACATCAAATATACACAACAGCTGATTCGAATATCACAAATATAATACAACATAAGCTCTTCGCCATACTAACTTACTGCTGCGATGATGGGCTACTTCTTTTAAAATCAGCATCGAAAACTCTCGTACAATCCATTATCAACTCTACAGTTGCCGAGCTATTTCGAGATTATTTTTTTTTGTCCTTCCAGCGATCGATGTCGTATTGAAATGAAAACTGGGCCGGCTTAGGTAAATTTCGCAACACTATTATAAATTGTATTCTACAAAGATATGTCCCAGCTTGATTCCGTATATTTTTCTATAACGTAAAACATACCATTATTCTGAAAATCGGAAAAATATATGCAAAAAAACTGTAAATGTCAAATTTTTATAATAAATATTTAGTTTAAATGCTAAGATTTGCCATGAAAGTATGTCGTAGAGGGTGTTTGTAATGATTTTCATTTTGATACCTTTGAAGTCAGTTTATTTTAGAAGCGAAGTTAACTAACAGTCGCGTGAAATTGCAGAAAATATTCCATTAGCTTATTAAAACGAAAATTTGTAATTCCGGCGATCTCATCTGTGTGGAATACTGTTGAAGGTGTGTGCGTGTGTGCATGTAATATTAGGTGGTATATAAGCAGTTATATACATAGAATGGTTGAAATATAAGTTGGAATTGAATTAGCTATACAGGCTGGTTCCGAAAATATTGTATTGGGCAGCACATATGTAGTTGCGTATACAAGGTGGTTGAAATAAGAGTGGAGCAAAACTATAGTTATACAGCGTTATAGAACGGATAATAATTACAGTTATACAAAAGTCTTTAAAAATTGTCAGAAGCAGTTGAGTATACAGGATGGTTGAAATATAAGGTGGAGTATAATTACAGTTATACATGGCGGTTTAAAAAAGTTTTATAGTTTGGAACATAAGTACTTGCTTAGACAATGTGTTTGAAGTAATGGTGGGGTAAAATTATTGTTATTGAGAGTGTATCAACAATTTGTTATATAAGCATAAACAGTTTGGATATTTGAATTATAGGACGTAGGACGGGGTATAATTATAGACATGCATGAAAAACATATACCGGGTGAATAAATGGTAGAGTTAATTTATAGTCATAAAATGTGGTTGAAGGTGAATTTTGTTATATAAGGTAGACCATGCACAGTTGCAAAAATGGAATACTAGACATATGGGGCGAAGTAAAATCATTGATATACAGGAATAATTTAAACAATAGAAAAATGGAGAGTATGGAGACGATTTGTACTTATACAGGGTGGTTTTAAAGATATCGGAACCGTTGTAATATTGTGCTGAGTTGAATTATAGTTGTACAAGGTGATTCAGAAAATGATAGACCAATAAGTTATATAGGAGTGACCAGTACACAGAAGCATATAGAGTGTGGATGCAATATAGGGTGAATTAATTACATTTATATAAAGTTGTCCAAATAATAAAACAAATAAAAAAGTTAAAATATATTGGGAAAATATAGACAAAGAATACAAATTAGAGAGGAAGAAAATGAGAGAGAGAGAAAGAGAGATAAGAATAAGCTAAAACTTTTAGTTGAATTGTACCTTAATTAAATCAGATAAAAAAAGATATGTCGGTTCTTTTTTAAATATAAATTATTATATGTTACACATATGAAATGAATTGTTATTACATTCAAACAAAAATAAGGAGAAGTATAACCAAATGTTATTAAAAAACATATTAATGTTTCAAAAACGAACTATTAGCATAATAAATGTTGGGAATCTAAAGGCTATACATTATTTCATACAAATCTCTATAAAATGGTAATACTTACATGAAGTAAAAGTTGCTATAGGCCATCATATAAAAAGATCAAACATCAAAAAAGTTACATAATGATAGAGTTGGGAAAATCAAGACAGTTACAAATTTATGCAACCAGGACACAAACTAACACATATTTAGATTATTATCATCTTTAAATTATTTAAATTCATTGTAAAACAGATTTGGTAAATGTCAAAATTTAAAAACTGTTGAAAAACATAAAAACACGGACATAACGTGGTACATTATAGAAATTCAAAAAGAACAGAGATTATATTACAAGATAATTAACTATTTAAAAGTACTAACTCTCGCCCAGTGGTCGAAATTCGACCAATTATATCAATATCTCTGACAGGTGAAGTACCCCGAAAATTGTATCGTGAGATTCTATCCTTAAGGACCTTAGGACTTAAAGGAGAACAGCAATTACACGGAATGTATCCAGATTCGGAACCTCTGTGTGATAGTTTCCTCGAAAATTCTAGATGTAGGTCTTACATATCGCTTCTACAAATAAGTAACGAAATTCAAGTTCTTTTTCAGATATAATTAATAGGACTTTATTTGTATTCAATTTCGTAATTCTTAATTTAATATGACAACAATTCAACCGCTAATGGGCTACCCTACATAATTATTTTTTCTAACCACCCTGTATAACTATAATTGCACTCAATTCTATAACAATTATATATAATTTATATATAAATAATGACTCCAGCAGGATCCTATTCGGAAAAGAGCTGCGATTACCCTGCGATTTGGCTTTTGGCTCCCCCGAAAAACCTGCCCAAGATATCAACGATTATGCCGACCAGCTCCGACGTAACATGCTGGCAAAACACCAATTAGCCCGAACAGATGTTGGATGAAGACGCGATACGACCTCAAGGCAAATTTAGTAGGGTTCCAAGGGAGAGACAAAGTCTGGCTGTACAAACCCCAACGGAGCAAGGGTAAATCCCCAAAGCTTACACCCGCCTGGGATGGTCCATACGAGGTGGTCAACAGGCTTAATGACGTCGTCTACCGGATCCGTCGAAACCTCAGGGCTAAGTTGAAGGTGGTCCATTTAGATCGACTCGCTCCCTACCATGGAGAGGATGTTTCTGACCAGGGCGATCAGAATTAAAGGGGGGTAGTGTTGCGAAATTTACCTAAGCCGGCCCTGTTTTAATTTCATTACGACATCGATCACTGGAAGGACAAAAAAATTAATCTTGAAATAGCTCGGCAACTGTAGAATTGATAATGGATTGTACGAGAGTTTTCGATGCTGATTTTAAAAGGAGCAGCCCATTATCGCAGCAGTGAGTTAGCACGGCGAAGAGCTTATGTTGTATTATATTTGTGATATTCGAATCAGCTGTTGTGTATATTTGATGTAAATAAAAGTTCTAGAAAGTGGTACTGAATATTAGTTTATAAATTTTAATTAATTGAACCCACGGAGTATATAACAATATTCAAATTTCTTGAACGGTCTTAGAGAAAACAATGAAGATTCATTGTAAATACGCTGAAATCTAGTGACTTATTAACGTTTTTTCTGATTTTCTAGAAAACCGCAAATTTCATGTAATGTTTCTTAATAAAATGCAGTGTAAATCTTCAAAATTTCCCTAGCCGTTTTTGAATAATCGCCCCACATACATAAAAAAAGTTGCATACGAATTGATAACCTCGTCCTTTTAGAAAGTCCGTTAAAAATATATTGTAGTGATGAATGTCAAATGACATAATATGTCATACTAGTATGTCATACTTGAGTGTTAGTTCATTCACCTAACAAATGGAAAGTTGTCGTATGTCTAAAAATGAGAACTGAAATGAAGCTAGGTTTATGTAATATATTTTGGCGCTAAAGGCTTGAGAGAAATGAAAATTACATTGAACTTGAACCTTACTCGGTTTCTAAATAGACTATGGCCAAAAGTTAAAAACATAAGTCTAAAATTTTAGGTTCTAAATCATAGACGGTAGATTCGGATTTAGAAAAATCAATAGAGCAAAAATTAAATGATAATAAATACTATCAGGAAACCGACTGTGCCATTAGATTAAGAACGATTCGTAGCGATATTTTGCTATGTTTCCCACTCGCAACTATGGTTTTTTACTTTGTTATAAACAATTGAAAAAAGAAAATTACTTTTTTTTTTCTTAGCATGTCTATAAAACCAAAAGTAATAAACTAATCTCAATGGTGTCAACAGGTCAATTGTAAAGCATGAAAATACCAAAGAAATGAGCCCAGGCTCGATCCGATTGGATCATTAGTAACAGGGAAAAACAAAAAATACTGGAAAATGTAGCATTTTTTAAAAAATTGAATCTTCGTCAGTTTAGAAGCTGTAGAACTGGGCTTGTAAGAACTGATAGTAATTTATATCTATTTTATGTATGCCAAAACTAGGCGCTACCGGTTTCTTAGTTTTTGAACAATTGTGATATAAGGTTTTTTCTTCCTTATTTCTGCTTTGTTCCTCCATGCGTCATAGATAATCAAATTTCAATTTTGAAAAAAGTTGTTGAAAGTATAGGTGACATTCTACAAAATCTCTATTCTCATTTTTCACTAAATGTCTAAATATTAGCAAACATGACAAAAAATGGGCGAGCGTATGAATGTATCCACGGAGTGGGAGAAGCACGGTTGTTGAGGGGAAGCGTTTAGTAATATATAATATAGACATGCTGCCTCTAACTTATAAATATTTTTATTGTTTTGTCAGAAACTAATTTAGATATTTTCAAGCCTTTTTGACTTATTTAGTTCAGTGTATGTTTCACTTTAATATAAACCTATTGTCTTAATTCTGGAGGTCTCTATAAAATATTATTTAAATATATTAATCAACAAACAGTTCTCATTCGATATAATAAAATCGAACAAATCGCTCTGTATATAAGCTTTTTTGCGATTAGATTCTTTCACCATCTGTCAGAGTGACAGTTACTATCGATAATAATTATTGTTATCAGTTCCCTTCAACAACTCTGTTCCCCCCATTACGCGAACACATTCATACGCTCACCAAATTTTGGTCATGTTTGCTAAAATTTTTCGTATATTTCACAGACATTTAACGAAAAATGAAAATAGAGGCGTTGTAGAATGATACCTCTACTTCCAATATCTCTATTCTGAATTGATATTTGACGATCCATGTCGCATGGAGACGCACTGCAAGAATAGTGGACTAAAAACTCATATCACAATTATTCAAAAACGAATAAACCAATAGCGCCTGATTTAGTCACGCATAAGGTAGATATCAATTACTATCAGTTCCCACGAGCTCAGTTCTACAACTTCGATAGTGACGGAGTTATGATAATATAAAGAAAACCGCTAAATTTTCCAGTATTTTTTGATTTTCCGTGTTACTAAAAATCCTATCGGATCGATCCTGGGCTCATTTTATTGGTATTTTCATGCTTTATAATTCACCAGTTGACACCATTGAGATTAGTTTATTATTTTTCATTTTAAAAAGATGCAACGAAAAAAAAACGCAATTTTCTTGTTTCAATTGTTTATAATAAAGTAAAAAACCACAGTTGCGAGTGGAAAAGGTAGCAAAACATCACTACAAATCCTTCTTAATGTGATGGCACAGGCAGTATCCTGATAGTATTTTTTGCATGAAAAAATGTCTATTGATTGGTCTAATTCGGCACATCATTCGGATGGTCAAGAGCTGTTCACTAGCATTATCTAATTTCATATCCATGTTAAATAAACGAAGTAATTCAGAAAGAACTAAATAGAAAAAATAGTAAGACTAACTGTTTATGGTAGGATGTGAGGCATATATAACTGAATAACAAATGAACTGTTTATATAAACAAATCGAGAGACAAAGAATGCCTGCAAGTTAGACATACAAAACAATGGAAATAACTGTTATCAAAAATTGTGAACTGTGATATTTATGACGACGTGTGAATTCAACTTTTGCACATATTATTAAGAACTTCAAATAAGTTATTCTATTAGCCAATTGCTTTCAAAATATCAACAATAAAAATTATATCAAAACGTGAGGAAACTTTATCAGTATCTCTTTTATTAGCATTCTGCCTGAAAAGTTATTCTGTGGTATAGAATATCAATTTCATTCGGAATGAAAGTTACATTTGAAATGTTTGTTACAAAACAGTTGCATCAGTTGCACACATGTCCTATCATATAAGGTTGGAACATTTAATTTCCCGCATTGTTGTTGGGAAATTGTACGTGAGCTACATCAAAACTTTAAGACAAATAGAAAGGTCGTGTACATGCGGGTAGCATTACTGTTTCTAGTTTGGTTATATTTGAAGTTAAAATAGTTACCTTCAAACTCCGAAAAGAGTAATTCCAAGGAAGCCGAAGTAACTAGGAACTTTATAAGAGCAGAGAGTAGGGTCACGATTATCTAAAGCGTGCAGTTCCATGTCCTCTCGTTGAACAAGATGAAAAGTTTATTTGTCTGCTTTTGTCGACCGTAGAACAGTCGAGACTTTAATAATGTGTAGTGTAATAGAGATGGCAAGTTAGCTGATATAGATTGCAATTTACCAACGTCATTTATAAATTTGTAGCAATCATTGAAATTATTCGGCTGTAAGTGCTGATTTTATTATCTGAAAAGTTATGAATAATTGTATGTTAGTTCTTAATTGTGACCGTCGGAGATCATGAAAAGTAAGGTAACCCTTAGAGATGGTAGTGTCATTTGAACACCACCACTAAAAACACTTACATGGAATATGTGCCCACATTATTTGGGTCTCAGTACCCCCAATTATGTTAATCATGAGAAGACATTTATGGTCCTAAGATAACACAGGTCTGCAAAAAAAATATGTTTGAATTGTTCTAAGGAAGTGAAGGGTCATTTCCGAAGTAATTTTTAATGTAGAATCCGAATCCAGAATCCAAATTGCTCTATCACGTCAGAATTTTGAGATATCCTAACCTAATTTTCGGCTATATTTGAGGTTATGTAGCCTCGTGATATTCTTTTTTCTAAAAAACAACTGATGGCACCTCAGAGTGTAATTCTTGATCTTTCAAATGCCGTTGAGTTTGCTCAAATAGCTTAATTCTGATTGAGATATTTCATTTTGAATCCAACATATCCAAATAAAAGACGATCTAATACGAGAAATTTAGAAGATAAGAAAAAAAGATTTAATAAGGATAAATAGTGAGAGATACGGGGATAAACGTTGAAAAGCATCCCGGCTTGTGAGAGGCAAGGGGACACACCTTAAAAAAATCACCCCCGTTTGTGAGAGGCAAGGGGACTCACGTTAAAAAAGCACCCCGGTTTGTGAGAGGCGAGGGGACTCACGTTAAAAAAGCACCCCGATTTGTGAGAGGCAAAGGGACACACGTTAAAAAAGCACCCCGGTTTGTGGGAGGCAAGGGGAATCACTTTAATCAAGCACCCAAAGGAAACAGTCCTTACTACCTCCACCGTTATTACAGTTTGTAAGATCCGATGAGATGTTAATTGAGGGATTAGAATTGTTGAATTTCACCTTGGAGTTTAAGATACGTGGATTCGGCATACGTGAGTTTAGGGTTTGCTGATTTGGAGTAAGAAGAGTTCTTGAATTTTTTTACCGTTTTTCACCCCTTTCAACCCCTTTAAAGTACTTGGGGGTCAGTTTGGATGCTGTAACTTTGTTTACATCGCTTCCTTACCCGTAAAAGTTAATTTATATAAAACTACGCCAAAAATATATGGAAAGTCAAAAAGTAGAATACATTTAGATCGATTTCACAAATTTTCACCCCCTTTAAGGTACTTAGGGGTGGTTTTGGATGGTGATACTTGGTGAACATTCTATTCTTACTCTAATACACTTACTTACTTTAAACTGCGTGGAAAATATCATATAAAATACTCTTTGGTCGATTTTAACATTTTTCACCCCCTTCTTGCTCCCTTCACAGCGGTGGTTGTGGGTCGTACAACTTGATGTACATTAAATTTAGGTTTTAAAGATTCTATTGTTGCAAAATAAAATTTGATATAAATGTGAAAACTTATAATTGAGCATAAGTGTCGAATTTGGGAGTCAAAGACTGAAGAATCATGTGGATTTTGAGAATAGTGAAATTGATGAAACTCGAAAACTTCAAAATGAAATATGTATATCAATGCAGAATTAAGCTTTTTGAGCAAACTCAACGGCATTTGAAAGAATAAAACTTATTACTTTGAGGTGTCATCGGTTGTATATTTATAAGAAAGAATATCGCGAGGCTATATAACCTCTAAAATTACTTCGGAAATGACCCTTCACTTTCTTAGAACAAAATCATGTTGACCTGTAATTAATGGATTTGGTTGAAGTAAATTATGATAACTCAATTGCTGAACAGTGTTTTTCAGATTAATATTACAGCGCAACTTCATGGTTTACGTCTATTTGGAAAGTTGCAATTCATTATTGATTAAGTTGTTTCTTGAAATCTGGTGAACTAACTAATATAAAAATATATCTGAATTTATTGAGAGAAACAAACGAACGAATAGAATAACATTACTTACACATCAACGGGGTAATTTATTGACTTGAGACACTAATCGCTGTCTTTTTATTTCAGACCTTGCTTCCATCTGTCAATGTTTTTCAAAATTTTGTTCTTGAGTTCATGTGTAACCTTTGGTTCGTCTACTTGACTCTCCGGTCGACTACTGTTAAAAAACATGTCCTTCTACCTAATGGACTTCCACTTGTTACTCTATCTGATATGAGATTTTTCCCTCATATAAATATCAAGACATATTTGACATCTTGCTGAATCCACAGCTTCTTCTGTATAAGTTCCCTCTCCTTTGCGGTGATTTTTCCGTTGTTGCGTTGATAACCCACATTTCTTTTATGGATTGTATAATACCCACTTGAGAGATGAATTTTCTATTCCACTAGTCTTAGTATTATGTTATGCAATTATACGCCAAATTTCAATTAGGTCCTATTTCGATAGCATAGTCAGCGTTGGGGATTCTAGTTGGACAAATGGTTCTATTTTTTTCCATGACAGTGTAAACGGTAAAGGATATTTAGATCTTACCATTTACAGAATTTTTATGTCTGTTGGACGATGCACCTCTGAAAATTGGTTGTAAGATGTGTTGCCAATATTATTGTAGATGTTACATTCAATCAGTATTTGCAAAATTTATATACAAGACAATAAGTGAATTTGAAAAAAGGAGAAAGAACTATTCAGGTAAATAAGGTTATTTGTGTTATTTAGAAAAAAAAATTATTACAGCATTTGTATTTTGTGTTAAACTTACAAGAATTCCTGAGAGAAATTCAAATAATCCAATATATGGCACACGAGAATTAAATTTTGATTTTATTATCAATTATATTTCTGACTGCTACTAAAACGCTAAATTCTACAAAACACAAAAAAAATATACTAATATATCCACAGGGTGTCCCATATGTCGGCGTCTCGCCGGAACCGGAAAAAAAATATAAAGATATATAAAAAAATTAAGTTTGAAAAATAATAAGCCTATTAAAAAAAAAACGAAAAAATCTTCATACTGTTACGGTCTTTTCATTCGTGTTAATGCAAGCCTTGTGTTCTTAATTTTTTGTATGATTTAATACTAAATAATGCTGTAAACAGTTGCCCAAAATCCATAGCAAATTGCTTCTACCTGGAAAAAATGTCATTTTTGACAAAACCAAATATTAAAATCAATACTTCGCCCAATTTTAAGTGACTGTATTGGGAAAGTGAGTACTACGCGAGGTTGGCTAGTAGTTAACTTGAAAAGGATTCCAACATGTATAACACTTCTTAGATTATTTGTTAAATTGTAGACAATATTTTTTTATAATGAAACCCAGCTTTGAATTTTTTTTCTTATGTAGTCAAAAAGAATTTTAGTGTACTCAAGTCTTTCCTTACTGCAGTAACTTCAAGATTCTGCATTGAATGAGAGTCATTTCATGAATTGTGAGCAAGAAAGATAGTGATGCTAAATTGACAAATATGGGCACTTTTTTTGAGAAAATTCGATGGTCAAATGAGTCGATATTTACATAAGATGGTTACATAAACCTGCATAACTTACATGAACGGCATGTAAAATACCCAAATTTATCAGATCACAGAAGTGGAATTTTCAAAGGGGAAAATGTTTGGTCATTTTGAGATGCTAGAATATATTGGAAGACATGACTCTAATTATGTATTGTGACATGTGGTTCCAGCAAGACGGTTGTACTATGGCCGCTTAGTCTCGATGAGGAATACCGCCGTAGATGGATTTGACAGTATGAAGCAATCTCGTAATTTAAACGTAATCTCAGTATTTCATTTTTAGTTTATTTAAGACTTTTTGAACATTTGTTATAAACAGATTAAGTCTTTGCATTCAAATTGTTTATATTTGGGTTTCATTAAAAAATCCAATTTATATGAAATCATCTAGCAAGCGTCTTAACTTTTTGGAATCCTTGTTAAATGCGCCAACTATTTAAGTTACTAACCAACCTCGTCTAATATTGTTTTACCCAATACTATCACTGATTTGGGTGAAGTATTGATTTCAAATAATTGGGTTTGTTCAAAAATTATATTTTCTTCTAAGCAGGAGGAATTGGCTGTGCATTTTGGACAGCAGGTTACAGAAGCAAAGAAATTAAAGCAGTGAAAAGACCGTCACAAAGTATAGAATTTTTAATTTTTTTAATGTTTCTTGTTGTTTTGATGATTACTATGATTTCGCCTATTACCCCTATATATATTTTATATTATTACTAACACAATTAACTTTTTAAAAAAACTTTTTATTTGAATTACAAAATTAAAACTTGAAAATGACAAAATTGAATAAAATATAACTTAATGAATTTAAAACACTTAATGACGCTCGCTGTCGTCGCATGTGAATTTATAATCTTGGTTTTGCAAGCTAAGCATCAGCAGATTACACGTGCGAGGAAGCCGAGCGTTGTCCGTGGGAATTGCTATATCGTGAAATATGAGATGTAATACGATATTTATGAGAAATGATTATTATATTGTTGCTATGGTGTAAATATTCTAAGCGTGGTTTATGACGGATATAACAACTCCCCTTATCAACAAAAAGTTGCTGTGTTACAGGAACTTTTTTTGTATAAAATAAGTAAAAAAAGCAAATCAGGAATAAAAATCTTAAGCTAATACAAATTTCCAAAAGAATATGAAACATAAGGTGATTGAAATATTAAAAAACAATAATCTAAAGATAATAATAAATTTTCATACACATTATTACATAAAATATATTGATTGAAAATATGAAATATGAAATAAAAATGGTAAAAGAGAAAACGTAATAATCAAAATTTACAAAATTATTTATTTGCTTGAAGTTCGATATCTTCGGCAGTTTTCTCCTCTAGAATAGGTCTTAACTTTGGTAAGAGTCTAGACAGTCTACTTTGTGATGACTTCGTAGGGTTTTCGTCCTTTTGGGCTGTGTGACCACTGGTCCAAAAGGTTTTGAGCACGAAGGCAGCGATAATAATAACTATGGAAATTATGGTGGCATATGTAAACCACGAAATATTTTTTTTGACGAATGGTTGGTTAATTAGTTCGTCCAACTCTTTTGAATATTTGTTCAACTTATGATTGGCGATGTTTAATTCTCCACATTTAAGTCGTTGAGCTTTAATGGTTTCAGCTCTGGGACTTGGATTTTCTCTGAAATCGTGTCACAACAATTGAAGGGGATGACAACTGGCTGGTAATTGTCTATTATGTTGATGGGTTTGAATGCTTCTGCTTGGACTTTAGTTATTCCAACAAAAGCACTGCATTTGCTCTGTAATTTTAACAAGGAATTGTTCGTAATTGTTAAAGTCTTTGCACTAATATTTGGGCAACTGATTGTGATGCGGAGAGGTTCCGCGACCATGACTAACCATACGTTGGTTTCTAACTTTTGAACATGGTAGCCTTGGGCGAGTATCACTGCACTTTTACAATTATTCGGTACGGTTTTAAAGTTTTTGAGGAGTTGGACTTCACACAAAGCACTCGATTTTCGCTAAATTTGTTATTTATGGATTTTGAAATTTGGTTAAGTAGATTTAAGTGAGTTTGGACGTCGGCACGGAATAGGTTCATTGAGTTGAGGTTATAAGAAATAGATCTTGTTAATGTGTCAAGGAGTCTGTTATTAGTAGTGAAGACTTGTTCAAGAGCTGAGAGGTTTTTATGAACTAATAGTGTCCATTTGCAATTTGAAACGTCAATTCGTGCTTCCTCGTGATAGTAAATTCCTATTGTGTTATTTATGGTTTTTATTTCGAACTGGGATGCTGCTGATCCGAACAGCAGGATGACCCTGTAAACAAATTAGTCTTCTATGAATGGTTTCATGCGATCAAAGTTTACTTTCGTATTTTGGTTAGTTCGGGGGTTTAATAGAGTTGCTGAATTTTTATGGATTTCTAGTATTTCGTAACGTCCGTTAAACTTGTTCTGCAGTTTGTCTTTAAATTGAGATTCTCTTATGTACAATTTATCACCTACTTGATAATTAGGAGGATTTCCCGAAACATGTTTGTCAAATCGGACTTTGGCTTTTTGTTTCTGTTGTTCTGTCCTTTCGCGGGCGATCTTATAGTAATGGGAAATTCTATTATTGAGGTCTCTAATATATTTTGTAATCAGGTCTTTTTCGTTGTATAAAGTTTCTGGGGGTCTGCTGGAAGTACGCCCGAAGATAAGTTCATAGGGTGTGAATCCATGTGCCTTATTGGCAGAGTTGTTATATGCGATTACCGCATAGGGCAAAATGTTAAAGGGGTGTTCATCGGGATGTTCTGCTTTATGAATTCGTAACATATCTAGAAGAGTAGAGTGAAACCGTTCCAATGATCCGTTGGATTGCGGGTGTCCAACACTTGAATATGAAAGTTTAATGTCGAAAAGTTTACAAAGATCTTTAAGTAGGGCGTTATCGAATTCGCGACCATAGTCACAGTGTATTCTAATAGGTGTTCCGAAATGTTGGAAAAATAAGAGAAGCTTATTGACTACTGTTTTAGTAGACTTGTCGGTGATTGGGTATGCTTGGGAAAATTTGGTTAACTCGTCTCGTATGGTCAGGGCATAGTTTTTATTCGGGACTTTGAGGATGTCAATGTTAAGTCTTTCGAATGGAGTTCTTGGAGTTTCAGTAATTACCAGAGGGCTATCAAGGTTTTTGCGTAATGTTTTAGCTGTTTGACATATTCGACAGTTCTTAATATAATTGTCAACATCTTTTGTAAGACCCTGCCAATTATATTTTTCCCTAATTCGCCTAATTGTTTCATTAATACCCCTATGTATGTTGGTTTTTCCGTTATGAAACTGTTCAAGAATTATTGGCACTTGATCTTTTTCGATAGTTTGAGTTATGTTTTGACAAACTTTCCATTTTACGTTTAATTCTGCAAAGATAAAAGAAAGCATTTCTAAAATAGGTAATTCCAAGTTGTTCTCGACGCAAGAGAGGTCTGATTCGGTCAGTACATTTTTGCTTTTAAATATTGAAGCAAATAGAATCTCGTTTACGGTTTCAGGATTAGATGGTAAGGGTATAATATAATACCGTCTTTTTCTAACACTTTTACTGGAGAATACGTTAATTTTATATCGTTCGAAGTCGGCATTTTCTTCAAAGATATCTTCCAAGATTTGGTGGTGAAAGTCTTTAATATTGTCGGTTTGAAAGAAGACTAGAATGTTTTTATTTTCTCTGTCAAGAAGTTGGCAGTTAGAGTTTTGTATCTTACTGTAGTCAATGAGTGAAACTGTTTTGTAACGTTCTACGAACGTTCGAAATTCGGTAAATATTAGGTCATCGTCGTTATTCATTTCAAGTTCGTCTGAGTCTGTGTCATCGTTTTCGTTAAGGGGGTTTATTGGGAAGTATTGAAGATTGTTGGTTGATTGGAAATGGATGCATTCATTGAAGTGAGTTATTTTAATGCGCGAAAGGGCGTCGGCATTTTTGTTGACTTTTCCTGGCTTGTATATGATTTCGTAATCATATTCCTCAAGTTTGAGTCGCCATCTCGCGAGTCGACTACCCGGATTTTTGATAGAAAAGAGCCACGTTAACGGGCGGTGATCGGTCAGGAGTTTAAACTTGCTGCCAAAAATTATTGGACGAAAGTGTTTGACAGCCCAGACGATGGTCAGAAGTTCGCGCTCTATGGTTGAGTATCTAGTCTCTGCTTTGCAGAGAGTTCTAGAGGCATATCCAATGGGCAGGTCTTTGCCTATTGGTCCCTGGGAAAGTACAGCGCCGATTGCGAAAGCACTAGCGTCTGTAGTTAGAAGAAAAGGTTCGTTGAAGTCGGGATAGATCAAGATCGGAGTGGACGTGAGAGCTTGTTTTAATTTGTTAAAGGAGTCAACACAGTCTGAATTAAAATGAAATGAAACGTCTTTTTCAAGCAGTTTTGTAAGAGGTTTGGATATTTTGGCAAAGTTTGGTATAAATCGACGGTAGTAGCCAGCTAGACCAAGAAAAGATTTAATATCTTTCTGGTTCTGCGGTTGGGGGAAGTTAAGTATACATTCGACATTGGACGGGTTCGGTTTTACTCCGTCCTTTGTAATGAGGTGTCCTAAATATGCGACCTCCTTGCGGAGAAATTCGCATTTATCAGGCTGAATCTGAAGATTTGCCTTCCTAAGTCGTTTGAAAACTTCAGTCAGTCGGGCCAAATGTTCGTGTATAGTTGGTGAGTAGATGATTATATCGTCCATATAGACCAAGCATCTCTCGTTCTGAATTCCGATGAAAATGTTGTCCATCACCCTTTGAAAGGTTGAGGGAGCATTCTTCAAACCGAAAGGCATGCGAACGAATTCAAAATGACCGTTCTCTACAGTAAAAGCGGTTTTTTGAATGTTCTTCGATTCAATTTCGATCTGGTGAAAGCCAGAAGCAAGGCCTAGTGTAGTAAAGTATTGGCATTTGCCAAGTTGGTCCAGTAAGTCCGATATGTTAGGTAAGGGATACTTATCGTCTACTGTGAGTTCATTAAGTTTTCGGTAGTCCACGACTACACGCCACTTTTGTTTGCCGGATGCGTCTTGCTTTTTTGGGACAACCCACACAGGGGAAGACCAAGGGGAATTTGAAGGGCGAATGATACCTTGTTCTAACATTTTTGAGACTTGGGTTCGAACTTCTTCCTTATGGATTTGGGGGTACCGATAAGATTTGGTAAATATGGGTTTCGAGTTGTTTGTATCAATAGAGCGTTTTATTTCCTTAGTGAAACTAAGATTGTCCCCTTCTAAATAGAAAATGTCCGAGAAATCGATGCAGAGTTGTTGGATTAATTCCGCCTCTTCTTCGTTGAGGTGTTCGAGTCGAAGTTGTTTGTGAATTTCTGTTAGTCTGTCTATGTTAGAGTTAGTTCTAAATGAAATTTCTTCGCAGTGATTAATAGAGAAGTTCTGGATAGGTTCTAATTCAATTTTGTCAAAATTTTTTCTTTTTGGACTAGCGTTTGCGTTTAAAACCGATGTGAAAAATTCACCTTTATCGTTGACGTGAACGAGAGCATTTGGTAATCTTACATTTTCTAATACTCTGGAAGTTAGAATGGCGTCCGTATTTCGTAACTCGCATTTAAGTTTAAAAATGCGTTCTGTCCGCGGTTCGATACTGATGGTATTTAAAATCGTTTGGTTGTTTATCTGTTGTTGGGTGTCGGTTGATAATGTCTCTTCAGTAACTTTCATGAGTGGGATGGTTTTGAAATTTGTGACGAGAACTTTCTTATTAAAGTCTATTACACAATTGTAATGCTCCAGGAAATCGGAGCCTAATAGGCCATCGAATTCGATGTCTAGATCGCATATGTAGACTTTGTGTGGATCTGTTAGATTGAACGGGACTAATGTGGATTCGTTTATGAGAATTTTTTGGTTAGTGATACCTTGTATCACAACGTTTTCAGAAGATCGGTTGGGAAATTTTTCACAAGTTTTGGGCTTGAAGATTGATAAGCCTGCTCCTGTATCGATTAACAATTTGTAAGTGTTAGAAGCATCATTGATGTAAAATAGGTTCTTTGAGTTAACTGAAAGTGCGGGGCTTATAGGAAAGCGTTTTCCGGGAAGTTGAGGTTTGGATTGAAGCTGTCGTTGAAATTCATTGTCTCGAATTGGGACTGAAGATTGAGAATTTGAGTGTCCGGTGGTTTGTCTACGGTGAGAACCGTTTGAAAATTTCGCTGAGAGTTATCAGGTATATCAGAGCAGAATTCAGGATAAACATTTTCATAATTGTCGTAATGTTCATAATTGTGAGCCTGAGAGTAATATAAATCGTTAGTTTGTGTTTCAGTATCCAAATGTGAGTATGTATCTTGTTGAAGGTAATCAGAGTCATAGAAATCGTTGGACTGATCGTTTGTGTGATTAGGACTGTTATAGAAATCTGACTGGTTAAAGTGATGGGCCCTTTGTTGCTGATTTCTGAAAAAGTTTGGATTGGGTCGAAAACTGTTAGGACTTTGATTTTGTCCGCTAGTTGAGGGTCGATTTTGTTGGAATTGTTGTCTATTCTGGTCAAAGTTGGGTCTCATTTGGTTTGTGGGTTGAGAAAATTGGTTAGGTCGAAATTGTTGGAAATTATTATTGTTAAAATTCGAGTTTGGCTGTTGTTGCCTTTGTCTAGTTAAGCATTCGTTAAACGAATGCCCTGTTCGTTTGCAAAACGAGCATTGCTTTATGAAAGTTGTAGCGGTTGGTCGTTTTTGTTGTTGTAGGTTACGTGTCACTTGAAACTTTTGGTTTTCTAAGTGGCCAGTTGTATCTCCCGTTTTATTCTAGAAACAGCAGTTATAATGTCATCAGGGTTGCTGGCACGTATAATTTGCCCTATTTTCGGCTCAAGACCTGTTAAAAGGCTGTTTAGAGCTATAGTGTCAATAAGAGAAATTTGAGCGTCTTTTTCTTTTGTAGTTATGTTTTGTTTATTGACAGCCGCGTGCATTTTGGCTTCGTGTGTTTGAAAGCGGGCTGCGAAAGTTAATGGGGACTCATTGGGAAGTTGCCGCATTCTCTGAAGATCTTGAATGAATGCAGACAAATCGCGTGAATCACCAAAGTGTGTTTCAAGAAGCGTTTTGATGTCGTCCCAAGTTGATGGGTTCCGGGAATTTACAAGTTCGGCGGCACGGCCTCTCAACTTGTTTTTTATATGAATGATTAGTAAGGCTATTTGATTAGCAACAGCCAGGTTGTCTGCTGTTGTGCAAGAGCTAATAAAAGTGTTAAGAAAAATGGGATTCCCGTCGTATTCAGGAATAATTGCAAATATCTCTGAAATTTTGTATGGTTCTACCGTTGGTGTTGTGGCACCTTGTCTAGTCGTTGCCATTTTGTATTTAGAATACGGTTATTGCACAATATTTAAAAAAATCAACAATACAAAAATAATACCAATAGCAGAATGAAAATTCTACTATCAGATTAAAGTATATAAAAAATGTTACCAAAAAGGGATAATAATAATTTGTTGTGAAAAATATTTAAAACCTTGTTAATATATCGCGGAATATTTTATCGATATATAGTGTAGGGGAATGGTAAATTAGTTAAAAAGGAAATCAAAAATCAATAAATCAGTACAAAAATAAATAAATATGTTAAAAATAAATTGTCGTTGATGATAGAAATGTTCGATCAAAATAAAAAATAAAAATAGTGATTAAGTGTAAATTAAACGTGATTCTTACAGTATAAATCTCGGCATGGACTTTTCTGTGAGGACCGCACTGGTTAGCCTGGCTTGTTCCTGGTGCTGATTTACTCGCAGTTGTGTCTCCAGCTCGAAGGTCGTTGTTCCACAAAGCCTTAGAAACCACCACGACGAGTGAGAATTTTTCGTGTTTTTGCCGTGTTGGAACAATCCTACTGACTGCGCCAATTTTTATATTATTACTAACACAATTAACTTTTTAAAAAAACTTTTTATTTGAATTACAAAATTATAACTTGAAAATGACAAAATTGAATAAAATATAACTTAATGAATTTAAAACACTTAATGACGCTCGCTGTCGTCGCATGTGAAATTTATAATCTTGGTTTTGCAAGCTAAGCATCAGCAGATTACACGTGCGAGGAAGCCGAGCGTTGTCCGTGGGAATTGCTATATCGTGAAATATGAGATGTAATACGATATTTATGAGAAATGATTATTTTATTGTTGCTATGGTGTAAATATTCTAAGTGTGGTTTATGACGGATATAACATATATATATATATGGACGATCCGCGTCAACCGAATCAGAGCTAAGCCAAAATTTGAAGCGACCGAAGGAATCGAGCAAGTAGTCATTTTGAAGCTTAATACCTCTACTTTCACATCTGCTTTCTTCAGGCCGGTTCGCATAATTCTCGTAGCCTTCTGCTTTCGCTTCTAGTTACTCGAAGCTAAAGCAGCACACTTCCTCTTTAGGGGAAAATTCGCTAAACCCCAGATATCCTAGATATCAAAAGGGTTATTTTTTCAGCCCGCTTGATATTTTTTTATTATTAATTAATTATTATAAGTTACTTTACTCTATGTTGGGCTAAGCCTTGTGCTATGAAAATATTTTTTTATAATGAAAATAAATTTTGAAATTAAATTTTAAAATTAATTTATTTATACTTGCGAACGAAATATTTATGAACAATTAACCTCAACTCTTTCAAATGATTAAAACATATTAAAAATTACTAACATTAATAATTATTCTGTTTTTATGGTGTGGAGTTAGGTTATTTACTCAATGCATAAAAATAAACAATATTCAACAATACTAATTCTAAAAAATAATACAAATATTCTTTATTTTGTAAACAATATTTTTTATCGTTATAAATACATTATCCATCACGCAAGTCCCTTCAACCCTGCAACCCCATTCTCTCCGTACCATTCTTCTTGGAATCAAAGCTCCATCATAATATTGGGTTCCATTCTTGCTATTTACGCAGCTATATATTCTATTAGTTTCAGCTCTCTGAAAACCAAACTTTATTATTTCTGTGATTTGTACTTTGACACTTTATGGTTTTGTGGTCTTAAACGTTCCCTTTTGAAAGGAGTTGTCTTATTTTCTTGATTTATGAATATTTATATTCAAAATCAGCCGTTTTGTACCAAACTTCTTATAGGGGGTTTTTGGGTTCGCTGATCACGAATCTGGTAGACAAAATTCAAGATGTGAGATCCCATATGGACGCTGAAAATAACACATGAGACGAACATTTCGTCTGCCATCTTCCATTTTCCGGACCCATGATCACAGACCCCACAAACCCCTATATACCAATTTTGACGTATATCTGTTGATTCTAAAACTTTTCATCCGTCATCTTAGATTCGCCATATTTAATTTTGCAAATCTGACCTCGGATTCGTGATCAGAGACACTAAAAAATTTTGGTGTAAATGGCAATTATTTTTAAAAATTAAATAATTTACGGTTTCTAGGTCAGTATTCTCTAAAAAATAATCTGATTTAAAAAAATATGTGTCAAAAGATTGGCAAATAACAAAACTTTAAAAAGATGTATCACATGATAACCCTTTATATTTAAACTTTTTGAAGTGATTTTCACCCGCGCTTATGGGTTGAAACTGCAGGGTGACCGATA
Organism: Octodonta nipae; assembly: GCA_034190945.1. NCBI lineage: Eukaryota > Metazoa > Arthropoda > Insecta > Coleoptera > Chrysomelidae > Octodonta > Octodonta nipae. The sequence goes on along the minus strand of CM067222.1, from coordinate 38,388,000 downwards.
CGTTGTCCCCCCGTAAATATAACTTTTTTTGTCTTTTTTAAGATATTTTAAGTTATTTCGGGTGGCTACTATTGAAATGAAAGCCCTGTATATATATATTTATTTTTATATGTTTATGTTTGTGAGTGTATGTATATAGCTGGGTGGTGTTTTGTCGTTTAGCTACTGTAAGTCTTGACCCATTGATGTAATTTTCGCACAAAATGTCTACAGAGAATAGTGGAAAAATTGAAATATTAAATGGGAGTCAATAATGTCCTAAGGAGAATTCAGTATTTTACAAATAGAAAGTAATACGAGCGAAAATTTCTTTGAAGTAGAAACTAATAAGATAATCATGATATATATATATATATATATATATATATATATATATATATATATATCTATAGAGAGAGAGAGAGTCTTCTAAAATATGTATATACTAAAAATTCTGTTTTCCGATGGGGCCAAGTTGGGAATTTTTTAAAAACAATCACTATCTGTGGGTAACAGAAAATAATACAGACTTGAGAATTATTGCTTTCATTCTTTAAATTAATAAAGGTTTCAAGTGACATTTTGCAAAAAAAATATTACTAAATAGGGGGACGTCTATCAGTAATTTATAGGTAACAAAAAATGATCTGGTGTACCAGATATTCATTGGATGAGAATAGAGAAACTGTTTTTTGCTTGAAATGAATGAAGACATTATTCGTCATTTTGCCAAAACTGACTTTATGGAAGGGATGGGGGCTGAAAAGTATTGAATATCTGTTTAATCGCATGTGAATCTTTAAACAATAATGCAATATAGTCCGTGGGTTCAATTTTAAAATTATAAAAGTAATATTCACTTTTACTTTTCTAGTACTTTATTTACATCAAATTATATAGAACAGCTGATTCACAATAACATTACGAATACTGCTGCGAATTCTCTAGTATAATCAGTGTCAATTTTACAGTTGTCGAGTTATGATCGAGATAAGTTTTTCTCCCGTCCGAACCTTCTAGCTTTTTTTTATATCCCAGCGATAGTTGTACTGAAATGAAACAGGGTCGGCTTCGGTAAATTTCGTAACACTGCCCCCCCCCCTTTAATTCTGATCATCCAGATCAGAAACATCCTCTCAATGGTAGGGAGCAAGTCGATCTAAATGGACCACCTTCAACTTAGCCTTGGGGTTTCGACGGATCCGGTAGACGACGTCATTAAGCCTCTTGACCACCTCGTATGGACCATCCCAGGCGGGTGTAAGCTTTGGCGATTTACCCTTGCTCCGTTGGGGGTTGTACAGCCAGACTTTGTCCCTCTCTTGGAACCGACTGAATTGGCCTTGAACTCGTATCGCGTCTTCATCCGGTCACTGGTGGCCCACATCTACGTTCGGTCTAATTCGTGTATTGCCAGCATGTTATGTCGGAGCTGGTCGGCATAATCGTCGATGTCTTGGGGAGGTTCTTCGGTGGAGCCAAATCCCAAATCGCAGGGTAATCGCAGCTCCTTTCCGAATAGGACCCTGGCTGGGGTCAGGCCTGTACTATTATGTACGGCAGAGCGATATGCCAACAGGAATAGGGGAATATGCTCATCCCAATCATGCTGGTTATTGCTGACGACCTTGGATAGGTGTTGTTCCAAGGTCCTGTTGAATCTTTACACCATTTCGTCTGACTGTGGGTGTAATGGTGTTGTTTTCGTTTTCCTGATCCCCAACATCGTGCAGACCTTCTGGAATACATTCGATTCGAAGTTACGCCAGTGGTCTGAATGTAATTCCATCGGGACGCCAAACCTGCTGAATAGTTGTTCTACTAGCACCGTCGTTACCGTGGTTGCCTCTTGGTTGGGTATCGCATATGCCTCAGGCCATTTGCTGAAGTAATCCATTGTGACCAGAATGTATTTGTTCCCCCTCTCAGACTCAGGAAACGGACCGGTGACATCTAAGGCGATTCTCTCAAAAGGGACGCCCACATTGTACTGCTGCATTTTGCCCTTGGTCCGGGTCTTCAGCCCTTACTGGCTGTACAGGTGGCACATTTGCGGCACCAAGCTCTGACGTCTTCGAAGTAATTCACCCAGTAGTACCGCTGGCGAACTTTGTCTAGGGTTTTATTCATGCCCAGGTGGCCTCTGGTAATCCCATTATGTACTTCGGTCAGGATGGCTGGTACTTTTCTCTTCGGAACTACCAGTTGGGACTTGGTTTCTTGTCCATCAGCGCTTTCCCAGACTTGCTTGAGCATTCCATTGTCTACTCTTAGCTACCTCGTCCCATCGTGGCCTGGGTGCCCCTCTCGTTTTGATTGACAAGATTGGTTCGATGTCTGGATCAGCCATTTGGTCCTGGATGCACTGTTCCGTTGTCCAGTCTTCATTGGCCTGCACTCGGATCTGCTGATGGAGATACCCTCTCGCTGTTCCGTCTTCAGACAATGTCCGCATTCCGCTCTACAGGGTCTTCTGGATAGGGCATCGGCATTATTGTTCAAACGGCCGGCACGGTGTTCCACCTTGAAGTCGTATTGCTGTAATTTCTCCATCCATCTGGCCAGTTGTTATTCCGGTGTCTTCATGTCCAGCAGCCATTTGAGTGCGGCATGATCTGTTCGGATTAAGAAATGACGACCATAGAGGTATTTGTGGAAATGGTCTACAGCCCTTATTATTGAAAGAAGTTCTTTCTTGATAACGCAATAATTTCTTTATGGTTTCGAGAATCCACGGCTGTAGTACTCGATCACCCTCTCTTTACCATCTTGCACCTGGGATAGGACGGCCCCCAAACCGGTGTTGCTGGCGTCGGTGTCTAAGATGAACTTGCCGAACTGTGTAGGAAAGGCTAGGATTGGGCTGGAACATAGTGCTGCCTTCAGTCGCCTGAATGATGTTTCGCAATCCTGATTCCAACGGAAGGTCTCTTTCTCAGTGGTCTGCCGATGTAGAGGCGCGGCAATGGTGGCAAATCCCTCAACAAATCGCAGTTCGCAGTTTATGCTTGTCTCTCGGGACTGGCCAATCACGGATCGCTTCTATCTTGTCCTCGTTTGTGCAGATTCCCAACTCGGAAACGACGTGGCCGAAAAACTTTACTTCTTTTTGGAACAAGGAACACTTCTTTGGGTTGAGTCTCAGGTTGGCGTTATTAATTCTGGAGAATACTTCGCCCAGGTTCTTCAGATTGTCGTCGAATGTCTGACCCATGACTAGAATGTCGTCGAGCTATACTAAGCACGTCCTCCATGTTAACCCGCTCAGTACATACTCCATTAGCCTCTCAAATGTAGCGGGTGCATTACATAACCCAAAGGGCATGACCGTGAACTAAAACAGCCCTTAACTGGTTTAGAATACTGTCTTCTCTCTGTCGTTTGTGTGTAGACCAACCTGCCAATATCGACTTTTTAGGTCTAGTGTGGAGAACCAAAGGAAGCCTGCTAGTGTGGTCAAAGTGTCATCGATTCGAGGTAGTGGATAGCTGTCTTTCGTCGTGACATCATTCAGCTTTCTGTAATCCACGCAAAATCGGGTGGTTCCATCCTTCTTTTTAACTAGCACGGCGGGAGCAGACCATGTGCTGATGGATGGCTCAATAACTCCATTTTGTAACATGGACTCGATGTTTTCCTCGGCTGCTTGCTGTTGCCCCAATTTTAGTCGTCTAGGTGGTATTCTGATGGGTTGAGCCTTTCAGTTATCTATTCGATGCTGGATGGTGTTAGTGCGACCGGTGGTTCCATTTTGACTGTTGAAAATTTGCCAATGCTTTGTGATAAATTGCTTGGCTTTCTTTTGGTTCTCTGGTGTCAAGTGTGTCAAATGGTCAGCAAACTGTTGTAGGAACTCTTTATCGGGCCCTGTCTCCTTCACCGACGTCTGGTACTCTTCTTCGCAATTGATGATGGTCTTTACTGGCTCGAAACAAGCTATCTCTTCACCATTGGTAATTCTGATGTCATTGTTGGACAAATTCAGGACTCTGATTGGTATATTTCGTCCGATTTTAACTATAGCCACCATTCCAACGCAACTCCCAGGATTGCTGTCTAGCTGCCAATGAATAATCTGTTCCGTTCGACCGGGAATTCTAGCTGAAGACTTTGCCACAATTTTTATGTGGGTGACTGATGTGTTGACGGGCCGTATCAATTCAAATTCCTCATTTAGGAACCGAAGAACATCATATCTCGCGTCGAACATAAATCCATGCTGGCTAATTAGGTCCATAAGCAGTATAAAATCGTCCTCAATATTCGCTACCAGGACCCTATGCCGGATCATGTTGCCCTGTAGCACGACATCTGCTTCACCCTATATTGACATGGACTCGCCGGTGACTGTTCTGAGCTGAATGTTATTGGTAACTGGCCGAATTTCTGATGCTCTCAAAACCCTGGACTTGGCAATGGACACAGCTGCGCCGGTATCGATGGTGATGGTAACTGCTCGCCCATTGATAGTGCCTCTGATCACTAGGCTGCCCCTATCTCGACAAAATCCTCGGATGGATAACGTTTTGAGGGCAGGTGGAGGGTCAGTCAGCATTCGCCCCCTTATGCTGACTGGCTGACGATCCCTGGACATGTGGCTGTTATGTTGGTCGGTGATCGTTCTAGTAGCCTCACTCGACAATCACGTTGAAATTGTCCTGTCCGTCCGCAGCGGTAACATGCCCCCCTGGTGCCAGTTCTTTGTGACCGTTCTAATATTTTATTCAGACCAGCCAGCAGCGCTAGAAATGGTGACTCTGACTCTTCCTGGTTGAAGAAAACTGCTCGGACTCTCGACTTGGACATGTTCATGCCGGCCTCTACGTCCAAAGCCCCAAGTAGAGCTTCATTACTTGTCTTGACGCCACTTAGCCTTAGATTTCGTTGTACTTCCACATCTCTGTCTGCCGTTTATGAAACTCTGTGTGGCCAACTGGTCTTTCGTTTCCTCTGGCAGGTCTGGGTAGGACAAGTGAACTAACCGTCTAATCTCTGCTTCGAATTCTTGGAGGCTTTCACCGGATTTTTGCGTTTTTCCACTCAGTTGTACTTGGTATACCTGGCTCAAGGATTGATTGTCGTATCGTTTGTCTAGGATGGCGATAATCATGTCGAAATTGCCTTGTTCATCAACTGGAATGCTTTGGAGGAGTTCTAGGGCCGGACCTCTTAACGAAATTACGAGAGACGTGGATTTTTCTTGGTTATCCCATCCATTAGCTTTAGCCACGGCTTCAGATTGCCGTTTATACATGGGCCAAGATGAGCTGCCATCAAATGTGGGTGGTATACTAACGGAACCTTTGGTACTCACGGTGTTCTGGTATTTTCCTCGCTGTAAGTCCTGTTACATTTTTTTCTGTTTCTACCTTCTTTTGGATGGCACTGATTTTATCTTGTACTTTACTTACTTCACTTTGTACCGTGTTTTTAATGGAACTGATTTCAAATTTCACCTGGCTCTGGATGGAATCGATGTCATCTACTTTGATTTCAAGAGTCTCCACATTACTTTTTAGGATCTTTATGACGTCGTTTATTTCTTTTATGTCTGACTCAACTATTTGCATTCTGTCATTAACTGTTTCATTAACTTGAGCTACTATTTGCATTAATTGTTCAAATTGCAGTTTTTTTTCTCTTCAGTTTCGTGTCGTTTTAATTCAATTTTATCTTGTTTCTCTTCAAATACTTTAAAATCATTTTGTCTCTGTTCATCTAATAATTTAAATTTCGAGAACAATCCTTCAATTAAATTATGTTGTTCATTTTTCATAGTGGAAACAAGATTTTTTTGTTTTTCTTCCATCGTAGTGACAAGATTTTCTAATTCTATTTTACGTTTTTCATCAAAAGATTTTAACTGCACTTAATCCTTCACTTCTTGTCACCAAATTGCAATATAGTCCGTGAGTTCAATTTTAAAATTAAAACTAATATTCAGTTTCACTTTTCTAGAAGTTTATTTACATCAAATTAAACAGAACAGCTGATTCACAATAACATTACGAATATGCTAGTCGTCGCGGTATAACTCACTGCTACGAGGATGGGTCCTCCTTTTAAAATCAGCGTCGAATTCTCTAGTATAATCCAGTGTCAATTTTACAGTTGTCGAGTTATGATCGAGATAAGTTTTTCTCCCGTCCGAACCTCCTAGCTTTTTTTTATATCCCAGCGATAGTTGTCGTACTGAAATGAAACAGAGTCGGAAACAGGTAAATTTCGTAACAATATATATAAATGTCGTCAATACAAAAACGTTAAGTAACAATAACTTATGAAATGAAAATAAACTAAATAAAAAGAAAAAATATTATAAACCTAAACAGCGTAACCCTAAAATATCAAAAATATTAATAACACCAAAACTAATATTGCAAATGTCCGTGGTATCGAAAATGGGAAAATTGTATTATCAAATATCAAAAATCTCAAACATGTCAAATATGCATTAATTCAAGTACGTTAAATACGTCCATTTTCTAGCCCGTGCGAAGCCGGACGGGTCTGCAAGTCCAATAATAAATTTTGTTTATACTAACTCCAGCAAACTAATTTATTGCAATGCAATGTGATCCAGGTTGGTTTCCAAAATTATATTAGAGTTTTGTAAGTTATTCGTCCTAGATTCAGTGTGAGTATTGATAGTATTGCAGCGTATCTTCGCTCCATTGCATCGCTCAACGATTTTTGTTGCATAAAAAATATCATGTTTATATTAAATGGCCTAATTTCATTGTATTGTTATAAAAACAAGTTTAAGCCTCAGACGTGCCTGAAAATAGCATAAGTGTGCAAACTAGTTGGCAAGCTGCGGCAACCTACACCTGAGAACATGTTGATCACCATGCAAAAGGTTGTGGTAGACAAACCTTCAATTTTTAGCCGACTTCAAAAAATGAGGAGGTTCTCTATTCGGTTGATTTTTTTTTTAGACTTTGTTACCTCAGTACGCCGGCAACTATCGATCATTCTTTTTTCATTGATAGAATGTACTCCCAAAATGGTCACATCATTTTGCAAAAAATCGGAAAAAACAGGTAATCAACTTTTAATGCATCATAATATATGGTGAATGCGCTAGTACTAAAACATTTCATTTATTTTATTCAAAATCTAGGATGAAAGTAATTGAAAATATATTTGGAATTACGTCACCAATGACATGGAATGGTCCATTTTGCAAAAAAAATGGAAAAATCTTGTAACCGACTTCGTAATATATCATAATATATGGTGAATGCGCGATTAATAAAACATTTTTATAGTTATTCTTATTGGAAATCTAGGATGAAATTAATTGAAAATAGATTAGAATTTCATCAAAATAATTACAGATGAATGTTTTCAATTTGTCTGCATATATATAGGGTGCATTTAAGGTAGAATAGTATCGAAAATTTTCTTATTAATAATATTTAGAAAATAATAAGTGAGTCTCCATAAAAAAATTGCATACATAGTCTTGAAACCGAAAACGAAATCATCACGTGTTACTTATATCAATAACTGTATACCAGGTTTTTCAAAAATATGCATTTTCCCTAATAGTGAAGGATCTACAATTTCTTTTGGCAATATCGAAACTGGTTATCAATTAACGTTAATTAACGTTTTCACGGAAAAAAGTTGTCGATTTTAAGATGTGTAAAAGCTTACGAGTCTCATGTTAATTTGAGGCACACATGAAAGTGATTTCTCTTTGTCGCTATCATTTCCTGCCATTACTATTGTTATACAAGTTTATCGTTATCCATTATATAAGATGGTTAAAAAAATGTTATATGTAGCCAATAAGCAGTTTATATGCCTATATAAATTCGCTGAAATATATGGTGTTTTAGAATTATAATTATACAGGATTGTTAAAATAGAAACTAAATGTTTGTATAATACAAGCAGTTGCATATACAGAGGAGTTAGACTGGAGTGGAGAGAAATTGTAGTTAAACAGGATACTCTAAAAAAAGCTAGAAAAAAGATATATATCGTGAAACCCACAAGCAGCTGAAAGATAGGGTGGAGTAGAATATATGTTATACAAGTTCTTTTAAAAATGGTAAAATAATGTGATACCTGTCGTCCCTTAGCAGTTACAAATTAAGAATGCTTGGAGTATAGGGTAGAGAAGAATTATAGTTTAACAGGGTGGTTCAAGAAATGTTAAATTGGATGACTATTGGCAGATGCATATAGAGGGTGGTGACGTATATGCTGGAGTATAATTATAGTCATGCACCTTGATTTAAAATATGTTAGAACAAAAGTGCTATATTTGTAGCCCATAGGCAGTTACATATATAGGGTGGTTGCACTGTAGGCTGGAGAAGATTTGTTGTTATACAGGGTGATTTAAAAAAAATTAGAGAAAGAAATGTTTTATTGGGTTTTGTATTTATACGATGGGTTGAAATATAGGGCGGAATAGAAATAAATTTATAGTAGGTGATTAAAAATAATTCCAAATAAAAAGTGTTTATAGTGTGGTTATAAAGGATGGTTGTAATATAAAGTGTTATAGTTATATAGGGTGGTTGACAAATTTGGGTCCCTAAGAGAGCATGTAGAGAGAGGTTGAAGTATATTAAGAGTGATTCATTTAGTATTAGGATAAATTTTTGTACATGACATATTTACATAAACGTATCCACATTTTTTTCGAAACATTGAATTTGCGAGTGACGTTCTGTTACCCAAATATTAACATATTAATATTTAAAAATATATGTTCTTCCAGTTTTCATCGAATGATCTGCGTGATTGGAACCTACGAGACTTCATATTTGAAGGTTTGAACACCAAAAAAGCCAAATAAAAAATATCGCAAATTATACCGACATTGACAATTGAAGCTGAAATATCCATGTTTCCCGAACATGGATACATCAGGAGAAACCCTATTTTGAATCTTTTAGAATAAATCCTCATTTATTCTTAGGACGAATCCTAATAAGATATTAATGCAAATCAATGCCTAAATTTTACATTGTTTTTAATTGTGTATTATATCCTAATGAACCCTAGAATTGAAATCAATAGTCTTAAAAACACATGAAAGAAAATCAATTTTTTAAAACTTTTTGATATTTTATTAAAACAATATTTTTCGTTTTGTTAATTTTATTTGCCTAACCTCGCGTGTCTTTCCTCTAATTTTATTTTAATTTTTAATAGAGTAAGCTTTAAGCCGTGCATTATTAAATTTTTCAAGCTACTTTGATAGTTTGCACAGGTGCATAAGAAAAATGCATTTTTATTAGTGTATCTGGAAATGTTGATCCATAGGAGGTTTATGAGGTCGAAAAACAGGAATATTATATTAGCACTGGCGTCCGGAGCACTGTGGCCCAGGACGGGCGTATGGTTCATAAGGAATTTTTTACAAAGTAACAATCGCGAAGTGTATCTCAAAAAAAACTTATCAATCCCATCAGGAGGGACGTTACGATACCATTAAATTATCGATACCGTATCGCAAGGGGCATCAAAATGAAAGTATCGATACCAGTAGCGGTAGTAGTATCGAAACAAAGGTATCGATGCTGGTATCGTAAGAAGGTGTCTATACCAATGTTAGTCTGGAGCTGGTAGACAATGTAACTCGTTGATGAGATCAATCTATTGAAGTACGATACGAAATACCCATATGGGTATCAAAGTATCGCAAGAAAACTATAGATACCAGAAATAACCGGTAACGAAAACAAGTATCGATACTGGTATCAAATCAGTACTATCGCAATATACCCATCCATTAGTTCGATAATGTGATTGTTCAATTTATCTAGCCATGATTATAAAACAGGTTGTATTCATTCAGCTGAAACTATTGGTAATAGTCAAGGTTCCAACTATCAGTGCAAACAATTATGCAAGTTATAGTTTTCAACTTCTCGACGAAAATTTCAAGTTCTTTAAAATTGCCTACGAGTCTTATGGTTTTCATATTGACCAAAATATTATTTCGTTAACTATTGGGATGTATTGGTAATTCCGTTTGGTTATAATTACTTGTAAACTCTGCCCTTCGAGCTGAGTTTGTATCCTGCTTGCCATTAATTTTTTTAAATGTTTTTGTGTAGGGTACTATATTGAGAACGTAGGTTTTCGCGGCCAGCGTCATTGCTGATTCTGTTTTTTCCGGATTTGGACCGCGTCATTTTTTCGAATTAACTTATTTATATATCTCAACCAGAATATAAACAAAGTTATCCGACGTTTCGCCCACACTTATAAGGGGCTTTATCAAGGATAAGAAAACCAAGCTAGCGTTACTTACCCTGACTTACAATTTGTGCGTTAGTGTGACAAGTTTAATAAAGTGAGGTTTCAAAGAGTGTGTGAGAAAAAGACTAAATGAATGGGGTCGTCGCAATTCGTCGTCACGTTGTTTTTATGTATGCTCAGTGATTATTCAAAAACGGACTAGGCAAATTTGATGATTTAAAGCGCATTGTATTAAGGAATCTTACAGAAAAGTACCATCTAATTGTATATAACGTGAGATTTACGGTTTTCCAGAATATCAGAAAAAATAGTAATTAAGGGATTACATTTCTGAAAAATTCAATAAATGTTTTCTCTAGCACGGCTTAACCAATCTGAATATTTTAAATTGTATTCTACAAAGAGATGTTCCAGCTTGATTCCGTATAATTATCTATAACATAAAACATACGGTTTTTCCGAAAATCCAAAAAATATTTGCAAAAACACGGTAAACATCAATGTAAATGTCAAATTTTCATTATAAATATGTAGCTTAAATGTCAAGATATGTCATGAAAGGGTGTTTGTAACGGTTTTCATTGCATTGCACATTGCTGAGCGATGTTTTTTATATGCTTTAAGGCGGTAGATGTGTGCGTGTCATTTATAGGATCGTTGAAATATAAGGTGAAATAGAATTAAAGTTATACACGGTGGTTAAAAACCCTTATAAAATGTTTAAATAAGCATATAAAGTAAGGATATTCAAGTTATAGGGTGGAGGGTTCAAAAAATGTTAGAAGCAGTTGCGTATGCAGGATGATAGAAATATAAGGTGGAGGGGAACTATAGTTATACAGTGTGGGTATAAAAATGTTATATAGTATGGAACATCAGTAGTTGCTTGTACTTGGCATATTGGGCGCAATAAAATTGTAGCTATACAGGGTTATTAGAAAAGAGAAATACAGTTAATAGGGTGGAGAGGATTAATACTTACACAGGGTGGTTGCAACATCGTGTAGAGTTTAATTATAGTTGTACGGGTCATTCAGACAATGATAGATAAATAATTTATATTGAGTGACCAATACACAGAAACATATACAGGGTGGGTGTAATATAGGGTGAATTACACATATAGAAAGTGCAAATAATAAAACAAATAAAAAAGTTAAAAAATATATGGATAATTCAAAAATAGAATTGTACCTTAAATCAGATAAAAAACACATGTCAGAAAATATTTATTGATTGCACAGGGTTTCAGTTGATTTCGGTTCTTTTTTAAATATAAATTATATTCCACTCTACTTGCTTCTTGACATCTCTATGTAATCGTATATATTGTTCTAACCTCTTATATTTTGGACTTTTGATATGTATTGTTCTTTCTTTTCATCATTCATTTTAACGCTTCTGCCCACCATTCAGGTGATGTTCCTTCTAACCTGGAGCTCCTTCTTTCTTTTGTATTTTGTTCTTCCATATCACTTGTACTTTATTGGCTAACCTCAATTTGTACAAGAATCGAGTAGAGTTGTCTAAAACGCATTCCAAGTTATATAGTTTGACGTATTAAATTTCTTTTGTATTCGAGATCTTTTATCTTTCTACTCTGTTACTGTTCTGTAATTTATTACCATCTTTGATATTAACAATTTGGGTAAAATGTTATAAGTATCGTGTTCGAGTTTGTAAGTTTTAATTGCCTAAACGTCAGCTATTTTTTATTATTTATAATACTATACTATGATTCGGGAAATATTACTTTAAAGTAGTTTGACAATAGAATACTTTTTCCGGCTTATCTGGGTAAATTTATAAATATCTTAAAATATGTAACTTTATAATAACCCAACAATGATTTGAAACAGTTGACATTTTGTTTTTTTTAACTATACATATATTTATTCTTTTTCAGTAACGTAAACTAATATTTGATTTATGGCAATCAACACTAATGGTAGAAAAAGTATAAAATTTAGGAAACTTATTTTAAAAATGATGCATAACATAGATCACATCATTATTCAGGCACATCCGAAGCCTGAAAGTAAAAATCTTATTTGGAAATAATAGATAAATACAATTGACATCACAACTAACTTCGTAAATAGTTTACATTACTATTGAGTCAAATGCTTTGTTATAATTGATGGATCTGTGGTGTAGTGAGTGAGTGTATTCGTAACAATTTTCTGTCACTGTGTCCAGGCGGAAAGTAGATACACAGCTATACATCTGCCTTATATAATCATGCTTGCACTAGTACTTGACAAGTAGACTGCTCTGCAATTCAGTGGATATAACAGAAATATTTTAACCCAACTAGGAGTTGGAAGTTTTTTAAATTAAAAACGTGGAAATAGGTTATATTAGTTTTAAGTGATCATAGGCCAGTGCAGTATTCTCTCCAGAGAGCAAAAATAAAAAAATATGTAGCAGGATTATGATTGTTGGAATCGTACACGAGTATTTGAAAGATACGAATCACAAACAGGGGTGGAAATACTTTTTGAAGATTTCTGACAAATGTCCAATATAGAAGTTGTAGAGAATTGAAAAACATACAAGGGGAACCTTAAAATTTCTGAGACAATGTCATTATTTTCATTAGTTTTCCATTTTTCATTTCCGTAAAAATGATTTTAAATTGATTACATTTTCACCAGGTGTAGCTAAATATTTCTGAAATAAGTCTATGTTTACGGTTGCCTCAGATATGAATTGTTGCCCAGAAATTCAGATTAGAATTTTTTCAAAAATAAACAAATTGCTTAGAAATATTGAATCAAAACGACACTGGAATAATTTTACCGCGGACTCTATATAGCTAAAAAAGAACTCTTTACGTCGTGCCATTAATATGAACTTTGTAAAAGACATATGTCCGTTATCAGACCTTGGTGATGGCCTTGTTCAGGTAAAGGTTGGCAAATTTCTAACCATTGGTGAGAGTTCATCAGTTCAGAGGATACTGCTTTGTTCTGATTTTTAATTACAGTTTTCTCTAGTATTGAAATTTTCGGGTTCTTATTTTCATCAAACTAGACAATATTGTATAAAGAGTCGATTGAAGGGCTCAAATGAATTATACCATTATTTGTACACTAGTAGAAGAGTTGCTTCAACGAGAACTCAATTTCGTCGGATCAGGATAAAAATAATAAAAATTTACTTGCCTCTGTTTGGACAATCACGAAAAAAAAAACTAAAGAGCTATAGAAAATAATATATAAGTTAAGAAACCAATAGTGCAAATGTGGCCGAAAATTCTAGTAAAAATACAGTAGATACAGTGGATCAAATATGCGATATTTATCGTACTTCCAGAATCACAAAGCCTTTGCTATTTGACATTGCAGCAACAAATTGATATGCTAGTTATAAATTAAACAAAAATGTTCCATTTAACGATAACATTTGACCCTTCCCCAGAGTTTCAATTAGACGCAATGGCCATACAGGCTCTAGGAATTCCGATGTCAGTTACATACCTACTGATTACTTTGAGTTGGGTACTAAAAAGCAATTAGTGGTTTGTTTAAGTCGTGAATTTTAATAGCCAAGAGCTTCTTTCCAAATGAGGTACAAGGTTAGTATTTATAACTGAATGCGTAATATGGGTATTTCGAAAAATATAACTTTTTAATAGTTCTTTTGTAGTATTCATAAATATTCTAAGATAGGCAAATTAAACACCAGGTCTGGCGCCATTGTCAATTACTAGTTCGTATATGAATACTTTTTCACGTTTTTTTCGGTGCCTAATAAATTTGGCAGTGACAATTTGATTAATTTCCGAACATTGGAGGCTACAGATTCCGATGTGACATTCTACTCACAGCATTTGATACCATCATTAAACAACATGCAATTAGCTTCGTATAGCTGCTGGAATTCTTAACGTTCGCTTAAACATCACTCAAAACCGAATATGTGAAGAACAAATAGGCTTCAAAGTGTTATCAACAGTTGTCGGTGTGTTACATTGGATCAAGGATACCCACCCCATATGATTTGCACCATAAATAGACTCTAAGTAAACTACGAAATACACAATAGCCCCTGGAGCCGTATTTTGTAACTCGTTATGGCTATAACGTTTCGGTATGAATATCCTCTGTTGCAGAGTGTTATCAGGGTTGCCAGATTTTTGCCTCGTCCCAATTACGTTCAAAAGTAGCAAATAAGTACAATTTTTCTCAAAATCAAAAATTTATTACATATTCTTCCAATACGATGCATTTTCGAATATACAATGTTATTATTTTTTTTGAAGCGAAAGCTTCTTAGCGGAGGCCCACACTTACACATATGAAAATAGATGAGCAAAGGAATGAAATGCATAACTTTAAGTTGCATTTGTTTGGACAACTTCGACCCAACATCACGACTGACACGTTCTACCCGACACCATGACCGACACCACACACTACCATGAGCTTGAAATACCCATACAATTTAGTTCTCTGTGTAAGAAATAAGTACCAGGTAATATATAAACAGTCTCATCTTTTATAGAAAGTCAATGATATAAAGGAAATATACTAATTCAACATCCAATTAATATACAATGCCTGCACAAAATTTGCTTTTCGTTCTAATGAAAACTCCACTTTGCGGAATATTAAATTAGAGGCTTGACATACGTCACAAGTCAGAAAGAACACCAAAACGTATGCACAGACTAGCTTCATGTTATAAAGAAAACAATTTACATTAAGACTTCTGAATTATACTTGAATTTTATTGCATGGCAAAGCTTAACATGTAAAAGTTCAGAAAGTTTTATGCATGAGTTAATATTGCTGTATTTGTATTACCTTTCCACACTAGATGGCACCACTATTAATTAGCCAAGGAAGAAAACTGACTGGACATTGTTAAATTCCTTACTACCGCATTGTAGACCCTATACTTCTGAAGCGTGAAATGTAACCTATATTAGGTACAACAGCTATTTTGAAGAATAGTATGGAGATGCTGGGATATTTAAAAAATATCTACTTAAATAATGTTTTCAAAATTTAATATGTTGTAACTAATGTGACCTCGTTATATATTGCCAGAATATTAACTTAGTGAATTTTATTAGGCACTTATATTTAAATTAAAAATGAAACTACACATTAGGATTAATACTTGAGTCGTAACAAAATAGTGACTACTATTCTAATTCTCCTGAAATTTATATCCATTATTCTTGATAACACAAGAAAAGAGAAACAGACAGGGAGATAACAAGAGACGAAAAGTATAATTCGTAAGAAGCCTACGCTTCCATCGTTCAGTTTCAAATGACTGCCGCTCTTTTTTAAATTTAAACCCACTTAACGAATATGCTCATAGATTCTGTTAAACTGTACCACCGAATAATGATTATCATGTGACTTTCCTAAATAATACGGGTGAATGTAATATAAATATAATTGAAGTTACTACCCTATAATAATAAAAGTAATTTTTCAAATTAATTCTGAATTTGCAAATGCGATAGAATAAAAAATAACTTAAACTGCTACTGGTAGCCCAACTGTTAATTCACTAGCCAAAACCTAAAGAAAATCTCTCAATTCGCGATAACTATAGCCTCTTTTTACAAGCTGCTAGTGTTTACGATGATTTAAAATCTGCATAATGCAGAGTTATTAAATGTTTGCCTCTTGACACAGAAAGTTCCGTTTCGTTTCGACCTTAACGAGTTACAGAATCCCGACGATGGCAAGAATATAACAAATCTATTCAAAACCACCTCAGATCTAAGACAATGATATAAACATAGATAACAAAGTTAGAAAACAGAAAAAATACCATAAAGGAATCTACATAGATCAAAGAACCAGCCTAAAAATAATTCCATACACTGACGATTTTCGTAGACCAGATTCTCGAAATAACAGCAAACCAAAATTATGGCCTGATTAGGATCATAACTCATATCAAAATTAGTAATACGGAACAAAGCGATAAAACAAATAAAACACCTCAAATATCTGGAGTCTGATATTTTACATGACTAGAACAAAAAATCAATCTATTTACAGCGATACGCCGAACGATCTGGAGAACATTGAGAACTAAAACAAGAATAGTCACCCAATTAATAGTTTATAAAAGAATACGTGGAAAATAACAAAAAAAACAGTCCCATCTAGTTCAAGAGAATAAGATATTTTTAAGAAGAGTTAAAATATACTCTGGAAGATGTCATATTAGAAACGACGACAGCAGAGAAGAACTGTAAATATTTAGGTAAATGATATGATCAAAGAAAGTGGAAAGAGGACGCTGAAAAATAAGATAAAGTTTATTCCGCAATGCCTAGGTTCTATCCTGCTCTATGCCTCTATACTACAAAAAGCTTGTGGCCATATTGCTAGTGACTACAAGTTGAAATAATTTGGTCAAGTGCGAGTTGGACTCGCATACTTAGGGTTCCGTACCACCTTCAAGATTCGAATATTCCAGTTTCAGACAAGCAGGGAATGAGTGCATTTTCTTATATTTACCCTTATATCTTTTCAAGGAAGCGTTTTAAATTTATAAAAAATATACACTTTGATTTTCCACACATAGACTTTTTATTTTATCTGCTTTAGGATTCGCTTGATTTTTATCACAATACATATGTATTTAATTTTCTAATTTGGCCCGTAAAAAGTAACATTAGAGTTTTATTTTACTAATAAACTTTCAGAAATACCTTTTATAATCTACTGTCTGAGTTTTGAGGCTTTGTAGATTGGAAGAAAAACTGCAAAATAGGTCAAAGTTTAAATTATAAATTATTAAATCTGTTATTCAGATTATTTAAAAATATAAATAAAATATATTTTTCAAATTTTAAATAGTGTAGTTTCTAAAATGAGAATTAAGTCGATGTTTAATATTTTTAATATCTTTTAAATAAATGATTTAAAAATATGATATATTTGTAATTCACATAATGAGCATTTTTTCTAATATATTACATGATGCGTTTGAAAATTGAATCTTTATTTTCCGTTTAATTGTATAATTTGTCCTTAAAATTACTATGGGGGTTTTCTAGTAATTTATTTTCCGTTTAATTCTATTATTTGGAGGAAAATAATAGAATTAGGTATTTTTTTCATATTATTCCGATAAAGAAAAAAAATAGGTCTTAGAGTTTGGGAAATAACGGGGAGAATATGTAATTTTTTTAAAATATTTTTTTAAATATATTTTAAAATATTCATTAAAAAAAAAAATAAAAATATATTTGTACCTATTCGTCATAATGAGCCCTGGGATTTGATATATTACATGACCCGTTAGAAACAATTATATTTTTTTATTTTCCATTTAATTCTATAATTTGCCCCCCAAATGAATATTAGGGTTTTTTTCTTATTTTTCCAGTAAAGTTCAGGTGAGGGGCTATACTTCCAGTTTTTCAAAATTTTTCAGCTTATGGTTTCGGAGATAAGGGGGGGAATGGGTAAAATTTTTTATATTCTTGTTAACATCTTTTGATTAATTTATTTTATAAATATGGAAAAAATATATTTGTTTTCTTCCTCATGAGCCCT
Source organism: Octodonta nipae (assembly GCA_034190945.1). Taxonomy (NCBI): domain Eukaryota; kingdom Metazoa; phylum Arthropoda; class Insecta; order Coleoptera; family Chrysomelidae; genus Octodonta; species Octodonta nipae. The sequence goes on along the minus strand of CM067222.1, from coordinate 38,370,250 downwards.
TTTATTTGATATATAACATGCTGGGTTAGAAACAATTTTAATTTTATATTTTCCATTTAATTCTATAATTTGCCCCCCAAAAAAAATTAGGGGTTTTTTCTTATTTTTCCAGTAAAGTTCAGGTGAGGGGCTATACCTCCATTGTTTTTTCAAAATTTTCCAGCTTATGGTTTCGGAAATAGGGGGGGGATGGGTAATTTTTTTATATTTTTGTTAATATCTTTTAATTAATTTATTTTAAAAATATGAAAAAATATATTTGTTTTCGTCATAATGAGCCCTTTCATTTGATATATAACATGATGGGTTAGAAACAATTTTAATTTTAATTTTCCATTTAATTTTATAACTTGCCCCCCAAAATAAATATTAGGGGTTTCTCCTTAATTTTCCAGTAAAGTTCAGGTGAGGGGCTATACATACATTTTTTTTAAATTTTCCAGCTTATGGTTTCGGAGATAAGGGGGGGGAATAGGTAATTTTTTTTTATATTTTTGTTAATATCTTTTAATTAATTTATTTTACAAATATGAAAATATATTTGTTTTCGTCGTAATGAGCCCTTTCATTTGATATATACATGAAGGGTTAGAAACAATTTTAATTTTATATTTTCCATTTAATTCTGTAATTGCCCCCCCCCCCAATTAAAAGTAGAGGTTTCTCCTTATTTTTCCAGTAAACTTCAGGTCAGAACCTATAAATCTGTTTTTTTGTTCAATACTTTACGTTTTATAGTTTTGGAGATAAGGGGGGGGGAACGGGTAAATTTTGGTATATTTTCGTTAATATCTTTTTAAATAATTTTTTTTTAATTATGAAAAAAATATATTTGTGTTCCTCAGAATGAGACCTTTCATTTGATATATTACATGATGCGTTTGAAAATGTTTTTATTTTTAAATTTTTATTTAATTCTATAATTTGCCCCCCCAAAAATTAACATTAATGGTTCCTCCTTAATTTTCCTGTAAAGTTCGGGCAACGCTCTATATTTCCTATTTTTTTCAAAATTTTAGGCTCAGTAGTTTCGGAGATCAGGGGGGGGAACGGTCGATTTTTTTAGTTTTTCCCCCCAAAAGTATCCCTAAAATAAAAATTTTTTCTTTTACGATATGTACTCCTGATCGGGCCACCAAACTATACATTGATACCAAATTTCAACCTCTTCCGTCCAGTAGTTTAGGAGAAAATGGCTGTGATGTGACAGAGGCAGAAATCCTGAGTGAAATTATAAGGGTATCCGTATATTGTATATACGGAACCCTAACAAGTCCGGACCCAGTAAGTTAGTATAGAGAGTTATGTATACTAGTTGATAGTATCATAGGTTATTCAATATTAACATCGGTGCCGAGATACTTGAAGTCAGACCATTCTGTTAGTAAATACAAAAATCAGTACTCTAACTTAGTATAATTTAGTAATAGTTGACAGGTAGTAATTGAATTAAGAATTACTCCGCAAGAGAGCTATCGAACACCAACAAAATTCACTAAACCAAAATCGTGCTGCACATTTTCGTGTCAATAACATAGGTGCACGTTAGACCACTTTATAAACAAACATATGCTTTACAAAGGAGAAAAGCTGGACACCACAACTCTGCATTAAATCCATACCCCAAAATTTCATAACTAAACTCGGGAAACAATTTAGTTCGACATGTCATCTCAGTAGGTACTCGAACTTTAAACGAAACTACAGATCAAATTCAGGAACTCGTCGAAATTGAATGGAAGTGAATTTCCATCTTATTTCGGTGATGATATTTAAATTAGAAATAGCAATTTGTTCTAACTCCCGTTAGAATTTAACATAGCCAATATAAATTATGTAGGAATTAAAGCAGTAGTTGCAAGATATATAGGGTGGTGCATCACTAATGGGAAACGGCATCTGCGAATTCTGTAGAAAATTGTAATTTAATCTGAGTTACATTTTAATAAATTTTTAACATTAAAACTCAAATTCAGTTTATTAAAATAGTAAATTTTCTACAATTTTAGTATATCAGCAAGTAAAACAGCGACAAGGGTTTTCTGTCAATATAAATAGTAGGTATTCTATCGTTTATTTGCTTAAAATATTAATACTTTTCGAGATTTGGGTGAAATACAGTTTTTGTGGTGGAGTTGTACAAGGACCAAACCAATTTATGCGTTCTAACTATAAAAAAGTTATATTTATAAAAAAAGAACAGACTTCAGCTGATTTAAAATAAAAACCGTTTAGAAACCGTGTGCATTCAATCACTGTTTTCAGACATCCTTCTTTTTTTATCTAATTTAAGGTATTCTTATCTCTCTGTCTGTCTTTCTTAGTCTCTAATTTGTATTCTTTTTTTATTATTTTCCAAATATTTTTTAACTTTTTAATATTTGTTTTACTATTTGGACGACTTTCTATAAGTGTAACTTTAATTTATTCAATATTGCATCCACACTGTATATATTTCTGTGTACTGGTCACCTCTATATAACTTATTTGTCTTATCATTTTCTGAACCGCCCTATACAACTATAATTTAACTCCACACAATATTGCAACGGTCCTAATATATTACTACTGACTTTTTCTATTTTTCTATTATTTAAATTATTCCTATATACCTATGACTTTACTTTGCCCCATATCTCTAGTATTCCATTTATACAACTTAGTCCATGCAGTTTTTTGAGTTCTGGGTTTTGTTTGTTGGTTTTGTTTTCGATATTAAAGAAATACACTTAAATCTTTAATATCGAAAACAAAACCAACAAACAAAACCCAGAACTCAAAAAACTGCATATATAAGATTCCTTGCGAATGCAATAAATTCTATATTGGAGAAACATCGAGACCATTAAACGTACGAATAAATGAACACAAGAATTACATAACGAAACGACAATTTGAAAAATCAAAAATTTGTGAACATGCTTGGGACCTAGGCCAAAAAATACAATTTGACAATTCAACTATACTTGACAAAGAACAACACAACACAAAACGAAAAATAAAAGAGTCTGCCTTAATTCTTTTGAATGAAGACGATTGTATCGCTTTTACTTCTGTAGAATTTAATCGTATCTGGTTACCGACAATTAAGGAAGAAATTATTAATGGTAACCTCCTTTTGAACAAACCAATATCGGGATAGTTCATAAGGTTTTTCCTAGGTTTTCCCTTATGACGTTAATGGGATCACTGAAACAATAGAATTCTTTGATCGCATTTTTGGCGAATGCGCTATCTTTTAACAAAGTCGTACCTAGGAACGCCACTTATAAATTCTAAAGAGAACTCTTTCAAATTCTTCTAATTTGAAAGCTGGTTAACTATAATTAATGATCTTTAGAATTTTTTGTGCTACCTGTATATCTAAAAACAACAAATTTTCTAATGTCAATTTTAAATGTCATAAATCAAATTTTCATTTTGCAATTTACATCAATAAATATAAAGCCATTGACAACGAAGTCAGAATAGACTTTGAAACGTTTGGTATTCCTGCAATATACGTAGTTTTATTTCTATGTGGTGTTATTCCCCAAAGAAACATAAAAATAATCAAGAACATGCCACAATCAACGTTTAGAAGACAACCAAAATTGAATCAACATATTAGTTAACTAATGGTAAGTATTTATTATATATTTTTTAATGTATATAATATATTTATTTCTATAAAGACATTTGTAAAGTAAATATCCATAGATCAAATGCATTACTTCTATTTCTGTTACATTTGAAGGAACGAATAATTTCTTCAAATACAAAGAACAGTAAATAAATGACATTGTTTTGTACAGCACTCACCTGTCCAAATGAAAAGCTGCAATCTCTGCATTGTGCCGTTCGTAGTCAGTGAAGTAGAAGTGATTGGGAAGGGTTTGTTGTTCTCTAGGGAATCTGAAACAAAAAAGCAATAAATTTTGTACGTGTCGCATTCAAGTTTACCATTCGGGTTTTTGATGGTGATTAGATGATGATATTTTGTCGTAAGTTACTGACTCAATAAACTTAGACGTGTATTATGTATATCACAAAAAAGCGAAGCTTTATAAACGGCAGTTTATAAAGAGTAGTTTGTAACGGCGAATCTATAAGCAACACTTTATTACTTGATTTGTATATTATTGACAAATTACGTATTTAAACAAATTTGGGATGTAGATGTGTAGAAAGTTGATGTAATTCTCCTGATATATTAATATAAATTAGACTACAAGGTATTTGGTAGACCATGCCATAAACTGAGCGAATAAAAATTTTTTTTAGTTAATTTATTACTAGCCGTTACCCGCGGTTTCTCCCGCGTACGGAATGTTCAAGTCTTCGCAAAAAGAAATAACTTATGAAACATAAAAATATAAAAAAAACTAACTTGTTTGAACCACCCTACTTAACCATAAATCCACCAATCCCAAATATATTTTACCTAAACTGCAAGTAATTATGGGCCACCCTATATAACTATTTTATTCGACATTTTTTTAATCACCTTGAATAACTGTAACTCTACTTCACCCTATATTGCAACCATCCTGTATATGCTGCTGTTTTATAATTTTTTAAACACAAATATAAAAACACAGTTTTGCAACCTAACACCAAACTTTTATTTAAACCCTCCCCCAAACTGCAACGGTATATTGGCCCCCTATATAACAATTTTATTAAAAAAAATTTAATCGCTTTGTATAACTAACTCTACTTCCATCTACATTAAAATCATCCTGTATACACCAGTGCCAATTTGTCAATCATAATAACTTATTTGTGAACCACCCTGTATATCCATAATTTTACTCTACAAAATATTTCAACCACCCTGTATGTGCATCTACTTAGGGACAACCAAATATAAATTTTTTAAATACTTCTAATCACACTGTATGAATTATAATTTCACTTCGATCCATGTTTCAGATATTGCACATATGTAACAGCTCATGTTCTATCCTACAAAAAAAATAGTCCAACCTGTTTGAATATAAATCTACTCTAGCCGCTATTTCAATCACCTCGTATTTGTAACTACTTATCGGCCACCCAGTATAACATTTTTTCTACCACTATGTATAACTATAAATCCATCAATGCCAAATATATTTCACCAAAACCGCAACTGCTTATGGGGTATCGAAAATAACAATTTTGTTCAACATGTTTTTGTATCATCTTGTATGTATTACAACTACCCTGTATACGCTACTGCTTATTGGTCAACTAAAATAACATTTTTTAAATAATTATCATAACACTTCTTCACTCTATGTTTCAACTTATTATGAACTACGCTATTTCACATTTTTTCCTTATATTTTTTCAAGATATATTAAAGTATAATTTCTCTCCACACCTCATTTAAACTACCCTTCATTTACAACTTTTTCTAACCTTGTTTGAATGACACTGTATAACTATAACTTTACTGTGCACCATACTCTAAATATGCAAGTGCTTTATAACAAAATTTTTCTAGCATTTTTTGCCCACCCTGTATAATTCTAATTGTAAGCCACCCTATATTTCAACAAAGTTTTATATGCAACTACATATTTGCCAAGTAATTTCGAAAAGATTGTTGAGGAGGTCTTGAATTATTTTGTCTATTCATGGGTTTTCTCTCCTCCAAATTTTTTCCTGTAACAGATAAGTATTTAAAAAATTGTATATGTAGAACAAAGTGTAGTAAGGCAATTTCGTAAAATTGCCCGGATTACTGGCTGTCTGTAGAGAGATTCTTCCTCACAGTTTTTCTGAGAGAAAGAGATGTCTATAAAATGATCAACCAGTATTCCTGTATATAAGTAATGTATTGTATATTGTGTAATACTTATCTGTGTATGGAGACGTTTCAACTCCGAGTCTGGAGTCGTTGTCAATCGTTTAGTGTTGTTTTCGAGGTTTTTTTCCAAAAAATTTTCGCTTTGATTTTGAATTTATTGTTTGTCAAAAAATTTGCCACCAACTATAACATTTTTGTACGAAACTGCATCCTAAAAATCCCACCCCACCCTATATTTCAACCATCCGGTAAATGGAACAGTTTGTAGATGATACCATTACTTTAAAATATTTGTAAACCCACCTGTGTAGCTGTAATTATACTCCGCTACATATTTCAACCATCCTATATATGTAACGACTTGTGGATATAAAACAAGTTTTTAACCACAACATAAACTATAATTCCACTCCCTCTTATATTTGAAACACCCTGTATAAACAACTGCTTCTAACATTTCTTTAACCCATTTCATAACTATAGAATCTTATGAACATAACTCAAAGATCGTGACTGCTTACCTAAGATATATTTTTTTAATCACTGTATAAATATTCTACCCTTTTGCAACCACTTGGTATATGGAACTGTTTATGGCCCATTGACTTTTTTGGATCACCCCGTATAACTAATTCCACTCCTCCTTATTTCCACCACATCGTATATATCCTGCTGCTTATAGGACACCAAATATAAGTTTTTTTTAGATTATTTAAATCCATGTAATTCTACTCCGCTCTAAGTTTCCTATATTCAGAACACCCTGTAAAATTACGCTTGATATGTGTTGATTTTTGTTAAATCGAAACATGTTACATTTGCACATTCCGAATTTTGAATAAAAGCTAAGCTGATGCCAGTATCTAATATTTTGTGCGTGAGGTGGAACCAATTGAGTAATTGAATTACCCAACATGGTAGAAGTTTTTTCGCTATATCTAACGTTTCTTTCAACTTAGAGAGATAAAATGTCTACCAGATTTTAAGTCAAACTATAGGCTTGCTAACAAAAAAAGATTCAGCAAAATTAGTTAAGTAGTTCTTACGTGATGCCCGAACAAACAAACAAACAAACAAACAAACAAACAAACAGACGAACTTACAATTTTTTAATAGTATAGAAGATACCAATTGGAAGGCATTTTTAGAGCAATTATTTGCGCTTCCTAAAACGTTTTAAATAAGTTTTTCATAGTTGACAGAAATGTCAAATAAGCTGCAGTATTGGGAAATGTGCCAAATTAGGTTAATTTGTTACGGCATATATGGAAGAGTAACATTGCAAAACTATTGGTTTTGGTAGTTCCTGGCTCAACGTTGTAACTACGTAATTAAAAATTATTTAAATATGAAATAAACCAATAAAAAGCGTCGCAGAACTACAAATTTTGTTATTAAATGACGGTCTACTTACTGCGGACAAATACAAAATTTTGAAAAACCATACTAGTTTTCGGTTATTAGTTTTAGAGTTTACATGGAAATTAATTTAAAATTAAAAAAAAAAATTAAGATAACATAAAATAACATCATATTCATCTGGAAAAAAATAGGAACTGTGTTAACCCCTTTATGCGAGCATGATCTACGGAAAAAATGGGACTCAAATGGTAAGACATTAAACATTACGAATATGAGCAACGAGAATAATTAACTACTAATAAAAATTTGTTCAAAGGGTACTAAAATTGTAAAAAAGTTATAAAATGGTACCAGGCGTCAGAATGAAATTGTAGTTACTTTTAATGTAATTGAAGAGTTATGACGGAAGAACTTGGGACTGTGAGGTTAACTATCTATATATAAATAGGCAAAGACAAAACGATTAGGTACCATTTTCTCCTCTGTCTTTCAACCGACTTTCTTCATTTTTGTTTTGTTTAGTAGCTACTGACGACCTTCAGTGCATAATGCTAATATTAATTTATAATATTGGTTCATTCATTAAATAAAACATAATAAAAATTCATTATTTACGTCCATACTGTCAACGCCAAACAACTGACAGTGTCGCCGCCGCCAGACTGTCAAAACTCAAAACATTGAGTAATTATATATGAAGGGAGCGATCTTTAGATGCTGTTATATTCTTAGAGCATGTACTTCTGGAAGTGGCATACAAGCGTTGTTATTGATTAGTGGTAAAATAGTCAATGTAGTAGATCAGTATTGATTTTTCGGACGCGTTGCAGTAACTTTCATATTAAATACTCTGTTTTTAGTCTGAATTTAATTATTTGATTAATATATTATTATCACAACCTTCCCGAAGGTGTGTAAAAAATTTTCAGACAGTGGACAATAGAGAATGTGTTCAATATTTAAGTTCTTCTAGGGTTGTTGCTCCTCTCTTTTCTTTAATATTCCTGAAATTGATTGAAACCGCAAAAAACTTTTAGGTTGTAAGGAACAATCTTCCTATTATTATATCGAATATTTTACCAGGAGCGGTTCCAGCGAAAAATTTGGGAGGTCCCTCATTTGTGAAAAATATTTCGAATACGGATATTTGATTACATTTTATTTTCTTTTTATTTCAATAGATTTGTCAATATGAGTGAAAAATTTTGGTCATTACATTTACTTTTCTGATTTCTCCACAACTCTGTTTCTAATAAAAATATCCTTTTTACAATTTCATAAAATAGGGTCGAATTTCGACCACTCCGCGACCCCTAGTTTATTTTATTGTTTGATATCAATGTTCATCTTTTTTTTACATTTGTTTTTAACTGACTTCAAAATTCGGTTGTATTTTTTAAGGATTGTTTTCATAGAACTCCGACAATTGTGATTCACTTTGGATAATTATTTTTTTTATTAAAAAGAATATACTTCAAGATTAGTTGTTAATTTTTTAAATGATTTGAATGATTCTATATGTTAAATTTTATCAGATAGTCGAAAAAAATTGACGAAGTAGAGGTCATTAAACGTGAAAAAAGTCATTTAAGAAAACCAAATATTAGAGACCTTCAACAAAATATTGTTTAAGAGTTCTGAACTTAACCTAACCTAACCTAACCTACTGGTGCACTGATCAATATTTGAAAAAGGCAACATTTTGAGCATTTACAGTGATTTACTTTTATTGTTATTTAATTTTATTATTTATGCTAATTCAAAGTCCATTTCATTTATTTGGAAGTCTATCCATTAACATTACTTAGTTTTTTTGGCCAATAATACCGTGAATCACAGAATACAATATAAATATGTGAGTCACGGTGTAAGATTAGAAGGTGAACCGTAGGGATGCATGATACGATACGATTTTTTTGGGATATCGATACTTTTATATTCGATACTCGATTTTCCGTTCAGCTTAGTCAGTTATAATGTTCTAGATATATCTTGAAACGTTTTATTTATTTAAATTTATTTACATAAACATTTTAGCTTGTTTAACATTTGGTGTCGGCTTAATAAGATAAAAGAAGAATACCGACCATAATATTTCAGAATCAAAAGTGACAAATCTATATTAATGTAACGTAAATTAAGGAAGGATAAGACTGCAACATAAACAGAAGCTTCAGAATCTGTAAACTCTAGATATCTCTTGGATATTAAAAAGTTTAATTAGATAATAAATAATACTGTAATATAAACGGAATCTATCTCTAAACAATTTTTATTGAAACGGATTAAATTTATCGATATTTTTAGTACCGTAGTTTTTTTTAACGATTTTTTACTGTCCAGTTTGGTACGATCCGTATCGATCCATAATATCCATACATGTCGACGGATCCTGCATCCCTAGTGGACCGGCTTCCTATTCCCACAATACGACAAACACGTTCCGTTATTGAGGATCTTTCGTCACTAGGTGGCGCTGCATAGCATGTGTACCATTTAAGCTTATTACCCTTAGCAGTCTGCTGGTACTTTTTCCATTATTAAAATACATTGTCACAAATAATGTTAGCAAATAGGAAGCAATTACTGTAAAAAAAATTTCTTATTTTATTTTTCCTTATAGCAGTTTAAGTTTTTCAAAAACATGAACAATTATACAGTCTGCATGTAAGATTTTTCATTGTTGCGTTGAAGTCAAGTGACCTTTCCTGTTCTCTTTATCTTTTAACAACTCCTCGTCGTCTGATGGCCTGAGGTGATAGAATTATATTTTAAATAATATTTGTGTATCTAGGAAACTAACCCAGAGCAAATAATTGGTACACATGTTATAGTAGCGCCACCAGTGGTTGTTAAATGAAATCCTCATTAAATTCTCAGGTTTCGATAGGAGTCGGTCCACCTTCTATTCTTACACCGTGATGTGATTACTGAGAAGAGCAGCTTAATCTCCTTAGTTTTAAAATTAAAAGTGTTTATTTAATATCTCTGATTTTTTAAAAATGAATGGTAACTTGTGATTAGGGTTGCCACCTTTTCTAAAGGAAAATACATTATAATTATTACTAAAGGTAAAAAAATAAAGTACAACATCTGAAAATAAAGTTTTTTTTAAATAATTTTGTTTACAAATTTTTTTGTTACTTCAACCAACATCTAACAAATATTTGTTATTAAAAAATGCTTAAACAACATCTTTTCTCTCTATATCCATACTAAGATATACTAATTGTTCATTCTTTATTAAATTAGGGATGCCTGGTTTCTTTCATCCCGCCATTTAGCCTTTTTCAGAGAAAAAACGATCTTGTAAACGTTGAAGTGACAGGAACTGGCAGCAGAAATGACACTATTTTATATATATTTATAAAATCTTTACCTCCTACAAAATGTTGTTATCCAAAGAATTTCACAGTTTTATTAAAAATCTTTAATATATAACTATAAAAATGAAAGTAAACATCAATCAAGTCATGATTATCATTTTGAAAAATTGTAAAATAATCCTAAGCTCGGAGAATAATTTCTCATGGCTTTCCAATCTAACAGTATTCCTACATGACGTTTGATTCATGAAAATCTCCATCTAGAAATTCTATGAATTCTTTTATAGCTTGTCGAGTGGGAAAATGAGCAAAGATTACCATTTTTGTTTATGTTAGGAAAAAGAATTAGAATCTTAAAAAATCGAAACAGATAAAACAAAGTATTTTCACTTCCTTTATTGCCTTGATGAAGTACGTTTTGCAGAATAAAGTACAATACTTTACAATAATTGTACGGGTGGCAATCCTACTTGTGATACATTATTGAAAAAGTACCTAATAACTGGTTCTATTCAAAACAGAAAATCTAATATGACGCTCATAGGAAAAAACTGTATTTGTGAGGAGGACGCAAAGTGTGATAGTAAATTTGAAAACACCATTATGTACCAGGGAAAAAGTGTTTAATTATTTACACTTTAAAAATTTAAAATTCTTTTAATATTAAAATCGGGAAAAAATCATATTATCAAAACATCTTTTTCCGAATATCTTCAGACATACTCGGAATTTCGAAACTTTTTCAATGGCATGTTGTTATGAGGCAAGTAAATGCTCAACTTTGCATTAGTTTAACCACTTTCGTGCCTCTTACAGTTTCCAGCATTCGAATGGTGAGGATCGAATTTGAAACACCATATATATAATGTCGCGAACTGCCTTACGGGGCAACTAACCCCTAACTGTAACTTAACACCTAAATTCACTTCAGTTAGATAAATAATGAATCTTAATCAATAATGTTATAGAGTAATAAATTTTTTCTATTCCAGAACCTAGTTGTCGGTATTTATTTCGCAATAAGATATTAATAGCACGAACGATAAAGCAAAATTTCATGAAAAATGAGGAACAGACTTGTTTTTTCTATAAATAAGTTCTAGACTATATCTGTAATAATTGTGTCTATGTGCGCCATGCCAAAAAGTTGTGGAATTTTCTTGTTAAACATATAAAAGCTGAAAAAGTTCATACAGCTTGTAGTGAAAATGTTTCTCAATAAAAGTTATTTAGAATGTAATTTTCTACTAGCGGGTTGACATGTAATTTTGGTTAAGAGTTAAGTTAAGATTGTCTAATAATGGAAAAATTTAAAAAATATCTGAAAATTTTATGTTAAATATCTGATGCAGTTGATTTAGTCCAATCTTATCGAAACTCCTCAATATGTTAGATTTCTCACAATAGTTCTTTTTCTCTTGAATCGGTCTCTATCGATGAAATTGAGAGAGCAACAATTGATTTGTCGTTTAAAAATTTGACATAACGGATGCATTTTTATTTCTTTTAGGAATAACACAACATAAACTTGAAAGTCTGCATATTTCTAAAGTCCAAACGTTTCGAGGTCTAAATCAGACCCCGTTTTCAATGTTTTTAACACAAAATGAACAAGAAATTAAAAAAATAAAAATTAAAAGGATTCGCATTGACAAATATCGTAATCACAATTTGACATTAATGTTTGACAATAAAACTGATGTAACTAAGGGAATTTACTGCAAATTTGATATGTACAGGGTAGCACAAAAAATTTAAAGATCATGTGAGAGAACAAAGCTTCTTTCAAATCGAAAGTATTTGAAAGAGTTATCTTTAGAATTTCATGTGGCGTTCCTAGGTACGACGCTGTTATAAGATTCTAATGTTCCAGAGATCTCATTAAAGCCATAAGGGAAAAAAACTCAGAATAAATAAAAACACAGATGTCACAATTATCATTCAGAAAACAACCGATGCATTTATTTGAAATTGTTTATGCATATAAAGTTAGAACACCTTTAAAATGTACAAAGGTTAATAAAACTTGATTTGTCTTATATATTTTTTTCATTTTGTAGGTAAAAACCCTGTCAACAAATTTCAGTTATGTGGTAAGTTTTTAACCTGTTCTAATTATGTAAAATGAAACTTACCGAGACATTTAATTTCCAGTTTCGAAAATCCATTTTGTAGAATAAAAAAAAAATATTAAATGGACTCGAAAATTAAAGTTGTTTATATGGATCTTAATTATGAAATAAAAAGAGCTTCAAAACTGCAAAACATCATTCTGACTATAATACATAATAAAGGTATCCTAACTTTATATTCACAATTGAATCAACCATTTTTATTCTTTATTTCAGATTTAGCAATTTCTGCAATTTTCAGCTTTTACAAAGCAAACAATTATTTACTGCTCTGGTAATGCATATCTCTTGGTAGGATTTGGTAATGCACTGAGAAGGATTAACTGTTTCAAAGAAAATACCTTTTTTAATTAGGACAAAATTGAGTTACTGTGGCAAATTTTAAACTTTAAAATTCACATTTCTTCAAAAAAATAAGTTTTTGTGAGAAAAAACTTTCTAGAAAAAGTATACAGAGAGTTATAGGAGAAAAACTGAAATTAAATATCGATTTACACCTATGATTGTTTATAAACTCTCCACAACTTTTTGGCATCGCGCAGTAATAGATATTGTCTAGAACCCATTCCTACAAAAAACAGATTTCTTCCACATTGTGCAAACAATTCGCTTAATTTGGGATTATGGGGTATTTGTAAAACTAATGATTGAAAATTTCTCTTATCACTTGTAACATTATTACACATTTCTCTCCCACAACATATCATATTCGCATCCAAGTAGTATTAGTTCATAACGAAACTAATATATGGTTTTCGATTTACTCTGACAATTAGTGTTGTCTACGCAGAATAAAAGTTTAAGATACATAAAAATATTTATGAGTATTTATTTACATGTAAGACTTTTTTAATTTTGCAGTGTTAGTTTCCATACACAAGAAAATGTTATTCGGGAAATAAATGATCGCGGCCAAACTACGAACGTTCAGACGATTTCCTTGCTCAAATCTTAATTGCTTAACTGATTAGCGAACTGAGAAGGGAAAACTTTCCTTCATGCAAAAACAACTAGAAGTAGCTAACATTAATTTGTAGTTTGCAAACTACGTCGAGTTGCTTCCAATCTGTTTATATGTTTCCTTTCATTTCAGGGGCGGTAGAAAATGTCACAGCTGTAACATAATTTACTCTCTCAACGTATTTTGCTCTCAAACAAATACTAACATGTTTTTGATATATTTCGTTGAACGAACACTTTTTAAAAATTATTGATTTATTTATTAAAATGTGATTAGCTTGCAGTATTGAATTAGTTTAACAAGCGAGGGATTGAGATAGGATTTAACTAAATTAAGTGATTAAAGAGTATTTTTTTAAATAGTGAACTTCAAACAGTACAGAATAATTTGAGACTTTTGCAAAATCTGATGTTCACACTGAATAAATCTTGAAATATTTTTCTAGACAGAGAAAGTTAGTTATGGCATATCTGGTTTGTATTTTTCTGAACTTTTAGGAATAACACTACAATTGCTGAAAAATCTGTATATTTCAAATAGTCCAACTGCAACAAATGCAACTAAACAAGAACAATCTAAAATTAAAAGTTTCAAAAGGACAAGTTAAGTTATTCACAATTTGACTATATAACTGATGCGATATGAGAATTCACTGCTAATTTGATACCTACAGGGTAGTAGCATTAAGCAATTCTAAGGATAATGTGAAATATTAAAGCGTCTTTCAAATTGGAAGAATTTGAAAGAGTTATCTTCAGAATTTTTTGTGGCGCGGCTAGGTATCACTTTCTTATAAGATCAAAGAAATTCTGATGTTCCAGAGATCGCATGAAAGTCATAAGAGAAAACCTAGGAAAAACCTTGATCTATCCCGTTGCAGGGTTGCTCAAGATTATTATTTTCATCTTTGATAATTGGTTACCAGCAAAGGCTGAATTCTACAGAAGTACTAGCAGTACAATCGCCTTCATTAACAATAATTAAAGCAGACTATTTCAGCTTTGGTTTTGTATTGTGTTCTGCTTTGTATAATACCGTTGCATTTTAAATTGTATGTTATCAGTTATGACCCATGTTCTAGGTATGTTAACAAATTTTTGACTTTTCAAAGTGTCATTTCTTTATATATATATATATATATATATATATATATATATATATATATATATATATTAGGTGGTTTCCGGGAATTCATCCGCGTAGTTTGCTTCTGCTTTCGCTTCTAGTTACTCGAATACAGTATTCGAGTAACTAGAAGCGAGAGCAGAAGGTTACGAGAATTATGCGAACCGACCTGAAGGGGATCAGTTATCAACTACGCGGATGAATTCCGGGAAACCATCTAATACATTTAGTGCACGCGAAAATTTAAAAACAAATATAGTGAATCTCTACGGGGAGAATACTTTTCATTTGTGTAAAACATTTGAGAAATTACGCGCGAAAAGAAGCAAACTTTTGTGCGATCTACATTTTTTACAACGATGCCACGATGAAGGAGTTATTCCGAAAAACATGACGGTAAAGTTCTGGAAAAACAACAGAAAAACACAGAATATCTTATGGAAAGCTAGTTGTGCCCTACTTAGGGAAGCCATACGTGATGTCAGAAGAGATTTGGATGTTCTTAATACTAAACTCTTAGATATCCACCTACATGTAAGCAATACATTCCACCCGATAATATGGGATAAATTCGATGAAATTAGCGAATTTAGGGCCGAAACGAATGCAGAGTTGACAATAATGCAACAACAGACAAAATTTAACAAATTGAAGCTCCAACAGAAGCCCAAAAACGAATTTTTCTCGGAAAATAACGGTCACAGTCTAACCTCAAGGCAATTGGAAACGAATAGGACCGTTTATAACTTATCTTCGGTCCAATTGAACTCTACCCCAATTGGCGTGTTGGCTAAGGGATTCAATTACGCTTTTGCTCCCTCTCACATACCAACAGAGAGCATAATATGTGGCGTGGAAACAGCAGTTTCAAAATTAGATGCGAACACCGCTGAAATAATTAGACAAGATGTGTCACATGTTCTAAGAAAGTCTAAACCACCCAAAAGGAACCTATCTGTAGAAGAAAATGAAACAGCTTCGCCTCAACAAGAACATTGTCATTCTACCTGCTGATAAAGGAAATGCGACTCTAATTTTAAATACAGCGGATAACTCAAACAAATTTTAACATTGCTACAAGATCCAGCATATAAACAAATTACTTCTGACCCAACAACTTATCTGGAGAAAACAACCAAGGCCAAAATCCAACCAAGTAGGATCGACAAAAATCTCCAACTGCAACTTATTCCGCGTGAAAAGTCATCGAGATGTCCGAAATTCTATGGGCTGCCAAAAGTACATAAAGAAGGTGCACCTTTGAGGCCAATAGTAAGTTCAATTGGATCTCCAATACAACAGCTAGCCAAATACCTAGCCCAACAACTTCAACCGTTTGGAGAGGGGGCAGACTCATATGTCAAAAATTAGACACATTTCATCGAAATACTTAGAAAAACGGTTTTACAACCTGAGTGTCTTCTTATCAGTTTTGACGTAGTGTCCCCCTTCACCAACATCCCTATCGACGAAGCCTTGGATATCATAATAGAAAAATACAAACCACCTCACAACACTTTGTAGACTTAACAGGGCACTGCCTGATGAACACTTATTTTGTTTACGAGAACCAACGATACTAACAAGTGGAAGGAGCTCCAATGGGATCGCCACTCTCACCAGTTATAGCGAACCTTTTTATGGAGAGCTTTGAGGAGTTGGCACTAAGAACAGCAACTCTTAAACCCAGTTTATGGTTGCGATATGTGGATGATACTTTTGTGATTTGGCCTCATGGGAGGGAACACCTCAACACATTTTTAGACCACATTAATGGCATCCATCACAAAATAAAATTCACCATGAAGGTTGAAGCCAATAATCTACTGCCATTCCTTGATGTTCTCATAAATAGGAAGGAAGATGGAACCCTTGGCCATACAGTATATAGGAAAGCAACTCACACAAACAGATACCTTCATGCTAATTCTCATCACCACCCAGCCCAATTACAAGCCGTCGTCAAAACTTTAGTAACCAGATCACAAAGACTAGCTGACCAGGACAACATCAAACAGGAAATGGACAGTTTAAAAACAGCTCTGAGACAAAACGGATTTACAGATCGAAATATTCAAAGAGCCCTAAAGTCAAACCCGAGACGAACAGACGAGGAACATGAGACACCAAGAACCAAGGCCTATTTACCGTATGTCAGGGGTACCACGGACAGTATTGCAAGAATTCTACGGAGACACAATATCGATACTATTTTCAATACAGACAGAAAAATAAGCACAGGTGTTGAGGACTCCGAAGACGATGGATCCCTTTTGAACAACAGGGAGTGTACGAGATTCCATGTGCAGACTGTCATAAAACCTATGTGGGGCAAACTAACAGACGAATTCAAGCTAGACATGATGAACACCAGAATGCTATAAGAAAGCAGGAAAAAACAACATCCATTGCGGAACACGCCACCACGACGTCACACCGAATAGACTTTGAGAACACCAGAGTATTGGCAAATATAGAACATCCGAAATCAAGACTCGTAAGAGAGGCAATTGTAATAGCGAAGAGGCCTCACAGTCTAAACGCACGCAATGAAATCCAGAACTTATCGAATTGTTGGAAAATTCTATTAAACACCGTACCGGCCCAGAGCCTTCCAATAACAACTCAACCGGAAATAACAAATCAGCAGGCGGGAGGCGTGCCCACTGAGCGCCCAGGGCCAATCACACGCATCCGTTCACGGTGCCAACCAATAGGCGCCGAGCAGCGACTATATAACACCGTGCGCGCTCCTGAAAATATCAGTATTCGAGTAACTAGAAGCGAAAGCAGAAGGCTACGAGAATTATGCGAACCGACCTAAAGAGGGCAGATGTGACTCTGCCGAAACGTCGTCATTTTACCATCGATCCCGGCAGGGATCAGTCATCAACTACGCGGATGAATTCCCGGAAACCATCTAATACATTTAGTGCCCGTGAAAATTTAAAAACAATATATATATATATATATATATATATATATATATATATATATATATATAAGTAAATTAACTGGGAAGCAGCCAATGCGTGTTAAAGAAATACTTCCTTCTTCAGTTCAAACTGGAAGTTACATAAAATTAACAGTTACAACGATATGTGAGGTTTTGTTGTCGAAACTGGCAGAATCTAGAGGATAAAGGGGAGCATATCTTACTAGTTCATATTAATATAACAAATTATAAAGTTATGTTAGACGTATTGTACTGATATTGTAATGATTTAAAGTCAGTTGATAATTAAACTATAGGGAGTTGCAAAAGATAGATACCGAAATGCAAAATGTTGAAAAAATAAAAATTTTGTAATAAAAAATAATTTGCTGATTAGATTATTCCAAATTTTACAGAAAAATAAATTTAGTAATAAGTTATGCTTAATCCGTCGTTAAGGATAATAAATTGTTTAATGAGACATTCTGTGAAATTTGGGTTTCTTTATCTAATAGGCCACAATAGATAATATTTAATTTTTGTAAATCGGTTCTCTTGTTTATGCTGTTGGATTGGTTGTTAATGTGAACCATCTCTAGAAAGTTTCGTTTAAAAAAGTTTTTTTCTTGTTCTAATATGCTTACGTTATCAAAATCTGCGGTGTGGTTCTTATTATGGCAGTGTATAGCAAGAGCACAGCTATCTTTGCCAAGTCTTATATCACTTTTATGAGAAATTATTCTTCTTTTGAGATTCCTGATGTTTGACCAACATATTTAGCTTCACAGTTATTACAATTTACACAATACACTACATTAGACTTTTTGTCATTGGGGGTTTTGTCTTTTATTTTGGAAAATAATTTTGAAACAGTTTTGATTGACTTATGGCGAATAATTATATTGTGATTAATGTTCAGAATTTTTGCTATGTTTGAAGAAATTTCAAGTATATACGGATATGCAAGTTTTTTTCCCTTAAAGTGGGGTGCCTGATATTACAGATCCTTTTTTTTAACCCAACAATCAAATTGATCTTCATTTTTATTGGTTGATTTGAGTAATAGTTGATATATCTACCGGAGCTAGATGGTTTTCTGTACCAGTCTAATTTCAGATGGTTATCGGAACTTCTTATTATTCTTGTATCTAAGAAAGGGAGACTACATTTAATATTTTCTTCTTCTAACGTAAATTGAATATAGGAGTTGTAGTTATTAAAAGTTTGTAAAAGATCACTTTTTTTGTCTGCTGGTATGCAACAAATGATATCATCAACATATTTTTTCAGGATAAAGAAACCCAAATTTCACAGAATTTCTCATTAAACAATTTATTATCCTTAAACGACGGATTAAGCATAATGTATTACTAAATTTATTTTTCTGTAAAATTTGGAATAATCTAATCAGCAAATTATTTTTTATTACAATTTTTTTTATGTTTTCAACATTTTGCATTTCGGTATCTATCTTTTGCAACTCACTATAGTTTAATTATCAACTGACTTTAAATCATTATAATGTCAGTACAATACTTCTAACATTATGAGAGCTTTATAATTTGTTATATCTATTATTAATATGAACTCGTAAGATATGCTCCCCTTTATCCTCTGGATTCTGCCAGTCCGAATTTATTACATACTCGACGTTTCGACTCTTGCTTTGGTGCCATTATCAAGAGACAAAAGTGAAAAAGAGTTTCAGAGTCTAGATCGATACTTCGGTGGCCTTCAACTCTAGCTTACATCCCCAAGAGTCATTCGGTAACTGAACTGAATTTGAGTCTGCTCTGCTTCTTTTATTTATAGTTAGCGCTGGCTTAGAAGGGGATGTCACGTAATGAGGCTGTGTTGTGATTGGTTGGGTGTTGGTGGGCGTGTCTGCTTTGTTTAATCTGGCAATTACGGAGGTCCATGCTGTGGGAAAGCTAGAGCTGTCATCGCGTCGGCTTAGACAGAGGGGTCTTTTCTCTATTTGCTTCGCGAATAGTAGATGCCCTAAGGGAGTTAAGAGATACGATAGTCCTACTGTCCTGGAAGTTGATAGAGTGTCCTGTTTGGATATTATGATGCGCGAGTGCTGAAGTCGGATCTTTTTTGCGAACTGACAAAGAATGTTCATATACTCGATGGTTGACGCGCCTATTTGTACGACCGATGTAGCTTTGTGGGCAATCGCGACATGGAATTTCGTAAATCCTTGATCCTCCTTGGGTACTTTATCCTTAGGGTTGCCGGTTAAGTTGGCTATAGTTTGACTAGTCTTAAAGACCGTCTAAATAGCACGAATCATACACCGACATCAAATAAAGACGGTCTTCAACACATTTCCATCCCCTACATTTTAATTTTTTTGTCACTACTTTTTAACATGAGAGATATTTATATGGCAATAAACGCTTAAAAAATAGATTATTTTAAGTTTTACTATGAAGAGTTAGCATATTTGACGTGTTTGAGAGTTACACACATTGTCACTGCCATTTTGGACGTTTTTTGGTGTTATTGACGTTTTGAGGTCTTTTATATTTTTGACATTTTTAGAATTTTTGATATTTTTGACATTTTGGACATTTTGACATTTATTGCATTTTTATCATTTTTGACATTTTTTGGTATACGAGTATTTTCTTTTTTGACCTTTTTGAAATATTTGACATTTAAAGCGTTTTGTTCATTTTAACTATTTTAGATTTGTCATATTTATGTCAGAATTACTTTGAAAATTTTCACAATATTTATATTTTTGGTATATTTATTGTTGCAATAAATTCCGTGGGTTCAAATCACAAATGTGCACATTCACTTTCAATGTCTTCATTTTAATCAAAACAAACAAATAATTCACTGTTTACAAAATAATGATTAATACTACAGCTGACATTCCGGAAGTAGTGATTTTTTTCTTAAGGTACCCCACTCTCCCCCTATCGGTGATCTGAATTTTTTCGAACAGATACAACTCGCTTCTGTTAATTTAAAAAAGTGTATATATCAAGATTCACACCAGTATTACTCTTTTTATTTCGGAGATATTGAATTCTGTGTAAAACAATAGTGACCCCCAATTTCCTCCATTCAATTTTCACAAAATTACGAATCTAGTATTACTTCACTCATAAAAAGGAATTAATCTCTTAATTCTTATGGCTGTGATATTTTAGGCTTCTGAAAAAAAAATTCCCCACTTGTCCCCATGAGATAATTGAATTTTTATATAATGGTAAATTTCATTTTTATTTATTTGGGGAGAAGAGTATATACATCAATTTTTTCACCTGAATAATTTCTTGTAACCAAGATATTAAATTGAACTAAACGCAATTGTCCCCCATGGTTTAACCAAACATTTTATCAAAATAAAATATAGCCTATATTATTCGCATATAGTGTAGCTTTCTATTAGTTGAAGAAAATTTTAAAATCGGTTCACTACTTTCAAAGATTACCCACTACAAACAAACAAACAAATTTGACCTCTTTATATATTAGTATAGATAATGTGGAATGCTCAGAAATTGACTCAACAAGGAATTTTGTAGACTAGAAAATCAGAATAGAAAGTATCTATACTATTATAAAATTGTAAGTTTGTCTGTTTGTTTGTTTGTTTGTTTGTTCGGGCATCACGTAAGAACTACTTAACTGATTTTGCTGAATCCTTTTGTTGAGATACCTATAGTTTGACTTAAAATCTGGTAGACATTTTATCTCTCTAAATTGATAGAAACGGTAGATTTTGGGTAATTCAATTACTCAATTGGTTCCAACGCACGCACAAAATATTAGATACTGGCATCACCTTAGCTTTTATTCAAAATTCGGAATGTGCAAATGTAACATGTTTCGATTTAACAAAAATCAAGATATATCAAGCGTAATTTTACAGGGTGTTCTGTATATAGGAAACTTAGAGCGGAGTAGAATTACATGGATTTAAAAAATCTAAAAAAGCTTATATTTGGTGTCCTATAAGCAGCTGGATATATACGATGTGGTGGAAATAAGGGGGAGTGGAATTAGTTATAAGGGGTGGTCCAAAAAACTTACAGTGAGTGGGCCATAAACAGTTCCATATACCAAGTGGTTAGGTTAGGAAATAGGGTAGAATATTTAAACTGTGAATAAAAAAACTTAAAAAATATCTTAGGTAAGCAGTTAGGACTTTGGAATATGTTCATAAGATACTATAGTTATGAAATGGGTTAAAGAAAAGTTAGAATCAGTTGTTTATACAGGCTGTTTGAAATATGAGATGAAGTTGAATTATAGTTTATGTTGTGGTATAATTACAGCTATACAGGTCGGTTTAAAAATAATTTAAAGTAATGGTATGATCTGCAAGCTGATCCATTTACCGGATGTTGAAATATAGGGTGGGTAGGATTCTAAGGATACAAGGTCGTACAAAAATGTTATATGTGGTGGCAAATAAGTGGTTGCATATAAAAGGTTGATGAAATATAGGGTGGCTTACAGTTAGAATTATACAGGGTGGGTAAAATATGCTAGAAAAATTTTGTTATATAGCACTTGCATATATAGAGTACCGGAAGGATGGTGCGCAGTAAAGTTATAATTATACAGTGTCATTCAAACAAGGTTAGAAAAAGTTGTGAAGTGTGGAGAGAAATTATACTTTAATATATCTTGAAAAAATATAAGGATAAAATGTGAAAAGTAGTTCATAATAAGTTGCAAAGATATGATAGTTAAAAGATTGGGTGAAGAAGTGTTATGATTATTATTTAAAAAATGTTATATTGGTTGACCAATAAGCAAAAGCGTATACAGAGTAGTTGTAATAAATACAAGATGATTCAAAAACATGTTGAACAAAATTGTTATTTTCGGTGCCCCATAAACAGTTGCGGTTTTGGAAAAATATTTGGCATTGATGGACTATACAGGGTGGTAGAAAAAATGTTATACTGGGTGGCCGATAATTAGTTGCAAATACAAGGTGGTTGAAATAGTGGGTGGAGTAGATTTATAGTCAAACAGGTTGGATATATTTTTTTGTAGGATAAAACATGAGCTGTTTCACATATGCAATATCTGAAACATTGATCGAAGTAAAATTATAATTCATACAGTGTGATTAGAAGTATTTAAAAAATTTATATTTGGTTGTCCCTAAGTAGATGCACATACAGGGTGGTTGAAATATTTTGTAGAGTAAAATTATGGATATACAGGGTGGTTCACAAATAAGTTATTATGATTGACAAATTGGCACTGGTGTATACAGGATGATTTTAATGTAGATGGAAGTAGAGTTAGTTATAAAAAGCGGTTAAATTTTGTGTTTTGAATAAAATTATTATATAGGGTGGCCAATAAGCAGTTGCAGTTTTGGTGAGGGTTTAAATAAAAGTTTGGTGTTGGGGTGCAAAACTGTGTTTTTATATTTGTGACTCACTCTAGGGTAGACCATAAAGAGCTGCATTTTACTATATAAAATATCTGAAATATGGGGAGAAGCAAGATTAAAGTTTTAGAGTGTGTTTAACACAATGTGAGAAATAGCTGCATATAAAGGTTGATTAAATTATAGAGTAAAGAGAAATTTTACTTTAAACGGTCGTTCAAAAAATATCAGGAATAATTGTATACAGCGTAGACCATTAGCAGTTGCATAGCTGAAATATAGGCTCGAGAAGAGTTATAGTTAGGTGTTCAAAAAGTTATATTCGGTGACAAATAAACAGCAGCATACAGGATGGTTGCAATATAGGGTGAAGTAGAGTTACAGTTATTCAAGGTGATTAAAAAAAAAGTCGAATAAGTACTTGCAGTTTGGGTGAAATATATTCGGGATTGGTGGATTTATGGTTAAGTAGAGTGGTTCAAACAAGTTAAAAATGTTTGATATAGGATAACCCATATGTTCATAAGTTCATTCCGTACGCGGGTGAAACCGCGGGTAACGGCTAGTGATACGTAAAATACTTTACATATAAAAAGTAGTAGATGTGACTTCTCTATTAACCATGAGATCCAGGGTAAGTAATAATTAATCAGGTAAGATTATAGTTAAATACCACGGTTAAGAAAGATTTTTGGTACATTTCCTAGTATTTTTATATTTTTAGGCTTCCGTATATACAATATTGGGATACCCTTATAATATCACTCCGGATTTTTCCCTCTTTCACATCACAGCAATTTTCTCCTAAACTACTGGACGGAAAAGGTTAAAATTTGGTGACTCGATCAGAAGTACATATCGTGAATGAAGAAATTTAGATTTTAGGGGTACTTCTGGGGGAAATCTAAAAAATCGACCGTCCGCCCCCTTATCCCCAAAACTATACGAAGCAAAATTTTGAAAAAAATTAGAGATATAAGGCCTGAGTTTTACCAGAAAAATAAGGAAAAACCTCTACTATTAATTTTGGGAGGCAAATTACAGAATTATATGGAAAATATTAAATTAAAATTGTTTCTAACACACCATGAAAATATATCAGATGAAAGGGCTCATTATGGCGAAAACAAATATATTTTTTTTCAAATTTTTAAATAAATAATTTTAAAGATATTATCAAAAATATAATTTTTTTAACCATTCCCTTATCTCCGAAATTATAAACAGAAAATTAGAGATATAGGGTCTCATCTGAATTTTACCGAAAAAATAAGGAGAAACCCCCAATATTAATATTGGGGAGCAAATAACAGATTTAAGTAAAAAGTATAAAATTAAAATTATTTTTAACATATCATGTAATATATCAAATCAAAGGGCGCATTATGACAAACTCGAACATATTTTTAAAATAAATTATTTAAAAGATATTAACAGAAATATAAAAAAATACCCATTCCCCCCTCTATCTTCAAAACTATAAGACCTAAAAATTTGAACAAAATTAAGGATATAGGACCTCTCCTGAACTTTACTAGAGAAACCCCTAATATTAATTTTAAGCGGCAAAATACAGCATTAAATGGAAAACATAAAACTAAAATTATTTCTAACGCTTCATGTTTTATATCAAATCAAAGGGTTCATTATGACGAATTCAATTATATATTTTTTACGTTTTTAAAATAAGTTTTTTTAAATATAATAACAAAAATATTTAAAAAATTACCCATTCCCCCTTTATTGCCCAAACTATAAGACCTAAAATTTTTTGTTTACTGGAAAAATACGAAGAAATCTCTATTATTAATTTTGGGGGCCAATATTTAGAAATAAACGGAAAAAAATTAACACATGCAATACATCAAATGAAAGGGCTCATTATGAGGAATACAAATATATATATTTCATATTTTTAAAATTAATTGTTTACAAGACAATAGCAAACAATATACAAAAATTCTTATTTCCCGCTTTATTTCCGAAACCATACTACCTAATATTTTGAAAATAATTAGTGGTACTGGGGCTCATTTGAAATTTATAATAAAAATTAGTAGAAAATCCCAAGATTAATTTTGGGGACAAATTATAGAATTGAATGGAAAATAAAAATTTTACTTTAAAATGCATATGTAATTTATCATATAAAAGACTCATTATGTAAATTACAAATATATCATATTTTAAATCATTTGTTTAAAGGAAATTAACAAAAATATTAAACATCGACTTAATTCCCACTTTAGAAACTATCTAAAATTTTGAAAAATATATTTTATTTTTATTTTTAAATAATTTGTCTAAAATATTTAATAATTTATAATTTTAAACTTGACCCATTTTCCCCTTTATCTTTCAATTTACTGAGCCTAAAATTCAGAAAGCAGATTATAAAAGACTTCCCTGAAACTTTATTAGTAAAATCCAAAAAAAAATTGGGGGCCAAATTAGAAAACTAAATACATATTTTTATAAAAATCAAGCGAATCCGCAAATAAAAAGTCAATTTGTGGAAAATAAAAGCGTACATATTAGAAAATGCAATCAACCCGTGCTTGTCTGAACCTGGAATATTAGAAAAAGATATACTTGGATTCACCTACATTGTATCAAACCTTAAAGGTGGTACGAAACTCTTAGTATGCGAGTCCAACTTGCACATGACCAAATTATTTGTATAAACACCATACTTGAAAACAAAAAGCTGCAGCTATTTTTAAAAAATCGGAACTTCGATGTCTGAATGGAATTATCATCTGAATTAATATAAAGTCAATTCAAAATTTAACATAGAAGCGATATATAATGATCGAAATCTAGAAATTTCGGGGACATTTGCACACAGGGGTTCCGAATTTGGAGCCGTTCCATGTCATTTATGTTATCCTGTAACTCATAGGTTAGGATGTCACGTTAAAATTATCAGGTTAACTTCACGTGTTAGAGATATTGCATACGCTCTTCGAAGTGTTATTATTTTCTACAAAAGAATGACACTTCGGACAGGCTATTAAAATATAATGTTTGCCCTGTTTGAAAATTTTAACATAATGATATATCTAACAGAATCTGTTGCTTTTAGATATATAAATTGCCACAAACAGCTGCTATAGAATGGGAAGAACTTGAAAGAGTTGTCTTCAGAATTTATATGTGGCGCTCCTAGATACGACTTTGTTTTAATATAATGCATGCGCCCTAAATGTGACCCAAGTTTTTTTTCTGCAAATTTGCCCACATACTTTCAGTTTCGTTCTAATTTCGTTTGTTATTCATTCATTTTCCTTGTCTGAGGTTTTGTACCAAGATTTTATGACGTTGACGTGATTAACATTTGTCTCATGTTTTTAACCAACTTAAAAAAGTAGATGGCGGTGGATTCCACTCAACGCTTATATGTGGGCGATTTTCTCAGGAACTACCTGACCGATTTATTCATACTTTCACGTTGATTCTCCTACTAGTATATAAAATACAAATAATAATTGTGTCTATTTGGGGTACTAGTCATAATCAAAGTTGGTTTTGTTGAGTGGTATTGTCACAAGTCTGTGTAACATACAGTGATATGCAGCAAGTTTATGTTGTTTGTGGTGGTGTGAACTGTTGTGAATGGTCAAAGTGTGAAAGTTTATGATAATGAACTAGTAAGAATCAAACTTATGGCTGTCAACAATGGATACACCACTCCACTTATTGACATACCTAAATTATACATTCAATGGAACCCCATCACAAAAAATCTCCCAATTTCTACAGAACAGGAACATACATAAAACATTCTCAACAAACACCAATTTAGACTTATAAAAAATAGATAAGACTGACGAAAATTCTAACTCGGATATCTATAGGTTGAACTGTGGGAGTTATCCCTCACTTCTATATTGGTCACACTGGAACATCTTTCAATTCAAAATGGCGCGAACACACAAAGGCTTTTGAAAATCAGCAACACAATATATCTACATTTGCAGACCACTTATTCAATGAAACCACCTTAAAATGTATTCGAAATTTTACATCTACAAAACAAAAATAAAAAATTATATCTTCTTGAATCCCTCGAAATCAATAAAAACAAAAATTCTCGGAACCTCTTAAATGATCAAATTGATACTAATCCGTCTCCCTTACTTAATCTCAACATACATTTCTAAATATTATTATATTATATTATCTATAACTGTTGTCAACAATGTTTCATAAATGTATTGTTACGAAATTTACCCAAAGCCGACCCGGTGTCATTTCAGCACGACAACAAACGCTATAAGATAAAAAAATACGATTCTCGAAAAGACTCGGCAGCGGAAGGAGCGATGATGATTTCTACTGGAGAATTCTACGCTGGTGATATAAAAGAAGCACGCCACGATATCCAGGCAGTGATACCGCGTCGACTAGCGTATATGCGAATGTATTGTGAATCAGCTGTTTTAATGTAAATAAAGTTCTAGAAAAGTGAAAGTAAATATTAGTTGTTATAATTTTAAATTAAACCCACGAAGTATATTGCAATTTGGTGTCAGAAGTAAAGGATTAGTGCAGTTATGGAAACTTGAAGTATGGAAAAAACCGACGAAACTACCAGAAAAATTATCAAACAGGTTACAGAGGGACCAGACGAAAAAATAGCACAGATTCTAGAAAAACGTGACAAGGAGGAGAAACAACATCAAGAAGAAATTCAACAAAGGTTAGTGAAATCTTTTGATGATAAACTTAAAGTTGAATTAGGAAATCTTGTCACTAATATCGATGAAAAACAACAAAATTTAATGGAAGGATTATTCTCGAAATTTGTAGAAAAACAAGATCAAACTGAATTAAAACGACAACATGAATTTAAACTATTAGAAGAAAAACGACAAAATGAATTTAAAATAACTGAAGAAAAAAGACAAATGCAATTTGAACAACTAATGCAAATAGTAAGACAAGTTAATGAAACAGTTAATGAAAGAATGCAAATAGTTGAGTCTGATATAAAAGAGATAAATGATGACATTAAGACTACAAAAAATACCGTGGACACCCTTGAAACAAAAGTAGATGACCTCGATTCCATCCAAAGCCAGGTAAAAGTTGAAATCAGTTCAATTCAAAACACAGTTCAAGACCAAATCAGTGCCATCCAAGACAAGGTAGAAACAGAAATTAAAAAAATGCAACAGGACTTACAGTGAGGAAAATACCAGAACACCGTGAGTACCAGAGGTTCCATTAGTAAACCACCCACATTTGATGGCAGTTCATCTTGGCCTATGTATAAACGGCAATTTGAGGCTGTGGCTACAGCTAATGGATGGGATAATCAAAAAAAATCTACTTCTCTGGTAATTTCGTTAAGAGGTCCGGCCCTAGAACTCCTCCAAAGCATTCCAGTCGATGAACAAGGCAATTTCGACAATATCATCGCCATCCTAGACAAACGCTACCACAATCAATCCTTGAGCCAGGTATACCAAGTCCAACTCAGTGGAAAAACGCAAAGATCCGGTGAAAGCCTTCAAGAATTCGAAGCAGAGATTAGACGGTTAGTATACTTGTCCTACCCAGACCTGCCAGAGGAAACGAAAGACCAGTTGGCCACACAGAGTTTCATAAACGGCATCAGAGATGTGGAAGTACAAAGAAATTTAAGACTGAGTGGCGTCAAGAAAAGTAGTGAAGCTCTACTTCGGGCTTTGGAAGTAGAGGCCGTCATGAACATGTCCAAGACGTTTCCTTCAACCAGGAAGGATCAGAGTCACAATTTCCAGCGCTGCTGGCTGGTCTGAACAAAATATTAGACCGGTCACAAAGAACTGGCACCATAGGGGCATGTTACCGCTGCGGACGGACAGGGCACTTCCAACGTGACTGCCGAATAAGGCTACCGGAACGATCACCAACCAGGGGTAGCCAACAAACCGACCTTACCAACCAGGGAAACTCCAACCAGTCAGCATAAGGGGACGAATGCTGACTCACCATCCACCAGCCCCCAGGGCAGTATCCATCCGGGAATTTTGCCGAGATAGCGGCAGCCTAGTCATCAGAGGCACCATCAACGGGCGAGCAGTTACCATCACCATCGATACCGGCGCCGCTGTGTCCATTGCCAAGTTCAGGGTTTTGAGAGCATCAGAAATTCGGCCAGTTACCAATAACATCCAGCTCAGAACAGTCACCGGCGAGTCCATGTCGATACAGGGTGAGGCAGATGTCGTGCTACAGATAGGGGACAACATGATCCGGCATAGGGTCCTGGTAGCGAATATTGAGGACGATTTTATACTGGGAATGGACCTAATTAGCCAGCATGGATTTATGTTCGACCCGACATATGATGTTCTTCGGTTCCTGAATGAGGAATTTGTATTGACACGGCCCGTCAACACATCAGTCACGCCCATAAAAATTGTGGCAAAGTCTTCAGCTAGAATTCCCGTCGAACGGAACAGATTATTCATGGGCAGCTAGACAGCAATCCTGGGAGCTGCGTTGGAATGGTGGAGCCCGTACACTTAGCTCATGACTACTTGGTTGGACGGGCTATAGTGAAAACCGGATGAGATATACCAATCAGAGTTTTGAATCTGTCCAACAACGACATCAGAATTACCAATGGTCAAGAGATAGCTTGTTTCGAGCCAGTAGAGACCATCATCAATTGCGAAGAAGAGTACCAGACGTCGGTGAAGGAACCAGGGCCCGATAAAGAGTTCCTACAACAGTTTGCTGACCATTTGACACACTTGACGCCAGAGAACCAGAAGAAAGTCAAGCAATTTATCACAAAACACTGGCAAATTTTTAACAGTAAAAATGGAACCACCGGTCGCCCCAACATCATCCAGCATCGAATAGATACCGGAAAGTCTCAACGCATCAGAATACCACCTAGACGACTACCATTGGGGCAACAACAGGCAGTCGAGGAAAACATCGAGTCCATGTTACAAAATGGAGTTATTGAGCCATCCATCAGTCCATGGTCTGCTCTCGTCGTGCTAGTTAAAAAGAAGGATGGAACCACCCGATTTTGTGTGGATTACAGAAAGCTGAATGACGTCACGAAGAAAGACAGCTATCCACTACCCCGAATCGATGACACTTTGACCACACTAGCAGGCTCCCGTTGGTTCTCCACACTAGACCTAAAAAGTGGATATTGGCAGGTTGGTCTGCACGCAAACGACAGAGAGAAGACAGCGTTCTCCACCAGTAAAGGGCTGTTTCAGTTCACGGTCATGTCCTTTGGGTTATGTAATGCACCCGCTACATTTGAGAGGCTAATGGAGTATGTACTGAGCGGGTTAACATGGAGGATGTGCTTAGTATACCTCGACGACATTCTAGTCATGGGTCAGACATTCGACGACCATCTGAAGAACCTGGACGAAGTATTCTCCAGAATTAATAATGCCAACCTGAGACTCAATCCGAAGAAGTGTTCCTTGTTCCAAAAAGAAGTAGAGTTTTTGGGTCACGTAGTGTCCGAGTCAGGAATCCGCACCAATGAAGACAAGATAGAAGCGATCCGTGATTGGCCAGTCCCGAGGGACAAGCATGAACTCCGAAGCTTCTTGGGCATCTGTTCATACTACCGGCGTTTTGTTAAGGGATTTGCCACCATTGCCGCCCCTCTACATTGGCAGACCACAGAGAAGGAGACCTTTCGTTGGAATCAGTATTGCGAAACATCATTCCGTCGACTGAAGACTATGTTCCAGCCCAATCCTAGCCTTTCCTACACAGTCCGGCAAGTTCATCTTAGACACCGACGCCAGCAACACAGGTTTGGGGGCCGTCCTATCCCAGGTGCAAGATGGTAAAGAGAGGGTGATCGACTACTACAGCCGTGGATTCTCGAAGCCAGAAAGAAATTATTGCGTCACCAGAAAAGAACTTCTTGCAATAATAAGGGCTGTAGACCATTTCCACAAATACCTGTATGGTCGCCATTTCTTAATCCGAACAGATCATGCCGCACTCAAATGGCTGCTGGACATGAAGACACCGGAAGGACAACTGGCCAGATGGATGGAGAAATTACAGCAATACGACTTCAAGGTGGAACACCGTGCCGGCCGGTTGCACAATAATGCCGATGCCCTATCCAGAAGACCCTGTAGAGCGGAATGCAAGCATTGTCTGAAGACGGAACAGAGAGAGGGTATCTCCATCAGGCAGATCCGAGTACAGGCCAATGAAGACTGGACAACGGAACAGTGCATCCAGGACCAAATGGCTGATCCAGACATCGAACCAATCTTGTCACTCAAAATGAGAGGGGCACCCAGGCCACGATGGGACGAGGTAGCTAGATACTCCGGCGTGCTGAAATCGTTATGGGCTCAGTGGGACTCTCTACGAGTAGACAATGGAATGCTCAAGCGAGTTTGGGAAAGCGCTGATGGACGAGAAACCAAGTCCCAACTGGTAGTTCCGAAGAAAAAGGTACCAGCCATCCTGACCGAAGTACATGATGGAATTACCGGAGGCCACCTGGGCATGAATAAAACCGTAGACAAAGTTTGCCAGCGGTACTACTGGGTGAATTACTTCAAAGACGTCAGAGCTTGGTGCCGCAAATGTGCCACATGTGCCGCCAGTAAGGGCCCGAAGACCCGGACCAAGGGCAGAATGCAGCAGTACAATGTGGGCGTCCCATTTGAGAGAATCGCCATCGATGTCGCCGGTCCGTTTCCCGAGTCTGAGAGGGGGAACAAATACATTCTGGTCGCAATGGATTACTTTAGCAAATGGCCTGAGGCATATGCGATACCCAACCAGGAGGCAACAACGGTAGCGACGGTGCTAGTAGAACTATTCAGCAGGTTTGGCGTCCCGATGGATATACATTCAGACCAGGGGCGTAACTTCGAATCGAATGTATTCCAGAAGGTCTGCACGATGTTGGGGATCAGAAAAACGAGAACAACACCATTGCACCCACAGTCAGACGGAATGGTGGAAAGATTCAACAGGACCTTGGAACAACACCTATCCAAGGTCGTCAGCAATAACCAGCGTGATTGGGATGAGCATATTCCCTTATTCCTGTTGTCATATCGCTCTGCTGTACATAATAGTACAGGCCTGACCCCAGCCAGGGTCCTATTCGGAAAGGAGTTGCGATTACCATGCGACTTGGCATTTGGCTCCCCCGAAGAACCTCCCCAAGACATCGACGATTATGCCGACCAGCTCCGACATAACATGCTGGCAATACACAAATTAGCCCGAACACAGATGTTGGCCACCAGTGACCGGATGAAGACGCGATACGACCTCAAGGCCAATTCAGTCGGGTTCCAGGAGAGGGACAAAGTCTGGTTGTACAACCCCCAACGGAGCAAGGGTAAATCCCCAAAGCTTACACCCGCCTGGTCCATACGAGGTGGTCAAGAGGCTTAATGACGTTGTCTACCGGATCCGTCGAAACCACAAGGCTAAATTGAAGGTGGTTCATTTAGATCGACTCGCTCCGTACCATGGAGGGGATGTTTCTGATCGGGACGATCAGAATTAAAGGGGGGCAGTGTTACGAAATTTACCCAAAGCCGACCCTGTTTCATTTCAGCACGACAACAAACGCTTTAAGATAAAAAAATACGATTCTCGAAAAGACTCGGCAGCGGAAGGAGCGATGATGATTTCTACTGGAGAATTCTACGCTGGTGATATAAAAGAAGCACGCCACGATCGCCAGGCAGAGATACCGCGTCGACTAGCGTATATGCGAATGTTTTGTGAATCAGCTGTTTTAATGTAAATAAAGTTCTAGAAAAGTGAAAGTAAATATTAGTTGTTATAATTTTAAATTAAACCCACGAAGTATATTGCAATTTGGTGTCAGAACTAAAGGATTAGTGCAGTTATGGAAACTCGAAGTATGAAAAAAAACCGACGAAACTACCAGAAAAATTATCAAACAGGTTGCAGAGGGACCAGACGAAAAAATAGCACAGATTCTAGAAAAACGTGACAAGGAGGAGAAACAACATCAAGAAGAAATTCAACAAAGGTTAGTGAAATCTTTTGATGATAAACTTAAAGTTGAATTAGGAAATCTTGTCACTAATATCGATGAAAAACAACAAAATTTAATGGAAGGATTATTCTCGAAATTTGTAGAAAAACAAGGTCAAACTGAATTAAAACGACAACATGAATTTAAACTATTAGAAGAAAAACGACAAAATGAATTTAAAATAACTGAAGAAAAAAGACAAATGCAATTTGAACAACTAATGCAAATAGCACGCCACGATTTCCAGGCAGTGATACCGCGTCAACTAGCGTATATGCGAATGTATTGTGAATCAGCTGTTTTAATGTAAATAAAGTTCTAGAAAAGTGAAAGTAAATATTAATTGTTATAATTTTTAAATTAAACCCACGAAGTATATTGCAGTATTATTTATCTGACATACTTCCCACTGAAATTCCCCACAATAAAAGTAAATAAATATTGCAAATTAAACCAAGTGTTTGGTGTTTTTAAGTAATCTTAAAAATCAATTTTCATCAAGTGAATACTGAAAAAATCAACATACGTCTCTATCTGTATAAATATCCTCAGTAAATTACAACAAATTAACTGTAAGGGTTGTTATAAGACTTCATGACGATATTCAAACTTGTAAAAACTAATGTATGATGCAAGCATATTGCAATTACATCCTTAATGATCGGCAATCAGATAGGTAGGAAGTAGAATCCATACAATCGTACTCATATAACAGAATTAAGGCATGTAAAATTGTTAAAACTTCAAATGTCATTAAGAGCAAAGACCGTATAATTTTGCAATTTGTCCCCCCAAATTAACATTAGGAATTTCACTTAATTTTAACAATAAATTTTAAATAACAAATTATTAAATCTTTTCATAAAATTATTTTAAAAATACAAATAAAACGTTTTTATTTCTGATGCCAATTCCTTTTTTTGATACTTTACGAATGCTATTAAAAAATAACTTTTTATTTTTCACTTTAAATTTATTAATTTATAAATTTAATCTGAAAAAATGTTAGAATTTGTGTTATACTTTTCGTGTAAATATTGAGTGAGGCACTATATTCCCAATTTTTTTCCAAAGTTTCGGCTCAGTAGTTCGCAGATGTTATTTAAAAAAATTGTAAACATATATAAATGTATTCCACATAATAAGCTCTTTCATTTGATATAGTTTCTTATTTTTCATTTAATTTTGTAGTTTGGCGCCTAAAATTTCTCTTAGAGTTTTCTCCTTATTTCTCCTGTAAAGTTCATGTGGAGCCCTACATCTCTAATTTATGCTAAAGCTTCGTTTTTTCGTTATGTTCTTTATTCGTGTTTGACATTTTTGAAATTTCACACTGATAAAAAAACTCATTATGTTTGGAGCGTAAAACTTTTTATATTTTTGTTTATATTGTATTTTCTTTCTATAATTTAAATTACTACTCGTGTAGTGGTTATGGAATTTTATTTTTTATTGTTTTACGAATTCACCCTAAAGAATATATTTCCGGAATAATAAAATTGGTGGGCCGCTGGAAATATTTAGTTTCCTTATAACCATTGAATAACCCTGTACATATTCATGTATGTATAAACATTTCAATATTTCAGGGTGTGCGGGAGCATCATTCATTACTGTTATGTACCTTATTGTATTCGGAAGTGCATAGATATCGGAAACGATACGTTAAAATTCAAAACATATTTATTGCAGTTGCAGTGTTATAAATCGACCATTAATGGACTTGTATCAAATATGATATATTATGTATATGATATAATATGTATTGCAATAGATTTTGTGGGTTCAAAAATTTTCGTCTTTATTTTTATCGACAAAAATTCACTGTTACAAACACAATGAGTAATACTACAGCTGTTCACTTCTTTTGCTGTCGATTCAATCACACACCGCAAATTGTTAAACTATTCAACTTTTAAAACCGTCGCTTTAAATAACTAGTGAAGAAAATACCAGAATTCGGTGATTATTTCTGATTTGTTAGAGTATATTCAAGAACCTTTAGCGGGTTTTTATTTATTTACCTATTGTTTTTTACAGAATGACTAATTTAGAACGTTTCGTATTTTTTTGACGGCTTTAAATGAATTTTACAACAGTATTGAAAGGTCACAGAATTTGACTAAACGAAATTGCTTTAAATTGTTCTTTTAACGTACGTAATATAATATATTTTAATTACATAAAGTGTACTGTCTATTTTAAAACATAGTTTCAAATTTATATTATTTATTTACATTCATATCTATATGGCTTTAACAATACTTTTTAATATTAGAGTAAAAATTTGTATTTCAATTTTCACACAGAAATATAAACGTATTGTTCAATTTCGTGTTGTATCAAACTCAATATGACTACAATATTTTCTCTAAAGAAATACAGTCAAAACACGCAGTTTATGGACGAATTCTTTCCGACTTTTCTAGAATTATAGCCCCATGAGCATAGAAATATTTTCAGACGTTGAGGGAATCAAAAGTGTGGGAGTTTTAGCGTTCCCGCGAAAGAACAAATTCAACTTCGGAAATATATCTTTTTTGCTATACAATTTCCTCTAGCAATTTAGAGAATCAAAAAAATATAAAGACAATAGCGTGTGAAAAGCCAAGAAAAGCCACGCCGTTTTAGAAAAATGTCAGCTTATCATATGAGAAACATTTGTGTGCTGTGTTCGCGGAGAAAACGCAATTTTTCTTTTAGCTCGTGCGGCAAGAGGTATAATCAATCTTTACTGAGTGTTTATTGCTTTTAATGTTCTAGTTTTGTTTTTCAGAAGCTAAAGCAATTTTGAACCTGACTTGTGTAATACAATTTTGACAGAGGATATAAGTAATCAATATTTTTTCACATATATATTTCGGGCATCCAAAAATAGGTGTATGATGAATAGAGTGTTAAATGAATGCTTTTTACTTTTTTGTCTGATAGTAGCCACATCATATAAGTGGTTTATATTTATTGTCTTTGGGCAATAACAATATAAGAAAAAGAAGTATTTCTCGAATAGCAAAGTATTCAAGATTTAAATCAGAATTCACCATCAACAAATATCAAATTTTTATTGTATTTTATATAGATAAACTAACTGATACCCGCGATTTCACCCGCGTATGGGGTGTATAATTCTTTTCGAAAAGAAACGCTTATGAAACTTATAACAATTTATTTATATAATACATTATTCTAAATTTGTTGAACCTACATAAATGCACTACAAATCCAGCAATCTCGAAAAATTGCAAGTGTTTATGGGCCAACGATTTTATTCAAAATTTTTTTGACCCACCTTGTATAACAGTAACTTTACTTCACCCTATATTACAACCATCCTGTATATGCAGCTGTTTAATTGTCGTTCAATATAAAATTTTTAAAGACCCGTTTATGGGCTGAGCTATATAGCCATTTTTTCCGATATTTTCTGAACCACTGTGGAAAGTATAACTTCTCTCCGCCTAATATTTCAACCACACTTTATATGCAACGTTTTTAACATTATTTTAATCACACTGTATAACCATAATTTTCTTCGCCCAATGTTTCACATATTTCATATCTACAACGGCATCCTACCTAACAAAATATAACCTTTTTTGATCCACTCTGTTTAACTATAGTTTTACTCCACCTTCTATTTCAATCCACCATATCGTCATCAGGTAAATGATCATTCACCTGATGACGATAGCAGATACAAAGCTATTGAAACGTTGTGAGATCAACCACTTGAAAACGATAGAAGTCCAAGGAAACTTCGAGGAACTAACACCACTATTCATGACACCGACCATAGTAGACCATAAAAAGCATTGCTGAAACAGCGTATCCACCAAACGCGAAGAGAATTGACAGGGACTAAACAGCTTCTACCTCGGCATTTTCTTATCAGCAGTCAATTCCAACCCGAACACTCAGATAATCTTGGCACAATTATGTACGACCGAAGTTAGCCTTGAGGAAACAAACATCAAAATGCCAAAAGAAGACCTATCACTGCATTAATAGATTGGCAAAAAACGTACAATGGAAAATGTACCAATAAATCAACTAACGTCTGGAGAAACTTCTGTGTTAGCCAAGGGTAGCAACCTTTTTTTTTGCTATAACTTCTTCCGTTAAAGGCCATCATCGCTGCTTTGTTAAAGCGGTGTACTAAATAGTGTCTGCAGCGCTTTAATAAAGCGTTAAATATATAAATTCTCCGCTTTATCGCTTTGTAACTAAAACAAATGTCAAATTCTGTGATGAACTGAGCAAAAATGCTACCAACAGAGGAATATAATAGCTGAAAATAACTAAAAACAAAAACCTTTATTCAGCGAAAGCAAACCGTTGCAAAGCTTCAGTGCTTTAATACTACAATTCCCTGAATGCACCCATTGAAACAGGAATTCACAAAATTTCGCCAGACGTTCAAGAACAAATCCGTAGAATCTTTAAAAAATCTGCAGAAAGCTAAGAGATCAACCGACAATATTATAAACGGAGAGAGGTTGGCATTAAGAAATCTCAACAGATAAGGTGAATGCTATGACGATCTTGGGAACAGAGGATTACAGTAAGCAAATTCGTAACATTTTTGATTCGGCCACAAATCGCCAATTTCAGAAGGATCCTACCACGAGAAATCTTAAGAGAACAAATGAGCTGGTCAAAGTGTCTTCGATATTGATTAAGGCCGTACCACCAAAATTATACGGTTTTCTTAAACTACATAAACTTAAACTTTCTCTTCGCCCGATGTTTCAGATATATCTCTACAACCCAATTGGCAAATACCTTACTGACCTTCTGAAACGTCGCAAAAACCAGTCCATATATTAGGGAATCCCGCTATTATATATAACAAAAATTCAAGATACAACCTGGCGATATTAATGAATTTCGACATAGGATTTTTATGTACCATTGTCCTGGTAAATGAAACCATCATGTATCTAAAAAACATCTTTAAAAATGATATATCTGAAATGTTTCGACATATTCCAAGTAATATTTACATTAAGTGCAATCAAGAAATTTATGATCAAATTGGTGGCTGTAGACTGTGCTAATTATTACATGGAGTTTTTCGAGGTCAAAGCTAATATCTGCAAACCGTCTTGTTGGCCCCTTCACGTTGATGGCACTTTTTTAGTTTGGAGTCACTGTTAAGATTCACTAATGAAATGTATACAATATTTGAAGACCATTCATCCACTTTATAGAGGAGAAAGAAAGAGATAGACAACGAGGACTCTCTTGACTACAACGCATACAGTAAACTAACACAGAAAATCCCCCTCTTCACGCTCAGTTTCCTGTATACTTAACAGAGTAAGTTGCGCTCTGTTACGAAATTCCATACATAAAATCAAGTTCCAAGTTGCCAAACCAACTGAAATTTGTGTCAGTGTTTTTCGTCATTACATACTTTCGACTTATTTCTTATCCTGTTCTGGGGTACTTTTCATAGCGATAAATCTGAAGACCTGGTTCAAAAGAAAACTCAAAAACATATACTCGTACCACTTACTACAAAACCAAAAACCCACTATCACCTCACGACCTCAGACGACCGTCCACAATTCTTCTAACTTCCCCTTGCATTCTACCCCTTCACAAGTCCTAACTAAAGGTATCAATTTAGCATTGCCGCCAAAAACTATTTCAACGGAAACAATAGTTTCTCAAGTTGTGGTAGTTATGACAGAATAATAAGCCGGACATTCCTCTTAGGCCCATTGTCAGTTCGGTACAATCTCTGACCTAACAATTAGCCAAAACCCTTATAGTCAAACAAGCATTCTCGGATGTAAAGAACTCTGCTTCTTTCCTAGATATGGCATGCGCTTACAGAATTTCAGAAACTTTAAGTATTCTAAAAATAAAACACAAAATCTTCTGACATTACCAAACTTGTACAACATTGTTCTAACAACTGATATTTCATTTCAAAATACTCTGCTCAAACAAGTCCGCGATGACCTGTTGGGATCACCTCTTTCTTCAGTGCTTGCTAACATTTATATCCAATGCTACGAAAATTTACTGAAATATACTTTAATTATTAGAAACCAATCAAATAAGAAATCAACAGCGTATAAAACAATTGGAGTAAACAAATAATGCTTCAAAAGCATTAGAAAAAATATATAGTTTTCAATCCTCAGTTACTCAGGAGCGATAAGAAAGGATACAGTCGCTGCCTGATATGTATTAAAACGATATTTATAGTTGAATTTACTGTCTTTAAATAAATATGCCCACATGAATACCATAGTAAATTCTACAGTGTGGAACAGCTAAATAGAATAAATTCGATATTGAATAAAGGAGGACTTGTAGGAAAAAACGCTTGGACATGTTGATTTGTATTTTTAAATGTCCATTTTTTTATCAAAAAAATTATATAGGGTGTGACATGTGGGTGGCCAATATAATTTTTTTTTTATTTTAAATGCAAGCTCCTGAAAATTCTACAAATAATTCATGTTCAATGTCCTACACCTAGCTTCAACTGTTTCGGAAATATTAGGTGTTTTTAGATTTATTGCAAAAATTAACATTTGAAAAAAGAAAATTATTTTAGTTCACAAATTCGCTACACTACATTAAATACTTAATTCCCATTTAGCTCTTGATATTGAGATTGTAAGCAAAAACCATTCCTGCGTTCCTTTTAACTAATTAAAAAAAAGAGTTTTGTTAATTTTCGTCAAAACTCATAGCCTTAGCATATTTTCTGCCTGCAAGAAGCGGTAATCAGTGTCAGTGCTATTGTGGTTTGAATTTCGTTAACTGTACGTAATAATATCAGAAAATTGGTTCATTTAATCAAAATGCACAAAATAATCATTCTACAGATTCTCGATTATTTCACGAAAATTTTCCAAATGTGCCGCCTGTATCCCAAGGAACAATTAGCACAATAGAAAATCAGTTTCGCGAGTTAGGTCATGTAAGAAAGATAAAAAAAGTAGCTGCCAACGCTCTAAGTAATAATACGAACTTGATATTATGCTTGAGTTTCAAGAAAATCCACATAATACAGGTCGAAAAGCAGTTCAATGTTGGCCACACGTCAATTTTTCGAGTACTAAAGGAAAGTAAAACGCATCCCTATAGTATGATGCCGACTCAGGAGCTCATGGAAGACGATTTCGATAGGAGAACGTATTTCTCTGAACAAATGATGGAACAATGAGATCCAATTAGAAGATGTTTAATCGTCAAAATTGCCGCTATTGGTCTAATGAGAATCCTCACTGGATGACAGAGAAACATACGCAATATCCTAAAAAAGTTAGTGTTTGGGCAAGAATGGTTGGAAATCATATCGTAAGTCTGTTTTTCATTGATGGCAAACTTGAATGCAGATAAATATTTAGAACTGCTCCAAAATAATGTCTTGCTAATTTTGACTTATATCCAGATCCAGTAAACCCAGAACTTCCTGCCAGTACAATATGGTTTCAGCAAGATAGAGCACCGTCCCATTACGAAATCAATGTCCGGCTGTACCTGCACAAAATTTTCCAAATCTATAGATTGGGACGCGCTGATCGATAGAATCGCCAGCACGATCTCCTGATTTGACGCCATTGGAATGCTTTTTGTCGGGATATGTCAAAAGTACTGTATACGAAACTAAACCCCTGAACTTAGATGAACATTTCCTACATTGACATTAAGGTTTTTTATTATTATTAAGAAATAATCAGTATTACCTATTAGTTTTTTAGTGTAACGTAGGTAATTTGTGCAATAAAATAATTTTCTTTTTTTAACGTTAACTCTTGAAATAAATCTGAAAACACTTAATATTTGCGAAATAGTTGACGATAGGTGTAGGGCACTGTACATGTACATGAATTATATCTATAATTTTCTGGAGATTCCAAAAATAAATAATTTACAGGACTATGGATTTAAAATTACAATGCTGACACACCTCATATAATTTTTTTGTTGAAAAAATGCACATTTAAAAATACAAATCGACGTGTTTTTCCTAACACGCCCTATTTTATTCGTTATCGAATTTATTCCATTTGGCTGTTCTGCACTGTATGTAATATTATAGTAGGAAATGTATCAAAATAAAAAATATTTAAAATAAAAACTACTCGAAAGCATATAAATGAAAATTTTTATTTTGGAAACATTCGTAATTTGTATAAACATTTAATAGCCTACTCAGTGTCAGACGTCCTATAAATTTGAGTATTTATTATGAAACTATTTGAAAGTATTTGTTTTGTTTATGATTCTTTCATTTGCATTTATTTTAGTTTCTGCAGAAAACAGACGCATTTAATATTAATTAATTATAAAGTAAATGCCAATATTTGCTAAAAAATGATATGTTCAGTTACGCACACAGTTCCCTTAGAAAAGTTCATCAACCCTTTAAACAAAGCAGTGTTGTACACACAGCGGCCAATCTCATCCTGTGTACTAAGAACGGCACTGTTTGATCGTGTATCCGGTTTAATCGAAACTTCATTTTGAGCTAAAACAGAATAACAAATTCCGTTTCGGGGTTACAACGGAATCATGTTTTGTGTATGTACACTGGTCGCTAGAGATGTAATTGTTATTACATAAGCAATTGTATATTGCTCTTACGGGGTCAGTTCAGCTTATACGTAATTGCATTCGACCATGCAACCTAACTATGGGTCGGAACAATAAAATAAAGCCGAGCTTTGAAGTTTCTTGATTTGAAATAAATGAGATTATGCTCATTAGGCTGTAAAGAGGTTTTCCGCAATTGCTTTAAACTATATAGACTTCGAAATTCGTATCGGTTGCAAAAGGTGTATTTTTTGTTTTATGAAATAAATAACTGGTAATATTTATTCAAATAAAACTTTTTTTTTGTTTTCACAATGATTTTATATAAAAAAATGTATTACCTACTCGTTTGAATGCTTAACGCGCCATTTTCAAATGCATGTAAACGAATATACAATGAAACAGATAAAAACACAAAAGGCAGAAATTATATTTATAAGAATGGATGAACTGTGATACACCAGGCTGTTTTGCCGTAGTCTATTGGAATTTCTTTCGAACGTTTCATCTCCATATGCGGCAGGCATCATCAGCGGTACGGACATAGGTGACACCTAGTCGACTCCTTGCGGGGAAAAGGAGCATCGTGTGGTGTATTTATTCCTGTATGGCCGGAGGCCAGTGATAGTCAAAGAGCTTGGAAGACCTATCCATGTTTTTTTAGCTCCGCATAGAATGGGATACTATA
The DNA here is from genome assembly GCA_034190945.1 of Octodonta nipae. Classification (NCBI taxonomy): domain Eukaryota; kingdom Metazoa; phylum Arthropoda; class Insecta; order Coleoptera; family Chrysomelidae; genus Octodonta; species Octodonta nipae. The sequence continues at coordinate 38,327,982 of CM067222.1, read as the reverse complement.
TCCTGTTCAGTTTATAAATTTCCACGGCTTCCCGCTGACGGCAGGAATGATAAGGGGATGTGGTTGATAGTACATAAAAACATACTCTTCTTGAAGTAGTGCATACTAAGAATACCAGTGTGACATTCCACCGGCGAGTACCGATATACAGGTTTTCAAACACACGAAGGGATAAATTTGCTATCTAAAAAACGGTAAGAGTTACAAAAAGGATTAAACGGAGAAAAGTTGCGTATTTTAGAGCCCATTCGAACACTTAAAAAAATTGCACTCTCTCACTGTTTTTAAATTAATGAAGGAAAACAAAATATCATTATTTGTTTTTGGCCTCTAGCACTTTTATATAAGAAATATATAAAAAAAATGGTAAACGAAAAAATGTTTTTGACGCAAAATTTTACACATTAAGGATTCAACAAAACTTCACTACTACGTTTCGTTTCAATATGGCCACCATCAAGTCTAAAAATAGCAATCTTTTAACATTAAAATAATTCCCCAGACCAAACTTGCATTTTTTTGGACCAAGAAAGCAGTCACTGGGTTTCAATACTCAATGATTTTTTTTTGCATTTTGTACGGGAACAGCACTCTGCAACTTTGAAGGTGGCATTCTATAGACCTTACTCGTACCCACAACTTTTATATCCACGTGTTTTTACTATGACATATAGTTGTTTCCTGAAGGATAGTTAATGTTTGTATCTCTTACCATTTCTTAGATAGCAATGTTATCCCTTTATATGTGAGACACCCTGTATAGAGCACGACATGAACAGGGTATCCCGTAAACTACTGATGCTGACAGTGGCTTACTAGGAACTTTAGGAGATCGGAGTTGTTGAGTGGGTTTGAAAACCGTTTTCCCCTGATGTTCTCCGAACATAAAACTGTACCCAATGTTTCAAATGATTCTTGTTCTATTCTCGGATTAAATTTCTGTGTTGATGTTATGAACCTACTTAGCTTTTTCGTATGGAATTCAGGATATAGAAATAGATAGAAATAGATTTTTTAGATAAAGGTGGTTCAAAAATTCTGGTTGTCGGTGCGCGAGCAGTAATTATTGAATTTTCAGTTTCTTGTATTTGACTGTTGCAAAACTTAAGTAAACCTTTCTATGTACAGACAACAGTTATTACAAATCTTAATTTTTGGTAACAATGCCATTCCACGATTTTAATGATATGTTATTCTTGCAGTGTGTTGGTTTTCAAGGGCAATTAAACATTTCGGTGTTCTGCTTATAATTTAGCACTGACTTGAGAATGTTTTGAAACCTGATCCTCAAGAGCTGGTCATTTAAGTCGGAAGCACTTATTTCTAGTACATTAATATCAGGTAGGTGAAACAAATTTTCTGAACGCAAATATAATACGAGCTGTAGAAAAGTTAAGAAGAATAAAATTCAGTTAAAATCTTTGAGATAATTTGGAAGACAGGAAATCAACGTTACAAGTAGAAAAAAAAATTAAATTTATTTCATGAGGTGTTAATTTTGAAACAATATTAAATGTTGCTACAATATTAAGTAGCAATGGTCATGCAATTAGATAAGTTAATATGTATAATGATGTCCAAAATTCCGAATTTACAGTACCAGAATTCTTTAAATTTACACTTATGCAGAGTTTGGTGAGCCAGTTTGACGCAAATAGGCAAATTCTAATTTTACATACGATATATGGGGGCAAAGAAATCAGGGTTAGTTATGTGAATGCATCGCCAACTGTTTGAAAATAATTATCAGCAGCAAACCTGTCTGCAGAGTGAAAATGGAAGTGCAGTTAGGGCTGCCATCAGTTAACATTTTAGTTCATATGCAGTTGTATTTTTTTAGATGGGGCACCCAAAAAAGCCCATATTTTGTTAAAAAATTGTACATTGAAACTAAATAATAAATTGATAACAATTATTTTCTCAACAAGTGTTACTAATTGCGTCCTAAAAAAGTCCAACCCGTATTTGAAAATATGGTGAATAGGTTAATTAATTCCCAATCAGACTATTCCCTGGCTTCTCCTAGAACCAAATGCTTCTGTAACCTGTAGCTCTCAGATAAAAAGTCGCGGTTAATAAGATCATTGAATGAAGGGAGAAATAAATGTTGCATCAATTAGAGTAAAATGGTTGAGACAAACGTTATTCCAAGACATAAGTTTATAATATCATGGGTAAATGAATTTGGAGTATATGTATATATTTGCATTTTATGGAAAAACATAATTTGTCATATACCCGTGTTATATAGACAAAATTTCAAAATAAATGTTAAATTTGTTTAAAAATAAATAGTAGTTAAATAATTAATTCTGTACAAAAATACATGTTTCCTGTTGAATACTTGAATTATCTCAAACTTAGTATGTTAAATTATGTTCCAGGGATGAGATATTATTACAGAAAACAAGATTGATGCCGTTTACGCTATACCCTGAGATCATGTACTGTGGATGCGACTAGTATATGTACCAAGATGTAATTGATATGACATGGTAATTGTTTCATGTTCGCACAAGATTATTACTACGGTTATGTAAACGGCTGTGTATTCACATGTGAGCATCAGTAACCACAATAATCAACAGATTATTATGAAACAGTGTAAAAATTATTATGTATTTTGGTGTGATCCAAAACGAAAATTTACACTTCGAAAAATAATTGATTGTAATTTAGATTGACTGCGAAATAGAAAATAATTTAAATTTAGTGTTTTGGGAACAGTGCGGGATTTACACGAATAAACCGATAACTAGTGGCAGATTTCAAGGGACGATTTTTTTGCTCAGGCCTCGGGAAGTGGTGAAAGGTGCGCGAAAGTTAAATATGTCAAGCGGTTTCTATAGTGCCAGCTTCATGAAACTTTATATTTTTTTACTTATGCCAAACTTATTTGAAAATAGCGAAGCATTGACTGAATTTAAGAAAAGTTAGGCATAAGGTCTGCCAAGGGCCAATAAGTTGGAATGATATGGTATTCTTATTTAGTTCTTAGTGTAATTATCGGTCCACAGGAATTTAGCATTTTTATACAACGCCTTTTATGTGTAAATTTATTCCATATCTGTAAAATAATGATGGATTATAACCGATGTGCAATACCGAACACTGGTCAGAATATAAATGAAGACACCAATCACTGCATCACTCTATTAACTTAGGAATATCATTACTTAGCTGGATTCCTGGAAAAAAACGTATCCTCAGCATACAGTACTGCATCAAAAACAAACGACAAAGCCAAATTAACGACAGTATAAACAGTAAGGGTCTGATCACTGAACCTTAAAGAACATCACTTGTCACTTTGAACGCAAGTATACCAACCCGGTAAAAAGTCTTTAATCCAGTCTAACAATTTTCCAGGCACACCGAATTGTTACAGTCTTTATAATAACCGAATGTGAGGAACTAGATCAACAGCCCTCCTAAGATACCTGAATTGCCAATAGCTTGAGGCCAAACACAAACACAGTGTAGCATGTTAGTTATTATGAAAGGTTTTGGGGAAAAATATGTTGTCTCTAATTTAAAACTTCATTAGTAATGACAAGATAGTCAACTAACTTGATAGTTACTGGCTAATAACCTCTCTTCTTTTTTAAAACAAGGAGAACTATTGATTTTATCCTGTCAAAAAGAACAAAAGATTCTGCAAAGGAGTTATTTTACAAATTAGTTACAGGGGTAAGCAAACATTTTTTTGACATAACTTTGGGATAATATTATCTGGTCCTGAACTGCAATCTAGAGGCATTATTCTAAGTACAGAGTTTCTTCTTCACTAACTTCGATGATGTTAATTATTAATTCGTTAACACGAGGCACATATATGTTGGTTTGGTCGATATGAAAGTCATGAGAAATAGAATCAGCAAATTCTGCAGCAAATAAATCAGCTATTCCTGTAGCATGGCTGATCAGTTGCCCTACTGAAATTTTGAGTGTGATACTAGTAATTCTACTAGTTAGGTTACCTTTTACATATTTGAATAAGTTTTTGTTGCTTTCACTGCCAATTAATTTGTTTTCAAAAGTAGATTTATTAGTTTTGATGTGAGAACAGTGTCATTTAACATTGATTTCGTCGCGAATATCGTTGTTTATCCAAGGTTTGTCAAACCATTTAGAGGAAACTTTAGGCACTAACAAATCTAATGTTTCACACAAAAGTAGTCCAAATGTCAGATGTTCATATATTGATGTGTAGTTGGCAGAACAAATTAGAAGTTATGAAAGGTTTCTTACTAAGCTATGTTCTATAATTCAGCAGAGAATTTGTAATAGCGGTAATGTGATCACTGGATCTTATAAGTTAATATATCTATTAGTAACAGAGTCTTTTTGGCTTTAAAGCGAGTTTATCAGTTTCAAATTATTTTAAGTTAGAGCTCAAGTAGCTATGCATAAATAATGCTACATTAGAGTTCTTATCTAGCAAAGTTGGTGACATCCACTTAAGTCAGAGAAATTAAAATCACCAAATACTAAAGGATTATTGAGTGTAGTTGTGACTTTCGTGAAAGTGGCAAATTTTCAAATTACTACGTTAGAACTGCACTATATTTTGCACAAAAAATAAAATAGAGTTTCAGAGTGTAGATCGAACTCGGGGCCTCAACCTGCCTACTCCCCAAGAGTCACTAGGTAACTTAACTGAAGGTGAGTCTGCGCTGCTTTATTTATTTATAGTTATCGGTCGATTAGGAGGGGATGTCACGTGATGAAGGGGCTGTGCGGTGATTGGTTGGGTGTTGGTGGGCGTGTCTGGTTTGTTTAATCTGGCAAATTACGGAGACCTATTTAGACAGAGAGGTCTTTTCTCTATTTCGATGGCTTCGCGAATAGTGGATGCCCTAAGAGAATTGAGAGATATGATAGTCCTACTGTCCTCGAAGTTGATAGAGTGCCCTGTTTGGATATGGTGATGCGCGAGAGCTGAAGTCGGATCTTTTTTACAAACTGACAGAGAGTGTTCATATACTAGATGGTTTTTACAACAAATACTTATGGTTTAGGAAAAAGAGAGGTACATAAAATGAATTCAAGGATGGCAGCATCCAATTCAAGTAAATAAAAACATAAACAGTCTAATGCACTGATTATCCAACCTATATAATCCGCAAATAAATACTTATTTTCATTGAACAAATACTGAAAACGAAACAAGACTTTCGTTGAAAAACACATATAGGTTCCTAGTTGAGATCCTTTCCAAGTCATTGCGGTAACATTGTAGTTCTTTTGTTATAATTACACGAAAATTTGGTGAAGTTAACCTCAGAACCTCTTAGAGAATTGAATTGTCTGTCATCCATTTCCAAATTATAGCTTAATTTTCTCATGTTAGTTTGAATCTGGTAGACAATGTAACTCGTTCTTCGAAGTTTTCTTGGAATTCCATCGTCTTGAAAAGGTTGATCTCACAAAGTTTCAATAGCTTTGTATCTGCTATCGTCATCAGGTGAATGAAGTAAAAGTTTCTCAGTTAGACAGACCATAAGGCGAGTTAACAAAAATGTAATTAAAGGTTGTTATAAAATAGTATCTAAAAAAATTCCCACATATTTATATGTGACAGTACAGTGCAAGTGTAATACAATAGATATTATCTTAAATATTATATAACTTATCCCGTTGAAAGTTTTGTCAATCCTAGTAACATATTGGCGGGTTGTGTACGGAGTGTTGCATATACACTTTGAAATCATCAATCATTAGAAAAAAAAAACACGAAACTGCACACCACTATATGTATTGTGATAACTAGTGCTACAAGATTACCCGTATATGCATTTCAATTTCGCTTTTCCTATTATTCGTTCATCACTTTGACTATATAATGAGATTGCACGTTATGCCTCTCATTCGAGTACATTTCGCTGGATCACACCCTTGGGAGGTTGTTGATTAATTTAGGGCATTGATATCGGCAGGTTTACAATTTGCACTCTATCGATTTTGGTGTTAAAAGGACTTATTAGGGTTGTAACGCCAATAGTCGGTAAAATCTTCATTTACGATCTATTTGATTGCATTTTCGCGCACACAGGTTCTGGAAAATCGGCGAACAACATCAGTGCAACGGATTAGTAACAGTACATCGATATTCGCTATCTGTAAGCAGCAGATTTACGTTAATATAACAATTATCGCCGTTCGCTAATTTGTGTTTGTGGGTTACTTTACAGAAACTAAATATGAATTACTGACTTGAAACGCAATTAGACAGTTTGTGACTTAAATCACAACTGCGTCTGTTACTTATTTTTGCTCAAATGTTATCTCCGCTGTGCTATTTGGCGAAGGCCATTAAACATTGGTGATTGTTATGGTGATAGCTTTTGTTTAGCAGAGGTCTCTTCGGGGCTCACTAGATGCAGCTCAACGTGAACCTGGTTTAATATGTTACCTACCAGTTGTCGAAATTCAGAACAGAATGGTTTAAATTGTTCCAGTGAAGTAGACTTAAGTGCCACTCGAAAATCTTACAAAAAAATTCGGTTGAAGACGGCATTCACATGCTAAGTTAAGTAATCTATTTTTAAACCAATTCCTACTATACCTACTAATATCATAAATGCGAATGTAAGTTTGTTTGCTACGATTTCAAGCTAAAACTATTCAGCTAATTATCACGAAACTTTTAACACATATTCTTAGAGGTACAAGAAACGACATAAGAATTTAAAAAATATAAATTTTTTAAAAGGGTAAAAATTTGTATTTTGGCAGACATGATTGTTTGTCAAAAAATTTGAATATGTAGCAACTTCAACAACAATAGAGTTTAAACCCTAGGTGCTGTATTACCGTCGGTCAAATTAATTTCTTATTAACTATAGCTTCAGCTGTTTGGAATTTTTCTATATTTAATGTTATTTTATTCTGTCACTTATAACAACCAATATACACCCTTATAGAAGCGCACGTCTAATGGAGAGAATGTCCTTTATTTACATTTGCGGTTACGTAAATATCAGGGTATGTTACCCGCTCAGCAGAGGCGCTGGTGTTTCATTCTAATGCGACATGTATATTCTATCTTGAAGTATCACAAAATAGAATGGGTGGTCGAGTATGTAAGGCACTGCTAATCTTATGTTCTCGGGTTGGAAACCCACTATATGTATATAGTTTCCATTTTTTAAGTATATGTCGTTATTAGTTAATTTTATGTATCAATTCTATATACCATTTTCATTATTAGCATGCATAAATTCCGGTAATTAGGATTAAATAAAATCATTCGAAGTATTTAATAGTTGCATGTTGGTAGTCTTAATCAATGTGAGCACAAAAATCGCGACAAATCATTATTTTTTTATTGCCAGTTAACAAAACTGCATATCATTACAGTAGATTCTTATATTTTACAATCATATGGTAGACATTTGATATTTAGTTATTATACGTCTAGACGTTGTGTTCATATCTGGGTTATGAAAACTATAAAGCGAAAAATCCTTGCTTAAGTTTTTATCGTTTACTCTTTTTAAATTGTTAGAATTCAAATTCACTTATTTTTGTTGTAGTGAAATATATTTTAACATTTGTTATAGTTAATTATTTCAATAAAACATTTATTCTTTTTTTTAACCTTATTTTCTCTAGCAATTTTTAAATACTGAATCACATTGATTCAGTTCTATTGGAATGTAAAGATCTTTAATATTTAACTAAGACTTCAACGTGAGCGGAGCCGCGGGTACAGGCTAGTATACTATAGGTGAAGAATGGTTTTATTTAATCTGAAGTTCCTAAATCTACGTATTTCACTTGAGTACCCTAAATTGACCAGTAATAAATAGCTTTTTAAAAGAAAATCGTCGACTTTAATGCATAGTAGTAATAATGACGTAAAAAGTGAATAAATAGCTTTAAAAAAATCATCGAGTTCAATGCATAGTAACAATAATGACACTAAAAAGTAAAAAATAATTCAATTGGATATTTAAAACGAAAGCTATTATATGTTTTACAAGACTGTGTTTGAACTTGGTGCCAAATCTGAAAAATAACATGGCGTATAAATAGCTTTATCAGTTAATCACAGCTTCATTTATAAAGCTGTTTATATTCCTATGAAAAATATATACATTTCTTAGACTTGACACCATTTTCAAATGCAGTCTTGTTGAACATATAACGTTCGTTTTAAATATCCAATAGAACTATTTTTTACTTTTTAGTGTCATTATTGCTACTATGCATTAAATCGGTGATTTTTTTAAAGCAAGCTATTTATTTTGTGCTTTTTAGTGATATAATGACGTAATTGAATGCATGTTTCAATTGTTGCTAACTTTGTTTTATAATATTTTTTCATAGACAAAACAGGGGTACTTTATACGAATCTTATATAAAACTGAAAAAACTGACATATGACGATTTTATTATAGGTTCCGGATCAAGCAGATCATTCTATGAGAACTGGAAGAGTATATATTTTTAAATATTAATATGTTATTATTTGGGTAACAGAACATCACTCGCAAATTCAAGGTGTGGATATGCCATGTACATACATTTATCCTGCTACTAAATGAATCAATTTTATTTCAATTCTCTAACATTTATTGAGACCCTCTTTATAATAATTCCACTTCATAATATATTGCAACCTCTCTCTATACGTTTATGGACTGAAGTTTGTGAATCACTCTATACAACTATAAGATTTATTCCAACCAATTAATATTGTTATACAGGAATAACAATATTAATTTATCTTCCAACCATTCTGTAAATGCGACTGCCTTTGAACCACACTATAAACACTTTTTGTTTGGATTTTTTTTAAACACCTACTATAAATTTATTTCTATTCCGCCCTATATTTCAACCCATCGTATACATACAACACCTTGTAGGGTACCCAATAAAAAAATTCTTTTTCTAAAATTTGTTTAATCACCCTGCCAATAGCCCACAAATTTGACATTTTATGAACCACCCTGTTAAACTATAATGGTCCTATGCCCTATACTCTATAAAGAAAAGTTGGATTCTTTATTTGTAACTGCTAAGAGGCTACCCTACCGGTATAACATTCTTTTACCATTTTTTGAAACAACTTGTATAAAATATGTTCTATTCCACCCTATCTTTCAATTATCATATGTAATCAACTGCTTGTGCGTCTTTTTTCTAACTTTTTTCTAATCAACCTATATAACTACAATTTCTCTTCACTCCACTCTACATTCTAACTCCTCTGTATATGCAACTGCTTATATGCCATTCATCAAAACATTTAGTTTCTAACGTATTTTAACCAACCTGTATAATTATATTTCTAAATCACCCTATATTTTAACAAATTTAGATAAGAATATATACCTGCTGATTGGCTACATATAACATTTTTAACCATCTTGTATAATGGATAACGATAAACTTGTATAACAATAGTAATGGCAGGAAATGATAGCGACACAGGGAACTCAGCTTCACGTAAGCTTTTACCCATCTTAAAATAGGCAACTTTTTTCTTTGAAAAAGTTAATTAACGTTAATTCATAACCAGTTTTGATATTGCCAAAAGAAATGGTAGATCCTTCACTATTAAGGAAAATGCATCTTTTTGACAAACCTCAAATACAGTTATTAATAAAAGTAACCTGTGATGATTTCATTTTAGGTTTCAAGACCACAATTTTTTTATAGAGACTAACTTATTATTTTCTAAATATTGTTAATAAGACAATTTTCGATACTTTTCTAGCTTAAGTGTACCCTATATATATGCAGACAAATTGAAAACATTGATTGGGAAATATTTTGATGAAATTCCAATCTATTTTAAATTAATTTCGTCCTAGATTTCGAATAGCAATAACTAAAATGTTTTAATACCAGTGCATTCACCATATATTATCATATATTAAGAAGTCGGTTACAATATTGTTCCGATTTTTTGCAAAATGTATTATTCCATGTCATTGATGTTTAAATTTCAATCTATTTTCAATTAATTTCATCCTAACTTTCGAATAGCAATAACTAAAATGTTTTAATACTAGCGCATTCACCATTTATTATGATATATTAAGAAGTCGGTTAAAAAGATTTTTCAGATTTTTTGCAAAATAGACCATTCCATGTCATAAAAAAAATTGAAAAAAAATATGGACCAATCTGGAAGTATATTCTATCAAATGAAAAAAGAATGATCACAATCTGATCATAGTTGCCGAAGTACTGAGGTTACAAAATCTAAAGAAACTTACTACCGAATAGAGAACCTCCTCCTTTTTTGAAGGTTAATAACTATTAATGATTGTGCAATTCCAGAAAGCTTTTAGTATGTTTATCTGTTAATATCAGTATATTCAACCTTAAGAGGAATAAGTATTAATGTAGAATTGTGCGAAACAAAGAGAAGAACCATGTGCAAATAAAGATCTTGTTTTAATGAATTAACTTCCAAATGAAAGACCTCAATAGCCAGTTAAAATGTCGTGAAATCAGATAACCGACTACTAGATGTCTTTACCAAGAAATTAAAATTACCGTCTTCAAAATGATTTATTTTATAACCTATTCCTGTAGAACTGACACAAAATTCTCAACAGCAAAGCAATCAAAAAGTTTTCAAACCAAATCGAAAAAACATAAACATTTTTAAACTTACTACAATGCCTGAAATTTATTTACCAGAAAAGACCTTTTCTATCAACTTTCTACAGAAGATAAAATAGCTAAAAATTTCCTCAAGGTAATATAAATATTACCATTACAGTGAAAACCATTTGCTTTTTGGATAAATTAATAACATAGACAGCGGTGAAAAATACCCAACTGATAATGATGGATATTTTTTATGACTAACATGAAACAAACTCAAATATCCTATTTACTGAAGATCTATGATAAGTCCGAAGAATTCTCTCAACAAATTTCTCCCAACAAAATTTTTTTGAGTCACATATCATATATTAATTTTACTGAACACAATTAAGAAAACTTGTGATTCTGAAGTATGAAGATGTTTCATTAATGCATAATGAAATAATAGTTCATTATGTTTTACATTCTCCAGCACAGAGAAAAATAACAATACTTTCTGCACGAAAGCGGTAAATTAGTATCGAAATTTGCGAAAGCATTTTCAAAAATATTGTATTTAGTAAAAACAAAGTTTTCCCTCATATTAATTTTCACCTCCTTTTCGATAATTCTAAGAGTTATGAGGTTTTCTCATTAGTTTTACAAAAATCTTCCTGAGATACCCAGTATTGACAGTTTTTCTAAGTAAGCCTAAACATATATCATATATTCCTATAAAAACACTGACTATTTTTACCCTCTGAATTTTTAATATATTTTCGATATGCCTGAAATTTTGACAGTAAGTTGAAAATAGATCAATGATCAAAATGTACCCTATGAAAATAGACACACGGAGATTTTATATTCAAATTAATCAAATGAAACATGAATACTAGGTAAACAAAACATAGAAAGTTTTTCCATAAAATTTATAGTTTTCGACTGAGAATGTCAATTTGTCATCGAAAAAATACAAGTACTGAAACGAAAAATTAGCATTTTATAGAAAAAATTGTGTAAAGAAAAACTGCAGCTTACAAAAAAAGCAAAAATCCTTTTTCATGCTGTACACTCAATACATACGAAGTTATAGTTTGTTTAAAATTGGCTCTTATTCGTCAGATTCAAAATTGACAATTTCAACGTTAAATAAAGGAGAAGCGTGCAATTTTCGGGGAAAATATTATCCAGCAAACTTAAAAAACCTATATTTTTGTAAAATTAATTTTGATTATTGAGGTATTTCTCCATAGTGTCAAAATTTCGTGCAAATCGATGCAAATAAAACATTCTGACAAAAACCGCCATATCCTGGGCTATTAGTTCTTTTGTAATCAAGGAATATCCAAAATGTGGTAGATAATGGCAAAAAAAAATAAAAATTCAGTTGTTTCGAAACCACTTTCACCTTATGGAATTCAAGTTCTCTTTTGCTCACTTAATACCCTCAATTCAACGAAACAATTGAACAACTACATTCTCCTTAATTGAACACCTAGAAATTTTAACGCCCTAACGAGTTTAAAAATTATCATTTTTTTCTATTTCCAATAGAATATTTAAAGAACATACCTCAAAAAGAACCAAAATGATGATATTAATTAGGAACAACATTACACTATAGAATAACAATCTACCTGGGTAGATACCTACTAACCACCCATTCACAAAAGAACAACCTATCTAGGAGATTTTTGAAGTCAGACCCTAGCGAACTTAAATTTTAGACTGATTACATATCTACTTATCTACAAACTTGTAATAGGTTTCAGATTTCAAAACAGGTCATTAGTTTGATTGTTTGGCAGTGAATTTAAAAATTGAGTAGATAGGTAGGTCACACAATTTGTATATAATAAGCACCTGTAGTTGTTTATAATTATTATTTGTGTATAGTTAGCTAAAAGCTGTGAATTTGCGATAATTTCTAGTATCTTTTTTGTGTATAATTGTAGAGTAAGTATCTACCAACACGAATAGTTATTATGATTTTATTATTTCTAATTAGTTAGTTCTTTCTTAAAATCCGTTAAATTTTATTAAATATTTTAGTGTTGCGTTTTTTTGTAATTTCTTTTACAAACATTTTGTTCATATTGTTCAAGACTAGTTAACGGAATCAGAATATAATATTATTCTGACTACTTGAAAAAGGGTGTGTTATATTATAATATATTGAATTTCGGGATCTTCTTTATTAGAGTAATTTAAACTACCCAAATCAGTTAAAGGGTTTTTGGGAACCCTGTGAATATAAATAAAATAAATGGTGGATAAAATAAAAAATGAATCATATAAAATTATTGACGTTAGTTTGAGTTAAAATTGTTTTTTTAACCAGTTGATTTAATAGTTTGAGCGTGATACTTGTTTTATGTACCAGGAATGAATATAGACACAAAAAATCTGGTTATACAGTTTTCAAGATGACATATGATCCCCTCTATGTAATTAGTTCCTGACATTTAAAAGGTATATGATACTCAAAAAGAGGTTAAAATCGGGTCAAAATCAGTCAAAAAACAAATCAATCGATTAATAACCACCTCTTCTATCTGAAGTCGATTAGCAAAAACCAGAGCCAGTATAAACCTGTTATACAGACAAAGAAATACTTGACAAAAACCCCATTGTACTATGAATTGATCAACGAGCCTAGGGATCTTCTAAAACTGAAGCAAGAAAACCAATTTTTCAAGGAGTATAGATTAAAATTATCAAACCAATCATTAAGTGTCTAGAACAATCGAACCATAGATTGACCTAAAATCAGTGTGACAAAAAGGGAAGCTGTACTGTCAGCAGAAGTCTGAAATATTCTTAAAACTTAATAATTCAACCGACTCACAGACAAACAAGTTTTCAGCAATAAGGGCATTAGAAGTCATGAGTTATACATTCCCTATAAACTTAACAATAATCCCATTAGAAGCAATAGTTTTGAATGAACTCAGGAAATCAAAAAATAAGGACATCAGTGTTGAGTAGTCTATCCCGTTTGTTTTGTAACTGGATATCACACATCCCTAGTGTGGAATGTGGCATTATAGCCACAACGCCCATGTACTTTATTTATACCAAGATTATTCAAAAATCACGTGCAAGGCACGATGAGAATTTACTAAAAAATAATATGGACTAGTAGATAGTAATGAAGGAAGAGATGGTTCAATGGGATTCCTTCTTGACATTAAGCTATACCCGATGAAAACAGTTTTCTAAAAAGATGTCAACAAAAAATGGTCATGGACATAACAACAATTGAAGTTTTCTATAAACAATTGTATTTAAACACCCAAAAAAACCTACACTCATAATATTAAACCAGGGATCGGAAGATGTTCGAGAGACAATTGAAGAAGTTATGCTAGCACTAAAGAATATGAAAAGCAGGAAAGCACCTGGAGAAAATGACGTAGTAAAACGAAGCATAGAAAAGGAGGACAAGACATAATCTAAACATAATTGAAAACTATATTCATTAAATGTCAAAGAATTACAAAATTTCAAACCTAAAACATACAAATTGTCATCCTATTCAAAAAATGAGATAATATAGTTCTCACAAAATTTAGAGCTTCACACTTATAACCTGTATATAAAAATCAACACGACTAACAAATAACCTCGAGTTTTTTCTGTTAAAATAATAGCCAGGTTTTGGAAAAAAAATAACAACTATCAAAACACAAATGTGTCCAATACAAAAATAAGATTAATTTAATTTTTGTAGATATTAAGAATGTATTCGACATAGCTGATGAACAAAGAATATTTGAAGCAGTCTGTAAATATCGCATAGATCACTTTTACAATGCACCAATCAGACACACGTATATAAATCTACAGCGAACGTTTAAATAACGAACAACACATACACTGGAAAGTGCCAAGATTCAGAGAGGAGTCTGGCAAGAATACGCTCCATCCTAAACTGTAGGAACCAATATTGATGCAGAAGTCGGCAAAAGCAAGTCTGAGAATACATATTTCTAAAACCCCGTACAACATATCTGGTAATAAGCGATAACTTTAAAATATATAACAAAATCATGTTACAATCAAGTATGTGCAATTATATAGGATATGCGATCTGTATTGGACAGGATAGAAACACAAAAACATTGAATAATATGGAAAATTACAATAGCGGCTTCAAAACAGTATATAAATAGGTTTAAAATAAAGAAATATAAACAACTAGCCGTTATCCGCGGTTTCACTCGCGTATGGAATGTACAGTTCCATGCAAAAGGAAATAGCTTATGAATCACATAGGCTATCCTTTATAACAATTTTTCTAAACTTTTCTGAACAATCTTACATAAATATAAATTTACTAATCCTGAATATAGTTCACCCAAACTACAGGTGCTTATCGACCAGCATATATAACAATTTTATTTAACATTTTTTTGAATCACCTTGTATAACTGTAACTCTGCTGCACCGTATACTGCAACCATTCTGAATATGCTGCTGTTTATTTGTCACCCAATATAACATTTTTTAAACGACTATGAAATGGCGAAGTTTAAAAAAAAGTTAGCCAAAAGCCACTTTCTCGCTGTACCTCATAAGGAGTAAAAATACCAACTTTGGGGGCTGTGTCTCGGAAACAAACGACGTTCAGAGTTTGAGCCCATGGAGACTTTTGATCCACAAGTACAGCACTATCAAATGACAAAGTTTGACTTTAAGGGGTTGTATCTCGGAAACAAACGACTTGCTGTACAAAAATATGAAGTTACTGAAAATCTGGAATTCTGAATTTAGTAAACGTCATTTGTTATAGTTTTATATCAAAATCAAGCTAAAACTTCATTATTGTAACAATCAACTTTGATGAAGTACGCAATGCAGGATTTTAGATTTGCTTGGCACTTACTTCAAAAATATACTAGATTGGTAGGTAATTAATTTGTACAGAATGAGCACCTTTTAATATTTACGTTTTTTACTTTCTGGGTAGGTATCTAACAACCTTGAATGTGTTTTTATTTATATTTTTTTAATGATTTATAATAGAGTTAGTTATATATATATATATATATATATATATATATATATATATATATATATATATATCCAGATTCTTAGCCGTATACTTAGTAAGTGTAATGGATTTAAATACATGTGAAATAATATGAAAACCTTACCAAGTCAAATAGTTAATTAATGGGGTAATGTGAATAAAATGCATGCATAAAAATAAAGAGAAATTGCAAGCATCTAAATTGTGAAATGAAGTGACAATTAGTTGTAAATAAATATAAGTAATCATATGATAGAAAATAGATAAACAAATAATTTTAAACTATGTAAAATGGTTCAAAAGCGAATTGTTGCAAGGTTAAATAGTGGCATATAAAAGCTAGACATAGCATCATACAAAATTTAATAAAAAGTAATACTCACATAAAGAAAATATTTGCAAAGACCCATGATATGGGTTAAACATCAAAAGGTTAAATTCAGTTGTAACATGATAGTAGAGTTTGTAAAATACATGTAGAATCACAAATTAGGCCATAAACACACCAAATTACACATATTTTCGATCATTTTCATAACTTTCAAAATAAATAAATTCTTTCGTAAACAGAAGATAGAAATGTCAAATTATAAAAACCGTTAGAAATCTTCAGAACCAGATGGAACATAACAGAAATTCATAGGGTAAACAGAGCAGGGAGCATACTATAAAATATGCAACTAATTTAAAGGGTACAAAATCTCAATTATTAATTAAATCCAATTTTAATAAAGTACCTGCCGAACGACTGGTGGCTAACAGGTGACCAATGTCAACTCAAGGTTTTTGAAAATATAATTGAATGAAAATGGTAAATTTAATAAGAATAAAAGGTATCGAAATTTAAGTTGAAATTTATTTTGATTTTTTGATATAGTTTAAAGGGGAATTATTTGGAAATTAATAAAATAATTGTTAACGGAAATGGAAACAGCAGGTGGCAAAACAAGAAGTATAAATTGGAAAATCTGACACTGACAATTCTCTTTGATCATCAAGCGTCGAGCAGAGCAGTTCAGAAATTTCGTTCTCGTAAAATCACGTTTCTATGACAACGCAATAAATGATCTATGGTATCATTGAAATTATTGTTCCATGTCAATAAGACAAGAAGTTAACCTAAGAAAAATTTGAAAATTATTTGGATAAACAATTTGAAATCAGCATAATAAATAGTCAGTAAAAAATAAGTTTGAATAAATGGTATGAAAATTAAAAATAAAATTTTTCGAAGAAAATAAGTTTTAGTAGACCAGCACAAAAAGCCAATCAAATAGCAGAATAATTTTACCAGTACAAATCAGGAAATATTGTTCAAAACCAGTATCAAGAAGAAGAGAAATTAAGGCCCAACAACTGTGAGTTTTTGAAACATTGTTTAAAATGTCAAAATTTTGAAAAAGGTTTAGTTAGTATAAAGTCATTAAAGGTTATTAAATAAGTTTTGATAAAAGGTTTGAACATTTAAATGATAATAGTCAAGTGTCTAAGTACTTCTTGGGAAATAACACAACAGTTTAAAGAAAATTGCTGTATATTCCAAACGTTTCGGGGTCTAGGCCAGACCCCGTTGTCAATGGTTAAGAATCTTGGATAAAAAAAGGCACAATTTTAAGATGTAAATTAAAATATTTGACAATGTGTATTATTTGATTTCTGACGTCACTAAGAGAATTTTATTTGCAATATACAGCGTAGCACAGAAACTTCTGAAGATCATATAATCATAAGGTTCCTTTCAAATTGGAAGAATTTGAAAGGGACTTAGAAGACTTGTATAAGAAGCTTCCACGAACCAAGAATAGCTTGACATTCTTGTGCAGATGTCGGGAGATGAGGATTATTCCCAAAGGATTAAGATTTCGTCAACCGTACGTAGGCAGAAGGATTCACAGCATATTGGAATGAGCAAGCTTCGCTGCTATTAGAGACCGCATACAATTTCATCGTTATAATAAGTTTAAATTAGAAAAAGATATTGGGTATGTACAGAACTTTCTTGCTTATTGAATACCAGAGAATGAATTTAACAGAATTAAAAATAGTACTCTTATAAGTTACAGCAGTGAATTCAAGTCTCAAAAACAAACACATTTACGTAAATTTAATCAACTTCTATCAGATAAAAATATTCCGAAATATTATGTGAAAAACCAACATCTTGATCTGTCAAAAACTGTCATTAATTTTTCAGACAAACAGTTAAACGCTTCTGAAACTTCAATTCTACAAAAGGGCCTTAATTTTGCAATTTACCAAAAAACTATTCCAACATTTGATATCATCAGTACTATAGAACAAACTGCAAACAAATTAAACAATAGTGAAGCTCAAGAGTATCGAATAAGAGCAAAAATAGAACTAAAAAAATTATGCATACAAAAAATAACCTTTCGAAAAATGAATTACATTCAATTAAAGTTTTAAAAAATGACAGCACTATTAAGATTTTACCTGCAGATAAAGGCAATGCAACAGTTATTTAAAATAAAATTGACTACGATTCCAAAATTCAAAACATAATAAATCAAGGACAATATACAAAATTAAACAAAGATCCAACAACTTCTATAGAAAACAAGATATACCGCTTACTTTACAATCACAAACATGAATTTACATAAACAAGAACGTAAACATCTTACTCTACACTATTCTAAACCGCCCCATTTTTACGGGTTACCTGAAATTCATAAACCCAACATTCTATTAAGACCAATTGTCAGCTCCATAAATTTTCCATGCAGTGAGCTCTTAAAATTCCTTTTAAAAATTATATCACCACTTACTGGTAAGTCTAATTCTCATCTTAAAAACAGCGCACATTTCTTTATTATCACATATACAATACAAAAATACTAGCAAGTTTTGAAATTGTGAATCTATATAATAACGTTCCTGTCACCAAAACAGTTCCCATAGTAAAAGAACTATTAGAACAAGATTCTTTACTAAATCAACGTACTCAATTGTCCCTTAATACAATAATGGAACTACTAACTTTTGTACAAAGACAACATATTTTCAACTTAATGATGACTTCTACCAACAAGATTTTGGCATGGCAATGGGTTCCTGTCTGTCTTCCGCTTTAAGCAACATTTTTATGGAAAAATTTGAAGAACAAACAATTTTCTCAAAACAGATTAAACCTTTGGTTTGGTGGCGTTATGTTGATCACATATTCGTTATTTGGGAACATAATCTTGAGGATTTACATGCATTACTTAACGACATAAATAAATAAACAACACAGAACAAACTATTCAGTTTACACTAGAGCTTGAACATAATAACAAATTACCATTCTTAGACATTTTAATAACCAAAACACAATCGACATTTGAAACAGAAGTTTACAGAAAACCGACTCATACTAACAGGTATCTCAACCTTAACTCTAATCATGCAAATTCAGTAAAAAGAGGTATCATCAAATCTCTGTATGAAAGAGTAAAAACCAACTGTTCTAACATCAATAAATTCAATGAAGAAAAAACGTTTATAAAAAATGTACTTTCTGCCAATCATTACCCAAATAAATTTCTTAATGACTAGTTAAACAAAATCGAATACCAAACAATCCCTAACAACCAACATCAAACTTCACCAAGCAACACTGACTCCCAAGATAATCACATTAATACAATAACTATACCCTACATACAGGGTCTATCAGAAACACTAAAAAGAGTGGGAAACAGATATGATATCAAAATATCATTTAAAACAAGAAATACACTAAAATCAATTATATCAAAAACCAAACCAAATAACACAACTCGAAATACAAAAAATTGCATTTATAAAATCCCTTGTGAATGTAATAAATTCTATATTGGAGAAACCTCTAGACCTCTGAATGTTCGAATAAACGAACACAAAAATTACATAAAAAACGACAATTTGAAAAATCCAAAATTTGTGAACATGCTTGGGACCTTGCGTCATAAACTACAGTTTCAAAATTCAATTATATTACACAAAGAAGAACACAAAACCAAAAGAAAACTAAAAGAGTCTGCTTTAATTTTGTTAAATGAAAACGATTGTATCGCTACTACCTCCGTAGAATTCAGTCGTTCCTGGTTGCCGATGATTAAGGAGGAAATTGCTAATGGTCATGTCCTTGTGAACAACCCAATATCGGGATAGTTCATAAGGTTTTTTCCTAGGTTTTCCTTGTGATTTTAATGGGATCACTGAATCAACATTTTTGGCGAATGCACTATCTTATAACAAAGTCGCACCTAGGAGCGCCACATAAAACTCTGAAGATCTCCCTTTCAAATTCTTCCAATTTGAAAGGAACTTTATGATTATATGATCTTTAGAAGTTTCTGTGCTACCCTGTATATTGCAAATAAAATTCTCTTAGTTACGTTAGAAATCAAATAATACACATTGTCAAATATTTTAATTTACATCTTAAAATTGTGCCTTTTTTATCCAAGTTTCTTAACCATTGACAACGGGGTCTGACCTAGACCCCGAAACGTTTGGAATATACAGCAATTTTCTTTAAATTGTGGTGTTATTTCCCAAGAAGAACTTAGACATTGAAAAATATGCCACAAATATCATTTAGAAAACAAATTGTCAAGTTATTAAATAATAAAAATTTTGTAATATAGATTGATAAAATATTTAAGGATAGATTAAGTTAATGGAAATTTATTTTGTTTTATAGAAAATTTGTATAAAAGATTTATATTGTGGTCAAAGTAAATAAATTGTAAATTGATTGAAAGTGTAGAATTTGTTTTAAAAGTATTTAGAAAAATAAAAGTATAAAGTAACAAAGTTAAAGTGAAGATACATTTTCAATATTCTAAGTGTGAGTGATCCAGAAGAAGGATTGAAAGACATATAAGACCAAAGAGATAAGTATAAGTTTATTTATTAAAACTAGTGGTCGCCCAGTGGTCATGAAATTGTAAGAAGTATATTTTTATAAGTAAACAGAGGTTGTGGAGAAGTAGATGTAATGACCAAAATTGTTCACTCATATTGACAAATCTATTGAAATAAAAAGAAAATAAAAATGTAATCAAATATCGGTATTCGAAATATTTTTGACAAATGAAATGACCCCCCAAATTTTTAGGCTGGAACCGCTCCTGGGAAAATATTCATATAATAATTGGAAGATTGTTGTTTGCAACCTAAAAGTTTTCCTCATTTGCGGTTTCAATCAAGTTCCAGGAATATTAAAGAAAAGAGAGGACCAACAACTCTAGGAGAACTTAAATATATAATACATTCACTATTGTCCGCTGTCTGACAATTTTTTGCACAATACCTTCGGGAAGGTTGTGATAGTAATATATTAATCAAATAATTAAATTCACATTAAAAAAAGAATATTTAATATGAAAGTTATTGCAACGCGTCCGAAAAATCAATACTGATCTACTACATTGACTATTTTACCACTAAACACTAACAACGCTTGTATGCCACTTCCAGAAGTACATGCTCTGAGACTATATCTAACGATCGCTCCATATATAATTACTCAATGTTTTGAGTTTTGGTTTTGACCGTCTGACGGCGGCGGCACTGTCAGTTGTTTGGCGTTGACAGTATGAACGCAAATAATGAATTTTTATTATATTTTATTTAATGAATGAATCAATATTATAAATTAATATTAGCATTCTGCACTGAAGGTCGTCAGTGGCTACTTAACAAAATAAAAATGAAGAAAATCGGTTGAGAGACAGAGGAGAAAATGGTATCTAATCGTTTTGTCTTTGCCTATATATATATATATATATATATATATATATATATATATATATATATATATATGAATCCAAGCAAAAAGGACCCTGGGATATTTATTTGTTATTAATCATACAATTAAAAATTTAATTAATACATTCTATCAAAAAAAAACAATATCAATTCACATATATACAAATAAAATATGTTTTAGGTGGTTTCCGGGAATTTCATCTGCGTAGTTGATAACTGATCCCTCCCGGGATCGATGGTAACATGACGACGTTTCGGCAGAGTCACATCTGCCCTCTTCAGGTCGGAGTCGCATAATTCTCGTAGCCTTCTGCTTTAGCTTCTAGTTACTCGAATAACTACATATATATTCACTTTCACTTTTCGATAACTTTACTTACACGAAAATAAATCCACTATTTACAATCAAATTGATTCAAATTCACACAGCAATATAAAACTGAACTAAACCACTTGACATGTACAAATGCCCTTTGTATACTCGATTTATAAAAGACTCTAATGCCAGGATTATTCGTTTGTTGTAGGAGCGTTCTTCAAGAAATTTCTGGAGGTTGATGCTTTCTGCGCCCATCCAAAGTTCACGATAGGATAGTCCCTTTGTTATTACCTCACCTGGTGGTATGTTGATGTTTTGTTTTTGTCCGAATGATTAATTTAGAAAGTTTGTTAGTATTTTCACTGGCGGCGTACGTATACTGTGCTCCGTATTAAAATAACGGGTAGTAGCAAAAAACGTTGGAAATAAACATAGTAGTACTCTGTTTACGTATAAAGAGCTTTTGAAGTAAAATTTATTTCTTCGTCAGTTCATTTAAATTATATGTTATATTCATTGCTCTGTGGTGGTTTGACTCGCTTCGGATGTCTTATATTTTATTATATCTTATTTTATTTTTATAATAACTGTCGAAGAAATAAATTTTATTTGGAAAGTTCTTCGTACGTAAACAGAGTACTATTGTGGGTATTGACCCAAGGTAGGACGATTTGCGATTTCTGAATTAAGAATTTACATTAATAAGACCAACCAGTGATCAAATCGCTTCAACCAAAATCTGAACTCAGAATTTTCGCTGCGATCATCAAACATCCTACCAAATATGAGAGCAAAAAAGTCAAAATATACAAACTTTTAAATCTATTATTTTTTCTTGTAAAATGTACTTGTTACCCGGACTATAATCGTGGATCGATTCAGACCCCCCTTTCTCAAAATCGCATGAACTAAGGTGAACACATATAAATAGAAACTTACGTACATATATTGCGAAAAATATACCTATATTTTGGTCTTTGTCGTCCTAAATCGACTTTAGAGCAACTTCGACTTCATAATGACATCGTCATTTTAGATAAGTCATTATAATTTTGTATACTACAAGAAGAAACACAGACCCAATAGAGCGCTGCTAAATTTTCAGAACAGAACTTCAGAAATGACTGGTGACTGTGATAGCTATTTTCTTTGAAACCCGACAGAAAACCCAAGAATACTTCCAAAAAACTACAGAGTTAACACGAACGTCACAAGGTGTCTAATTTGCATATACATATTTATTTACATAAATAACAAAAATGGCTGAAGGCATATACCGCTACTCTTATATAAGAAATTCACTATCACAAGTTTGACATTACCTATATTTAACAAGAATAGAGGCAACCAATTATTTACTTTGTCAAAGTTTATTTCAAAGGAAAAAAACTTTATTTTAATTCCTTAGCAGAATTTTTACACACATCGCTGCTCATTGATTGACGTTTCATACTGATTTTGGCACTGCTAAAGTGAACCTATATCAATCAAGTGTCACAGCATGACAGAAATAATCATAGCAACTTGTACCGAAAAAACATTTTTTGACGGAGACCAGAAAGTTATTAAATACGTTTCATGTTAATATATCATTTCGGTTCAAAAACAGCAACCCCTCGCGTTTTGTCTTATTTCGTTTTTCATACGATATCCGATTAGGCTTCGTACGCCAAAGAAAAGAATACTTCGTCGTCTTTTGTGTATAACAAAAAAGGGACTGACTCATAATTTTCCACTAAATTATCCAAAGAACAAGCAGGAAAAACGCAAAAACTTCACCCGCCTATGAAAGAATGAATGAAATCGCAATTGAAATCGGATCTTTTTAAAGCCCTGACTGTGCTGGGTCGCATGTGAGACGTGATTAATCTGTTCTACATCAGCAGGGCTCGAGACCTCTTTACTCGACTACCGAGTAAAAGAGTTTGTTGCAACGATACTTGAATTCAGTTTCCTGTTGTAAATCAATATGTAGAAGATGTGTCAGAATGATGTCTTCCTTTGAAATTTAACGTATTTTCAGCTCGATCTTAAAGGTACTTGAACGTGGAATTAAAGCATTTTTTGTAGACTGGGGCAAAAAGTCTTTCATGAATAACAATACAGATAAAACAGGCATTTAATAACCGATTTCTAAGGAAAGTACATAAACCAAAAATCTTCCATGATAAATAGATTGTAATCAACTGACTATGTATGATATGACAGTTATTGTTATTAGTACATTTACTATGTTGCAACAAAACGATAACAAATCATTTTGCAGCATTTTTTACCAATTTGAACAGCTGAATTTTGTACAAGCCGCAGTCACTTGTTAACATTTCAGAATCGGGGGCTGCGAAATAATACGTCTGCCTGTCTAAATACTGGAATCAAACATTGATTACACTACTTGATTCGCAGAATTATGAAGAATTTTGTAAAAGCAATGCGTTTTGTAAAAGATAAGTTTCTAAAATGTATTGCAAACAAAATCTTCTATGCTTTGTTTCCAATACAATTTTGAACAATTGCCCCAATTACTGGATATCTCTTAAAAAATGTCTTTCTAAAAAATGTAAGAGAGTAGTATATGATCACCCAGTGTGAATGTCTACAAATATGTGTATTGTATATTCTGTATACTTATTCATAATAGATAATTATAAAATCTTTGACTTTCCAAAAAAAGGGGTTGTGGCTTAAGATTTGGTTTTGATGTGGATTTAGGGAAAAATCTCAGATGAATCTAATTTTACTAAAAATGGTAATGTTTCAGTTGAAAATGAGCGTCGGAAAGATTTTAAAATTTACATTTTATAACTAATAATGAAAATTTATATTATAAAAATATAAATTTGTTGTGGGGATTAATCAATGATAAATATGGAGTTTTATTCTACAAATAAAATTCCATGCATTGCCCAAAGGCAAATGAAATTTCTTCAGATGACTTTAATGTAATAATGTAATGCTTGCTTTGTTATAAACTATTATAGATATATTGAATAAAATCTCAAAATTTCAAATATGTTACAAAAATATGTAAATATTCTTCAAACACTCAAATGGCACGACATTACATTCAGGCATACCGTTAGGCTAGGAAGTAACCCCCTCACACCGACTAACTATCTATTGATGTATTGGAGTTTTAAAATATTGGGAGTACGGTGTAAAATAATTTCCTATATTCTAAAGGGAGGACAACATTTTATGCAGTTCCGCCAGGATTTTTTTTTATGGAGTATTAAATCCAAATTTGCCCCGTTGTTCAGAACATTCTGTCTTTTTTGGCTTTAAAAGAGACAGCCTTTATATTTACATATGTATATTCTCAATTGCTCGGAAAAAACTCTGCCTTAAGCGCAATCGGAGTAAGAAGAAAAGAAAGGAAAGGACTGTTCGCCTCTCGTCCAGTACGCACCTCACTAGAAACTCTCAAGGAAAAAACGTTACCCTATATGCTCCCTAGTGCAACCTTAAAGTGCGTGTGCAGCTATTACTCACATATTGTAAACCCCTTCGTGAGTGTACATTGCCCAACATTATAAACTCTAGTTGTGCATAAAAACCCAGGGTTAAGGCTGGCTACCCGCGCTGAATGCAGACAATTACATGGATGGCTGATTTCCCAAGGCTTTTACTAGATCTAACTCGTAGACAAAGTAAGAGTTTTCTTATGAAGGGCAATTGAGTTGTTATCAAAACTACAGTCCACTTAATCCAATTCACTACACACGTTCAAAATTTACTTTTCTAGATGTTAAGTATATTTATATTTTTTAAAATTATACTTAAAAAGTGATAATATTACACTGAAATTATGTGTTATAATTAATTTTAAATCAAATTATTTACTGTTGAACTCTATTGCTTTTAATTTAAAACAAACTTTAGAAATATAGTTATTGTCATCATTTTCCGAAAATAGTAGGAAGCCAGTGAACGAATTTTCAATAAGATGACCTAAGAAAATGTTAGCTGAAAATTCATAGATAATAAAGTTTTTGAAAACTGGATCTGTTCAAAATGAACGCTGCTAAGGTGACTGGCAAATTTTTCAAAATAAAAAAATCTTATATCTTAACTTAAATAGTCAATAAACCTAAAGCCGCATTATTGCTGAACATCAAGAAGTTCATAAGTTCCATAAGCAGGCCAACCACCATTAGCTCTTATATTAGATAAATAAAGCAGGGTCGTAGGCAGAGGGGAGGGTTAGGAGGTCTAAACTGTCCACCCCGGAATGATAGAAATAAAAATAAACCATGAAAAAAGTTGAACCTTAAACCACAGAAAAGTAACATATAACCTAATAACCCGATAGGTTAGATTTACAACTAAATCGTAGACAATAAACTGAAAGAAAATTAATATAACTTTAATGTCATTTAAATAAATACTGTTAATAATTAATTCCACTAAATTAATAAGTTATTAGTTATTTTAAATGCTAAATAAGCCCAACAAATAATAATAAATATTAAAAAAAACATGAACATTTAAAAATTCTAGTGTTTCATTTCATTTTATCAGTGGTTATATTATTATTAAACTCAATCAACTAATTGTAATTCAAATATGTTAGAATATTACATTATCTTTAGGGTTGAAAAGGAGTGAACGGTATAGAAAATAATCACAATAATAAGTCCAAACTCCACTTTTTGCATTTCAGTGTTTCACTCAAAAATATAAAAAGTTTCTTTAATTTGACAGTTCAGTTTTAAAAACTCATCTTTTTATTTCATAATGATATACTTTTTATTTTATGCGCCACATTTTATAATTAGTGTGACCCATTTCGACTAATGTCCTCTAAAATCTTCATTAGTTTCCGATTTTGGTGCAACTTTTTGTAAATTATAAAGAGAAGAAAAGCAAGGCGTAGAAAATAAAATTTTCTAGCCAAAAATTTTAGGAAGTAAGCTGGAGATTATTTTATTCATAATTTGACAAAACCATTTTATACTCATACATTTAAAATGACAATGTCATTTACCAAATTTTCTACAAATATGTTAATTAATAACGAAGTAGCTAACAGCTAGCCTACTGTTTAAATTGTTATTTTAGAAAATTGAATTTAGTAGGCATTTTTTTCAGACCGAAACATCTAAATCTTTACATAAAATAGTCATATAAAGTGTGCACGTAAAATATGGAACATACTAAATAAAATATATACAGTTAAATGAAAGAAAACCTTTAGACATAACAGCTTTAATTTAATAATGTCCAAATTTAAACATAAATACCTATCTCATGACTACATTATAGTGTTCTGTATGACTTCATACGTTTTTTTAATGGCAACTCCAAATTTTTATATCTATTTGAAGGATTTAGTAATTCTAGATAAAGGACATTTAAATTTCAAATCGGTTACATATCAAGTTTTTCTAGAACGATAAAAATTCTCTTTTATTCACTTATATATAAAAAATCAGCTGAAAGGTACCATGTAACAACAGAATAAGAAAAAAATTATAGGAATTGTTCGAATTGGCCACTATATACTAGCTGACAATGAGCCTTGCGATTTTCAGATACGGCGGCTAACACTGTAGAAGTGCCGTTGTTTTGAAAAAAGGTTATTCTCTACCTTTCATACACAACGCCCACAGAAGGTCAACTTATGGGCAAGGATTGTCGGCATTGCAGGCATAGGTCCGTTTTTTAATGAAGGTACACTAAATTGTTTGAATTATTTGGAACTACTACAGCAGAAAATTATACAGGCAATTGCAGGAGTCTTTCCAGAAGCAGAGCATCCCGAAATTCCGGCTGATGGTCTATAGTTCCGGCAGGACGGTGCACCGCCACATTATTCACAACCGGTCCGCAAATTATTTAGATACCAAGTAAATGGATTGGTAGGAGAGGGCTGATTGAATGGCCTACTAGATCTCCCGACGCAACTCCACTCGATTTATTTTTGTGGAGTTATCTGAAATCAAAAGTTTAGGTCAACCGACCAAATAGTACTGAAGGTTTAAAAATAAGAATATAGGAAGAAATCAGACTAGTCGCTGCATAAGTGTTAACCAACGCTAAAAAAGAATTTGAAAATCACATTGCTCATTGCCAGCTAGTAAATGATTTTTTCTTATTTTTTTGTTATATTTTCATATATATTTCAGTAGATTTTTTTGGTTTAACTGAAAATTTTTTCTACATTTGAAATTTAATCGTCACGTCGTGTATATAGAATGAGTAGATTGTTCAAATAGATATATCAAATGTTGGAGTCGCCATTTAAAAAAATATATGTATTAGGACATATGAAACACATAAGTGACGTCAAAAGGAATCAACGTATGTCCAAATTTCAGCATTATTTAATTATACTTTTCGTGGTCAAAGTTTTTTCTTCATTTATCTGGAGAGATTTTATTTGGTATATTCCCTACTCGACGTGAACACTCTATATTGCCTATAATTTAAAACCGGTCAGACTTTACAGGGATATCATTAGTTGAAATCGGCCACACTTAACATTATATGAGTAAAAATATAAATATCGCAATCCTAGTCACTAAGCAAAATGCGTGGTATTTATAGTATGGATAGCACTCATTTATGATATCGTAAGATAGTAAAGCAATATTCACACAAGCTCGCTTTCTTTGTTACCAGATCATATATATTTTTATTATTAAACACAAATCGCATTATCTACTGACAAGACTCACTATTTCCAAAGAACTGTATATGTCGCAGGGAGTCAATGGACTTGCCAGCACGTGCCCAAGATTTGAGATACGATATTTTTACACTGAGCAATGATTTTATATATCAATAAAACAATAATCTGAAAATATTTTAATTGTGTATTCTGATCACAAATACATTGCAAATGAGTCTAATTTCGACCCGTTCCATGTAAAATAATTTGGTCTAGAGCGAGTTGGACCCTTTTACTAACGGTTCCAGATGACGTTTAATATTTCTTAAATATAGGTAAATTATATTTTTTTATTTTGTGATATAAACTGGGAATGATTCGCTGGAAACTTTATTGCTTTTAATCCGCATTTAATTTTTTAATTTGCCTTCCAAAATGAACATTTGCGAATAGCTCCATCGAAATTTTACGTAATTACGAAGAAAATCGTCGAATTTTGTATATTTTGCTTAATATGTCATCATTTTAAAACTACCCAATTTGGATATCAGCATGGAAACCCTTCAGTTGATGCGTTAAATAAATGTTATTGTTTAATTTTCTAATTAAATCCTCAGTATTTTGACTTTATTTTTCGTATACTTTGAGTGAGGCCCTATATTTATATTTCCAAATTTTGGATTAGTAGTAACCTCAAAAATATTCGTTTACGCTATGTGAACGTGATTGGGTCACCGGACTCTATGTCAGTACCAAATCTCTACACTTTTGTTCCAGTGAGGTAGAAAAT
Source organism: Octodonta nipae (assembly GCA_034190945.1). Lineage (NCBI taxonomy): Eukaryota > Metazoa > Arthropoda > Insecta > Coleoptera > Chrysomelidae > Octodonta > Octodonta nipae. The sequence continues at coordinate 38,298,908 of CM067222.1, read as the reverse complement.
AGGTTGTGATAGAGGTAGAGCTCAAGAGTGTTTATATTATGGTTTCCAATTACCGGCTATGAATTCGCTTTGTGTACTTTATTTATATTCTCAAATTATAAAAGTTTTATCCAAAATTTTGAGTATCACAGATATTTTAACGACTGGGGCTGATTTTCCTTAATAAATAATAAATGAAAAATAAATAATTGCACTTGTATATTCACTTATACTCTTGTTCGCAAACATCCTAATAAGTATTAGGAGAAATTGACCCTTCTAATATATATCGTCCTAGATTCCTTTGAGAGGCACTTATGCCATTAAGAGTTAATCAAGTGTCTTTACATATAAGTGAAGTGCTTGGGGTCGATAGAAAGGTTACTGACTCAACTCCCTCGATGCTTTAAATGTGACTTTCATGACAAATTAAGTGGTTTCACAATAAGATTAAAGAGGGCTGTGTCATGAGATCACGATTTTTCTCGATTATATGTTGTTGGTTCTGGCAGTGGAGAGCTTGTTGTCGAGTTCTTTAAATGTTTGATCGTTGAGTGGTTTTAAGCATTTGTCGGAAATATACATTTAAGAGTTTTTCACGTACTTGAACATAAAACATTAATGGCGTTAAATATCGACGTATATTGCATTCGAACAATCTTTGTAAGAATTTTCGATTGAGATTTATTTCACAAATCACTCTTAAGAAACGCTATTTTATATTGAAGCGAAATCTTCTTAACGAAGGCACACACTTATACATATGAAAATAGATAAGCAAGGGAATGAAATACAAAACTTTAAATTTCATTTGTTTCGACCCGCCCAACCCGACCCGAGAAAGGGACACACACTGGCTCGATCTTGAATAAATTAAAATGCCCATCCAATTCAGTGTAAGAAACAGCTACCAGGTAATATATTAAAAGTCTATCCTTTCATAGAAAATCAATAATATATAGAAAATAAACTAATATACAATTCGCTCCGTGCGAAGTCATGGTAGGGATAGCGTACGCAGTAGATACTTTCAGTATTATGGGAGGCTCAGGAGGCTGTTTTCGAGCGAACAAATACACATGAAAATTTTAAATTCTGTTTAATTCATAATATAAAAACAGAATGGGTCATCAGCGTTGTGAACTATAAACATACAGAGGGGAAAAAATGAATGAAAATGTTATAAATTTCCGGCTGCGAAATGGAAAATAAATCAAAGAAATAAGTGTATAGCTGCTGTAAAATGCAAAAGTAATGGTCCAATTACCTTTATATCAGTAATAGCAATAAGTAATATCATATTTTCCAAAGACAATGAAATATTATTTTAAATGAATAACATAAGAAAAATTCTTGTGTAATTGTTTCAAATATTGGAAATAAAAATTTTTGTTTGCTAGCTTTATTACTTAGTATTAGTAAAATTATGTGTCCGCATATTATAAAAACTATTTACTAGTGGTTGTGTATTGTTTTTAAGTATTGATGGATCACAATGGATTCCCAAGTCATATGATTATATATGAGAGTTAAGCCCTAGCTACAGTTCTACCATATTTCCCTCAACTTACAAATCTCCTTAATCAATAAATTCTTAGCAATTTACAGGTAAATAAATATATATGAAAAATATATAAATTTTAATGACATAAAATAAACTGTAAAAGCGACAGAAACAATTATTCAAATTGAAAATACAACTGATAAAATTAACTTAATAAATTTCAATGTCAAAGAAAATAAAAAAGCCTAATGATTGTAAATACAGCAACACCACAGTTATAATTGATTGCACAGAATTTAGCACTGAAATTCCTATGAGTGTTTTCAATCAAGTTTTAACATTCTCAATTTAAAAAAATACCGTTAAAGTTCTTGTTGGTATTACTCCAGGTACTTTAGTTGTTTAAAATCTGAAGTAGCTGGAGGAAGAAAATTAGATTTTCAATGACCTAACAGTAGAATCAGGATTGCTGGATTTATTAGAAACGGAGGACATTGTTCCTGGCTGACAAAGGTCATTGAATCAAGGGTAAAAAATGCATTTTTTTTTGTGCCACCGTTCTTAGAAATAATAAAAAACAGCGGCAGTTATTTGAGACTGAATGATAGAAGCGAAAGCTTCTTACGAAATATACTTCCCTTTTCTCGCGTTATCTCACTGTCTCTATTTTTCTTTACTTGTGTCACTCTTAATAATGTATTTAAATACCAGGTGAAACACATATCAATTATACAAAACAATAAATTATATACCTATATATTCAACAGTAGCAACAATTTAATTTTTTTAACGTTTGTATTCTATGTAATCTTAAAATTAGTTTTACTCGTTTTATGCTAATTGAAAATATGGCGTAATTGATTAAGAAGGACATAACAGTAAAAAAAAAGTATATTTGTTCTGGGTTTTGAACCGAGAACTTTGGATTCTCAGACGTGCGCTTTAAATACTGGGCCACTTTTCTTTGGTGAACATAAAAGCTCCGGATGTATAAAATTCATCAGTCGCTCTATTGAGCACTTTGTTTGGTATTATTTTGAATTTCTGCCGTATGAGACTTATCACAAAAAGAGTGTTTATTAGAACGGAAAGCAAATTTTGTGCCGGTATTCTATATTACTTGGATGATATTGGTTCGGTGGTTACAATCGCGCACACAGCGAATACCTGCAGAAAATTTGCTATTCCTTGTAATAAAAACTCTAATTCTCTCTTTGCGATACATTAAATTAGGGATTTGACATACGTCAGACATTAAACTTGCGAAAAAATGTATGTATTGACTAACTAATAATAAATAGGAAATACACCGAAATACACCAATATAACATCCAAGTAATATAGAATACCAGAACAAAATTTGCTTTTCGTTCTAATAAACACTCCAATTCTCCCTTTGTGATAAGTCTCATACGTCAGAAATTAAAAATAATACCACATCAAAAGGCAACTTTGCCTTAAATTTTCATAGTATCAACGAATATAGACTCATAGAAGGATACGCATTAAGAAAACATGTCCTTTGTTTACATCGTTTTGTTATCGTAATAAACAAAGTATTCAATAGAGGGACTGATGGATTATATACATCCAAAGCTTTTATTTTCAACAAAGTTTTCGGGTTCAAAACCGAGAACAGTTATACTTTTTTTAAATATTATGTCATTATTAATTAATTTTATGTGCTATTTTCAAGTGACATAAAATGAGTGAGTGAGTGGCAGAAATAAAAAAAAAATAGAGACAGTGAGTTAATGAGTAAATGGAAGTATATTTCGTAAGAAGCTTTCGCTTCCATCGTTCAGTCTCATATGACTACCGCTCTTTTTTTTGTAAAAACCAATTTTAATGTAAGATCTGAGTGACATTTTTGAGCAGGTAAAATACTTTTTCTATGATACCTAAATCCACAGGGAACTTCGGGCTGAAGGGTTGCAGAAGTTGATCAACCAACTAAAACTACGAATTTTGTATTTTTTTTTAAATCATTAAGGTGTTTTGAGATTTCCATTTCCAATATTTTAAAATGATATTCTTTGCTATTAAAAGTGAATAGTACGTTTTGGTGGTATTTCTACCTGCCAAGTTATTCATCCGTGCGAGTTGATCAACGCTATATAGCTAGATAGAAGTGAAGGAGAGCGTAAATCAGATGTCTCCGAAGTAGGACAGTGCAGTCATTGTAATTAACTTTAACGATATAGAACGTATTGAAAAATGAAATGAGTACAAGTATTGCAATAATTTTTTTATTGGAAAGTATTTTTTTTTTGAAAATATTTGTTTGCTAATTACGGACAGAATTGACATCTTCACCTTCCACAAATTCTTCGGATGAACTTGAATACTCTCTTTCCGTTTCATCCAAACTACCAGTGAACAGTTAAGCAAATGTATTGAGTAAATAATGAATTCGAAAGTGTAATAAGGAAAAAAGAGCGGCACTCATTTGAGACTGAACGATGGAAGCGAAATTTTGCGAAATATACTTCTCGTCTCTCACTTTGTTTGTGCCATTACGAGTAATGGATATAAATTCCAGGTGACTTATGACAAGTATTATTAATCTTAATAAGTAATTAAATTCTTATTTAAAATATATCTGCAAAGGAACATATGACGTGTAAGTTCATTAAAATTTTTAACTTCATAGTTTTAATACTCTCTTCGAGGAGTCAATTTTTTGTATGCAAATGTATATGATATATGTTGTTTCTGGTCGGAAACCTTCATCAGTTGCGCTGCCCACAATAGAGTTTATACATAACAGTAAATTTGTAGATGTGAGATGTAAGGGCGACATCTAGGATTTTAGGGGAAACTAGCACACAGAGGTTCCGAATCTGGAGCCGTTCCGTGTAATTGCTATTATCCCGTAACTCCTAGGACAGAATGTCACGATAAAATTTTCGAGCTGTCATTCTTTTGTACGCAACACAATATAAATGATATATATTGTTTCTGGTCGGGAACCTTCATCAGTTGCGCATCTCACAAGAAGTGTTCGGGAGGACATTCTCAGTCAATATTAAATACGAGGATGCCTTTTAGAGCACGTCATAAGACTCTACATTTAGTCGAAAAGAGTTTACAAGGTTTGTGATAAGTAATCAATGAATTTTAAAAATTTGCTTGGGTGCATAAGAATAATGCATTTTTATAGATGCATCTCGAAGTGGTTATTAATAAAACAATATACCCCAGCAGAAGCTTGAGGTGTGCTCATGATATTCAAATCATCTAAGAACTTCGAGTAACCAGAGGCGTGAGAAGACATATACGAGATCAATGCGAACCAACTTGATGAAGGCAGATGCGACTGTCAAAACGCCGACATTTCATCATCGATCTTAAGAAGAATGTAAGAATCCTAACAATTATGTATAAATAAACCTACCTAACGGTTGCACATTCTACCGATTTGTATTCCGGGTATCCGGCAGCATTGATTCGAAAGCAGTTACAATTATGTGAAATTCATGCATATGTAAATTAAATAATTTTTAAAATCTGTGATGGAAATTCAATATCGTAATATATAAGAACACTTTGACATAATTAACTTATAGAATCCTATACCCCATTAAAAAATAAAATCTTTATCGAGTAATGAATTAGACGGACGAAAAAATTTGAGCGGATAGACTAAACTTTACAACGAAAAAAAAAATTGCTGGATTTCGTTCATTTTTTAACCACCGACGCAAAAAGAGAGGTGTTATAAGTTTAAGGTGTGTATCTGTGTGTCTATCTGTGGCTATTTGAGCAGTGGTAGATCCCGCCAAGGGACAACCTCTCCTTCCTCCTGATTTGTAAAAATGGAAAAAAAATATGAATAATAGTACACACTAGGCAGTAGATTAATAAATTGAAAGAGTTAAGTTACATGATGGTAAACAGTAGGCAGGAAAATCATAACTTGTTAAACTGAAGTAGTATAGGTCCAAGTAATAACCCTTGGTAACGCGTCTTATTATCCAATTACAATTCTGGGCAAGAAGAAACTGCTTATGAAACATATGGGCTATTCTATATAACAACTGTTTTTAACCAATCCCGAATATATTTCACCCAAACAGCAAGTGCTTATGGGCCACTCTTTATAACGGTTTTATTCAACATGTTTTTGAACCAGCTTCTATTACTGTAACTCTACTTCACCGTATAGTTCAGTCATCCTCTGTATCCTGCTGTTTATTTGTCACCCAATATAATATTTTTTAAACACTTTGCTATATTTTTACTCCACCCTCTATTTTAGCTATGCAACTGCTTATGGTCTTCGCCATATAATTACTTTTGAAAATTTGTTAGCCATCTTGTAAAGTATAATTTCTCTCCACCCTGTATTTTAACCACCCTTTATATGCAACTTTTTCTAACATTCTAACATAACAATGTGTTATAGACAGTGTATAACTATAATTTTGCTTCGCCCTATATTTTAGGTACTGCAAAATGTAGGATCAAACTGTTCATGGTATACACTATACAACTATAATTTTACTTCGCCCCATGTTTCAGTTATTGCATATATGCAACAGTTCAAGTTCTATCCTATAACATTTTTCGAACATTTTTTAACCCACCCTATCTATCTATAATTCTACTCCTTCATCTATTTCAAATATCTTGTATATGCAACTACTTATCGGCCACCCAGTATAACATTTTTTGGCCCACAATTCATTAATTCCCAATATTTCACCAGAACTGCAACTGCTTATGGGACACCCTATAAAACAATTTTGTTCAAAATTTTTTTTAATTACCTTGTATGTATATTGTATATCTTTAATTCAACCTGTATTACAACCATCCGGTATATGCTGCTGCTTATTGTTTCCCAATATACCATTTAAATACTTCACTATACCTCTACTCCACCCTTATTTCAACTATCCTATCCTTGCAATTGATTATGACCAACGCTATCTCAGATTTTTTTTTCATATTTTTTTAACCACCCTTCATTTGCAACTTTTAATAAGTTTAATATTTAAGAATTGTTACATAGGGTGCCTGATAAGCAGTTGCAGCTTTCCTGAAATTTATTGGGAATTGATGGATTTATATTTATACAGGGTGGTACAAAAAATGTCAAACTGGGTGGCCGATAAATAGTTACACATACAAAGTAGTTGAAATAGAGGGTGGAGAATAATTATAATTAAACAGTGTGGATAAAAAATTGTTTGAATTATTTTAAAGATAGAATAGGAGCTGTTGGTGATTAAAACATATTAGAAAGAGTTGCATATAAGGGGTGGTTGACATATAAGTATATTTTTCAGGATGGTAAAATAAAATCTCAAAAATGGTTATTTAGCGTAGTCCATAAGCAGTAGCATAGATAAGATAGTTGAAATATAGAGTGGATCAGAGTTATAGTTAAGTTTTTAAAAAATGTTATATTTGGTGGCCCCTAAGCAGATGCATATACAGCGCAGTTGAAATATTTTGTATAATAAAATTATGGTTATACAGGATGGTTCAAAAACTGATAAACAAATAAGTTGTAATGGGTGACTAATTGGCAGCAGTATATACAAGATAGTTTAAATATTGATGGTATTAAAGTTATAAAAATAGTAGGCAGTTCTTAAAAATATTGAATAAAATTGTTATATAGGGTGGCCATCAGCAGTTGCTGTTTGGGTGAAATATGTTGTGGATTGGTGAATTTAGTTATACAGAGTGGTAGAAAAAATATTATATTCGGCGGCCCATAAGTAGTTGTATATGTAAAGTGGTTGAGATCGGGAGCTTAGTTGAATTACAGTTTAACAGGGAGGATTAAAAAATGTTTAAAAAATTATATAAGGTAGACCATGAACAGTTGCATCCTGCTATATGGAATACCTGACATATGTGGCGAAGCAAAATTATATTTACATATTTTGTTTAACACAATGTTAGAAAAAGTTGCATATAAAGGCCGGTTAAAATTATAGTTTACGAAGTGGCTCAAAAATTATCAGAAATAATTGTTATATGGCGTATAGGGTAGAGTAAAACGACAGTTAGGTAACTAAAAATGTTATATTGGGAGACAAATAAACAACACCATATACAGGATGGTTGCACTATAGGGTGAAGCATAGTTAAAATTTTACAAGCGGTTCCAAAAAATGTTGAATAAAATTGTTATACAATGAGGCCCTTAAACACTTGCAGTTTGCATAAAATGTGTTCGGAATTGGTAGATTTATAGATATGTTATGTGGTTCATTAGCTATTTCTTTTTGCAAAGAATTCTACATTCCATACGCGGGTGAAACCGGGGGTAACGGCGAGTACTATTATACAATTGTAAGTTTGTTTGTTGTTTGTTTGTTTGTCCAGGCATCACGTAAGAAGTGATTTTACTGAATCTTTTTTTGTTGCAAAGTTGACTTAAAATTGTATCTATTTAAATTGACAGAAACGGTAGATATAGCGAAAACACTTCTACAATGTTGGATTACTCTATTGGTTTCATCGCAAGCCTAAATATTAGATACTTGAATCAGCTTGGCTTTTATTAAAAATTCGGAATATGCTAAGTAACATATGTTTCGATTTAAAAAAAAATCAACTGATATATCAACCGCAATTTTACAGGGTGTTCAATATATAGGAACCTTACTGCGGAGTAGAGTGACATGGATTTAAAAAAATCTAAAAAAGTTTTATTAGGTGTACCACAAGCAGCTGCATATATACAATGTGATTGAAATAAGCGGGAGTCGAATTAGTTATGCGGGGTGTTAAAAAAATAAATAAAATATTGAGTGGGTCATAAATAGTTGCTTAAACCAGGTGGTTCATAAACGGAAAGTAGAAACATATTTATATAGGGTGCATAACAAAATGATATATTGTTTGGCTCCTAAGTAGTTGCATAAACAATACGGTTGAAATAAGGGTAGAATATTTATACAGGGTGGATACATTTTTTTTAGAAAAAATATGTTATGTAAGCAGTTCTAATCTTTGAATCTAGTTCTTGAGTTATTATTGCTATGAAATGGGTTGAAAAAATGTTAGAAGTACTTTATACAAGGTGGTTGAAATATGACATCGAGTGAAATTATAGTTTATAGAGTGGTTAAAAGATTATTTTATATCCAAAAGTGGTTGCACATATAGGATGGTTGAAATATGTAGCGGAGTATAATTAAAGCTGTACAGGTGGGTTTCAAAATGTTATAAAGAAATGTTATGATCTACAAGCTGTTCCATTTACCGGATTGTTGAAATAAAGGGTGGAGTAGTAGTAGAATTATACAGGGTGGGTAATAAATGGTAAAAAAATTGGGAATATAGCAGTTGCATATATGGAGCACCTGAAATATGGGACGCAGTAAAGTTATATATATACAGTTTGTTTCAAACAAAAATAGAAAAAGTTGCAAATGGAGGGTGCTTTAAATAAAGTGTGGAGAGAAATTATACTATATAATATGGTTAAGAAATATGAGGAAAAATTGTGAAATAGCGTAGCTCATAATCAGTTCCACAGATAGGATAGTTGAAATAATTAATTATTTAAAACATGTTATATTGGTTAACCAATAAGCAGCAGAGTATACAAGGTAGTTGTAATAAATACAAGGTGATTCAAAAAAATGTTGAACCAAATTATTATATAGGGTGCCCCTATATATATATTGGGCCCTGATAGATTTATAGTTATACAGGGAGCTTCAAAAAATCTTATACTGGGTGGCCGATAAATAGTTTCATATACAAGGTGGTTGAAATAGAGGGTGGAGTAGAATTACAATTAAACAGGTTGGAAACAAAATTTTTGGACGATAGAACATGAACTGTTGCATATATGCAATATCTGAAACGTAGATCGAAGTAAAATTATAGTTATGCAGTGTGATTAAAACAATGTTAGAAAATGTTGCATATACGGGTGGTTGAAATATAAGGTAGAGACAAATTATAATTGCCAGGGTGGTTAAAAAATGTTTATATAGTAGTACATAAGCATGTGCGTAGATAAGATAGTGAATGGAGCAGTGTTATAGTTAAGTGTTTAAAAAATGTTATATTTGCTGGCCTCTAAGCAGATGAACATACAGGGTGGTTGAAGTATTTTGTAGAGTAAAATTATGGTTATACAGGATGGTTCAAAAGTAAGTTATAATGTTTGACTGCTTGGCAGCACTATATACAGGATGGTTTAATGTAGGTGGAAGTAGAGTTGTAGATATACAAGTCGGTTCAAAAAAAATATGAAAATTTTTACATAGGGTGGTCAAAACGCAGTTCCAGTTTTGGGTGAGAGTTTAAATAAAGGTTTGGTGTTTTTATATTTGTGACATACCAAGGGTTACACAGGCATTTCACTAGAGTGGATCGAATAGATTTTAAAAAATGTTATATAGGGCATGAACAGTTGCATCCTACTATATAGAATACCTGAAACGTAGAGCGAAGCAAGATTATAGTTTTTGAGTGTGATTAACACAATGTTAGAAAAAGTTTCATCTAAAGGGTGATTAAAATATAGTGTGCAGAGAAATTGTACTTTATAAGGTGGCTCAAAACATATCTGAAATTATTGTTATATAGCGTAGACCATAAGCAGTTGCATAGCTGAAATATAGGGTGGAGTAAAGTTATAAGCAGGTGCTACAAAAGTTATATTGGGTGACAAATAAACAGCAGTATATACAGGATGGTTGCACTATAGGGTGAAGTAGAGTTACAGTTCTACAATTTGATTTAAAAAATTTCGAATAAAATTGTTATATAGGGTGGCCCATAAGCATTTGCAGTTTGGGCGAAATATATTCGGGATTGGTGGATTTATAGTTAAGTAGTATGTTTCAAAAAATTTGGAAAAATTGTTACATTGGATAACCCATATGTTTCATAAGTTATTTCTTTTTGCAAACACTTGTACATTCCGTACGCGGGTGAAACCGCGGGTTACGGCTAATATACTTATGAGAATATATTTCTTCTATCTTAGTCCAAAGAGAAAAAACTTGCATACTATTAAAAATAATTGATAAAGTTCGTTATGTGGTGTAGTTTTTATATTATAAATATTTGACATATTTGAACAAAATTGCTCTTGAAGTATAGAGTGGACTATTTGTAGCATTTATATAGTGAATGCGTCGACCGAATTTTAAAACAACGCTATATTTCTTCGGCTGTCATTTCAATGAAGTATTACTTCTAGAACAATACCGCTGTTTAGAACGGGGGTTGTTGTACTTCTTACAAAAGTATTTACGTATTTCAGGTTATTTTACAGCTTCTTTGTTCTGGCATGTCCGTTTCTTGATATATTTGCGATGTTCCAACCTATATAAGCCTTACGTTACGCAATGATGAATATTACGTTAGTGATGTTTTTGTTAAAGGGTTAAATGAAAATCCCAAACATTTACATATTACAGAGAAACCAAATTGTGGAACACATAAAATTATAAAGTGGGTTCTTCAAAAGTCATCGATTGTGCTTCGGAGTTCAGAGCCCTCAACATCAATCACCTATTTTCAATAAAATTATTCGCATATTTTTTCCGGTAATTACGCTACAGTTGCGTGACATAAAAACTGTGCTGCTTAAGAATTACCTATTACTATTACGTTCAGTTATCAGAAATAATTAACGCAACGGTGGTGATTTGAAATTTAAATTTCCTCTTTAGAGGATTATTCAAGAATTCTTTGTGAAATTTAATTAGTATGAAGTGCACATTGCAAAGCGAGTTGTGGAAAGGATAAAACGGAATTAAACAAGCTTGCAGCATGTCACCTCTGTGTTTAAATTAAATGGGACCGTACTGCAATAACAATATACACGTACAGTGAATGACCACCATATCTACATAATTGAATTAGAAAACGAATGAAATTTAGAACACTTCAAAGTTTCAATTAAAATCAGCAGATTGTTAAAACATCGAGTACTTTTGAGGTATTTTTCGGCCTTAATGGGTAACATTGGAAGATAGGTAACAAAGAAAATAGGTAAATTTAAAAAACCATAAAAACTGACTCAAAAAAGTTAAAAATCAAAATTATCTTTAGAACACTGCTTTTTCCTATTTCTGACTCCAATCCCACACCCCGTAAGGTACACTCTAAACGGAGATCCACGCCCAGTGGCTGGTTTTCCTTTAACTTTTTCGGCAGGGAGTATCATTGTCGTCCATGATAGAATAAATATTATTTATTGTATCATGACAGTCGTCCTTGTGCCAGTTTAAGCAGTAAAGATTATTGGCTTCACAATCTCACACCATTGTCATGCGGTCGGGGGTATCTTTAATATAACTCTGCATGAGATTGTGCAGCAGATGGTTTTACTGATTCAATTGGCTAGAAGGCGACTTTGAATCGTCATTAATATCTGTAAATAGACTAACACAAAAAAGCAGAATTCCTACCTGTTACTGAAACTAGTGGCTTACGAAATACTGTAGGACTTACCTGGAAATAAAAAAATATTTGCTCAATATTACTTAAATGAACCTTATTTGGACTTCGCATATAATAAAAATAGACTGTATTTTTCCCTATATGAGTTTTAAACCTTGGCAATAGCTCAAGGGAAAATTTAAGAGCACTCGTTAACTTATGTAGGCATAAGTACACAAAATTTGAAATCCCTATATTAAAGTTATCACCTTGATAGGTGGTCCCAATAAGAAAGACCACTAATATTAGAAAATGACCTTTAATATTAAAATGGATATAATTAAGAGTGTTCATAGAGAGAAGGCAAGGAAAGAAGTTTAATATATTAAGTCCAAATGAAATACCAGTTGTAATTTAGAAATACCTACCATTTATCCTCATTTTAACAAGTAACCAACCCATGGACACATCGTTGTACACTACGAATGAGTTTCGACTAAAGTTCTACATTTCATTACTTGTTGATGAAATAAGCGTTGAAGTTAAAAAAAAGTATATTTATTGCTGCACCTTTAGAACATATATTTAATTAATGTTGTTTGAAAGAACAATATGAAATAGTATGTTGTTCAAACCACTTGTACACCCCCAATGAGATGCCAAAAAGCAATTTCTTTAAACAATGACGTATCCATACGATTGGACAGACCGGTTAATATTTTCAATTGGAGTATAAATATTTTTATAACATAATCGGATTTTACCTTAGATACCTTTTATTAGAAACATTTTTTTAGTCATTTGAAATATCATCGGAAAGAAGATCTTAATAATACAGCTTTATATGCTAAAACAAACAAAATACGATTCTAACAAAGAGTATGAACTCTTTGTCCGAGAATCGTAAAGCATGGCCCATGATCATTTATTGGAAATACTTCACAATATAGGATTTAGAGGGGTCACACACTTTTTAATAAAAAGCTACTTGTCCAATCGACCCACAGGTTAAGATTTGCAACATACTAAGTAATAAAAGAACTATTGAATATGGGGTGCCACAGGGGACAGTAATTGGACCTATGTTATTCAATATATATGTAAACGATATATTCTATCTACCATTGGAAGGAGAGATACAGAGTTTTGCTGATGATACTGTAATAATATACAGCGCTACAACCTGGACTGAAGCTAAAGTAAAGTATTTGGGGATTTACTTAGACAGTTACCTTAAATGGGATGTTCATGTCAACTTTGTTCTAAAAAAACTGAGGAAGCTAATTTATAAATTTAAATATTTGTCAAATAAATTAACATTGCAGCAATTAATCCTATTATATTATTCATTAGTTCAATCGCATTTAAGTTACGGTATAACAGCGTGGGGTGGTGCAACAAACAATATATTGAATAGTTTACAAAAATTACAAAAATTAATCTTGAAAACTATTTTCAAATTGCCACGAATCTATCCTACTAATGAATTATATCTAAGCACAGAATACTTTGATTACGTCAGTTATTCTGCCATAATATACTGACAACGCAATACCAAAATACGTTCATACTACAACTAAACCAACATTCTTACAACACAAGAAAAAGAAATAATATATTCGCCGTACCCAAAGTAAATAAAAATATAGGTCAAAGATGTTTTACCTTTCTTGTCCAAAAATATTCAACTTACTGCCTGATGAGATTAAGGAGATAAATTCAGTTTCATTTTTTAAAAAACAAACCAAACAATGGATCCAATCAATTCCAAGGATACAAATGCATGGATATTTAGATATTAAAAATATGTACAACTTTTTTTAATGTTAATAAAATCTTTTTTATAGTAAAAACATGTAAGTTAATAATTTGTTTGTGATACTTTCTTTTTTATTATGTTGTGTTATATTGTTATTCTAAAGTCTGTAAGTTAGTTTATAATTTCAAACTTAGTTTAATTGTAAGCCGAGATTGACAAGTACATTTTTAGAGAAATACCCACGCACAAGGATCACCCTTTTGTGGGACTTTCATTATATTGATTTCAACTTATGTTTGAATTACTCAAACGTGATTTCTCATTCGGACGTAGTTTTATGTTATAAAAAAATAACTGTATGATGCCTTTTTTGTTGTTGTTTGTATGAAATGAAATATATATATATATATATATATATATATATATATATATATATATATTATAATCACTTCCGGTTCCTTTCGGATGTGGGAAATCCTAAGAAGTACTTCTTTCTTGAGCGAGATATGTGCATTCCAAACTTAGATTCGGACTCTATGTAGAAGTACTCGTGGTAAGATAAAATACTTTGTCTCGGGATATTGTATGTTTTTCGAGTTCGAAATTTTCCATTTCCGGTTAGTAACCGAAGTTTTGTTCTGCCTTGCTACGCTTACTTCATCATAGAGTCTTAATTCAAGTTTGGAATGTACAAATCTCGCTCAAGAAAAACGTACTTCCGGTTTGAATTTCCCACTTCGGAAGGAAAAGGAAGTGATCATTGCATTATTTGAAATATTCTCAGACGAAGAGTTTATATTCTTGATTAAAGTCGTATTTTCTTTGTTTTCCACATAAAGCTGTGTTATTAGGATCTTCTTTTCTAAGGTACTTCAGAGGACTAAAATATATTTTTTTAATTGTTTCTAACAAAAGACATCTATTTTTCCATGTAAAATCCGAATATGCAATAAAGATGTGCATGACCCATTCGAAAAATTTAACTTCCGATCTATTTAAGCCACTTCCGGTTTAAACCGGAAGTTTATTTTGCGTCTAATCGATAGACCATTCTCCATTTAAGTATGGATACTTACTCAGTTTAACAAAAAATTGGTTGGTGCCATCTTATGGAAGGTGAACGGGTGGCTTTGAAGACTGTATAGAGCACAGAAGTAACCAATCTCACTTGTCTAAATAATGGCAAATTTACTCAAAAACTATTCTACTGTAGAATAGACGAGTTAATGTAGCAGAGTAAAATATACTTTCTGAACTACAGTTTGGCGTCTTCAAAAGAAATAGTATTTACCAAATAAAAGTCTAAATGATGGATCATCATACGGTTCCTTAGGGGTCTATATTGAGGCCAATACTATTTGTTGTGTACATTAGTGATTCAAAGGGCATTTTGGGTAATAATGATATGCGGACGACACACTGTTAATAAGTTGGGGACAATATAGTAAAGATGCACAAAATAAAATCAGCCTTTTACAAAACCACATCAGTTAATTGTCACTTAATATCGAAAACACGGTTTACATGGTAAATCAAATATATATATATAACTATTGCGACGAAAGAAATAAATGTATACAAAAGGGATATGGAAATCTATACAGTTAGGGAATGTAAATACGCGTATCTAACTATAGATTGTAACATGAATTGGGAAGCACTTTTCGTTTCTAAGAACACTGTTTCATTGCAGCCCCTCCTATGGTATAATTTTTTGGGAAGTAGCCCCGTGATCAACCTAGAAAGGGTTATTAAAATGAAGCAGAAAACTTGATTTCGCATACCTCTATGAGATATATCCATATATTATCTGTATTATAAATTGAATAAATAAGAAACTACATAAATATAAATATGACATATGACATTTCTTAACTAGTCTAAACTCTGTGTATTGCGTGCATTGACTTTTGATTTGAATTACTGCCCCAAGAAAAAAATTAAAGGGTAAAAGATCTTGACTTTGAAGAGGCCACAGGTCCGCGTCTGCCACTCAACATGAGAGAAAAGCAGTTATCTAAATGCTGGCGAACAGTACCTGTATTTTGCGGAGATTCACTTCGTCGCTGAAATTTGATATGATCATTTAGTGCTTGAGAATTATTTACATTTAGAAAACTTTCAGACATAAGTTCAGTTCTTATCAAAATCTTAATACTGTTGATCTGGAAATCTGCAAGTGTGGATGCAGGACATCTTTACTTAGTTCCTGCACCAGTGGGACTTTGTAAGTATAAGCATCTTGATGAATGACACGTAATACCATACCATGCGAAATTCAAGTATCTGTTGCAGTGAGGATTGACCTCAGTACTTAAGAAAAACATTGAGATTTTTGTTAAACTTTGGGCCTCGAACATTTGTAATTCATTAAACACTCAGTTCAGTTACCTGATGACTCTTCGGCAGATCAAGACACCGACTTCGATCTAGACTTTAAAACTCTTTTTTACTTTGTGCCTCTTGATAATGGCTCCAAAACAGGAGCCGAAATGTCGAGTATTTAATAAACTTAGAGGCGGTTCTCATCAGGAACCTTCATAATAATCACCGCGGAAGCTTCCAAGGACATTTCATTCACCTCTACTGGAAGGATTTCTTCCAACTCACTAATACATACAGCAAACTTCTTATTCGAAAATCCCTGCACGATCTTGCTTTTCTTTAATCTTGCGGAACCTATAGCATCATTCCAAAAAATTTCAAACTAAAACGTCACACCTCTTCATGCTCAGTTTCCAGTATTATTAATAGAGCAAGTTTCGCCCTGTCACGAAATTCCATTCATGCAATCTGATATCAACTTGAACAAACCAACTGACATTTGTATCACTGTTATTCTTCATTGCATACTTTCAACACTCTTCCAATTCTGTGGGACCAAAAAACAGTCACTCAGAAACATAAACTAACACGAATTACTACAAGACAGAAACCCCGTATAATCTCTCTACCTCAGACGAATGTCCACAACTTTTCCGCCTTTCCTTTAGACTCTGAATGCGATCAGAAATTTCCACAAGAAGTTGTAGAATTTAACTGTTAACAACAATTTTCGGTTAATGTAGGGACTAGAATTATTGTAAAATAGGTACTTTAGCCAGATATAATATTTGCGACTTAAGTCGACCCGTACTAACTCTTTTTTGTTTTAAAATATCTTCTACAGTTAGCCAACTTGCATACTTTAACTTCAAAAACTTCCGTTTAAAATATACCAATATCTACCTAGTGAGATAAAAGAAACTCATAACATAAACTTTTGTCTGGAGGAAAAATTAATTGTTTTACCCATGGAGAATAAACAGTGATAGCCGCAAAATCGATTTCATAATAAGGACTCCATTCGAATGAATCCCCGACAATCCTTTGGGACATTCCAAGTAATCGCATTTCTTGGAAATGTATTTGGAAACTTCAACTTATATTAAGTTTGAGAAACGAAATTGCAAATAGTGTGTCGATGTTGTGATAGTGGGTTCGTTGGCTTTCGAATGAAAATTAGGACCGAGAGAAAGTTTTGTTATTAGTCCGTACCCAAAAAACAGACGGAATCCCATGTGTCTTAAATTATATTTTGTAGAAAATTGGATCTAAAAATTGCGAAGTTGTTTTCAAATAGTGATTTAATAATGCAAAAACAATTCTTGTATTATCACGGACTTCATTACAGTTCTGCTTCTTAGTCTTTGTTTTGTTTGTATTTAACTGCTTCTTAGTCTTATTTAAATAAAATATGTCTTTAAACATATATTGAAAATTCAGGCAAAATTTGATCATCTAACGAAAATCTAAAAAAAATAGCGGCTTAATACTGTCAGCAATTCTGTGGTCTGGTGTCTGGTCTTGTTCTATACGTGACTTTAGGAACTCGGAGAATTTCCCTCCAATTTTCAATTTCTCTGCAATTCTCGATGAGAGCTCATAGCCTTTTTGAATTTGTTTGAGAAAAGCCCTAAAGCGATATTTTAACGATTTTATTTACTTTTATTTGTTTATAATACCTGTTATTTATTGTATTTTTCCAGTTTTTAGGAATTCATAGGTGAAAATGCCGAAACATTTCAGCAGCCGTGAAAAAGCTATGATAGCTTCGGCTTTAAATTATTTCACAAGTAACAAAGAAAATGATGCCCCTACTCTACCTGCTAAATATGTAAGTATTTTTATTTGATATTGTCCACTAGGTAGGTACTATTGCGACTGTCAACATTTAGATTTAATATTTTTATAAATTGCAGAAAGTTTCTGAAGTTTTGGGAATCAGTGTAACATCTGTTGAGACAAACAAAAACGAGGCCCTACAAAGTCCCAGAAGACCACATGAATGCAGAAAACCAGTAACCGATCTAAGAGAATCTCTGCAGGTGTGAAATAAGAAATGTAATTTATGATATGTATTCTGCTGGTAAGTAAAATTCCTTATTTCAACTGCACAAAATTAAATGGTTTGCGCTTGAGGGGAATATATAAACGTGAATATATTGCTGAAGAAACTATCTGACCGGCATCTGTATTATGGCTCTAGAAGTTTCTTAAGTAAAGTCCTGCACAAGATAGGATTTGAATTTAAGAAAGATGATCCAAGAAGGAAACTAATGGAATTGGATCATATAAGTGTCAAAAGAATTAAATTTTTGAGAGACTATATTAAGTATAAAACAGAGGGTTTATTTGAATTTGTTTTTTTTTTAGATGAAACGTGGATCTTCCAGAATGGAATATTAGGACATTCATGGCAGGATTCAAGCTCTAAAAGTGTTAAAAAGATCAAAAGTACTGACAAAAGGTGAGTTTTTTATCATTAGCATTGAAAACAGTGATTGAAAATTGAATTATTAGGTTTATTGTAATTCATGCTGGTAGCAGAGCAGGTTTTGTCCCTGGGGCAGACCTTTTGTTTTCGTCTGACAATAAAGACAGG
This sequence comes from Octodonta nipae, assembly GCA_034190945.1. NCBI lineage: Eukaryota > Metazoa > Arthropoda > Insecta > Coleoptera > Chrysomelidae > Octodonta > Octodonta nipae. The sequence goes on along the minus strand of CM067222.1, from coordinate 38,280,368 downwards.
GACTACCACGGTGATATGAATCTTGAAAATTTTGTACATTGGTTTGAACATCAGTTGTTAGGAAATTTAGAAAATCCATCAGTAATAGTTATCATAATGCAATTGCCAATAAACCTCCTGCCAGTACAACAAAGAAAATCGAAATTCAGAAATGGCTAGAAGAAAATAACATTCCTTATGAAAAAAACATGTTAAAAAAAATTATTGGATTTAGTGAACAAGTAGGTATATATTATTATTTGCTTACAAATTTGGTTACCAACTACTTAACAGACACTCTTTGTATGTTTACTGGTTAGTTGATTAAGGGATAATGGCTAATTGAATTTCCTTGATATAATTTTCTTTATTTCATGTACCATTCATTGTTTTCTCCTTCTTCGGGGTTCTGAACATACAAGGCTTATATTTAATTAGTTGGAATTTAGTGAGTGTCAAATTAACCTCCATAACATTACATCATTTGACAATCAAAACATGTATGTAACAAACTGAACAAATACATTAAAAACTGTGTAAAATTTAATACTCAATCAAAATCAAATTTTTATCATGATTTACTTAAAAATTAATATTTTAGTCTCCATTATTACAGCTGTTTGCTGTTTATGTGTTGTCAATAAAATGTTCATAGAAAAAAGATATATAAGAATTGCCAAACATACAATTGTGTTCAATAACAAACAATTTTCTCTCAAAAGCATTTTGAAATGACATGGATGATGGCAATTCTTTGAAGCTTTGGTGTGCCACTGATGTTCAAACAAGTTTTGTAACTAAACTCTAAATTTTAATGTTTCTCATTTGCCACTCCAAGTGGTATCTACATACTTTCCTCCATGAAGATGGCAGCTTGGTATTGATATGTAAATAATTTTTGGTGTTAAGCTATAAAATTTAATTATTTTATTTATCGAAGTATAGTGGTGTACTTGAATCTGTATTTCCAGATTCAAGTACACCACTAGTTTCTCAGTGACAAAAAAATCATTAATTTCTACATAAAGAGCAGGCATGTAGAACTGGGGTGATGAAGTAAATATGCCATCATATGGCAGATCAGTTTATATAAATCTTTTATTGATTGATGAACTATTAAACAGTATATATATATATATATATATATATATATATATATATATATATATATATACACCGTACCGGCCCGGACCCGTCCAATAACAACTCAACAGGAAATAACAAATCAGCAAGCGGGAGGCGTGCCCACTGAGCGCCCAGTGCGAATCACACGCAGCCGTTCACGGTGCCAATCAATAGGCGCCGAGCCGCGACTATATAACGGCGCGAGCGCTTCAGAAAATCATAGTATTCGAGTAACTAGCAGCGAAAGCAGAAGGCTACGAGAATTATGTGAACCGACCTGAAGAGGGCAGATGTGACTCTGCCGAAACGTCGTCATTTTACCATCGATCCCGACAGGGATCAGTTATCAACTACGCGGATGAATTCCCGGAAACCATCTAATACATATTTGAAATGTGACTATAAAAATGTTTTAATTTCTACCAAAAAGTACTTATGTTGATTAATAATAAAATGATTTGTTCAATATGTTATCTATAAATGCTTTATTTTTATGATGTGAGTTAGTTCAACATATTCAATTATAATTTATATGTTTCCACAAATTACAGACACATAATGATAAAACACAAAATGTTTTTATAATTCATTTCAACAGTCCTTGCAAAAATACGTAACTCTGGTGTTTCAGAATTAATGCAATTAGGTTCTGAAGTATAAGTCATATTCATACTCAGTTAAGTAAGTAATCTTGCTCACAAAGCTGATTCATTATCACAGGAGCAATTACACTATTTTGTATAGATTTATAAAATCATTACCTCTTAAAAATGCTGCAACTTCTGTACATTACTTAATTCAGTAATCTTTAGAATGAATTTGTGGATTTATCTCTTTTAATGAAACAAATTTTTAGAGAACATTCATATTAATATTAAGTTTCTGTAAATCTTGTTTTCACACAACCGAGTAGGAAAAATGAGCATAGATTTGAAGGACTTCTTGGTGTCATATAAAAAAGAATTAGAGTCTCAAAATCGAAACAGATAAAATAAAGTATTTTCATGTACTTTATTGTGTTGAAAGTATTATAAAGTACAGGTGCCAACCATAATTGCAACATAGGCATTAAATAAAAATTATATAAATGGTGTGGAAGTAGTAGAGTAAGTCCGAAAACTCACAAATTTTTAAAATGGTTTTATACAGTAAGGTACATTTTTTGAGAATAAAACCATTTTAAAGATTTGAGTTTTGGGACCTACTCTACTACTTCCACACATTTCCAAATGAACCAATTCTTCATAGTAAAAACTCTATATTTATATTCTAACTTCATTTACAAATCTGTCATAAAATCAAATAATTTTCTAATCATATTTAGAATTAAAATGTTTTTCCAGTGATTTGTTGAGTGAGTTTGTTCACTGTCACTTTAGTTCTCACACTGTCCACTTCAAATGTTTCTCAAAAAGTTGTGTAAAACAGGAGCTGGACTGCATCGATTGACAAATATTCCAAATTGAATTTCTATAACCTTGTACTCTCTTTTTATCCTACAGTTAAAAAATCTTGTTTGTGAGTTTTATTACTCAATGGATATGGTTTTAGTATCCTCTCTGTAAGGTGGAAAGACGACCCCATCTACCATGAGATATAGTATTATATTTATTTTATTATATTTCCACCAGGTAAGCCCTTACCTTCTGGTATATCTAATGGATTTATTAGGCTGTATAATGTCTGACGCAATGAACTTTAGCAAATACTCCACCACTTGAAGCTATTTAATATTAAAATAAAGTGATTGTGCTGATTTAGGAGCATCAAAAACAAAATGCTTTCCATCTAATGCAACAATAATATATTCAGAGTCAGAGTTGTTCTAGCAATTTTAAAAATCTTGAGCAACAGTTGTTACCTAAATCGACAAACAACATGTCTTTACTACACATATATGTGATAAAACTATGGACTGCACCTTCAAGAAGTGTTCCTTTGCTGGGCACATTTGAAATCGAGAAATTGTTTATTCAGCTACAATAAATGAATACATTATACTTTAGTATACCTCTCCTGTGGTCAAAAATCATGGTATTTACAATTTCACCATAGCAGATACTGAAGAAAATGTTCTAATGGAGAATTAAATGTGGGCTCCCCCATTTTTAAGAACTCACATTTGGTAAGATTCAAATATAAAATCTGTTCTACCATCTGCCTAAACCCACCCTTTTCGCTGCTCTTAAATTTCTAACATATACAGCAATTACTACTTTTATTAATTAGGTACAAGTTTGGACTCATTTCAATAGACAAATATCGTAAGTAACCAAATATATATGCTAAAGCTAAATGCCAAAATGAGGTTATGAATGATGAACACAGATCATACAAAAAGAAGTTGTAAATTCTGTCTATATGATCTGTTATTATAAAGTTATTTTTCACAAATCATACAATTGTTTGGTTTCACGATGAAAAATATTAAATGTTTTGAGAATATCACCAGAGAAGCGAAGTAAATTTCGTTAATTTGTTGACTGAACTTCATGGATAATTTTTACGGATACTAATGAACGAAGTAAAACAATTTTATATGTTAAATCTTATTAATTGAACTTTTAAACAATACAGAAATTATTTATTAAAGTAAATTGTAGTCGAACACTCTGTATTGCATTTCTTTTAATTTCGGAATTAACGGTCATATCGGCAGCGCTGTCAAGTTTGGACCTCTGACGTTATCGTCTTTCTTAATTAGACGGGCTATATAAGCGAATTACTGTTGAATGTCCGAAAATGAGTTCAATTCTTCTTTATAAACTGGTGTATTTCTGAGCACGAATGCGCTTCTGTAAGTTGTATACTAGGAAGTGTAATAAAAATTTCGATTTTGTAATTCTTGTCTTGTGAGTAGAGTAGAGTAGGTTTACGAATTATAGAGTTTTAATAAGCAAAATATTCATAATTGGGCTGCGGGTAATACTAATGAAGTCAGTGGCAGAGAGACGTCATTGGTAATTTAATCAAAGTTATGTTTTTTAATTGGGTACTTATTATAAATTTATAGATTTTTTTCAGGAAATCGATTTGTAGGACTATTTTTGTTTGTCTACACCTTTTTATTGTGATTTTGCGACAAATAAGTTGTGGCCGCCTTAGAAAAATTAAGGCCAAACTTTATGAAGTATATTTCAATGAAACTTAAATTTTTATGCATTAACATCATTGGACTGAAAATTTTACGCTTTTTCCAAAAATTTAAACGTCCAATATGGTGGCCATGTAACAAAAATGAAAGTTTAGGTGATTTGCGGAATAACAAAAGACGATTAACACATGTCATACATGTCATCTTATTTGTCTTGATAAAGTCTCCGAATATTGTCCATCTTCAGAGGTATCCAATTGAAATATGAGATCGAGTGGAATTATAGTTTATAGAGTGGTTAAAAAAATATTTTATATCCACAAGTGTTGCGGATTTTAATTACAGCTATACAGGTGGGTTTAAAATATGTTATAAAGAAATGGTATGATCTACAAGCTGTTCCATTTACCGGATCGTTGAACTATAGGGTGGAATAGAATTTTAAGGATGCATGGTGGTACAAAAATATAGGGTGGAGAAAAATTATAATTATACAATTTGGGTAATAAATTGTAGAAAAACTTTGTTATATAGCAGTTGCATATATGGAGTACCTGAAATATGGGACTCAGTAAAGTTATAATTACACAGTGTGATTCAAACAAGGTTAGAAAAAGTTGCATATTAAGGGTGCTGTAAATAAAGTGTGGAGAGAAATTATAGTTTATAATGTGGTTAAAAAAATATGAGGAAAAATTGTGAAATAGCGTGGCTCATAATCAGTTGTACATATAGGACAGCTGAAATATATGGTGAAGAAATGTTATAGTTAAGTATTTAAAAATGTTATATAGGTTGACCAATAAGCAGTAGCGTATACAGGGTATTTGTAATACATACAAGGTGATTCAAAAAAATGTTGAACAAAATTGTTATATAGGATGCCCCATAAGCAGTTGCAGTTTTGGTGAAATATATTGGGTATTGGTGGATTTATAGTTAGATATTGAAGGAAAACAAAAAAATGTTATACTGGGTGGCCCATGAGTAGGTGTATATACAAGGTGGTTAAAATAGAGGGTGGGTTAGAGTTATAGTTGAACAGGTTAGATATACTTTTTGTATGATAGAACATGAGCTGTTGCATATGTGCAATATCTGAAACGTTGATCGAAGCAAAACTAAACTTATACAGTGTGATTAAAGCAGTGTTAGAAAAAAATGCATATACGGGTGGTTGAAATATATGGTAAAAACAAATTATACTTTCCAGGGAGGTTAAAAATGGTCATATAGTAGTCCATAAGCAGTTGCGTAGATAAGATAGTGAGCGGAGTAGAGTTATAGTTAAGTGTTTAAAAAATAATATAACATTTTTTAAGTAGTGGCTCCAAAGCAGATGAACATATATGGTGGTTAAAGTATTTTGTAGAGTAAAATTATGATTATACAGTAAGGTTCAAAAATAAGTTAAAATGTTTGACTGATTGGCAGCAGTATATACAGGATGTAGATGGAAGTAGAGTTATAGTTATACAAGGCGGTTCAAAAAAGAAGTTGATTAAAATTGTTATATAGGGTGGCGAAAAAGCAGTTGCAGTTTGTGTGAGTGTTTAAATAAAGATTTAGTGTTAGGGTGCCACACTGTGTTTTTACATTTGTGACACCAAGGGTTCCACAGGCAGTTCCATTACTGTGGACCGAAAAGTTTAAAAAATTGTTATATAGAGCATGAACAGATGCATCCTACTATAGAGTTATCTATATCTGAAACACGGGGCAAAGCAAGATTATAGATTTAGAGTGTGATTAATAAAATGTTAGAAAAAGTTGCATATAAAGGCTGATTTATTGTACTTTACAAGGTGGCTCAAAAAGTTGTATTGGGTGACAAATAAACAAACAGTTATACAACATGATTCAAAAAATGTCGAATAAAATTGTTATAATAGAATAACTATAGAGACGGGTCAAAATTTGTTACTTTTTAGTTTAATTTAATTCGTCTTTCACATTGGAGTCAATCCATCATACGATTTTGTCTCCAAGCAATCTGGCGACACTGTTACTGTTATCTTGTTGGCATTGACATTGTTTTTTTTTATTATATTTGATTTAATGAAGGAACCAAGATTATAAATAAATTTTAGCATTTTGCACTGAAGGTCGTCTGTTGCTACTAAACAAAACATAATTAAAGAAAACCGGTTGACAGACAGAGGTACCTAACCGTTTTGTCGTTGCCCATTCATACAGTGATGGGCAAATGCGTGGAACCAAGCAAATATCTCTAGAATTATTAGAGATATTACCACGCCAAACGTTAGTGCTAAATTGGTACGCCAAATTCCTACCCACCCTAGTTGTGCTAGGGGTAGCAAGAAGGTATGTCCGGTAGACTCAGTGAAGACGGGGGGTTCGTTTTATTTGAACGTATATGCCAGATTTTACTTGGCGGATATAAATAAGAGAGAAAATAAGGGCGCCAGGTAGATTCCCCTATACCTTCTAAATACACATAATCAGGACACAAAAGAAATAATATGCATACAACAGTTCCAAAATATAAGTTTAATTTGCGCGAACAGACTAGTACAAGGCGCTAAAAATATGCCATAGGGCACTCTATTAATGCAAAACAGTCTTAGAATGTTTAAGCTAAATATACCTAGAAAAAATGAAATGAAACAAATATACACCTAAGGACAGAGATTCAAATTGTACATATAAACATGTGAGATCCTGAATAACCTGGATACAAATATTTAAATATTCCTCTAATACAATAATTCTAATCATTAGAATATTTAACTAAATCGTCAATATCAAACACTACATTAATGGGAACCGATCATAATTACCTGATGTTTATCATTCAATAAAATTTCAGAATTCCGACGTTGGTGTCTCATCTATACAACACTCGAGCTCGAGGGTAAGTGCAATCGATCAGAATAATAATAATATACCCGATAGTAGGCTAATGGTCTTTACTTTCGGTTAACAAATTCTATTTTATTAATTTCAAATCAAATACTAAGGTTTATATTATTATAAAAATACCTGATAATGAAACAGTAACCAGATACACAAATTGTCACTTATCTGAAACCACAGCTGAAGCTGAAGTTAGAGTCCCTTGCACTCGCTCCACCACTGGAACTCTGATGATAGAAATACCAGAAATACAGTGTTCGTGTATGCACCATCAACTAGTTTCTCTTCATGCTCCATGATCGGCATGATACCATAATGCCAAACCAGGTCTGTGTTCTAGTGTCGTAATAGAACAGCAAAATATAACCCCAATCTCACTGGATGGAGAACAAAACAGGAACGCCGCACGTAGAAACAAAAAAAACAAAGGAATAAATACGACAGAAGAAAAAGAACTAGAACAAGAACCCTAAAAAAAGAAAATATCTATCAATAGTCTGAGAATACGAGAAATCGGCTAGTGAACAAACAAAAATCACTTACCCTATCAACCAAAGGGTTTCTTATACCAAAGGTTTCATTGTGAGGGTGGCCCCAAATACCATGACCACTCTGAAGAATTACGCACAAACAGAAGTTTTCAAATCCTCAATGAGAGAAGTATCTCAGCAACTAATCAATAGTACTACAATATGCTGGAACACAATGTAGGGATTTCCATATAACTCCCGAACTCGGATGGCTTATCAAAAGCCAGTATACTTGTGGAAAATCCCTTAAAAACAACTGCACGACTTCTCCAGTTAACCTCACACAATTTTCTACACGCACATCCTTCCCGCCTTGTCGACGACAATGACAACTGTCAAGAAACACACAATGCCAACCAAAAATATTCGATAAATCAATTCGTCTCAACAGGTCAAATTCAAACATCCTTCAAAAATAACAGAACCAAACATAATAATAAGGCAAAATCAGCGCGCAAACGGTAGGTTATCGATCGCTAACGGAACAGACGAATAAAAGCAATATTTTGACCGGTCTTAAACGCGTTTATTTATACTGAGTAACGACGGCAAAAATATAACGTAACAATCCCCCCCCTTGCTTGAAGAAATTTTCCCAAAAATTTCCCAAACAAGTAGATAAGCTAATCGTCGCCAGGATCCTGCTTAAGATCTTTGGCATGCCAAATGCCCCTAGAATTACTCTGTTCATCGCAAAGCTCGTATGTCCAAGGAGAAAGCTTCCTTTTAATCTAAAATGGTCCAATATACCGAGGAGCCAGTTTCTGAGTAAAGTGTTTAGCTGCATCGGATAACACAAAGTTCCGCCTCCATACTGGTTGGTTAGGATAGTATTCTATCTGCCTACATCTCAAGTTATAACGGTTACAGGTCTTCTTAGATGCTTCCTCTAATCTCTTCTGCACCTCGGAGAACATCTTTCTTAAGGCTAAGTTACGACTACTCTCGCCAGTTTGTTTACCATCTTCTGTTCCGACAAGCTCCGCTGCGACATAGTCAGAACCTGACAACATCATGTTTCTACCAAAATTCACGAAAAACGGAGTTACTTTAGTGACCTCATGATTGGATGTGCGTATTGCACAAGCTATTTTGTCAAGATTTTCATCCCAACGCTGGTGATTGTCGGAAGAGTAAATAGATAACATAGTCTTTAGAGTTCGGTTTATTCTCTCAGTAGGATTGGCTCGGGGGTGATATGAGGCACAAAATTTAATTTTACACTCATAGTCTCTTGCAAGTTTTAGAAATTGTCGGCTTCTATATTGTGGTCCATTGTCACAAATAATGACGCGAGGTACACCGAACTTAAGAAACACTTCCGACTCTATTTTCTTAATTATTGTGTCCCCAGTGGCTTTTCTCAAAGGAAACATGAGCGGAAACTTACTCAGATAATCAGTGACCACCAATATTTATGTATTTCCATGTTTTGATTTTGGCAAAGGACCTACAAGATCAGTAGATATTGTTCCCCACGGCCTGGAGCGTTTTGGATGCGAAGCTAACTTATCAGTGCGCATCTCTTGTGAAACTTTATGGGCCACGCAAGTACGACAACGTTGAACAAAGCGAGCGACGTCAAAGCGCATATTTGGCCAAAAATATTTTTCAGCTACACGAGCGAACGTTTTATACACTCGCAGTGTCCTGAAGTTGGGGGTTCATGAGCAGAGACAATTACCTGAAGTCGGTCGGTTTTAGGTAAGACCAGTTTCCATGAATCAACAGGTACCGATAGTTCAGAAAACTCAGTAGGAACATGCTTCCAAAGTTGTCGATCCTGCTCTCTATAAGAAGAATACTTGAGCGGTTTCTTCCTAAAGCGTTCTAACATGGCTACATACCATTTATCTGTAATCGGCTTCGACAACAGGAAATCCATATTGCAGGGATCAACGTAGTCAATTACGGGAGCACTACGAGAAAGAGTTTCTGGTAGAACGAGATCTTTGCCCTTACGATGTATAATCTTAAAACAAAAACTGCTGTAGTCATACAGCCCAACGAGCAAGTCTACCTGATAAATCCTTCAAATTATGCAACCAACACAAACTATAATGGTCGGTAATCACCGTAACCTCTACACCCTCAATATAAGGTCTCAGCTTTTCAAGGGCAAGGCATTCCCTCTCGGTAGTTGAATAAACACGTTCTTGCCTGGTGAGGGGGGTAACAAATCACACGGTCACCGTCTTCATATGGTTGTAACAACACGGCACCTATCCCATAACCAGAAGCATCTGTCTGGATAACAAACGGTCTAGAGTAATCCGGCTAAGAATAGGGGCAGAGACTAAATACTCCCTGAAAGAATTTGCACATTCTTCCGTCCACACAAATCGACAATTTTTCTTAAGCAAGGCTGCAATTGGTGCGTTAATTGTTGAAAAATCTGGCACAAATCTCCTATACCATGAAAATGTCCCGACAATCCGACGTACCTCCCTGACATTGGTTGGCGGGGGAATCTCTATCATCGCCTTCACATTGTCTGAGTCGACATGAAGTCCATTCCTGTCAACCACATATCCTAAATATTTCATCTCGGGTTTACAAAATTGACATTTCTCCGGACTAACGGTAATGTTGGCTTCCCTAAGACGACGGAAGACTTCATCCAAGAGAGTTATGTGTTGGTCAAATGTCTGACTTACCACCACTACATCATATAAATAAACAAAAACGAAAGGTTCGAGATCATTCCCTAAAACTTGAGCTATCAGCCTTTGCCAACGAGCTGGAGCGTTATGCAACCCAAAAGGCATACGACAAAACTAAAATAATCCCCTATTAGGCACTGAGAAAGCTGTATAGGCTTTAGAATCATCGGCCATTTTGATTTGCCAAAAGGCAGACCTAACATTTAGGGAAGATAGATACTTAGCATCCCTAAGCTTATCTAATATGTCCGAAACCCTTGGAAGTGGATAACTATCGCGGACCGTGACAGAATTTAACTTCCTAAAATCAACGCAAAAGCGATATGACCAGTCCTTCTTTTTAACTAAGAGAGTAGGAGAAGACCAAGGACTAGTTGACGGCTCTACTACACCAAGTCGCAACATTTCCTCTAATTGCTTGTCAATTTCCCTTTGAATTACAGGATTCACCCTATAAAACCGCTGCTTAATCGGTTCGCTATTGGTCACAATAACATGTTCCGTCCTGTCTGTACAACCTAATTGATCACCCATCAATGCCACGTTACGATCCACTACTGCCTGAAGTCTGGACCGCTCCAGAGGACTAAGTACGGTCTAATCAAAAACATTACATATCGCATTAACTCCAACAGGTTCACGAGAAAAATGCCATTCATTACGCCTTAAATCAGGAACTATACCCATATCTCGCCAAAAATCTGCTTCAAGGATGAGTACATGGGGAAGTTCAGGAACGACCATGACTTCTATTAGTCTAAACTTGTCCCTTAAAGACAAAGGTAACTGTACACTACCCACACTACAACATTTATTGTCATTTGCCACAGTACAACTAACTACCCTGTTGTAATTAACACACAATCCAAGGTCCTTAACAATCCCTAAACCCTGATTACCAATGATTGTCCTTGATGCCCCACAATCCAAAAGTCCTAGAACAACTTTACCTAAAATGTTCACCGACAAGTAAGACCTCTCATCGTCAACGGCATTCTCTAAGATATAGTCCAAACACCCTGAAATTTTTTGATTGGAGTCTGCTCAAAAACGACTACACCAATCACCTAGTCGCGCGTCAATCCGTTTCCCTGAGAATTACGATTACAGCCATTACATGTTTTCAGAGTAACACCCTCTTTTTTACATTTATAACAGAATTTACCCCGAACCACAGCACATCCAACAGCGCGATGTCCTGCTTGGTTACACCTAAAACAAACAATATCCCTAGAACGATCTCGATTACTACTTCGAGACGAACATCCTGCTGAAGCCAGATAGTATTTGGTAATTGTCCAATTACCTCCAATGCCGGAATAACTTGTGTCTCCAAGAGCTGTAAATACCTATCTCCGTTTAAAATTTTTTGTAGGAAGAAGGGTCCCACGATTCTGTTGTTATAAATGCCGGCCCAAACATTCAATTTTTAGGGATGTTCTGTATGAGCCTCTTGTACCCAATTAGGATTACTTTGCGACCACTAGCGGCAGTTATGTCGATTAACCGTACCATTTTCAGAAAATTGCAAACCTCTGTCGAAATCGTTTTCGGAGAGTTCTTGAATGAGGCGAATTTTGTATGGATGATATTTTTCTCGCCTTAATATCCTTTCTACTGAACGACGGCTAATTCCATGCATATTGGCGAGGTCGGTAGTGGATAAGTGAGGATTTTCTTCCAAAGATATAGCAACATTTTGAGCTACACCTTCATTACTTGCACATTTTAACCGTCCACTTTTTGGTAAATTGCTAACTGTTCCACTTGTGTCGTACCTTCGCAAAGTTTTCGTCACTACTGAACGGGACATTTGTGTATTCGGATGAACAATGTTAAAAAGGTCACTAACTTCTTGATGCGTCCAAATAAAAGAAAGTAATAACTTATTTTGACAACTACTGTCACTTCTGCAATGAATTTCATGGACTACTAAACTTGATTCAGATTTAATTTGCGCCTGATTTAAACAAACGCACCTGTATTCGACTATGGAACAAGCAGTGCTGTTGGCTATGACGGTATAATGCCACCGATGCCAATAGAAATACAAATCCTTACCGAGCGGTTTGTTTATATCAGGCGTAAATGAAATCTGAACCGAGTTTAGCTACCATCGAATTTTTCCTTTCCTTAGTTACTTTTCTCTTAATATCTCGGTAGGTATTAAAGTAAACAATATCAAACCCGATATTTTTGTATTCGCAATAAAATGTTTCATCAGACACTAAAATACTATACAGGGTGTTTCATTGCAAATTTAAAAATCGACATTATTTCCGGTAAAACAGGAAGTTCAAAATTGTAAAAAAAATTGGAAACAAATAGGAAATCTACTGCGCTATCCACCTTCCAAATTTCATTTTGATATCTCTAATGATTCTAGAGGTATTTACTTGGTTCCACACATTTTCCCATCACTGTATATAGTTTTAAAAAGAACCGATTTCAACTGACTCAAAAAGAAAAAATTAAAATAGTTTAAAAGCCGTGCGTAATCGCTGACACACTTTGGCTTTTAACATTGGAATGATCATTTTATTTTGATTGCGATGAAACAATTCCGTAGTGCGCTACTTAAATGAAGATGGAGCCTGGACATATTTGCTTAAGTCATGTTTTGAACAATTTATAAATGAATATCCTGATATAGAAATTGCTATTGAAATCATTAGGTGAATGAGGGGAAATTCAGATTACCCGTCGTATTTATACACTTAATCGGTCATGCTCATTGGGTCGCTTAATCCCCTGTCTCCTCCAATAAGCGTAGCCCGACTTGGCGATTGGTTGTCGCCGATGCGTAGTAGCAGTGGCTCAAGAAGAGGTCTCTTTGTGAATTACCCTTGCCTGATCCCAGTTGATGTGGTGTTCGGTCCATGCGTGATTTGCTAATCCAGTCTTTGTTAGCTCTCCCCTTGGAGTAGTTATGCGGTGCTCCTTATCTTTGGTGTCCAGTGATAGCTTAATCTCCCAAATCGTCAACTATTGCCAACATCTACATGGAATGGTTGGAAGATAATAAATTGAAGGGGTACGAGAAGCAACCAAAACTCTGGTTAAGGTATGTCGACGACACCTTCAGTATTTGGCAACATGGGGAGCGAGAATTACAGGCATTTCTGGAGCATCTAAACCGATTCACAATGGAGAGGGAAGAGAGTGAGGGCCTACCATTTCTTGACGTGAAGTGTCAAAAGACTAGGACCGGCATCGAAACAACAGTATACAGGAACGCTACACATACAGGGTTTTACTTACACTACAACTTTAATCATCCATCAACAACGAAAACTGGCATCATCAAAACATTAGTCCATAGAGCCAAAAATATTTACAGCACACCCGAGGCCCACAAAAAAAGAAACTTTTAAAATACCTTTTGACGAACGAATATCCGGAAACCATCATTAACAAGGAATTTGAACAGCTGGAGAAAAAACCTAGACAGGAAGAGGAAACCACGATAGCAACCCTATTATTACCATACAACAAATGCTTGTCAAAAAACGTATTTGACAAGGATATGGTATCAAAAAAGATTTCAAGAGCAACTACACCATGATCACAAAAACAAAGCCGGATAATCCTGCAGTACCAAAAAACTGTATATACAGCATACCATGTGAATGTGGCAATCTATACATTAGGGAGACTAAGCGACCACTGTACACCCGGGTTAAGAAGCACCGCATAGATACTCAAAGGGGAGAGCTAACAAAGTCTGGATTAGCTAATCACGCATGGACCGAACACCACAACATCAACTGGCAAGGGCAATTCACAAGAAAGAGCACAGCTATATAAATACATTTTTAAAAAAACAAAAACCGACTTCAAAAGAAAATGAACTAAAAAGCATGAAATAATATTTTGCTACAATTAAAAACTTTTTATGAAGTCGGTGCCAAGCGAAAGTGAAAATATTTTGTGAGGTACATTGATGAGTTGTACTTCGCAACTTGGCTGTTCAAATTGGCACCGACTTCATAAAAAGTATTTAATTGTAGCAAAATTTTGAAGTCGGTTTTTGTTTTTTTAAAAATGTATTTATTGTACAATTTTCAGTGATGCAATGTCTGTAATTGTTAAAGATTTATCTTACAGCTGTAACATTCTATTAACATTTTTTTAATCATCCTTCTTAACAATATTTGTACTCCGCCCTGTATGTCAGCTATCATAAATTTCCAACTGCTATGAGCTACCTTATATAATTATGGACTTTTTTTTAACCATCTTGCATAGCAAATCTTATGGATCACCAACATTTTAATAACTACCCTATATAATTTTATTTTTACACCACTTATGTATATTTATATGCATGAAATTAATATGCAAGTTCATTAAATTTTACTCATTCAAAAATCGCCCGCCTCGGCAATTTTATCACTTTGAAAAGTTGAATTCTCCAGGTGTAAAAATATAATGCTAGGAAAATATGAGGTAGGCATTAAATAGTTACTTGTTCGGAACATACAAGTACATTTTGTATTGGAAAAATGATTACAAGAGCAGTTTCACTCTCAAATCACCCTGCATTGAAAGAATTTTTACAATACGAATCTCACTCTTACGTAGGTTACTAAATCACCCTGTATTGAACACCTTTAAATTAAAAATCAGCTATCTTGATTGTCGCAAACTGCCAATAACTTTTTTAATTATTTAATTTCTCTGTAAAACAATTTTTCCCAATATGAGACCCTAACCAATCGATTTCTATCTATTGAAACTTCTAAATAAGAAAATTTCATCGAAATCGTTAGAGCTTTTTTCCACAACTCAATTATATATATATATATATATATATATATATATATATATAAACAAACCTTGTTCGTTATATAGTATTGGATTATTTCTATTTGATAACAATTTTATATCTTAACAGAATTGAAGATACTTTAATTTGTAATTAAAAGCCCTCTTTGAAGGCAAACTACAGTTAATAAAAATTGACATGGAATGATTACTGTTTACGTTTTAGACCATGTAAAAAATCTGTTTGTGAAGAATAACTTTTTTCTCTGAAAATTATGAATAAAAAAAATCGTTTAATTTATGAATACACACTGTATATTCCTATTAACTGACACTTATTTTGATTTTGATTAATTCATCTTATTTACAATTTACCCCAAGTTCCGAATAGTTAATACCAGTAACTCCATCTAATCTTATAATACCCGCGACTCCACCAAGACATAGAATATAAGAAAATAGGTAAAAAAGTTTTTCCCCATTCTATAAGAAACGATAGAAGCTATGTTATTTGAAAAAAAGTTCTGACCACTTTGGGATATCACGGCACTAATCTAATTCCTTTTCAATTTGCCCCACGTTCCGAATAACATTTTTCAAATTTTATATAATAATAATACCGGCTCCTCCACCATGGCATAGAGTATATGAGAATAGGTAAAAATAGTTTTTCCCCATTTTCTAAGAAACCGTAAAAGCTATTTTAATGAAAAAAATATGGGACCACTTCGCTATCCCGCCAAACAGGATCCAGTAAAATGGTTGAAATCCCTCAAGCCGTTTCCTAGTAATCGGTGAACAAACATAAAAAAAAGCGACATAGATACAGACGGATTGAGAACCTCCTTCTTTTTGAAGTCGGTTAAAAAGAAAATTCATCCAGACGGCATACATAATTTCTCATGAGAATATACTCAGCGAGCCCAGAGTCCAAAATAAAAATGTTTGGAGACCCACTACCCTGACAGCTATTTTGAAAAAAATAATTTTTGACATAGTGACAAAAGTATTTATTTTGATAAAGTTAAAAGCAAACAAGGTTCACACCGGCAGTTGATAGCAAATACAATTGAAAATACAGTAATCCATTCCAAGAGAAATAGTAGTATGGTAGAAGCTATAATCAGAAGCAAATGAATTAAGGATATTGATTTAGCAGAAATATAGAGAAGAGATTACAATTTTAATATAAAATGAAAATGGGAATGAAATAGTTTCGATGCAGGCAGACAAAGGCATAGTGGAACAGCTACCATGATAGGAATGAATTTACAGATAGGGGTGAGCAATCAAATACAGATCAGAGTCAAGGAGAAAGAGAAGTTTATATATTGGAACATTTTATGTCAGTATAGAATTTTAAAATTAAAGGTGATGAACTAACATTTGGTATTTGCATTGTGGTGTTAATTTTATTTCTGATATAAAGAGAACCATTCGTAAAACAAATCCGTTTTAGATTAATTTGATTTTGAACTTCACTGAGTTTAAAGTAAATAGGTAGAAACATTAATAAACAAATTAACTTCATAAACAGAGTCTCAAATAGTCGGTGCTGATAAAATTTTGTGGTGGAATTTTTTATATTTACAAAATAATTTATAGTATTGAAGTAGATAAATATTATTAAACCAGAAAGTATTTAATGAAACGAAAATTCCATTATTATATTATTAGATAAACTGTATCACCTTCTCTTGTTATTTTCAGATTATATGTTTGTGAATAATGTACATAGAAAATTAAATTCCGGATTTCTGCAGAGTGATTTCATTTTTTTTTTAGAATTATAATCCAATATTTCGAATTTAGCGACATCAAACAAGCTATCTTTCGTTATAGAACACAAAGTCTCGCATAATTCAAGTACAGCTCGGAATTTTATAAGCGACTTCGGAGTTTACATAACAAAGCCCTGGATCAAACAGTTCACGAAAATCTAATAATATCTGTTATGTATATCATTAAGCTTAAAAATGAAATGTTCAGTATGTTTTTAAGGGTGAATGATTTGAAGTTGTGTATTAAAGGAATCGTTTCAAGCTACATTAAATATCGATCATCATTTAAATTGTTGACAAAGCTGAAAGAAAAGTTCAATGTAGAGAAAATACGTAAATTTATGACCTTAGATGCATATCAGTTGGCTTTAGCATTATATTGATTAACAAATTACTATCCCAGTAAAATTAGTTAGTAACATACCTATTTGCATATATATATATATATATATATATATATATATATATATATATATATATATTCAAACGTTTAGCAGCCAACGATAGGTGGTTTCCGGGAATTCATCGGCGTAGTTGATAACTGATCCCTTCCGGGATCGATGGTAAAATGACGACGTTTCGGCAGAGTCACATCTGTCCTCTTTAGGTCGGTTCGCATAATTCTCGTAGCCTTCTGCTTTCGCTTCTAGTTACTCGAATACTGTATTCGAGTAACTAGTAGGACCGACCTTTTTGTCAAGTATAAAATGGGTTGATGATCTTCAAATGGCTGAAGAAATGTTCATAAATTAGAGCTAACAACCGTCTCGATCATGTCAACATTCAAAGACAAAGTGCCGCATCAAAATCGATCCATTCATTTAGGAGCTACGATACCACAGACAGACACACAGATACACACTTTACACCCCTCTTTTTGCGTTGGGCGTAAAAAATAACTTTTGTCCTGTAATGTAAGCCAAAAATAATATAGTAAATGATTTACCTGCTCAAAAAACTATATAGTTTTATCTGAACTTTTGAAAACAAAATTGTTCGAGACTTTCTCAGATCGAGTCGAGACCAAGACGAGACCAAGATGTGACCGAGACAACATCGAGACGAAATTTGTGATTCTGCATTTTTTCGAGATCCATACGAGATTCATTAAATTCAGGAGAACTCCTCGTCTAGTGAAGCCCTATTTCCATAGCGTTTTTTTGTTTAATAATTTCCTCCAAATTTATTAAAGTTACAACTTTTATGGAATGTTATATTAAACTACAGCAGAAGCACTTAATCCGCACAACTTCATCGCAAATAACGCTAGTCTTGAAATAATATTAATGGAATTATGAAATTTTTGATAAGCAGCTTTTCATGTAATGTGTTAAAAAAAACAAACTCAAAATTAATTTTCCTCTATTGTTGATTTTTCACATTTGACGTCGTTCATGTTAAACCCTAAAAATTGTTATCATAAGGCAAATGAAAATACGTTGCCCCAATATGAAATTTAATATTGCCGTAACGAACCCTAATTTTGGGATATTGTGCAAAGGTGTGGAGTATTGTTATTGTGGAATTCCTATCCTCACGTTGTAAAATTTGAAATTGTCACGGTTAGGAAAATGTCTTTATTACAACTGTGCGGGACTAATGAGGGTTTGCCTATCTTGGGATTTTAGACCGCAAGCATAATATTCTCACTGCCAAGTGCTAATTTATTTTAGCCGGAAAATTCTCTTAATTGGAGATGGAAATAATTAAAGTGTTTAATTTCGTTTTTTAATATAGCGGTGTGTTAACACAACATTTTTTCTCATAAGGTATGATAAATGTTTTGTGTTACAAGATAATCATTCAAGTAATGTATTATGCATACCTGGCCAGAAACAGCATATTTACGAAAATTTGCAGTCATGTGTATTCATATACAAAATATAATTTTTGACTACACCGGACGGGGACGATACTTATTTCAGAAAACATACCAAAAATATTGTTGGGACTTTGGGTAGGTTATTCATTCTTATTAAGCTCCTGTAATCTAGGACAGCTGAAGCAATTTTCCCATCTCATTCTATTTCACTATCGCAAATAGAGATTCGGGTATAGTGAAAGATCATGTAGCAGGTAGCCACACATTCTAAAGGATAGAGCTATTTCCCACATCCGATTACTTAGGAAAAGTGCTAACTCAAATCATTTCAACAATCAAATATCCCAAATCAAAAGTCAACAATCTACCTGGTAAACGTGTTGGTTTGAATACTCGATACTCCACAAGGAATCAAAAACGACCAACAGGACCCAAGTCACTGGTGGTCAGAGGAAGGGAGCAGACATGGATACTAATAATTACTAGGCAATCAGAATGGTGCTCCTATGACTTTGATCAAAAAATATAGTAGTATGCACCTACAACCATATATACAAAAGAATAAATTAAAGCCATTTATGACAAAATCTCAAATAACTTACACAAGGACAACATTGAGCACTTTGTAGTTGTGAAAGATCTCATTTCAATAAATAGAAAAAATACAAGAAATGAAAGTGAATGAATGCTTTAGGAATTTCTACCACCAAACGAACTATATAGAATGAACTGCTTGTTCCTCAAATAAATAATGACAAAATTGACATGCGTCATTTCATTCCCCTTGTTCATCTATTTTCATATGTGTAAGTGTGGGCCTCCGTTAAGAAACTTTCGCTTCAAAATACTCTACGGCAGGCAAAAAAAATAAAAAACTACTACGAAACTTCAATGTAAGAACTAATTCAGGAAAATAAGGTAATAAAGCGACTTAGATTGACTGAAAAGTGAGACAATACCAGATCATTAAATGAATACGAAAAGCGATGACATTATCAAAAAATACCATACTCTAGCGGCACAAAATCTCCACAAAACTCCATTCAAGAAAATATAATGATCTAAGTAGGGTCAAAAGATAAGATATGCAGATATGCACTTATATAAGTAAGGAATATGGCAGAATACTAATGCTTCCATGGGAAGAAATTTCTAGTCAGTCATTCAGGAATCCTGAAATCATTTTGTGCCCAAAAGTCTCTCCGAGTAGAAAAAGGAAGTTAAAAGATAATTTATCATTTGTAAAATGTTTTCCTATCAAGTGAACTTTGTGTTCTAGATGATGATATTCTTAAGAAATCAGATATGATTCAACCAAAACGAAACCAAAAACGATGTAATCACATTGGTACACTTGTTGGGGAAAGAAATTAACAGTTTACCGCAGGTGTAACTTCCTAGCAGTATTTATATTGCATGTATCAATATATTTGGTGTAATACAAAAATTACACCTGACATGGACGTTAACTAAGTTTAAGAATATACTCCAAACATACAATATAGTTTTGTATTTCAAGCCTATTTTACTATGTGTGTTGGTATAAAGGCCTAAAGAAGTATCGTAAAGTATCCTACTTCATTATAGGACTTACTATTAGTACTTACAGCCCTTTTTAGCGTTCCCCCGGTAAGACAAATAACAAAAATCTTGTATTGATATGAGTTGCTAAAAAAATGGGAGTCTATTTAAATATTGTTTGTAAACAAGTTTTCTTTTTGAAAGGGTTAAATAACCTCGACTACCTAAAGATGGCTGCGTGGTGGCGCACTCTGGCGGTTGGATTAGTTCACAGCGTAACCTGGCATTAACGTCAAAACTTTAGTCTTTAAAAAAGAATTTTAATCTCGAACCCAAAGACTTTCGCCGTGAAACCCAAAAACAAGTAGTTTTGGTATAGTATCGTTGGTTTAGAACAGGGTTCATAATCATTTGCGTATATTGAACTTTGCTAGAATATTTGTGATATTAGATATAAATTGGATGGCAAGGCAATTATTCAGTACTTAGAATGTACGAATATGTCTCTTCCAGAAATGAAGGCAGAGCATTTATTGAAGCGATAATTATGGTAGTGAACCTTTCTTAGAACTTTGATATACTCTTACAGCTTAGATTTCTGTGTAACGAACAGGAACCAGAGTATATAATAAGAGCCGTCATTTATAGAAGATCAATAAATTATAGTAAATAAACAAATATTACATCCAATTAATATACAAAAATAGCATTTCGTTATAATAAATTATCCAATTCTCTCTTTGCGATATTTTAAATTAGTTGCCGCTACAGTGGTGTCTTGACCAGGTTTTTATTATAAAGTAAACATTTTATATTAATATTTCTAAATAATAATTTAATTTAATATAGAAAATTAATTTCAATCTGTAAGGTTTAGTGTGTATTATTAAATTTCTTAATATCCGTGTAGATAAAGCTAACCACTATATAATCTCAAAATGTACTTTCTATAAACAAAAACAACTAAATGAAGCTTAGGCCATAAACAGGTAAAATAAGCCAAACTAAAACATTTAGATTTATAATCATTCTTATTTATTTTTCTTGACACAAACGTTACAGGAAGAGGTTAAAAATGCATATAAAATAAAACAGGTTTAGATGATAATATTCATAGTTAATGAATCCGAAGATTTCCAAACACCAAAAATATTTATACATAACACAAATGGTAATGCATAAACCACTGTCAAGTTGAAATTCAAATAGAAATTTTGGGACAAGAAGATATATGAGTAATAATAAAAATTAACATAAAAAATGCGGGACAGAAGATGTTGGACTGAATGTTCTAATCAATCATTATTGTTAGAAAAAATCTTTTAAACATTTATTAATAGAAAAAAATCAGATGACAGCTTTAGCTGGTGTTAGTTTTAACAATTTCTATTTTCTGTACAATGAATGAGTGATGCAGACAAATGTTCGATATTAAAAAACGGATTATTATATTTTTAATGAAACAGTACCACTATAAAATTTTCCCAGTTCATTGATCAACAATTTCAGGAATTTTCATGCAGTCTTACACCATTTAGTTAGTGGAACAACAAATTTGTTGTTTTGGTCGAGTAAACGATTTGTTTACAGAATTTTACCACAATGTTTTAAAGAATAATAACTAATGGATTTTAAAGGATTTAAAATTGAAGTACCATCAATTTTAGATGATAAAATTAGCTGTTATTTACAAAAAAAAGGTTTACTGGAAAACATTTGGAAGGAATTACACCTGACGGGTTCATCGGCTTGAAGTCTAATGCAATAGGCGGTTGAAAACGTTGACTTTTAAATTTGTATAGACAGCCTAGTATTCTTGATGTACTTGAAGATGGTGATATAGTTCTGGCTGACAAAGGTTTCGCACTTTCTTTTAGTGGAATTGAAGATACCTTTCAATTGCCAAAGCAAGAATCCAAATTTGTTTTATTACACAGATGATACCTATTGTACATATGATTAGTTTGTCGATAAGCAGCCACCTATTACTAATGATACAAATAAAAGATATAGACCAGGGAAAATGCTAAAACATTTCTCAAAAAATTCATTCCTGAAGAGGAGTTTTCATACTTTTTGACAACCCTCTATAATTTATCATTTATTTCACTAAGTTCTATATGTTGAGTAATGAACTCATTTTAACTTAATGTAAAATATGTTTCACTCAGTGTTGTTGCAAATATTAAAGAATCTTTCTTCTAATAAAACTTGTTTTATTTCTAATATTGATATCAGTAACAACTGTTCTTTGCATGGTACTTTTGAGAACTCAAATAAGTTCAATATTGTTCGAAGTAAGTCTTCACTCTTAAAAATATTCTCTTTAATAAAATTCCGTTGTAACTCGTAAAACAACACTTCCATTTTTTGCTTGTTAATTAAGAAATAGATGACCGGTACTACAACCAGATATATACATGTTAGGCGTAAATATCATGCAAAGTATCATATTTCGCTGACCAGTTTCCTGCTTCATTATGTAAACTTGGGAACGCATCGATTTGACCGTTCTTTTGATTAGTCAGCTTACTTAATGTTATAAATCAGAGCGACGCGGTCCCACGGTCGCCATTTATCGTTAGTATACTTGTATCATTTAGTTAGATCATTTTAATTTTCAATTTACTGTTTTATTTAAAGTTTTAATTTTTTGTATTTCAATAAATAATTTTTTTTTAAAACTCAAAAGTGATTTACAAGATATAAAATTGGCGCAGTCAGTAGGATTGTCCAACACAGCTAGAATACGTGTACACTCACTAGTTGTGTCGATTTCCAAATCCTTGTGGACAAAAACTTCCAGACCGAGACAACAACTGTAGCAGCGAGAACCCGGAACACGCAACCTTACAGCTAACCAGTCCTCAGCTTCTCCAGAACAGTCTCATGCCAGGAGTATTAACGTATGTACTATTACAATCATCACGTTATTGATTTTGTTTATTTTATTGATTTATTCGATACGATTTTTATGTATCTTGAACATACAGTTCTATCATTTAATATTCATCCACATTCATCTCTATTATTTTAAAACAATTCTTGAAACACATACTTAAACACATAGAGGCCTTCTGTGCTTTTGTGTTCGATATTATTTCTAATATTGCAAATATACCTCATTTACTTTGCATTGCATTTACCTTTTACCTTCATTTTACTACATTTATATTGACCTGTTTATTAATTGCTGTAACAAATTTACCTACAAAAATACCCATACACTGATTTTTCCTTTTAATATTTAATTTGATATATTTGTTTATATAAACTAGTTCATAACATTTCTAAATATGGTTGAAACATGCCAAGGTACGATAGAACCTTACAAACTTGCGGAAATTTTCGCTATTATCCCTGAATACGACGGCAATCCAATTTTCTTAAATACTTTCATCAGCTCCTGTTCGACAGCACAAAATATGGCTGTGGCAAATCAAATAACTCTTTTAGTTTTGCAGATTAAAAACAAGCTAAGAGGCCGCGCAGCCGAGCTTGTTAATTCAAGAAATGCGTCGACTTGGGATGAAATAAAAACACTGTTAGAAAACCATTTCGGTGACTCACGCGACTTGTCCGCTTTAGTTCGGGATTTACAAAGAATGCGACAACTACCAACTGAATCCCCACTCACTTTCTCAGCGAGACTACAAAGCCACGAGGCAAAAATGCACGCGGATGATAACAACCAGAATCTAACAACCAAAGAAAAAGACGCGCAAATTTGTCTTATAGATTCCATGGCTTAAATAGTCTTTTGACCGGACTTGAACCAAAAATAGGCCAAATTATTCGCGCTACAAACCCTTCCGATATAATTACCGCGGTTTCCCAAATACAAAAAGAGAACTCCAATTTGTCACTTGGAAAATCAAAAATTCTCAAATGTACGGAACCCTCAACAACATCAACCACAAAGTCGACCACCTCCTCAAACTTTTGCAAAACAGTGTTCGTTTTGCAAAAGCACCGGACATTTGTATAACGAATGTCTAACACGACAATGACAACCAAACCAACAACCACACCAAAACATTAACAATAATAACCCGCAACAATTTAGACCCAATCCTCCTTATCAATCGGCTAATCAAACTAGGCCCAATACTGATCCCAATAGGTATCCCGCACAACAAAACCGGCCTTCTGCCAGTGGACAATATCAAAGTCCTAATCAATCTCGACCAAATCCCAATTTTTACAGAAACCAACAACTAAGAACCCACCACTTCATCCAAGATGAGTTCTACAACCCTTTGAACAATTTCACAAACGATGACCCTTATACAAATTCATACTACCAAGACGATTGTTCTTATTCAGACCCCCAAAATACAGATTTCGAATACTCTCAAAATGACTATACTGAAACTTTTGAAAGCAATTACCCTGAATTCCCTTCTGAATTACCCGAAGACCGACGACAAAATTTTCAAGAGGTACTTACAGTGGACAAACCACCCGATACACAGATCTGCAATCTTCAAACCCAGTTCGAAACAATGAGTTTACTCGATGACTTCAACCCCAACCTGAATTTTCCGGAACAAGCTTTCCTATAAGCCCCTCACTTTTGGTAAATTCTAAGAAC
The DNA here is from genome assembly GCA_034190945.1 of Octodonta nipae. Classification (NCBI taxonomy): domain Eukaryota; kingdom Metazoa; phylum Arthropoda; class Insecta; order Coleoptera; family Chrysomelidae; genus Octodonta; species Octodonta nipae. The sequence goes on along the minus strand of CM067222.1, from coordinate 38,255,615 downwards.
CTTTTCTACATCAACGACGCCACTAATAAGTATAAACTGTTAATAGACACAGGTGCCGGTTTATCAATTTTTAAACCAAACACTTGTAAAAAATTTCGACACCGATACCCAGAAAACGTTGTTATACAAGGTATCACTAATCAAAAAATCCTGATTAACGAATCGACCTTAGTCCCACTTAATCTTAACGATCCACACAAAGTTTACATCTGTAACTTAGACATCGAATTCGATGGTCTACTAGGTTCTGACTTTTTACAAAATTACAATTGTGTGATTGACTTTAACAAAAAACTTCTTATAACCAACTTCAAAACTATTCCGCTTATGAAAGTAACAGACGAAACAATATCTTCAAACAGGCAATCTCCAACAATTAACCCAACAATTTCAAACACGATTACAATTGAACCGCGAACAGAACGGATTTGCAAACTCAAATGTGATATACGTAACACAGAAGCTATAATAACCACTACCGTCCTAGAAAATCCGAATGCTTTAGTCCAAGTTAACGACAAAGGCGAAATTTTACATCCATCTTAAACGCTAACGCCTGCCCAAAAACTGTAAATTTCGACACTATCAAATTAGAACCCATTCAAAATTACTCTGTAAATCACTCTGAAGAAATTTCGTTTGCAACTAATCCTAACTTCGACAGACAAACGGAGATTAACAATCAACCCCGACTCGAACACCTTAACGAGGAAGAGGCCGAACTAATACAACAACTTTGTCTTGACTTTTCCGACATTTTCTACTTAGAGGGTAACCATCTTAGTTTCACGAATGAAATTAAACATTCCATCGACACAAACAACGCCAAACCCATATACACTAAATCGTACCGTTATCCCCAAATTCACAAAGAGGAAGTCCGTAACCAAGTTTCGAAAATGTTAGAACAGGGCATCATTCGTCCCTCAAACTCTCCCTGGTCTTCCCCTGTATGGGTTGTCCCGAAAAAACTCGACGCCTCCGGGAAACCGAAATGGCGCGTAGTCGTGGACTATAGAAAACTTAATGAACTGTCAATAAACGACAAATATCCGTTACCCAACATATCCGATCTGTTAGACCAACTTGGCAAATGCCAGTATTTTACCACCCTAGATCTAGCTTCTGGTTTCCACCAGATCGAAATTGAGTCCAAAGACATTCAAAAAAACCGCTTTCACTGTAGAGAACGGTCATTTTGAATTTGTTCGCATGCCTTTCGGGTTGAAAAATGCCCCTTCAGCATTCCAAAGGGTGATGGACAATATTCTGATAGGAATCCAGAACGAAAGATATTTGGTGTACATGGACGATATAATCGTTTAATCGCCCACCATTCACGAACACTTAGCAAGACTAACTGACGTTTTTAAAAGACTTAGGAAGGCAAACCTCAAAATACACCCTGACAAATGCGAGTTTCTCCGCAAGGAGGTCGCTTATTTGGGACACTTAATAACGAAAGACGGCGTAAAACCCATCCCGTAGAAAGTCCACTGTATCTTAAACTTTCCTCAACCGCAGAACCCCAAAGATATTAAGTCATTTTTCGGACTTGCTGGTTATTATCGGAGGTTTATTCCAAACTTCGCGAGAATATCGAAACCCCTAACTAAACTTTTACAAAAGGATCAACCCTTTAATTTCAACGCTGAATGCATCACGTCCTTTAACGAACTCAAACGTGCTTTAACTTCGACACCAATACTGATCTATCCGAACTTCGAGGAACCATTCATACTAACCACTGACGCCAGGCTTTTGCAATCGGCGCTGTACTATCCCAAGGGCCAATAGGTAAAGATTTACCCATTGGATATGCTTCCAGGACACTTTGTCAATCCGAGGCAAGGTATTCGACTATTGAGAGAGAACTGTTGGCTATTGTTTGGGCAGTGAAGCACTGGAGACCGATAATCTATGGCCGAAAGTTCCAACTTCTCACCGATCACCGCCCGTTGACGTGCCTGTTCTGGATAAAAGACCCCGGAAGTCGATTAGCCCGATGGAGACTTAAACTCGAAGAATATGACTACGAAATCATTTACAAACCGGGTAAAATTAACAAAAACGCCGCCGCTTTATCACGCATTAAAATCAACCACCTTGATGAATGCGTATTATTCCAAGCTAAAACAAAATCTTACCCCTAAATGACGAAGACGATGACAATACCTCCGAACCTGAACAAAACGAAATAACTACCGAAACGATATCCCAAGAATTCAAAATTTTTGTTGAATTTTACAAAACTGTTTCCTTAATTGACTATAGTAAAATCGAATTTTCTAATTGCCAACTTCTAGACAAGGCAAATAAAAATATTCTAATCTTTCCCCAATCATCCAATCTTCAGGAATTCCATCACGACATATTCGAAGACATTTTCGAAGAAGTCGCTGATTTTGAAACATTTAAAATCAAAGTATTCGCTAGCAAAACTGTTAGCAGGAGACAATACTTCATAGTCCCGCTTCCAAACGATCCGGAAATCGTAAATGAAGTCCTTTTCGCATCTCCCCCTCGAAAACATATTGTGTAGAAAACAACCTTGATCTTCCAATTCTGGAAATGCTTTCCTTTATTTTCTCTGAAAAGGACATTAAGTGGAAAATCTGCCAAAACATCACAAAAACTCATAAAAAAGACGAAATACCACTAATACTCGAGCAATATCATAACGGAAAAACTTGCATCGCGGCATCAACGAAACCATACGCCGTGTCAAAGAGAGTTTCAACTGGCCGGGATTTACTAAAGACATTGAGAACTTCATAAAGAACTGCGTAATCTGTGAACAAACCAAAGCTTGTCGAAAAAACTTGGATAATCCCCTCGTCATAACTGAGACACCTAAAACAGCCTTTGAAAGAATTAACATCGTCATCTTAGAAATTCCTAATAGAAATCACATTTTGACGATAAGAGACGAACTGACTAAATTCTCACAAGCCTATGCTTTGGCAGATAAATCCGCCAAATCTGTCGTTAGTACTATTATGTTGTACTTTCAACATTTCGGTACACCATTACGTATCCACTGGGACTATGGCAGAGAATGTGACAATGCCATACTAAAGGATCTATGCAAAATTTATGACATCAAACTTACCTACTCTAGCGTGGGACACCCGCAGACAAATGGCTCCGTGGAACGATTTCATTCTACTCTACTAGAAATGATTCGCATTCACAAAGCTGAAAATCCCGACGAACACCCCTTAAACGTACTTCTGTATGCTATTATTGCCTATAACAATTCAACCAATAAGACCCATGGCTTCACCCTGTTCGAACTCGTTTTCGGACATACCTCCAGCAGACCCCCAGAGACTCTTTATAATCAAAAAGAACTAATTAGCAAATATGTACAAGACCTAAATAACCGAATTTCTTATTATTACAAAATTGCACGTGAAAAGACTAACTTACAGAAACAAAAAGCGAAAGAAAGATTTGACCAACACGTTTCGAAAAACCCTCCTGAATACAAAATCGGTGACAAGGTATACGTTAAAGAGTCACAAATAAAAGACAAACTCCAGAACAAATTTAATGGCCCATTCCAAATTATTGAGATCCACAATAACTCTGCTACACTTCTAAACCTAAGAACTAACCAACGAATGAAAGTGAACTTTGACAGAATGAAACCATATTCTGAAAACTAACTTTCTTTTCAAGTTTCTTCTGCTGCTCGGATCAGCAGTTTCACAGTACGACGTCAGACCGATTAACAACACTCTCGGTGTCTACTACCATGACGAAAGTCGAATAATTGTATCAAACTATAAATGGACTCTATTAGTTCACCGGAACTTCACAACCCTTAATCAACTATTTGAAAATAATAACAGAATCCACAATACTTTAGAACGAACTGTCGATCCTATGCCTGGCTTCAAATTGCACGATACAGGTGCCTTTCGTGTGGACTCCATCAAAATAAAATTTTCAGAAGTATTTCTAGTCACTAAAAGACCCAAACGCGGATTAATAAACGGTGCTGGAACCATCTTTAAAGCAATAACCGGTAACCTAGACGCATCCAATGGTGAATTCTATACTAGCAGCATAAACAGACATAACCAAGGACAACTACAAGTCGAAAATCTTTTAAAGAATCAAATGAGCGTTACAACCACTATTATTAAAAACTTTAATGAAACTATTCAAAAACTTCAAATAGACGAAAAAATCTTTAACGAAGACATTAACGAAATCAACCTCACGATACATGAACTAAATGACCGAATAGCCACTAATCAAGCCAAACAATCATTTCTTGAAATTTGTGAAAAACTAATGGCTAGTTATTTGTTTCTTGAAGATAACCTTAACGATATTTTAAATTCAATAACTTTTGCTATTAACTCATCTATTATTACACCGGATCAATTGATTGCCGCATTACAGGAGATTTCTCAAAACCTTGTTAAAAATAATTTACCGTTACCAGTCAGATTTTCAAGTGTTGCACAGTATTTAGAAGTAATTGAATTACAAGCTTTTCAAACTTACTCAGATCTAGTATTCATTTTAAAAATCCCTCTAGTAGAGCAACAGCTTTATACAGCTTACCACTTATACCCTATTCCGATTTTAGATGATAGAACTGGTTTTCATCACATCCTTTCTTTTATTCAAAAATATGTAGCGCGAAATGATGATTCTCTTATGTACATACCAATCAAGGACTTGAGTGCGTGCAAACAGTTGAGTCCACTCCGAAAACTGTGCTCCGATTTATACGCGTATCCCATAGACTCAAATGCACCCTGTGAGGCGCAGCTCCTGAAAAACATTCGTAGTGTCCCCGAAACTTGTAAAAGTGCCATCGTTTTCAGTGACGGGTACAATGTTCAAAAACTTGAAACAAATGCGTGGATTGTAATCATATCGGAACCCTTACATGTGACCATTAATTGTCCAGGAATTGACGCTAAAACGGTTACAAACGGAATGTAGTGCTTTGTTGGGATTACGAAAATCCAAGCCGAACCACAAAAATTCATGAACATTTCGGACAATTCTCATCCAGTTTTGATTCCATTCAATTGTTGCAATTCTCATCCTGAGAAATTTGCAATTCCGGACCTTAAGCCTCTGAAGCTGGACGACTTAAACATGGAAGAACTATCCATAGCCAACCACAAGCTGGACCAGTATTCAAGGGATCTCGACGATCCCATCAACCAACCCTTTGTTAATAAAAACATTTCCTGGTTCACGTATGCTACAATAATTATCATTGTAACAATTGTTGTTGTATACAACTCATTGAAAATCATAAGGCACGTTAAGAGACCTCCGAGAAACGACAACTCCAATCCAGAGAGTCTGACTACCCTGACAAAATCGTTCTCCAGGCTGATACCAAAACTGAGGCCCCAAATCGAAGAGGAACCTGAACATCCAGACTTATAGAAGTGAGAACCTTTTTGATACATTTCTATTCTTATTTGACTTTTGTGTTTTGTATATTTTTCGAATTGTATGTAACCTATTTAAACTTAATCATTATGTTCACTTTAATTTTATTTTATTTCCATATTTGTATTGTTTCTGCTTATTTAGCTAGCATCCAGTAAATTCCAAAAGTTGATGTTACAGCATCAACTTTTTTGGTAAAGGGGAGCTGTTAGGCGTAAATATCATGCACGTGTATGATACAAAGTATCATATTTCGCTGACCAGTTTCCTGCTTCATTATGTAAACGTGGGAACGCATCGACTTGACCGTTCTTTTGATTAGTCAGCTTACTTAAAGTTATAAATCAGTTATTATACTTGTATCATTTAGTTAGATCATTTTAATTTTCAATTTACTGTTTTATTTAAAGTTTTAAATTTTTGTATTTCAATAAATATATTTTTTTAAAAACTCAAAAGTGATTTAGAAGATATAAAATACATATGTAATGTAATTGCCAAACATTTACTATGTAATGTTTGGTGACGCCTTCCATCCTGGAATAAATGTTCTTATTGATACAATGAAGGTGAGAGATACGTAAAAGCTTAAATACAAAATTAAAAAAAAAATTATTTGTGAAATGGAATGGGGGTTTAACTTTCATATGTTGGTAACAATTTAAAGAACGATCATGCCAGAGTACTTACGTTTTGTCTTCGCTTGCTCTGCTGACCGCTCTGTGTTGAAGTGGACTGTATTTTGAGGAGTTGACCCCGCACTGCCCTTTAGTGGATTTTACTGTGTCTATTTCACGACCGGTCGTATTTCACTTAAAACTACAACAATGAAGAACTAGAGAGATTAGTTCTTTTAGGAGCGAGAGTGTCTCAACTGTCCGAGACGGTGGATCAAGCGACTCTGGCAATGAGTGTGCGCGTAAAAATCACCAACCAAAAAACAAAAAAATATACAAAAGAAAAGATTCGGAATTACACTGCTAATCCAAAACTTTTGTTCCACAATATATACACTACTCTACTAATAAATATTAATGAATCCTCAACATAAACCGCCTACCGAAATACAAGGTATTACAGCCAGCTAACCCGGAGGGCGCGGGTAGTGGACATAATTTTACGAAAGGTACCCAGTGGCTGTACGAGCTGTAGCCACTCTCGAGATCCCGTCAGAGCCCGGATGGAGTTCTTCAACTCTCCCTAACTGCCATTTGAGTGGCGGTATATTATCACTCTTAATAAGTACTAAATCGCCAACATGTAAAGACCGCGACATGTCATTCCCCTTTTGACGTTGCTGCAGCGTGTGTAAATATTCGTTATGCCAACGTTTCCAAAAAACCTGATGTATTTTCTGGATCAATTGCCATCTATTCAATCTATTTATTACAGGGAATGTGAGTAACAATAGGCTCAGAAATAGTAGATAACGGAGCTAAAGTGAGAAAATGTCCGGGAGTAAGGACTGATAAATCATTAGGATCCGAACTCATGGGGTATAGAGGACGTGAGTTTAGAACGGCTTCGATATGGGTAAGAACTGTATGGAATTCCTCATATGTTAGAATTTGCGATCCTACAATTCTTAAAAGATGCGATTTTATTGACTTCACAGCGGATTCCCAAAGGCCTCCAAAATGTGGAGCCGAAGGGGGATTAAACGCCCAAGTAATATTCTCGGTAGCTACGCCGTTGGCCATATAACCATTGAGGATTTTATATGCACCAACAAAATTGGTACCTTGGTCAGAGAATACATGAGAACATCTTCCTCATCTCGCTATGAGACGTTTGAGACAACAAAGAAATGTTTCATCTGAGAGACTAGAAGCCAGTTCGAGATGAAGAGCTTTCGTAACAAAACAAACAAAGAGACAAAATATAAGCCTTTTGAGGCTGGACACCTCGTCGTTTCCACGGAGTCACAAGAAAAGGTCCAGCGTAATCAACACCGACAACTGAGAAGGGTTTGACTTCTGAGATCCGTGAGGCGGGTAAATTACCCTTAAAGGGTTCCAAAAGTGTTGAGTGATTAAAAAATACAGAGTTTGAAAACCAGGATGTAAGTTTTCTATGTGGTAATTTTCAATAATCAATTGAGTTAGACGATGATTTTGAGGCAACAAAAGAGGAAACCTTTTGTCATAGGGAAGTTCAGAGGCTTGTAAACGACCGCCCACCCTGAGGTAACCATCACTATCAATGAACAGGTTGAGTTTTCTAAGAGTTTTAGGTAAGCGTCTTTTATTTTCTATTATGTCAAGTATATCTGAAAATTCGAGATGTTGTACTCTTTTAACTAACATGAGAAGTGCTTGAAATAACTCGAGTGAACTGAAATGAGTAAATAACTTAGAGTTAGAATTTTGCAATTGTATATAAAGCGTTTACAATATGCCAAAATTCTTTTGAGTTTGTTCAAAGACGAGAAACGATTGAGTAATGTGTCAATAGAATTTAGAGAATAGAGAGTTAAGAAATTATGTGATTTTTCTTCTACCGTACATTCTGTCTGAAGCAGAATATCCTTTTGAGGCCAACATTCCTTTGATAACAATAACCATGTAGGGCCATTCCACCAAAGTTTCTTTTCTAGAACTAATATCCTTTTGAAGTTTAGGTCCAACTAAGAGAGTATCATTTAAGGAGAGAGTATTAGAGGTTTTTGCAGAGGCATCGAATACTACTCTGAGTTTCGTTGTTTTACTATTATGTTTAATAACAGCATGGTGAGGAATATAATAATAACTCCGAGGAGGAGTCTTTTCTAAAACATTTTCCATGTGTCCTTTGTCGAGGTAATCCTGCATGAAGATTTTATAACTATCATAGAGAGAGGGATGAGCTAAAAGACGTCTTTCCAAATCTGCTAAGTGCTAGAAATCGAGTATCATGAAAAAGAGGTTCGAGATCACGAAAAGGAAGAGAGACAATGTTTCTACCACAAGGGGTTCGAGTATGAGTGTCAGCGAAAATTTGTTCACATTTTATATCCTCCGGAGAAGATGTAATATTGTGAGGAACTTCCTCTAACTGCCAGAACCTGGCGAGTGTGTTTTCTAATGTACAAAAAAAGGAGTTCAATTTTGGAAGAGAGGCATTGACTTTACCCATAATAATCCAGCCAAAAACAGTATTTAAGGCAACAGGACTGTCTATTCGACTTTGTATTTTTCCATCCTTGAGAATCATTGAGAAGAGATCTGCTCCGAACAACATATCTATCGGACCAGGAACACCAAAATGTGTATCCGCCAAAATGAGGTTAGAGAATGAATTAGGGCTTTCAAGAGATACAGGTACTTGAGGCATATCTCCACAAATCTTAGGTATTACAAGAGCTTCAAAATCGAAGGTAGGAGTTGCTTGAAATACAGGTCTTATGGTGGATGAGAGTGCAGTTGAAGTTTTCAAACCCAACTGTTCAAGGCCATCAACACTGGTAGGAAGTTTGTAACGTTTCAAACCTAGTCGACAGGCACATGGCTCGGAAATGAAATTTGTTTGACTGCCGGAATCTAATAAGACTAATAAGACCCTGATCTTTTGGTAATTTCCAAAAGCATCCAAAATTTCCACACAAGCAGTAGAGAGGAGAACAACCTTTCGACTAGTACTATCAACCGTAGGTACAGTACTAGTGAGTGTTTGAGACGTAGAGGGCTGATCTTGCTGTAGAATAGCTGGAGTACTAATGTGTGAATCTGAGGTAACCGTTTTTGCGGTAGTGCGAGGAGAGGTATCAAAGTGAAGCAAAGTGTGGTGTTGTTTGTGACAAACCCTGCAGCAAGAAGTGGAAGAGCACTGTCTGCTTACATGTGTGGCACCGAGACAATTTAAACACCATTTGCGCTGCTTCACTATTTCAAATCTATCTTTGGGAGACAAAGTGTTAAACGTAGGACATTTATAAATTTTATGTTTCTCGTTACAATAACTACATTTGTGTACAATACGAGAATCAGTATAGAGTTCTGCGTTACTGATTAATGCAGTTTTAGAGAACCGTTTGATAGGTTTTACTTGTGAGTGCTTCAGAGGAGGTTTAAAACCTCTTTGCAACATAGCGACCGAATCGTTCGCTTTACAATTTTTCCGGAGAAACTCATAGAGAGCTTGATACGTAGGTAATACTGATGATTCTATAGTGAGTTCAAAACTTTTAAGTAAACTATGAGAAATCTTTTTACTTAAAAAAACCGAAAACAATAACAAAAAATGAGAAGCAGAGAAATTGAGTTATTTTACAAATTCGATGCAGTCGATTTTGAATACTTTATTTCCACTAACGAGAGAGAGAGAGAGAGAAAGAGAGAGAGAGAGAGCAATAACCAATGAGAGAATAAATAAAATATTCTTCAACTGCAACAAACTTGACCTATATTTCTACCGAGAGAATGAGAGAGAGAGAGAGATGAAAAATCCGATTATACGAATACAAACAAACGCTAATTAAGTAAAATAAAACTATATCCACTATATGCTAATGATAAAATATTAAATTTTCCACAAAAATAAGCGAGAAACGATTAGCAAAATCAAAAATAAAATAATCTGTCTTGTAGCAACTTTTTAATGAAACGTAGTGTACACTATATTTACCATTTATGAGCGCAAAAAACGAGTAGAGTTTTAAACGAGATTCTACGTTGATATTTTACTTAATTGAGGATTTTTACCGATCGCAAAAATGCGTACTATTATCTAATAAAAGCAGTGCAAATCCGAGCTCGAAGTGGCCAAATGAAATGGAATGGGGGGGTTTAACTTTGATATGTTGGTAATAATTTAAAGAACGATCATGCCAGAGTACTTACGTTTTGTCTTCGCTTGCTCTGCTGACCGCTCTGTGTTGAAGTGGACTGTATTTTGAGGAGTTGACCCCGCACTGCCCTTTAGTGGATTTTACTGTGTCTATTTCACGACCGGTCGTATTTCACTTAAAACTACAACAATGAAGAACTAGAGAGATTAGTTCTTTTACGAGCGAGAGTGTCTCAACTGTCCGAGACGGTGGATCAAGCGACTCTGGCAATGAGTGTGCGCGTAAAAATCACCAACCAAAAAACAAAAAAATATACAAAAGAAAAGATTCGGAATTACACTGCTAATCCAAAACTTTTGTTCCAAAATAAATACACTACTCTACTAATAAATATTAATGAATCCTCAACAATTTTAGATATATATATTTATATATATGTTTTAGGTGGTTTCCGGGAATTCATCCGCGTAGTTGATAACTGATCCCTGCCGGGATCGATGGTAAAAAGACGACGTTTCGGCAGAGTGACATCTGCCTTCTTCAAGTCGGTTCGCATAATTCTCGTAGCCTGCTGCTTTCGCGTATAGTTATTCGAGCACCTATTTTCCCTATCCCAAATCTCAAGGTCACTGAATTGGCCTGTGTATGTTGAATGCGCGCAAGCGCTAATTCACCTCAAAGAATTGCCCCCTCGAAACAAAAATCGACCTGTTTTTTCTTATTGCAATAGTATTGTAAATAACCAAGATATTCAAGGTGGCTCGTTTGAGATGAAATACCCTGTATATATACAGTGAAGACGCGTGGGTTGGAACAAATTCATTTGAAATTCAGGTGTTGGTTTTTTGGAAAAACGCTTGGACACGTCGGTTTTTTTTTGGACTGCGGTTTTTGTATTGATAAACTCATTTATACAGGGTGGGCCAGAAATAAAGTGCGAGCATCAACTTCATTTTTTCAAATGGAAACATTTGTTTGTTATTTTATTTTTTAATTATGCCTTGAATTTTAAGTATTTTTCATGTACAATGTCCTATAACGAAAATTAACTGTAATTTAAAAAAGTACATTTATTTCAAAATTGGAGAAAAAAAAATGAACATATGAAATTAAATTTTCAAATTGTTGACCATTAACTTCCTGACACTACCTAAGACGGTTTTCAAATTCTCCTAACACTTCATTTAGCGTTAGTGGCAGGATTCCTTGTATTTCGGTCCTAATTCTATTCTTTAATTCCTTGATATTTTCGGGCTTATTGAAGTAGACTTTCGATTTCACGTAATCTAACGGGCTTAGATCTTGGGACCTAGCTCGCCATTCGATATTACCTATCCTTTAGATCAATCTATTTGGGGAAATATTGTCAAAATAATTTCACACTGTTCGCGAATAGTGCGGGGGCGCGCGATCCTATTGAAACCATACCGAATCTGTCAGTATATTGGAGTTCTCACCATTCGGGTAAAGTTCTGGGGGTTAAACTGGTTATTATGTCATTTTGTAATACTTTTCCGACTTAAGTGTTCCCTCAATAAAAGAGGACACACAATTGAAGTACCCACAATTCCGGCCCATACGTTAACTTTCTTGGAAAACTGTGTATGACTTTCCATAATCCAATGTGGGTTTCCTGATGCCCAATATCAAAAATGTTGCCTGTTTACTGAACCATTTAAACAAAATGTTGCCTCGTCGGAAAAAACTATTTTACTTGAAAAGTGCGGGTTGGCATTGCATCTATCCACTATTATTTCACAAAATTCTACTCTCCGGTCCAAATCATCTTCAGTAAGTTCCTGAACTAAATGACCTTTGTATGGGTGCCATTTATTTCTATGCGAGCATGTTAGAACAGAAGATTTACTTAGTGGTTTGTGAGGATTTTCTTTGTAAATCGAGCTAATTATTTATTTATGTATCTTCTGGGAGATGTTTGGTTTTGTAATTGTCTCTTAAGTGGCCAAATTCTAGAAACTTTTTTTCTATTTTAGTAACTACCGATCGTGTAATAGGCCGCTTCGGGTACTTGATATTAAACAATTCGCAAACTTCAGCTTGTGTTCGAGTTCTGTCGCCATATCCTACCATCGTCAAAATGTCTATTAGCTGCTCTTCAGTACATATTTTGAAACTTTGCAACTACACTTGACAATTACTAATTTGAAGTAAAATTATAGTACAGTTTCTATGGAAATAAACAAGTAGTAACATCTCCAGCATTAAAAAAAGGGTTTCTATTCATGCGACTAAAATACCGCCAGCAATCATAACAACCAGACGTAAGTAAATAGGTTCAAACCAACAAATACCTTATTTTTACCGTTGTTTTCTTAACTTTAGAAAGAAATGTTATTTTTTATAACTGTTAATTTTCGGTATAGGACATTGTACATGAAAAATATTAGAACTCAAAAAAAACCGACGTGTCCCAGCGTTATTCCAAAAAAACAAACCTGAATTTTAAATGAATTTGTTTCAACCCACGCGTCCTCACTGTATATCTATTTGCTGTACTAATGAACCAAAGATATTTGTGTTAACGCAGACTATCTGTTGAGATGTCCATTTGTATTTCTCAGATTTTTTGGGAATAACACCACATTTCAAATAGTTTCTATCTATATCAGACCCTGAGAAGTTTGAACTATTTTTCAATTGTGATGTTATTCCCAGAAAAATCAGAAAAATACAAACTTCCAGAGACCTAACCTAACCAGATAAAGAGAAATCACGAGTGACGAGAAATATATTTCGTAAAAAGCTTTGGCTTCCAACGTTGAGTCTCAATGACTGCCGCTCTTTTTTAGTTTGTATTTTGCTATTACTCAAACAATGAACAACATATGAAACTTAAATTTTAAGCAATACCGTTTGAAATTTATATTCTCAGTTACATTGTTTCGAAATAAATCTACCTACAAACTTAAACGTGTATACCGTTTTAAGTTATAAACATTGTGATTCCGGGTATAATCTTGTAAACGACGAGAGAAACCTTAAATTACTGAAGTAGAAATAAGTGTTTCAGTTTGGAATTCAAAGTGAGTAGGTGGATTCTGCGTCTACTTCGCGAAGAACGTCTTTTGTTGTTTCTGCACTATTATATTTCGCATGAAATCTCACCAACACTGAATTGATAATTTCGTGATGGGAGTCCTTTCCGTTGAGGTTCTTGAAAGTCTGCTTAGTTACGGATAATGAAGTTGGAAGCTATGAAAGGGCCTTAAGAGACTCAAATTTAATGTTCCTTAACAGAAGTCTTCATTTACATCCGCTATAATTATCGTTAGAAGGGCATTAGATACAATAGTTAATTGCTGTTGTTTACGATCCTGCGTGACAACTTTCCGCCTTGTAGTCAACTCTTACCCTGCAGGAGATTTGAAATGTATATAACGTTGAGATGTGTTTAAGGAAAAATATTGTTACTAATTATGTTATAGTAGCCAAAATTAATACAATAAATTGGTTTTGTGAGGTTTGTTATCGTGTAACTTCTGACGATTTCACCGATTATCGCCGTAGTCACAAAATGTATTTGTTATGTTAAATGCTATGCTAAGATGCTACAGGTACGTTTTCAAATTATTATGAAATTCTATTTTTATAAATATAATTTATATTTAAACAAAGAACCGAGCTTAAACACTATTTGCAATCAATAACTATTTTCTGACATATCTTGACATTTAAATATACAAATATATTTCTGATATTTAGTTTAACGTTTGAGGACTTTTGCCTGTAGTTTGCTAATAAATAAGAGGTTTGGCGTCATAGTTATACCTTAATGCAATACAATTTATAATTAATTTTTCAAGATTCTAATATTCCAGTCTCAGACAAGCAAGGAATGAGTGCATTTTTTATATTTACCCTTATATCTTTTAAAGCAAGCGTTTTAAGTTTATACAAAATATACAACTTTTTTTTTATCTGCTTCAGGATTCGCTTGATTTTTATCAGAATACATATGTATTTAATTTTCTAATTTGGCCCCCAAAAATTTTCATTAGAGTTTTATATTAGTAATAAACTTTCAGAGAAGTCTTTTATAATCCACTGTCTCAATTTTGAGGCTCTGTAGATTGGAAGATAAAGGGCAAAAGAGGTCAAGTTTTAAATTATAAATTATTAAATCTGTTATTCAAATTATTAAAAAATACAAATAAAATATATTTTAAATAGTGTAGTTTCTAAAGTGGGAATTAACTCGATGTTTAATATTTTTGTTAATATCCTTTAAACAAATGATTTAAAAATATGATATATTTGTAATTCACATAATGAGCATTTTATCTGATATATTACATGATGCGTTTGAAAATTGAATCTTTATTTTCCATTTAATTGTATAATTTGTCCCTAAAATTACTATGGGAGTTTTCTAATAATTTATTTTCCGTTTAATTCTATTATTTGGGGGCCAAATAATAGAATTAGGGATTTTTTCATATTTTTCCAATAAACAAAACAATGTCTTATAGTTTGGGGAATACCGGGGGGAATGGGTAATTTTTAAAAATATTTTTTAAATATATTTTAAAATATTCGTTTAAAAAAATAAAAAAACATATTTGTATTCCTCATAATGAGCCCTGTGATTTGATATATTACATGACCCGTTAGAAACAATTATAATTTTTTTATTTTCCATTTAATTCTATAATTTGCCCCCCAAAATGAATATTAGGGGTTTCTCCTTATTTTTCCAGTAAAGTTCAGGTGAGGGGCTATACTTTCATTTTTTTCAAAATCATTCAGCTTATGGTTTCGGAGATAAGGGGGGATGGGTAAATTTTTTTATATTGTTGTTAATATCTTTTAATTAATTTATTTTATATGAGAACCTATACCTCTAATTTTTTTTCAAAACTTTACGTTTTATAGTTTCGGAGATAAGGGGAAGGAATGGGTAAACTTTGGTATATTTTCGCTAATATCTTTTTAAATATTTTTTTTAAATATGAAAAAAATATATTTGTGTTCCTCAGAATGAGACCTTTCATTTGATATATTACATGATGCGTTTAAATTTTTTTTTATTTTTAAATTTTTATTTAATTCTTTAATTTGCCCTCAAAATGAATATTAATGGTTTCTTCTTATTTTTCTTGTAAGGTTCGGGCAACGTTCTGTATATCCTATTTATTTTTAAATTTTAGGCTCAGTAGTTTCGGAGATCAGGGGGGGGACGGTCGATTATTTTAGTTTTTCCCCCCAGAAGTACCCCTAAAATCAAATTTTTTCCTTTTACGATATGTACTCTTGATCGGGTTGCCAAACTATACATTGATACCAAATTTCAACCTCTTCCGTCCAGTATTTTAGGAGAAAATTGCTGTGATGTGACAGAGGCAGAAATCCGGAGTGATATTATAAGGGTATCCGTATATTGTATATAAGGAACCCTAAAAAAGAAACTTAACTAAAAATGAATTTTTCATGCAACAATTAAATACTTTTACTGAAGTAGGTATCAAATAAACAGCAATGTACTTCCCAAATTATTTTAACTTTAAATTGGTACTGATTTTGTTGTCGGTTTTTGTTTATTTTAATGTATTTGTTTTAAAATTGTTACTGGTGTAACGGCTTAATTGGGTGCAGTTTTCAATTCTAATTAACTTTTTAATATTACCCAAAATAAAGTATTTTACTTTTAAACAACATTCATTGTTTTGACCAGTCCCGTTTATTGTTGAATAGAATGGAGTAACTTGATCTCTAAATATATACATGTACTTAGAAAGTTTTGCATGTGATTGTAACTAAGGTGGATCCACTGTATTTGAGAACACTCAATTTTATTGGGTCTGTTAATTGTTATGGGACAATTTGATTTAATTCCAATTATTGTCATTTAATAGTCTCTCGTCTGTGAAATTTCATTTAAAAAAATGTTGAATGAAAAAATTAATTATACTATTTTTGGTGTTGAGCAGATTTTGAGGAAATATTTTTTGTGTGTTTGAGTGGGATATATTTATAATTTAATTCGGTAGGGTTTTAAGAGAAAAAAATAAATGTCTCCTATACTTTTCGTGTTTATTTCGATTAGTACCTAGAAGGTTTAGATGCACAATTGTTCCTAGAGCCCGATGCTGTTTTTATATGGTAGTAAAAGACACTTTTACTTTGTAAAAGCCTTCAAAATTTCCTCCTCAGTCTTTATAAAGTAATTGTGATTACAATTTCAATTAAAACATGAATAACAACATTAATAAGTTATTTTACAAAATTATGACAATTTTTGTGATATTAATAGCAAAATTTTGATATCAATAAAATATATATTTATGCAAGTATGCCCATGAACCAGTAAAAAATTATAGATACGCAAGCGTCTGTTAAATCTAAAAAAATATTATATTATGCCATTAATCTGTAAAGGTATCATCAAGGACAATAAAATTGGTTAAATATGATATTTAATCAACAGGAATAGATGAAATTACATGCACCATGAAAAATACTGTATGGGATATCGAATATATTGTTATTCACATAGTTCTTCTGAATGCTTAGAATCGCACATGCCGCTGGAAGAAAAAAACCTGTTCATAATAATCATGCTCTGTGCCTTTCCATGTTCCAATGAAAACTTACTGATTTCATTAAACTCGAACGTCTGGAAACGAAAAGTATGTAAATTATCATCTTATTGCCCCTGTCACGTACACTCGCAACGATTCGTTATCTTTTTTTCTTCCAAGGCAGTGGCGTACGATAAACCTACATCTGATAAAGTCATTTCCTCTTTGGCATACATAAAAATCACATTTTTAAATTGCCTGTGGGATTTCTCTCTTGGATTTTTTGCTTTCCGATTTGATATTGCTTTTCATAATTCATCGACTTTTATTCAGAGACGAATCACGTTCGTTTGCAGCGGAAGCAAGGTGAGTGTGTCACGAGATAATTTATCACACTGATTTTCACATCCTTCTGTTCTCGTACGTTGCATAAAATGAATCTAGATCAATTTGGCATGAAATGAGGAAATACTGCAGAACGGATTCAGCAATGTGCCGTTCGTGCAAGATCCGTACTTCAAAACGTGAGCTAAAAACATAAAACAAGCCATCTAGAATGAAAATGACTGAAATGTGCTTTTAATCATCATAAGGATAAACGAGATCAGGAATCGAATACAAATAGGTAGGTCATATCAAACTTTGGATTTGGAAACAAGAACGAACATAGAAATTTGCACAGCTAATAAGATCAATTGATAAGGCAGAGGAAAAACACAAAGCAAACCTCTTGGTATATAATGGGGTATGTGAAACAAGAGCACATGCAAGTGCAAGGTTACTCGTGTACAACAAACATCTGAATAAGATAGCTGTTTCAGTATGTTAGCACTGACCATAATTAATGCTATAACAATGAACATAGCTGGCGATTCTCTCGGTGATAGAAGAAAGTGAATAAATCACAGTTTAAACATGTAAAGAGGTGAAGAGAATACGCTAGGACCCTTGAGTGAAATGTAAATTTATCAAACCAATAGTAACGAGTGTGGCAACGTCAATGGTTATTAAAGTAATATCATGCGACACTCTCCTACAGGAATGAATGAAGCACCTATGCAGCAGAACCGTTAAATTCCATCTTAACTTTACAGAGAAATCTCTGTACAGTTGCTATTTATATTTTTGGCCTCGGCATCAGGAAGCCTTGCCAGGTGCCAGCTTATGTGTCCATTGAAAACTTGATATTGTCGATCTTAACCTTTTTCAATATATTTTGCCAATTGACCGCAATTTATGTTGTAACTTGAAGACTTCATTTTTGGTAAAAAAATTTAACTTGAGAATATATTCGTATGTTGTTTTCTGAAAGATAGTTGTGAAATAAGCTCACAATTGCTCGAAAGTATATATATTTTAAATACTCCAAACGTTTGGAGAATTGTGATGTTAATCCCAAAAAGTGAGTGAGTTTATTTTTTTATAATAAACTAATGAATTAGTTAATTTTTTTTATAATGAACTAATGAATTCAGACAAGGCTCCTATCCCATACAGCTCATTGTATAGTTTACTTTGTAAGAATCCATAAAATAGGTTAAAATATCATTTCTTCATAATGTAGGGTAAAAGTACGTGGGTAATTAAGGATTATCCTAATTTACATAATTTCAATATACAAAATCTTTGTATTATCTGTGAAATCTGTGATTTAGAATTCAAGTACTTGGGATTTACCCTTTGTACTGATTACTGTAAGTTGCTAATAGTTTAGTGGTAGGTATAAATTAAAGAAAATTGTAATTTAGATTTACTTTGGTTTACTACTTGATGATGAGAACTTAAGAGTTGTTGAAACGGCGTTGAGTGGCTTAAATAAAGGTTTGGTGTTAGGCAGCAAAACTATGTTTTGAGATTTGTGTACTCCAATGATTCCACGGCATTTTCATTAGCATTCAAATCACATTACTTCGAATTGCCTCAATGAACTGGAAAAAGTGCTCCGAAAATTGATTCAAAGGTACAAAAGAAACCTGAAAAAACAGAATTGATTATAAATATCATAATACTGTTGCCAGTGGTGGTAATGCCGTTTTACGCCTCTTTTTCGGTCGGTATGACAATGGTAGCAAATCACTCAACAAATCGCTTTTGTATAAGCCAAAAGTTTTAAATTTATTTTTTATCTCTAAGGATTAATCACAGATAAATCGTTTCCATGTTGTCGTTATTTGTTCAGATACCACAAGCTGTACCTGTCTCTGAAAAATGAAACGTAAGTAGATTTTCTAAAACATATACGACTCAATATAGAGTTAATAGCTTTCTTGGAAAAGCAATTGAATATATATTTTTTTAATATTATTTTATTCCAGCGAACTTTATTCTCGGTTAAATAACAACGAAGTCAAGCTCCGGAGTTGTTATTAATATTCCTGCTGATGACGTATTTCAAATTTAGCAATTTGAGTTTTATTCGACTCTTCTGAATTAATCAAATTATGTAGGCATTTACAAAGAAATGAATCTTAAAAGGTATTTCCATAAAAAAGCAGTTATGACAAGAAACCGCTGAAAGAGAACAATGTAAATAAGGGATATGAGAAATATAGAATTAGGGAGAATACTTAAAATAAATTCATCAAATAGAACCTTTATTTTCACTTATCTTCATTTTCTTACTTTTCCCTTTCCTTATGCTAATATTTAGGCTTAAGGGAAATAAACCGTTATTAAAATGATCCCACTCATTCGTAACGAGAAATTTCATTAAATTTTCTAACAAGAATAAACGCCTATGGCTCTTCACAAGTGTTTCGACGTTGCTTTATTTTCTTCGAGACAATGCCAAATCAACTTCACAAAAATTTAAACGTCATTTTTAATATCAAGTAATTACAAATTTAGCTTCCGAATATTAAATATCATTATTTCTTCAGTTGGAAACTTTCAGATATAAAACATTAATTTGTTATTGAAATTTTTCTACTAAGCAATGGCAATATTAGGGACAATATTAAAAAATATATCATTCAAGGCACGCAAAATTACTGCTATATTGCCCGAGTCAACGGACCAGAAAGACGCTTAGTAACTTTTAATACCAAATTGTCTTGACCACTAAGCATAATTTGCTAAAATTTAATAATAGGTGTACTCGAATGCCTTACGAACCAAAACCAGGCCTCAAGAAACTTTGTCTGAAGCACAAAACAGTCAAGGTTGCGGACTTTCTAGCACTGCAATTACATAAGATTGAACACTCTAGAAGCGACTGAATCATTTATTCCACAAGCGGATATAAAGTGTACGAGTTGTAAGTATATAAGGATGATTCGATTTGAGATTAAGCTGTACCCATCGAACCCAATCATGTAACAATATTATATGAATTATGCGATTCCATGATTCCTTGTAAACATAATACTTCGAATACAAAATTGTACTGGTGGTATAAGCTCGACTATACATCTTTCTGGCCATAGTCAAATTCTATATTCTACAAATATGCAGCCTCAAGATTGCAAAAGAAACGCAATGGTAAAACAACGAAGACCGTAACCAATTACGACCATAGTCAGGCTCAGATGACGAAGTAAGAAGTTAAAAATGTAAAAAAACAACCTTTCAATATAGGTAATTTAACACTAACAAACTAGAGTTCGCGTAGCAACAGCGAGAACTGCATTTATTAGAATGAAAAAATCGTAGGATCAATTAGTCACTAAACGTTTCATCTTCTATTTATGGAGTACATAAGCTGTTTCGATTAATTTCATTTAATAGATAACATAATCAAGAAGGAATGTACAAATCTACTGATCGGGTACTAAAAAAGGGGGAAAATTTTCTGATTGTCAACAGACAGCTGGAGGGTTTTCAACTCAGGTCACCTCATTTTTTGTCAGTTAAATTTTTCCCACTTTTCCCCTCCCGTAACTGTACCGACCCGAGACCAGCCTGGCTCATGCCGGAATTGTGCTTTTCAAAGGATGATGACCGGTCAAACCATCCACCATTTTTGCACTCATCTCCCAGGCGAATTGGAATTTAAGCATTTAGTGGAGTCATATTAGAGTAACAATAGATGAACGATAAACATAATATTCTTCAGAAACTAATCAGCCCTAATTTTCAGGATTTTTCTTTATAGTAATTAACTGTATTTAGGTTTGCATAAGTCGTTCAGTAAAAATTAATTACCATTACATATTAGTTTTTCTGTAAGATGAAGAGGTTTCAGTGTTTTAATCAGTTTAGATTTTCAGCACACAAACCTTAATAGCATTGTTTATTATATTTAGTTCTTAAAGATATGATATATATTTAAAAATTGTATAAAATAGGCGTACTGACAAAAGTTGATAACACTTAATTAAAAGTGGAAAAAATATTGATGTATATTTTATATTGTTTAAATCACAATAATCGCAGTTTCTAGTAATACGATACTATTTACTAATAAGCATAATTTCTTTACATAAATATCAATCTTTTATTGAATATCTCACAACGGGAAACATCTCTGCCTACGCTATTTGTAAAAATGATTGCTATTATTGCTCTCTAGATTTACATTATTATCATCAGTGTCTAAATGGAGTTTTTGTTTCCATTTTGCTAAATTAATTACATAAATTCATTCTTATGATACAAAGATTAACACCCGTCAGCATAGAATTGCTATAATAAAGTTAGCAATTTTTCGAATGAATCTTTATTAGCAATATGCAGTTATACCCAAATTTTGGAAAACTTAGATGAGAGATGCTTACGTCTATTTTTTTACCGCTGGTTTATTCATAATGAAAGGGTCATCCGTTGAGGTAATATGATCTTTAAAAAAGGTCTTTTACATGTCCAAACGTAATATTCCAAAAACTAAAATGTATATTTTATGAAGATCTATCTTCTGATAAGAAGAAATACTCAGTTAATAAGAATGTTTTAACTATAAAATAGAAAAAAATATTTTTTTATTGTAATTTCGAGGCTTCATTATCTAAGAAATGAACTGAAGCGCACATTAACCGAATTTGTAGGTTTTTTATTTCTCTGCAATATTGCTTATAGTATTTCATGTAAAAGTCATATATGTATCCCTGAAACAAGTTGATGTTGGTTTTATTCTGCTACCAAAACGCCTGTAAATGATCTGAAATGTATAATAAAATACCCTGCTTTGGATGAAGATTCACCTGAAACAACTGCTATTATAAAGAGTGTCTAGATGAAAAAAACCCTATTTTCTCTACATTGCTTTATGGTGGACACGCGCATATCAAAAAATTACTATTTCAACTTTGGTGCTACAGAAGGATGTTGGGGATTTCGTGGATGAAACATGTCAAACGTTGAAATACTGAACTGATTGTATAAACGTTCGGTTCATTATAAAATGAAACACCCGAAGAACACATGTAAGAAGAACAAACATATCTTGCCTCACCAATCTCCAATTCTCTGGAATTAAGAGAGAAAAGAACACTAACCAATGAAAAATATTTATCAGATGTGATTTATTCATTGGTTCATTTCTGGATACAGGCTTCTCTCATTCTTTAACTTTTTTATTTTCGGTCTCTAATGTCTACATCTTTCTGATACTTTTCCTGATATCACCAGTCCTATGTATTAGGATGGCTTCTGAATTATCTCGCCAAATAGTGTCATGTTGTCATGTTTTACCGCGGAGTTTGCCATGTGATAAATACTTTATTTTTAGCTTTAAGCTAGGATATAACATCTTTTTTACATATTACATTTTTAACAAGTGTATACAAAACAATTAAATTAAATTAAAATACATATTTCTCAATTTATTCCTAAAAATATTTACATTATGGGATGTTTTAATAATTTCTGGAAGAGAATTGTATACCCGTAACCCTTCCACAAACAATGTTTTTTCTAACACATTAGTGTGAAACCTCCCTAATTGGTCCCTGTTCTTAAGTTATCATGTCCGATCTTTTTATCAAAAAACCTGTCAGAAACTGAGGAATTAAACCGTTTTTGATTTTATATATAAATATCAAATTTGCTTCTTCAACCATTTGTTTAATATTAAAAATTTTAGCATTAACATATCCCTTATACTCGTATACCGATTGCATTTTAACAGTACACGCATAGCTCTATTTTGCAATATTTGCATTTTATTTATTTCCTGATTATTGCAGTACATCAGTAAGGAGATACAATAAGTAAACTGGGGATATATTATTGCATTATAAATTATACGCCTCGACCATTCGGACAATTTGTATCCTATTCTCCCAAAGTATCCAATTTTCTTACCTAGTTTTTTACACATAATATCTACATGAACATAGGTAATTGTGGATCCACAATTCCAAATTTTTATTTCAAGATCTATTACTTCACTATCCATCTTTATTTCAAAGTTCATCAAATGTTTTACAGATGTCTTGTTCCGAAAATTACATTTTGTTTTATTAGGATTAAGTTTTAATTTTTTAAACCTTAGCCAATTTTTAAAATGTCTAGGTCTTTATTTATTGTTTGCACTACTTGTAAAAAGTTTCTTCTTCCTGCTAAAGATACAGGTATCATCCGCATACAAATTAACAAAACTATTACAAATATATTATTTTATATCGTTTATGTAAGTATAAAAGTGAGGGCCCGGACACTTCCCTGTGGTACACCATATTTAACCTCAATTTTGTGTGATATTTTATTATCTACTTTAGTAGTTTGATATCTATTACTCAATATCTTTTAAATTTAGAAGCGTTTTAAATTACAAACGTTTATCAATTTTTGCTGTCTATTGTCTCAAAAGCCCTTTTTAAATACACTTATTTTTATTTTTTACATCACAAACTGACACGCACTACATGAATTTTTCTTCGGAATCCAGATTGACCCACATAGAATATTTGATTCTGTTCTAAGTATAGAATCAATTGCTCATGCACCAACACTTCTAGAACTTTTATTTTATTGGACGTAGTTCCTCTGGTTGCTTAGGATGAGTAACTTTTGGCACCGAACAACATTTTAAAGCTGTAGGCACTATACCAGTTTCCAGTGATGTATTTATTATATTTAATAAGGGATCCCAATTCAAATTTTTTTAGCGTATTTACCGACATCACAGTGTCCCCCGAAGACTTATTTTTTAAATTATTTATTGTTTCTTTAACTTAACGAAATTTTTTTAAAACCTGAAACTTGTTTACTTCAATTTTTTCTTCCTTAAATTCAATATCTGGTAAAGGAATGCTTGTTACAATATCCTCCACACTATTTATAAAAAGTTATTTAATTTCTCTACATTACCATTTTCATATTTATACACGTATATTAATAGTTTGTGTGTTCTTAAGATAATTTTCTCACTATCGGGATTTTCACAGATTTTCCTTTCGTAAATCTTTCTCCTTTTTAGAATCAATGTCAACTTTGTTTTTTGTATTTTATAGTCAAAATCGTTAACTATTATTAAAGTATTAAACAGTCTATCCCTAGATACTTTTTTTTGAAATTATTTAAATTGTCACTAAAATTTGGTATACAAATAGTTGTATAATTCCACTCAAAGTTTTATTCAAATTCAAATTTATTGATATTTCATATCCATTTCATGGTCACCTATAATAGGATTATTCTGTCAGTTTCTTGTATTTCAGTAAAATTTGTATAAACAAATGTCTTTAAGTAAATGTTGAACCCTACAATCATACTTCAAGATATAAAGCTTAAAAAAAGTCTGATGTCCATACCATTTGGTGATCTGTAGACTCCACCTCTTCTAAATAATTAACAGATGGAAAGTTGTAATCGTTTCACATTTTAGGCGTATATGTGACTCCCCCTGTATGACGGCTATCAGATGGAAGCAATTTCAGAATCTTCTATATCCCGAGTAATATGGGTTCACACTTTGCCTAGGCATGACTGTCTGTTTTGCTATGTGTCCGTACATCCTAATGTTCACAGTTTGATTGTTATGATTTCCACTACACCACATGTGATGCCCATATTGTCATAAAAATCATTTTACGCCGCCAAAGAGAAAAATTAAGAAACCTTCTATATAATCGTTTCGATAAAATTTCATTAACATTTATAAAAAATAATTTGGTCAAGTGCGAGGTGGACTCGCATACTAAGTGTTTCGTACCACCTTCAAGATTCAGATATTCCAGTTTCAAACAAGCAGGGAATGAGTGCATTTTCTTATATTTACCCTAATATCTTTTAAAAGAAGCGTTTTAAATTTATAGAAAATATACACTTATTTTTATTTTTTATTTAATTTTTTATTTAGGTCCACAAAATTAACATTAGATTTTATGCTACGAACAAACTACATATAAGTTTAGGCTCTGTAAATTGGAAGATAAAGGGGAAAATAGGTCAAGTTTTACATTTAAATTATTAAATCTTTTAGACAAATTATTTAAAAATACAAATTCAAATTCAAATTCAAATTTATTCATCCTCAAAGTATTGCTTCTAAATAATTAACAGAGGCACGATGGAAGGACACTTTGTAAGATGTGTCCGTTCAATGCCTCTGTTGTAAAATGTACATAATTTGACAAAGTAAGAGTTAACAGAAAAAAAAAATTAAAATTAAGGGAGACATCAATTATACAATACAAAAATGAGATTAGGGTGAGATGGTTGGGAAATTTTCACTTACAAACAGTTTTAGTGTTTTTTTTTATTAATCTTGTTTATGAAACTTTAGATGAAAGTAGCTCACAAAATTTGTGTTGATGTAATAACAGGTAATTTTTTACTTTTAATTTAAATTTTCTGAAGTTGGGTATTTTTTTTATTTCTATAGGGATTAGGTTATATAATTTAGGTCCAAAGTAAAACAACGACCTTTGACTTAGGGTTTTATTGAAGAATTGGACATTTAATTCCATATTGGCCGTCGAGCGGGTTACTCGATTATTCTTGTACTGACACTGGGTTGGGTTTGAATATAATCTTAAAATGCTTTGGTAAATAAAAGTAAGTCTAAGGTTTAATATTTGATTTTCTTCATAAAGTTTGCGGGTGGGATAGAGTTTACTTTTTTTGAAAATGATTTTTAGAAGTGTGTTTTGTGTTGTTTGTAAAATTCTAAAAGTTGTATTAAAAGCAGCGCCCCACGCCACTACACAATATCTTAAAATGGATTCTACCAATGAATTGTAAAGTATTGTTAAATTTTTTTTCGACAGAATTTCTCTTAGCGTATAAAAAGTGTGCATAAGGGCTCTCAGACGGTTGCTGACTTGAACTATATGTTCTGACCAGCGAACATGTTGGTCTATAATAACACCTAGATATTTTAAAGAATGTACTTTTTCTAGTCTTGGGCATGCACATAGTTCCTGACATTCTGGGTTTTGATGTAGTTGCAAAGAAAATTCGTTAGGTTGATGTATGATTGTTGGAGTAAAAGTTATAAATTTAGTTTTTTTGATATTCAGGGTTAATAAATTGTTATCCAAAAATGAATTTATCAGTTTTAAATTAGCCTCTGCTTGTTTTTTGAGCTCATCCCATGTTTTACCTGTGAAAATTATGGCTGTGTCATCTGCGTAACACACAAGGTGCCCAGAAAATTTGTAAATATTTGAAATGTTATTCATGTACACAAGAAATAATATTGGTCCTAAAACTGTTCCCTGAGGAATTCCTATTTTTACAGTCGATGCAGAACTAGTATTGTTTCCAATTTTCACCCTTTGTGTTCTATTAGATAGATAGTTTCTTAGCAGGTTATTTGTCTGTCCTCGGATCCCGTAGTTGTTTAATTTATCAAGAAGAATGTTATGGGAGACTGTGTCAAAAGCCTTAGCAAGATCAAGGAATACTGCCAAGCACTTCTCCGATCTGTCCAAGGCCTCAACTGTCTCTTCTAAAAAGTCTACCACAGCATTTTCGGTGTTTGAGTTTTGTATAAAGCCATATTGCCTGTCACTGAGGACTTTGTGTTTTTTTAAAAAAATTAACAGCCTTTCTTTTACACAGTGTTCAAAAATTTTTGCGAAATTATTTATTATGGATATAGGCCTATAATTTGTTAACTTATTGGGGTCTTCTGCTTTAAAAATTGGTGTGACAATTGATTCTTTGAATTGGTGAGGAATTTCTGCACATAGAAAGCTGAGGTTAATTATATGAGCTAGGGGTGAAGTAATATATTCATGAATGTTTTTAATTGTGGTGGTTGATATTCGATCAGGTCCTGGTGCACAATTGTTTTTTAGTTTAGATATTGTAGTGGTAATTTCATTGTGTGTGACAGGTTTTAAAAATATGTTGTTATTTACTTTATCATCTTTAAAGAAGTCTTGTGATAATCTTGTTTTATTGATTTTGTTTGCCATATTAGTACCCATGTTAGTAAAAAATCTATTAAATAAATTGGCTATTTCAACATTATCTGATATTAGTTTATTATTTTCATCAGTAAAAGTAATGTTATGAATTTGTTTAACACTTTTGCTGCGACTTGTAATGTTATTTATTACAGTCCATAGTTTTTTATAGTTCAGCCCAGCTTGATCGATTTCGTTTTGATAATAATCATTTTTTGTTTTTCTTATTAACGAATTTAGTTTATTCCTGTAGGTTCTGTACTGTGTTTCAAGTTCAAGAGAGTAACTTTTTATCACGTTCCTTTTCATACGGTCTCTTTTCTTAATAGACGTAATTATCCCTAATGTTATCCATGGTTTAAGCTTTTTTATTTTAGTAATAATTGTTTTCGTTTCTGTACATGATGTTATGAAGTTGTTGAGTTTATTAATAAACATATTATAAGCAAATTGTGGATCAGAATTGCAATTTAATATTTCTTCCCATGATTCCTTATGTAACAGAGATTTTAGTTTCACGTAATTTATCTTGTTCACTATTTTTTTATTTGGTGATTGTGAATCTGGTTTATTTTGTTTTGACGGTGAGATAAGGACAAAAGGTGAGAAGTGATCTGTCATGTCAGTATGAAAAAGAATAGGTTCAATTTGTACTTGTTCTTTTATATAATTTTGTGTTCTAATGAAAATATGATCAATAATGCTAGCAGTTTTTTGTGTTTCTCTGGTTGGTTTGTTTATGTAAGAAATAAAACCGTTGGATATTAAAGTATTTAGATATTTAGTTGTTTCGTTACTGTCTTTCCTTAATAAGTCAATATTAATATCCCCAATAAATACTTCTAAGTTATGTTTTTGTAAGTTGCTTATGTATAGTTCTAAGTTTTCGAGATATTGTTTAATGTTGGTCGATGGAGACCTATAGAAAGCTGTTAATCCTATTTTAATATCATTTGCAAAATAATTACTAGATAGAGTAACCCTTAGAAAATTGCTGCCATTTATGTGCGAGATATTAACTATAGACGAAATATTTTCTTTAAGATATAAGACAACGCCATCACATTTATTTATTTGTGACTGATTGTAATGAATGGAAAAATTTGGTATTGAAAAGTCTTTTAGATTGTTGATTATACCCGTTTCTGATAAAACTATAACATCGAACATATCTTTAGACATTTCTACATATGCCAGTAATTCATTATAATGTTTTTGTAAGCTTCTAATGTTGAAGTGAACAATCCCCAGGCCATTTCTGCCGCCACCTACCTCCTGCTGAATGTATTCATCAAAGTTATTTAATGATTTTGTGACAATCTCTGCGGTATCAATCACATCAAAATACTCAATCATAATGAAATATTTCTTTTAGTTGATATCCCTGCCATGTGAAAAATACTATTATAAATTAAAGATTTTACGGCTATATTAACTGATATCAATTCCAAGACGAATAACAAGAACTAATGCTGTATACATACACCTATATACACATATATATTTTTCCATTACAATATTTTTTTTTAACCAAATAAACATCTGAATAACTAACAATAAAAGATAAATGTTCTTTTTTTTTACAAAAATTTACTTAGTTGTTCTTTGTTTTTAATTACAATTGTGTTATTTTCCTTACTGATATAGATGTTGCCATTTTCCGTCCATACATTTTTTAGTCCAAATTTTCCAATTGCCTCGCTTAGCATTTTTACTCTGATAGTAGTTAGATCTTCTCTGACGACAATTCCAGACCCCTTCAGCAGTTTTTTCCTTCTATATATAACTTGCTTAGTGATAATGTTCTTTAACTTTAGAAAAATCCCTCTTGTTTTGTTTCCTTCTCGTTTACCAATTCTATAACACATTAGGATATCTTCATCTGTAAGCTTCAGGTTCATTTGTTTATTAAAGATATTCTTAATGGTTTCTTTTATGTCTTCTTGAGAGTTTTCTTTCAGATTGAAAATTCTCAAATTCTTTGATCGCATTATTTGGTCTATTTGGTATATTTTTAAATTCATGAAGTTAATTTCTTTATCAGCTGTAATCGTTTTGGCTTCTAATTCTTTAATATTTTTCTCATATTGAGTTTTTAGTTCTTCATTATATTTCTGAAGTTCCGCCACTGTATTTTCAACCTTCACTAACCTCTGTTCGAGTCTGTTTACAACCGCTTCGGCTACTTTATTGGCGATTTCACTGATAAACGACTGATTTTTTATACACTTTGTGATAGCTGATTCTATTTCTTCTCGGATTTCTCGTGTTATCACCATTATTTTCCTTTGATCTTCACTTTGTCTTTGAAAAGAAATGGCACCTTAACACTTAATCACTTTTAATTAAATTTCCCGGCCGTAATAACTTCTGATTTTATAATTTTACGGGAGCTCAACACGCAGTCAACTATTCTGTACTTGCCATATATTTTTCAAAATTTTAGATAGTGTAGTTTCTAAAGCGAGAATTACGTCGATGTTCAATTTTTTTGTTAATATCTTTTCAACAAATGATAAAAAAAGTATATTTTTGAAATTCACATAATGAGCCTTTTATTTGATATATTACATGATGCGTCTGAAAATTTAATATTTATTTTCTATTTAATTCTATAATTTGCCCCCAAAATTAATATTGGGGTTTTCCACTAATTTTTCTTATAAATTTCAAAATTTTAGGTAGTAAGGTTTCGGAAATAAAGCTGGAAATGAGAATTGTTTATATATTTTTGTTAATATCTTGTAAACAATTAATTTTTAAAGTATGAAAAGTATACATTTGAATTTCTCATAATGAGCCCTCTCATTTGATGTTTTGCATGATGCGTTAAAAAATATTTTCTTATTCTATAATATGACCCCCAAAATTAATAAAAGAGATTTCTTCGTATTTTTCCTGTAAATAAAAAAATAGGTTTTATAGTTTAGGGAATAAAGGGGGAATAGGTAATTTTTTAAAAATATTTTTAGTAATATATTTTAAAATATTATTAATATATTTGTATTCGTCATAATGAGCCCTTTAATTTGATGTATTACATAATGCGTTAGAAATAATATTAATTTTATGTTTTCCATTTAATGCTATAATTTGCCCCCTAAAATTAATATTATTATTATATATATATTATATAGTAAAGTTCAGGTGAGGTCCTATATCCCTATTTTTTTTTTGTCTTATAGTTTCGGAGATAAAGGGGGTAATTGGTATTTTTTTGTATTTTTCTTAATATCTTTTAAATAATTTATTTTAAATATATGAAAAAATATGTTTGTATTTGTCATAATGAGCTCTTTCATTTGATATATTACATGATGTGTTAGAAACAATTTTAATTTTACATTTTCCATTTAATTATGTAATTTGCCACCCAAAATTAACAGTACAGGTTTCTCCTTATTTTTTCGGTAAAATTCCTAAATCTCTAATTTTGTTCAAAATTTTACCTTTTATAGTTTCGGAGATAAGGGGGGGCACTCGATTTTTTAGTCCCCCCCCAGAAGTACCCCTAAAATCAAAATTTCTTCATTTACTATATGTACTCCTGATCGGGTCACCAAACTGTACACTGATACCAAATTTCAACCCTTTCAGTCCAGTAGTTTAGGAGAAAATTGCTGTGATGTGAAAGAGGGTTAAAAGCTCCACTCAAAATTTTGACAAGATTCCTAAAAACGCTCCGACATCAGATAAATAATCATGGCATTTGGGTATGTTCTACGCTCGCTATTTATAGGACAAGTTGAGTAGTTAAGTTGCTTTAATATTCGTTTCAACAGAAGAAGTCAGCTGTAGTAATTACTGACTGCTTGTAAATAGTAAATTTATTAGGATAATAAAGACGTCGAAAGTGACAGTGAATATTTGTGTACATTTGATTTGAACCGACCGAATCTATTCCAATATATTATGTTCAATAATTACTTCTTAGTTACTCTTTATGTTACAATGTGTTCAACGATTGCTTTTTAATAGCCGGGTTAAGTAAATGTAAAATGGTGGAACACATTGGCGGAATGCTTTAGAAAAAAGATGATTCAAGATTACTTTTTTATATTAAGCAATTTATTAACGCCCCAGAAAGAGCAGACATCAGTCTTCAACATCTGTAAACTGTTTATTCTTCTTTGTCTGTTCCAATCTAAATCCTAAATAAATAAATTGTCTACTTCTTTTGGTTCTTGGTTTTTAATTTTCTGTTCTAGAAATATATTACACATTTGTTTAAGAATATTTCTAGGTCGATTTTATATGTTATATGGCTCAGCTCCGTTAATATTATCTGTAACTATTTGATACTGAATAAGATGTGGCTGTACTGATGTAAATCCATGATTCTCAACACATAAATGTAAATACACTGTAAAATTTACACTGATTTACTTTATTCGCTAACGATGTACAATATTTTTATCAAGATACCCAATATACTGTATACAGGAATGTTAGACAGTACCTCCTTCTATGGATCAGGATGTCTATATAGTAGAACCAGGATAACTTAAATTTCTTCTAAAGCGCTTGTCCACCGCGATTATCTATACACTCCCCAACACATCTTGGCAGAGATTCAATAATTTCTTCCTGAGGATAACCCTTCTTATGCCATCATGTCCACCTAAGCAGAATCGAGATTCATCAAAGAAGGACTCATCAGCCAAATTCGGTTTCTAAAGGTCATAAATCTTGTACGTCGATCTTGAAATACTTCATTTGTGCCTGTTCGACGTCGGGTGCCTACTCTTCTCCGATGTTGGATATTATCAAACTACAACATTAGTTGGATTTCTGTTCGTGCAGTTAGCGATGTCCCGAAAGAAAAACCCGCCTACCATAAATCAATAATTCGACTTCACTTAGCTGGCGATACAGGTGGCGCACTATTGGTCAAATGGCTTTTTTATGGGAAACCTAATATGTTGAGCAGAAATAGAGATATTGACACAATGTTTTAAATTGAACCTTAGGTTATGTAGATTAAGGGAAAATTATTTAGAATGTCATCATCCACTATTATAGGGGTGGAAATAAGGGTTGAAATGGTGCACATTTCAAAATTTTTGTTTATGGTATATCTGAAAGACAAATACAGATATTTATACGGATATTGTTTTTTAAATTGTAAGGTTATTAATATAAATTAGAAAAATATTTAGTGCAAAGCTATCCTCCTAAAAGTATATGTGAAAATAGGGGTGAGAGGGTGAAAACGCGAAAAATCCCCAAAAAATACTGTTCATTGGACGCCTGACCACTGTTCTAAAGACCATTTCGTTATCATTTTTCACTATAGGGGCGATAACGGGGGTATGGGAGTGAAAAAACAACACTAACATCATTGATGAATCCCGTAAGTGGGTTTTCAGTCAATTATTTTGAATATTTTCCGACAATGTTTAGTTAGATCAATATTTTTTTATTTTTGCCATTTTAAGGGGTTATTGTTTTTGAAGTATGTGTTAAAAGATCATATCGTTATATCCTAGATGTCGGTCTTTACATCTCGCGTCTTCAAACTACAACATTAATTGATAAAAAAATTTTACATGAAAAAATATTCAACAACATTTACCAAACTTTAATCAAGTACTCCTTACTATATAGCATCTATGTTTAACCCAAAACATAGATGCTATAGTTGTTGCGATTTCTTTGTGAGTGAATATAAAAGGTGCTCAGTTGTATTACTTAGAAACTGTATGAATATAAATACAAATGACATACAAAGACAAAGCAATGCCAAGAAAAATAAAAATGATCATGCAACGTTTAAAATCATCACTATACTTCCTTTTGAAATTTGACTTACAGAGTATAAATATGTAATAATTGTAGCTAACTGGGAAATAATATTATGTGAGAGTTAAAAAGTCTAAATACTTTGTGGTATCGAGTATTTGGGAAGGAAATGGCTCGTTTCTTCGACTTACTGAGGACTACGAGGTTCAGTTACCAACGTTCACAGGCATATTCACAATCAATTTTGGCGGGATCGTGTTTGTCGTTTTATACTAACCCTCTTCAGTGTTTTCATGAAAAAGTGTAGTGGATGTGGCCTCCTTTTATACACATGTTATTATGATAGTTATATTGTGTTTGATGTTTTTCAAGTAGACATATGCCAGATGTATTCAGAAATTTCACTCTACTGCTTTTTCTATTCCAATTCTTCTTGACCTAGGTTAGGTTGGGTACCATAAGCGCTTCTAAAGTCAGTCTGTTTGATTGGTTGGCCTCCTCTGTTTTTCCAGTATTGCCATTTGTAATAATTTCAGGGAATGTTTCATTCAGCTTATCTCTTTATAGTTTTCAAAGTTCAGTTGAACCCAATTCTTATTAGCACTATTAAATTTTTCTGGTATTCTACCTGTGATAGAATATGTTGAAAATTTCGCATATTTAATTTTTGGTTGCTTATCATTTTTGCCACTACCGTTTCATCAGCTGGTGCTATACCGTTCTTCATTTATGTTAGTCGGTTGTCATATTAGGCAATTTTTCTATCCCTATGTTGATAATTTTTCTTTACTCGACTGAAGCTTCGTATTGCTGCTTAGAATTCGTGTCGTATAGATCCATATAATATACATACCCTTCGCTTGTAGTGTTCTTCAAATCTCGTATCTCTATTTCGTTTCCTTCTATTGCTGTAGTTTTTGCTTTGGTCCATGATATTTTATTCCGTATTAAACTATTCACAACATTTCTCATTGACTTGATTTATATATATTTGGGCTCAGTTTTCTGCCTTAAGCATATTTACTTACACAAACTGCGTAAGCATAAAAAAAATGTACGCGCAAATCTATTAAATTACGAAAATTATTCGCTTCATTCATCAAATAAGTGACGTGCTAGCAAACATGGATGCGCTTGAGATCAATATGTAACATAATTTATTAATTGAGATTTTGCGATTAAATGTCCGCAGTATCTGAAGAAACTTTCAATGTCTTTTCTCGATTCTTATAAACTGAAAAAAGTTGATATACTAGTGCTAAGTAGAAGCTGACATAGTAGGGAAATATACAGTACACCAGGATATAGCACGTTTTGCAGCATTTCTCATATTAATAAAATTGATGGAATCATAATCCTTGCTCGTACAGACTTAAATATAAGTATTATCGACATCATACTAAGTAAAACTGGGATAATGGAAATTAAACTTTTATTAGAAAAAAAAAATAGAATTGGCATAAAATGTAAATAAAAATCTCCCTCCATATACATCCCATCCCGTTTTTTCTTGGTGATATTGGAAATGAACTTTCAGTAAGTCAACCACATCATATTGAATCGGTGACATAAATATAACCAACCAGAAAGCAACAATTCAAGTATAGACCACATATTTTGAAAACGAAATTTGAAAACAACTGAATTGACATACTCCGCGTTTGTAGTATACTCTTCAATTAGAAATGATTACCCATAGTAATGAATAATATTGAAAAAAACATCACTAAAAAGTTCTTACTAATAATATAATTAAACTTGATTATCATAAGTTAATATGTACAAAATATTTACTTGTTTTCCATGGTGTCTGTTTGTTCTACTTTATTTTTGGCTTGCGCTTATACTATTATTCATAAAAATTATGATGTAAATTAAAATACGTGATAAATTTTATAGAAGTTTCGTTTAAATTTCAATGAATTAGACAATAATAATTTTGATGACTATCGAAACCATCTTAACACAGTCATAGGAAAAGTAGGTATAGTATTTATTTATATATTTAGCAATTTAGGACAGCAAACAGGCCGTAGGCCCAATACAGCATCCACAACTTACTCTAGTACAATTACAATGGTTGCATATTATAAAAAAATATAAAGTCTATACAATACTTATAATCACAAAGAAAAATAATACAAACTTGATAATTAGAATTTGTTAATTTGAGCGAATTTCTTTAATTTGTTTTTTAAACGACGTGAAAGTGGTGTTAAATATATCAATATTTTTACAAAAGGTATTATGTAACATACAAATTCTGATAAGGGGCAAATTAAAACCTACATTTGTTCTAGAAAATTCGACAAAGAACAAATTGTTATTTCTTGTAGTTTTTTTGAGGTATATAAAAGAGAATGATGATAACAGTAATATTAAGAACTACTTTGTAGATAACTAGTAGGCCAGACTGTATTCATCTATTCACTAAAGATGTAATATTATATCTATTTCTGGCAGCCTCTATATCCTCGATATTATAAATGCCCTCAGTTTTAAGAGTTCGCCACTGGTTATACCATCTTTTAAAAATGTTTCAGTTAAAAAGTATAAATTCGCATCGATGTTGTTTAAGTTGACTTTAACTGCACTAGTTTTGGATCGTAGTCCGTGAACATTTTGGTAATAGACAGTTAAACTATTATTAAAATGTTCGCGGACTACGGTCGAAAACTAGTGTAGTTAAAGTAAACTTAAACAGCAGCATTACCATAAAAAATTAAAGATAATGAAAAAAAAACCAGATAATTAATGATGCTGTCGATGAAAACAAAACTAAAACTAACAAAATATTCCAATTTTTTAAAAAAGAACAAACGTCCAAAAATGTAAAGCGAAATTCATAAACATACAGAAGTTTTAAACATATCTAATAACTCCCTATCATCAATGTTCCTAAAACCAGTTAACAAGAATGAAATAATACAATAGATTGGCAAAATAATTGTGCTCCGATCTAAATGGAATCAGCTATAAATTAATAAAAGCAATTCAGCTGTGTCTAATTGATCATTTAGTCTTCATTATCAATTTAATATTTACACTACAGGTATTGTTGCCAGTAAATTTAAAACTGCTGTAAAATACTATTTTTAAAATATGCGCTAAAACCGATATAGCAAACCTTTGCCCTATAAGGGTATCAATTAATTAGCAACATATCGAAAGTTATTGAAAAATTTCTCAAAAATAGACTATTTAATTTTCTCTAGATACAATTTTATATCAGAAAATTCGGAAATGAAATATACGCTGACAATACCATATATGAATTAACGCGACATATGACAAATCAACTTGATAACAATAAATAG
Source organism: Octodonta nipae (assembly GCA_034190945.1). Taxonomy (NCBI): domain Eukaryota; kingdom Metazoa; phylum Arthropoda; class Insecta; order Coleoptera; family Chrysomelidae; genus Octodonta; species Octodonta nipae. The sequence continues at coordinate 38,219,524 of CM067222.1, read as the reverse complement.
TGTTTAACTGTCTTTCTAGATCTGGCAGAGGAATTTATTGTGTTAGAGAGACAGGGTTGGATATCTTTGAGAGTAATATGCAACAAAGGTGGCAAGTCACTAAAACAAAAAACACATACAATGAAGCTTCTGTTTCTAATATTGGTCAAGCACAAGGCACTATTCGGGGACCAAATCAACTCTTTAACAATTGAGAATGGTATAGTAATCTTATATACTGATGGCAACTCTGCGATTTACTCTGGAAATACATGGGAGGAAGTAAAAAAATTAACAGGAAAAGTTAATTATAAAATAAATAATTCAGTTAAGTGCGAGTTGGACTCGCATACTAAGGGTTCCGTACCACCTTCAAGATTTGTGGGTGAATCAAAGTAAAATCTAATAGTCTAGTTTCAGGCAAGCAGGGAATGGGTGCATTTTCTTATATTTAACCCAATATTTTTTAAAAGAAGCGTTTTAAATTTATAAAACATATACACTTTTATTTTCCACACATAGACTTTTTATTTTATCTGCTACATGATTCACTTGATTTTTATAAAAATGTATATTTAATTTGGCCCCCAAAATTAACATTACAGTTTTATTTTATAAATAAACTTTCAGAGAAGCCTTTTATACTCTACTGTCTGAATTTTAGGCTCTGTAGATTGGAAGATAAAGGGGAAAATAGATAAACTTTTAAATAATAAATTAATGAATCTTTTAGAGAAATTATTTAAAAATACAAAAAAAAATATATTTTTCAAAATTTTAGATCGTGTAGTTTCTAAAGTGGGAATTAAGTCGATGTTTAATATTTTTGTTAATATCTTTTAAACAAATGATTTAAAAATATTATACATTTGTAATTCACATAATGAACATTTTATTTGATAAATTACATGAGGCGTTTGAAAATTTAAATTTTATTTTCCATTTAATTCTATAATTTGTCCTCAAAATTAATATTGGGGTTCTCTACATATTTTTCGTATAAATTTCAAGTAAGCCCGAATACCCCTAATTACTTCCAAAAGTTTAGGTTGTATAGTTTCGGAAATAAAGGGAGAAATGAGAATTTTTAATATTTTTTGTTAATCTCTTGTAAACAATTAATTTTAAAAATATGAAAAATATATATTTGTATTCCTTATAATGAGCCCTTTAATTTGATGTATTGCATGATATCGGTTGTGTAATTTGGCTCCCAAAATTATTATTACAAATTTCTTCGTATTTTTCCTGGTAACAAAAAAAACTAGGTCTTATAGTTTTTTTAATAAAGTGAAAAATGAGTAATTTTTTATATTTCTGTTAATATCTTTTAAATAATTTATTTTAAAATTATGAAAAAATATGTTTGAATTTGTCATAATGAGCCCTTTGATTTGATACATTACGTGATGCGTTAGAAACAATTTTACTTTTATATTTTTCATTTAATTGTGTAATTTGTTCCACAAAATTAATATTAGGGGTTTCTTCTTATTCCAGTAAAATTCAGGTGACGCCCTATATCTCTATTTTTTTTCAAAATTATAGGGCTTATAGTATCGGAGATAAGATAGGGGAATGAGTAAAATTTTTTATATTTTTGTTAATATCTTTTAAATAATTTATTTAAAAAATATGTAAAAAACTTATTTGTTTTCGCCATAATGAGCCCTTTCATTTGATATCTTACATGATGTGTTAGAAACAATTATAATTTTTTATTTTCCATTTAATTCTGTAATTTACCCCCAAAAATTAATAACAGAGATTTCTCCTTATTTTTTCGCTCAAATTCAGGTGAGGCCCTATGTCTCTAATTAAAAAAAATACTTCTCATAGTTTCGGAGATAAAGTAGGGGGAATAGGTTTTTTTTATATTTTTGTTAATATCTTTAAAATAATTTATTTAAAAAATATGAAAAAAACATATTTGTTTTCGCCATAATGAGCCCTTTCATTTGATATCTTACATGATGTGTTAGAAACAATTATAATTTTTTATTTTCCATTTAATTCTGTAATTTACCCCCAAAAATTAATAACAGAGATTTCTCCTTATTTTTCCGGTCAAATTCAGGTGAGGCCCTATGTCTCTAATTAAAAAAAAATACTTCTCATAGTTTCGGAGATAAAGTAGGGGGAATAGATATTTTTTTATATTTTTGTTAATATCTTTAAAATAATTTATTTTAAAAATATGAAAAAAATATATTTGTTCTCGACAGAATGAGCCCTTTCAATTGATATAATACATAACGTGTTAGAAACAATTTTACTTTTATATTTTCCAATTAATTCTGTAATTTGCCCCCTAAAATTAATAGTAGAGGTTTCTCCTTATTTTTCGGGTAACATTCAGGTGAACCCCTATAGCTCCAATTTTTATCAAAATTTTACTTCTTATAGTTTCGGCGATCAGGGGGGGGTCGATTTTTTAAGTTTTCCCCCCAGAAGTACCCCTAAAATCAAAATTTTTTCATTTACGATATGTAGTCCAGATCGCGTCACCAAACTATATATTGATACCAAATTTCAACGTTTTCCGTCCAGTAGTTTAAGAAAAAAATTGCTGTGATGTGAAATAGGGAAAGAAATCCGGAGTGATATTGTATATACGGAACCCTATAATTTGGATAGACTTCTTAAAATTCACTCTAAATAACATTAAAAGAAACTATATATCGGATTCGTTAACTTAATCAAATTAACCTAACTCCAACTGAACAGAAATCCATAATAGTCAGACTGAAATTTACCAAATACATAGTAATGATTATTTGTAAACACCTCAAGTGGAGGCCACATATTTCAAAATTGTCCTAAAATATAAGAAATATACATAAATTTTATGTTTTAAGAAATGTTGTAGAAAATAAATATTATATGTAATAAGTAATAATAAATATGTTTATAAGGCCTTGGTACAACCTTTAAATGTTACTCAGAATTATACTCATAAAGTAATATTCAATAAAACTAAGAGATACGCTGCTGAGATATTTAATGTTCCTTCTCTATGTATTCTTTATATATTTGATCCACAATTGTGCTTCGCGAAGCATTCTTACGACACGTCTAAAATATTTGCAGATATTTAATAATTCCTAGTAGTATTTAGCTCAAAAAATGTATAATATGACTCCCAACCATATTGGAACTATAAAACATAAAAGGATTTAAAAATAGCTGTAGAACATACATATCTGAAAATTATGGTTTATACAGTGAGATGATATCTTAAATCAAGTTCACACAATACTGCTTTTTTATTGTTATCTTCACTCTAAATAGTTTAAACACTATCATAACTTTGCTTTAGATCTTTAGATGAAATCATTGATCTAAACGATGGCGAACTTATTTGAGTGTCTTGTAATATTTCTATATTATTTAATGTTTGTGAGACTCAAATTCTCTATACCTAATAATTAATATGTTTAATAAATGTACTAACATTTATTGTGATTAAATATTAAATAATAATAATATTTATAAATTATTAAATATGTGGGCACACATTGTTCTTCTGGTCATTTTGATGAAATGTCGTTAATAAGCAGACGTAATTATTGCAAGCAATGACTACATGTCTAAATTCTTGTTCCTAACAACCTTCCGGGGTCATAAAATTTAGGTTTCGACCAAGACCAGTCAACTCGAAACCAATTCTAATTCGACTATGATGACATTTATAAAACATTTCAATGAACGAATTTGTAACTCCAAAACAATTTGTTAATTTCTGTCCTACCAAATATTATGGCAGCTTTTGAAACAAGGCTATCAATTTTACAGCGAAAGTTTCGAGTGTACATAATTTCAACCTGACTGATCTGTAAACGTTCAACCTATTAATCGGTGTTTATTATTGTTTGTACGTTATTCCTTTGAACGCCTAACTAAACTACAACAGAAGCTTTCATGTTCCAAAATTCAACCGAAACAAATGCCAGCTTTTATCCACCAACAGAATACCATCAATAAGAATGACATTCGAATACGCTCTAACAAAAAATAGTCTAATTCTCCAAATCCAACGGAATGGCAAAAAACAAATGCATATCATCAAATGTAGCTTTGAAACAGATGTGAGCTTTTTCCGAACATGAATTGCTTTGTACACAATTCGGGTCAAGAGATTGAGTATATTTTACATGTTTACGACTTCGGACAAAAAGTGTTTTACTTGTTCGGTTAAGGAGAATACGTTGACCATTTTATGCTGACGGAGCTCCTTTTGCCGTACATGACAAATTGGGAAAAATTTTACGAGCACTCATACAAATTGACAGATAATATGTTTCATATTTGGCACTGCATAGCAATAAATGGGTTTATGTTACGTTAGGGTGATGGATGTGATATAAAAAGTTATATAATGGAGATATAAAAAACAGGAATTATATTGAATTTGTATAACGTGTTTGTTGTTCAAGAAAATTCAGTTTAGGCTTGTTGGTATATATGTAATAGGAAATATAAGTAAAATTGATACCATAAATATTAACTAAAAAATGTGATTATTGAAACTATGACAAATGTGTACAAAAATAAAGAGCGAACAAAATAGAATCATTATGTAAACGTTCAGAACTGAGCATTATAAGACAAAAATATTATTAGTGAGATTTATGTTAGTAAATTTATATGCCCAAGGAAGGTAAATGCAGTATTTCTATTCAGGGGCTTCACCAGAAATGGTTCGTTTTGGTCAGGCCTTCAGATTTTTGGTCAAAGGGGTGAGGGGTCGAATCAGACATTTTCTGTTAACATAAATATAAATATACGTTTAATTCACCAGATACTAAAAAAATAAAGTTTTATTTCACATATAGCGAAATGCCAATGATCGGTCAGACACTCACATATCACTCCAGATTCAGGTAAGTAGGATCCTCTCATTCACTATGCTGAATTTTCAGATGTTTTTTTATTAAGAACATTTGGTTTGTATTAACGGACCTTACACTTGGTTCGAACAGTAATCAACGATTAACCGTTTTCTCACCGGAAAGGTTCCTCTTCTGCAAAATGTTTCCAAGAAGGTTACAACCTGAGGATCAATTAAGTGTTTAGAAACTTGTAGTTGACTAGAGAGAAGTTGAGAGAAATAAACTTTTAAACTGTCGTAATATCTGAATCCAAAATTCTTTCATGGCTTCATTCTTGATAATAGGAGATCCAACATAAAGTTAAAGCTACCACATATAAAGCAACATTTCACATATAGAACAACAATTCAATGTTAGTCTGAAGCTGGTAGACAATATAACTCGTTCCCCGAAGTTTCCTTGGACCTCCATCGTCTTGAAATGATTGATCTCACAACCTTTCAATAACTTTGGATATGCTATCGTCATCAGGTGAATGATGGGAAATTCAGATTACCCGTCGTATTTGTACCGTTAATCGGTCATGCTTATTGGATCGCTTAACCGGAGTTTTGGTTGTTTCTCGTACCCCTTCAGTGTATTTATTATCTTCGAACCAGAACATTGCTTAGTAAGTTTCGACGTTGAAAAGCTCTTCATGAATGTACCATTAGGCAAATCTCTGGAATAGTGAGAAAGAAACTTACCGAGGACGAAACTCAGATGTAGAGGACGGACCTGCTAATAGATTCAATCATGGACTTACTAGAATGTTGCCTCAATAACTGCTACTTTCAGGAAAAGGTTCATGCAAGATGATGGATTGCCTATGGGCTCCCCGTTATCGTCAACCATTGCTAACATCTACATGGAATGGTTTATTTTTTAAGGGTTTCCCCAATACAGTGAGTGATTTATGCGGAAGGTTTAGATATATAATTTGTCATACTTTTCAGTAAATTGGTTCATATTTAACAATAATTGCTGGAAGTGTCGGAAGAAGAAGCCTGGGAGCTTTAATGGAATAAGCTGCCTAATTTCTTTGATATACAAAACAATGCATGGCGGGATATTCCTATGCTATAGATTTCCAAAAAATCCCAGATAGCATATATCTTATCTGTTAAGGATAGCTTACTGAACCCATTCTATCTGCTAAGAACATGGTACCCACAATTGCGGTAACTGGAATACAGTATCAATTCTTATCAACTTTCATGCACATTATTACAATCTTTTACATCATCTTTATATATTCTCATGCTCTAAGAGCTGCATGGATTTGGGTCAATCAATTTGGAAAGAAGAAAGGTAATTCCACTTCACCTTAGTAATTTGCTACGTACAGAGAAGACGATATCAAATACTTACTATAGCTCACTATATCACTCATTATTACAGAACAACAGCACAAATTGAATTAGTTTTTGATCCAAAGCAAGCAGAAATGTAAATTTCACGATCTTCAAAGTTCAATGCGCCATGAATTGAAAGACAAAAAACTAATTAAATTAACTGAGTAAGTAATTACTAATATTATGTTAATTTCCGAAAGGCCTCGATTTTCTTCCAATCTTGGGACCCTCTAAAAACTGCCGCACGGCTCTGTGTGACGAATTATTAGAGAGCTAACTGGATGAAGGTGATTTTTTTATTTCTAATATTAATTAATTCAAATTAAGAATAACTTTAGCTAAACACTAAAAGATTTAATATAATGCCATTTAAGCAATCTTACGACCTACGATAGGTAGGCTGATAGTAGACTGAACCTTAAACATCCACATCAAGATATTCCAGTGAAACTGTAAAGAGGAAAACCTAACAAAATTTCTTGTGATGAAACATTCTTCAAATCAAATATCCTGCATCATCTACCCTTATAACTTAAGCAGCACATGCCAAATTCATTAATGCTATATGCAAGGGAGATCCAAAATATGAGCACAAGTCAATTAATCTAAAACGTATAGCACTTATAACCTATAAACAAAACCTTTCGAATTAGAAATTTATAAAATTTTGCAAGGATATCTCTTGGCCATTTCAAATGACACAATATCCAGAAATATTAATAATAATAATAATTAATAAGGGCATGTCTGGAGCCGGCGCTGGACATGACAGCATGCGGGACGTCGGTGGCAGGGTGCTGAGGAGGCGGGCCCCTGTCGTCCAAAGATCAACAGCCCAAGAACCACAACAACATTCACCAATACAGTCACAGTAACAACGTGACCATCACCAACGGAGTCAAACGAGAACGAGAACTCCACCCGCAGAAAGTGTTGCGCAGGATCAAGAGCCAGCGCTCACTCAAGCGGGACTGATAAGACAGCGCATGAAATGGACTAGCGCCATGAATAAATTTATAATGCGCATGTTTTACAGAGTGACTAACCTTGGCCAGGACAAGACTGGATATCGCCAAATACTGCATCAAGAGTTCTGTCGTGAGTACCCAGAGCTTCAAGTTACCGAACAGAGAGTCGCAGATCAATATCGTGTCATCTTGAGAAATGGCCTTATTTCTCGCCTGATCAACTGGACGAAATAAAGAGCGAAGTTGAGCGCGAATTATTTGGTCGAAATACAACAGATCCAGAGCCTGAAACACCTTTGGCGCAAAGAGCAAACGAGATTTAAGAACTTCAACAAGAACAGCCAGCCAACGCTGACCTGCTTGAGAAAATCCAAGCAGAAATGGAAAGAGCTCTTATAGAGTATAGTGGAACAGATCCATTGATTAGACCAACTCTTCCCAAACTAAGATCTTCTAAGAAACTGGGAATCGTCTTGCAGGCTATGAACAAATTTATCATGCCGCACTATGTTTTAGGTGTTAATACATTAGAGTCGCTACACACAATCATCTACTGTGCTGCAGAACAATTGGGGTCGCAATAAGACCAAAGCAAGACCCTTCCCAATTTAGACAAACACCTCGAATACTACCTTGGCAAAGAAGGCTAGAAGGGAAAATTAATTCTCTTCGGAAATATATTGGAAGACTGACCGAGTACCAACGAGGGGTCAGAAACAACAGAATAGAAAGACTTGTCAAGACGATCATGGACAATAACCGAATACACTCCCAGTGGGATGGAGAAAACATCACATCTCAGCAGTGTCTGCATAGTCTACGACAAAAGCTTTCCGTATACACAAGTCGATTGAGAAGGTACAAAACCAGTAACCAACGGAAACTAGACAACGCACTATTCCGAAAATCAGAAAAAGGGTTTTATAGAAAACTCAACAACACCAATAATAATGAAACCCCTAGTTATCCCAGTAAAACGGCGATCGAGCAGTTCTGGAAAACACAACTTTCCACAACAGTTTCCCATAACTCCAGAGCGAGCTGGATTAAGGAGGAGGAGGCTGCATTTCAGAATTTTGATAAGATGCAACACCAACCATTTACAACAGAAGACACGTCCAACATAATGAAACACCTCCATAACTGGAAAGCACCAGGACCAGATGGTGTGCAGAATTACTGGATAAAGAAACTTTACGCCACCCACGATAAATTAACAGTACTCATTAATGACATAATTATCCATCCACACAAGATGTCTAGTTTCCTTAGACAGGGTGCTACATACCTCTTACCAAAGGATAACCTATGTACACAGGACCCAGCAAAGTACAGACCAATCACTTGCCTCCCAACCTTATACAAATTTATAACGTCGTGCATTAATCATCGCCTTTTCAGACATTGTGAGCTAAACAACATAATTACCGAACAACAAAAGGGATGCGCGAAAAACTCGATGGGATGCAAAGAACAACTAATAATTGATTCCGTTGTCTGCAATCAAGCCCACGCCAAACGACGAAATCTCTACATGGCATATGTGGACTACAAAAAGGCCTTTGATTCTATCCCAATCAGAAGGGGTATATTCCAGGGAGACTCTCTTAGCCCGCTGTGGTTCTGCCTTGCCATGAACCCACTCTCACGCAAACTGAACGCGACTAACTTTGGATTCAGTCTCAAACACAACAACGTACAAGCACTAAAGATAAACCATTTGTTATACATGGACGACTTAAAGTTGATGGCAGCTACGAAACAACAGCTGCATGATATGCTTAAAATAGTAGAAGGGTTCTCTAATGACATCCATATGCAATTTGGCCTAGACAAATGCCGGATTATCAATGTAGTGAAAGGCAAGATACAGCAGGGGCCCTACGAAATGAGAGATGGCACAAATACCTTGGAATAAAGCAAGCTCAACAAATTGATCACTCCACCATGAAAAAGGACCTATCAACAGAGTTCTATAGAAGGGTAAGACGACTGTTGAAAACTAAGCTTGACAGTAAAAATCTGTTTCAGGCTATTAACACTTACGCGTGCTCAGTACTCAGTTACTCATTCGGAATAGTTAAATGGTGCAAGACGGACATTGAACAACTACAACGGAAAGTACGAGTTCTACTAACAAAAGCTCAAAATCACCATCCAAAGAGCTCCGTCGAACGTACAACGTTGCCACGGTATGAAGGAGGAAGAGTATTGGCAGATATAGGCAAGTTACGTGATCAACAAATTTCCAATTTGCGTAATCATTTCCAGAAACTCGCAGAATTTTCTGATCTACACAGAGTCATATGTCAGGTTGATGACTCAACACCTCTGCGACTGACAGAACAACAAGTTCAAGTATACCACCAGACAACTGATCAGAAACTGCTGAAATGGAAAGAGAAGCCGCTTCATGGAAGGCATATAAATGACGTCAACCAAGATTATGTCGACAGTTCAGCGTCGAACTACTGGTTGATCTCTGGTCATATGTTTCCTGAAACGGAAGGCTTTATATTGGCAATCCAAGATCAAGTAATTCCAACTAAGAACTATCTAAAGTACATCGTCAAAGACCCTTTTATCAACAACGACAGATGCAGATATGGTTGCCAAACATCTGAATCTATCCAGCATATCACAGGAGTTTGCCAAGCGTTCGCTGCAACTGAATACAAAGAACGACACGATGCTGTGGCAAAAATACTGTACCAGGAACTAGCGCTGAAACTCGAGCTATCACAGTCGGTAAGAACACCCTACTATATATACAAACCAGAATATATTTTAGAAAATAACAACTACAAACTGTACTGGGACCGGACGATATTGACCGATCGGACTGTTGCTCACAATAGACCAGATATAGTTTTGGTAGATAAAGTCTCTAGAAAAATAACCTTAATTGACAGCAATCCCTAACAACAACAATATAAATATTAAGCAGGCTGAAAAAATAGCCAAATACAGGGATTTAGAATTTCAAATACAGAGACAATGGGACATGAACAACACTCGAACAGTACCAATTGTTATGTCAACAACAGGAGTAGTCCCAAAACATCTAATAAACAATTTGAAATACCTCGGTCTGGACGAACATCTTTACCAACTGATGCAAAAAGCCGTCCTGTTAGGAACAGCCCGGACGGTTAGAAAATGCATGGGGAACTGCAGCCACGACGCCAACCACGGGCCTGATAACCTGGCAAGGGCTCCCACAGAGCTAAACCCTTTTGATATGTAGTATATCTGGGGTTTAGTGAATTTTCCCCTAAGGGCACACTATGTGTGCCTTAGAGGGAGGGTGATGCCATACATTGTATGGTCAAGTCGGATACATTAATAAATAATAAATAATAAATAATAAATAATAAATAATAAATAATAAATAATAAATAATAAATAATAAATAATAAATAATAAATACTAAATACTAAATAATAAATAATAAATAATAAATATTAAATAATAAATAATAAATAATAAATAATAAATAATAAATAATAAATAATAATAATAAATAAATAATAAATAATAATAATAAATAATAAATAATAAATAATAAATAATAAATAATAAATAATAAATAATAAATAATAAATAATAAATAATAAATAATAAATAATAAATAATAAATAATAAATAATAAATAATAAATAATAAATAATAAATAATAAATAATAAATAATAAATAATAAATAATAAATAATAAATAATAATAATATTGTCAAACCATTTTACAAGGCACTAAGTATATGGAAACCAAAGCTCGATAGTACTACAAGTGCCATCAGAAAGGCAGAAATACTCAACATCCACATTGGCTTCGAAATTTTAATAGATACGTGATGATTAGAAAAAGTACCGTTGAAGTTCATTGGGTGATGTGCCATGTAACTCGTAATCTGCTTACAAATACTGGGAGTTTGCATAAACTGCTGCTGCATGCAAGCGCAAAGATAGGGCAAAGCTTGTTGGGATTGCGGAGTGATTTCGGATTTGGCTAAGTAATGTAAAAAGCAACCCGCCTGCCATAAATGTATAACAAAATGACATAGGTGGAACTCTATTATCTGCAAGGACTTTAAAATGCATGTGGACCACAACAAATGTCTGTACGCATTTAAATGGGTACGCTCAGTAGGCACTAAAAGGAAGCGTACCGGGGGGAAGTAGCAGAATGCTTACTGGGAGAAAAACGAGAAAAATTAGCTAGTTTGAGAGAAAGATATGAATAGATGCGGGAGAGAAAAGTAGGGTGTGCTTGAGAATAGAGAGGAGTCAAACAAGTGGACTTAAAATGGGCTGTTATGAGGGGAATGATAAGTCTTGAAACCGAATTTTTTTTGGATTAGATTTATACGACTGTCATAATGGAGATTAAAACAACCCACACTACTCTTGTTTTGGAGGAGAAAAGAAGGATTCGGGTTTCCATCTAAGTCATCAGAAGATGTGAGGTTAGAGGTTTTGGCGGGAGGAGGTATTTGCAGTCGACAATCTTATATGAGGTATGCATAGGTAAACGCTGTTTATGTAGCGTCTAGGTAGAACTGGCATCAGAGGGAAAGTAATAAGGGTATCTCATGAAGGGAAGAAAATTTACTGTTGCCAGACCGCTGTCAAGCATTTTGAACTGGAAATAATGAGAAAGAGCAACGAACGAAGGGGCTAATTTCAGACGTCCGTCCATGGATTACGTACAAACATAGGATCTGGAACTATTATGTAAATATATTCGAGCGGTAACTAATTGTTCAGAACTTGCCTGAAAAGATTCAGTTCTGTGAAAAATCAATCTGGGTCAATTTTGGTAACATGGAGAACTCCTAACACAAATTTTATCTATATACAGATGGAGGGAGTTTAGGGTTAGGGTTGGAGATTTGGTTAAGGAAAGTATAGATGGAGCAATTGTGTTGAGAATGATGAAGAATTGGGTAGATATTTATATATTTTATTAGGGCAGTTTGGGCCATAAAGAACGGATGGTTCTAGGCTATTTCGGAGAGCTATGAAAGTGTTTCCGTGAATAGGTTTATGCCCTTAAGCCAGAAAAAAAAACAGGCGATGAGAACAAAGTTGTCAGTTCAAAATAAAATTTCAGCTGACCCAAAAAAATTTAGCACGACAAGCTTAGGCCAGTGAGTAAGAAAAAAGACACATGGAAAGAGGTGGAGAGAAATAGAGAATTTATAAAATATCCTCAGTAGTTCAAAACAAATAAATTTGTTTTAGAATAGCAATATTAATTGTTGTTTCCACTGTGGAATATCTAGTATAGGAACAACTTGAAGAAAGAATAAAATTTTATTAAACTATTCCGCCCAATAGTCCCAAATGAATAGCTAGTTTACCGAACCGCAGGTGCCTCAGGACTGATATAAAGTATTTCTAAATATATATACAGATATATATATCCACATATTTAGAACTATATCATTCAACGTATGACAGCCGTTTCGAACCAGGAGTTCTTGTCAGATACGCTTCCTTGAATGAATTTTCTAAGCATGTTGTCAGTAAATAATCAATCAATAAATGATATTTTCGACGATTCATGGAAGCATTAAGTATAGATTTACTAACAATTAGTCCTCGCCCAAATTTAATATGTACTTTTATCTTATCAGTTTTACAGGCGTCTCTAATAATAATACTATGAACCAATGATTGCGTGATGGATATGCACTCAACATATATATGCAATTTTGTGCCTACAATGTAAATATCTTCTGGTGGTCAAACATGTTAAATTCCATAATTACTTCACGTCACAGAGAGTATAGGGTTTGTGTAAGTGGATCATTATTTTCAAGCATGGTGAAACACATAAACCTTTCGATACAAATTAACAATGTATATATATACAGGGTGTTTTGTAGAAGTTTCGTCAAACATGGCGGGCGGATAGGTGGGCTCATGTGCTATATTATGTAGCCTACATAACATCTGGACAGCTTACGGTTTTTTTTGTAGTTTAATTTTTTTCGTAGTTCCAGATTTTTTCATATCAGCTTTTGTAAGTTATTTATTTTTCACTGTAACTTCACCAAATAAACTTAAATCTAATCTAATACGTTTGTTTGCTTTTCTGCAATTGATATTTAACACAAATAGTTGGCTATAAACAATATATGAGTTAACAAATTACTAGGTCTGTCTGTGGAAGTGATCTCGTCACTGTGACAAAATGAAAGTCAAATATCTAACTCAGGAAACGTGATACAATAGATATGCTTAAACTAACCAGAACAATTAAGGTTGTAGCTAGCATGGAGGAAGCATGTTCGGTGTTTCGCCTTTTTTAGAATTACGCTGAGCATATTTTAATTTCCATTTTAAATAAAAACGCTAAATTTGGAAAACATTTCTAGTCGAGCAATTTAATTTCAACTTGTCTTAAATGAATATTCAGAAAATAGGGCTCTGTTTTTCACGTTGTATTTCGTAAAATTATGTCGCTAATAAAAACTTCCACGAAAACTTGCAGAGAAGGAATATGGAAATTTTATATCCAACTGAGCCAGCACTGACAGAAACGGATAGGAAGTGAAAATTCAAATACATGTTCTCAAAGTTCTCATTGCGATACAAATTATGGCTTGGAGAGTGCTGGAAATAATTTATAGTGTGCTCTCTCAATTGTTTTTCAACGTATAGCGGCGTAGGATTAATGCCTCTTTGCCTCTTCTGTACCGCACACGATCTACATGATCTATTTGTTATGAGTCATTCGCATAGTTATAGAAATTTGACATAAATTTTATTACAATTTACGATCTATGATTTTAGGCAACACTTACCTCATTGGTTTGAAAAGCGCCTGCATGTCGTTGGAATAGTCGATAATGAGCTTCAACTGCGTTCCTCCAGTTTTTTGGGCTGTAAAAATAAAATATGATAAAAATAAATAGATAAAACTCTTTCTTAGGTCAGACATTTCATTGAATACTGAGTAAATAAAAACGATTGATTTATGTTATTTGTATTATTTAAGTGTCATCGATCTAAACCCAAAAAGTAGTGTTTTCTCATGTTCTCATACTAATATATAAAATATAAATAGTTTGACAACAATTCTGACAAATTCGCCATAAGTAAGGTAGCACTTGTGATATCGTCACTACCAACGAACTGCCTGGATCTCAGCACTCAACCTAGATCGACTACCCATACCACAATAAATTGTGGAAATATGGTGTACAACAATATGCTGGCTAGTTTTGAAACCACTTTGATGAGGCCAAGTTGTCTTTTGCCATGGCGGGACCAACCTAGCTGTTTTTTAAATATAGAATCGGCTTTTTAGGCTTAATCGAAAAATATTATAAAATGGATATTGTTTTTAAGTTTTCTACAAGTATTTGGAAAATAGACCCTTCGTTTAGATGTTGACTATCGAAGTTATTCTTTCATATCCGACAGTTTTTTTTTAGTTGTAAATGCCACAATATCTCCAAAAATATATAGTTGCATTCTTTTTTGATAATAATGAATATTTAATGAGACTGAACGCACTTTCATTCGAGAATAATTTCACGTAAAGACACAGTCTCTGTTGATATAATTTTAAAAATTTAACCAAAAAATTAAACAAAAAGTGGAAATAATTTTAAAAACATAACAATCTATAAACACAAAGTTGTGTATCAAACTTTTTCACTCTACACACGTTTCAACATTTCAACATCTAACATCATCAGGAGTAAAGCAATATATATATATATATATATATATATATATATATGAACTAAGCTAGGTTCCGGGTGAGAACCGCGTCTGAATTTATTGAATACTCGACGTTTCGACTCCTGCTTTGGAGCCATTATCAAGAGACAAAAGTGAAAAAGAGTTTCAGAGTCTAGATCGAACTCGGGGCCTCAATCTGCCTACTCCCCAAGAGTCACTAGGTAACTGAACTGAATTTGATTCTGCTCTGCTTCTTTTATTTATAGGTAGCGCTGGGTTAGAAGAAGATGTCACGTGATGAGGCTGTGTTGTGATTGGTTGGGTATTGGTGGGCGTGTCTGCTTTGTTTAATCTGGCAATTACGGAGGTCCAAGCTGTGGGAAGGCGAGTACTGTCATCGCGTCTATTTAGACAGAGAGGTCTTTTTTCTATTTCGATGGCTTCGCGAATAGTGGATGCCCTAAGAGAATTGAGAGATATGATAGTCCTACTGTCCTCGAAGTTGATAGAGTGCCCTATTTGGATATGGTGATGCGCGAGAGCTGAAGTCGGATCTTTTTTACGAACTGAAAGAGAGTGTTCATATACTCGATGGTTAACGCGCCTGTTGGTACGACCGATGTAGCTTTGTGAGCAATCGCGACATGAGATTTCGTAAACTCCTCGATCCTCGTTAGGTACTTTGTCTTTGGGGTTACCGGTTAAGTTGCCTATAGTTTGAGTGGTGTTGAAGATAGTCTTTATTTGATGTCTTTGTAAAATCCGTGCTATTTTGTCAGTGACTCCTCGAATGTATGGAAGTACGGCTTTTGATGTTGTTGTTCTGTTTCTGACGGGTTTGGTGTGATTGGGGATTGTTGAGATTGATGAATTATACGCGCAATGTGGTCCGGATGATAACCGTTTTGTCGAAGGATTTGTTGAAGATTATTAAGTAAGTTAAGTTAAACGGTTATCATCCGGACCACATTGCGCGTATAATTCATCAATCTCAACAATCCCCAATCACACCAACCCCGTCAGAAACAGAACAACAACATCAAAAAGCCGTACTTCCATACATTCGAGGAGTCACTGACAAAATAGCACGGATTTTACAAAGACATCAAATAAAGACTATCTTCAACACCACTAAAACTATAGGCAACTTAACCGGTAACCCCAAAGACAAAGTACCTAACGAGGATCGAGGAGTTACGAAATCTCATGTCGCGATTGCTCACAAAGCTACATCGGTCGTACCAACAGGCGCGTTAACCATCGAGTATATGAACACTCTCTTTCAGTTCGTAAAAAAGATCCGACTTCAGCTCTCGCGCATCACCATATCCAAACAGGGCACTCTATCAACTTCGAGGACAGTAGGACTATCATATCTCTCAATTCTCTTAGGGCATCCACTATTCGCGAAGCCATCGAAATAGAAAAAAGACCTCTCTGTCTAAATAGACGCGATGACAGTACTCGCCTTCCCACAGCTTGGACCTCCGTAATTGCCAGATTAAACAAAGCAGACACGCCCACCAATACCCAACCAATCACAACACAGCCTCATCACGTGACATCTTCTTCTAACCCAGCGCTACCTATAAATAAAAGAAGCAGAGCAGAATCAAATTCAGTTAGTTACCTAGTGACTCTTGGGGAGTAGGCAGATTGAGGCCCCGAGTTCGATCTAGACTCTGAAACTCTTTTTCACTTTTGTCTCTTGATAATGGCTTCAAAGCAGGAGTCGAAACGTCGAGTATTCAATAAATTCAGACGCGGTTCTCACCCGGAACCTAGCTTAGTTCATAATAATGACCGCGGAAGCCTCTCAGAACATATATATATATATATATATATATATATATATATATATATATATTTGTTTTTAAGTTTTCGCGGGCACTAAATGTATTAGATGGTTTCCGGGAATTCATCCGCGTAGTTAATAACTGATCCCTGCCGGGATCGATGGTAAAATGACGACGTTTCGGCAGAATCACATCTGCCCTCTTCAGGTCGGTTCGCATAATTCTCGTAGCCTTCTGCTTTCGAATACTGACAGCGTGAATATAAACTTAATATTATATCGCGAACTGAATGTCGAGATCTGTCAGGAACAGCTCTCTCACAGAGACACCAAATCGGGAGTCGTACTCTCTATAGCGCCGTTCCCCTGTGATTACTACGATATAAATCACACGAAAAAGTCGTAGGTTGAATACACTCTTTTGGAGATTTTACATACCATTTAAATCAAGATAATATATTGTTTCTGGTTGAGAATCTTCATCAGTTGGGCTTCCTCCAAAGGAAATCTTGAATAGTTAATTATGCAATTAGTACGTACAACATATTAGCATAGTTTTTGGTTCGAACTAATAATTTGTGCCTATATCCTAACGTAAACAAATATCGAACGTCTTTACTCCATTCACATTTCACATCAATTTAAATTTTAATAAAAATTCTAATAAACCTATTAACGTCATTTGTACGTATCAAATGGTACAATTTCGTGGAAGTCCACATTCAAATGCTCTGTCATTAATCACCAAACAGAGGACGGATATCCGTCAAATTCGGTTGAAAAATTACTAAAAATAAAATGTTATTATTTGTGCAACTATGAGGTGTAATCAAGCACCATCGAAAGCGCAATGTACTGACATTTATAACAATTGATTATAATATAATGCATTGCGAACTGCTATTAGTGTCGGTGTATTACTCTTTCATATATTCAGCCTAGTCGATGGGTTAATATTACAATAGAACGTTTGTTTTTTAACTTTTTGACTTTTCTGCACATTATTTGAAAGCGGATTGTATTCAAATGTAAACATGTTATGTAACTAGAGTTCAGTAATGAAACTGAGCTCGGAAATATTTATAAAGAGTTCAATAACGGGACTGGAATTGGAAATTTTTGCAACTGTTTGTTGAATTGCATTATCTAGAGGACCAGTTGGCAGACGCGTGGCCCAAATATCAAAGAATAGGAAAAATTCACAGAAATCTGTTCTCAACGATAATTCATCGATTGACAAGAAAGCGAGATTTTAAGTAATTTTCGGACGAAGTGTAACTCATTTCCCATTTCTACGTACAGAATTAATTTACAAATATTTGTTGTTTAACAAATATTGTTTTCAATTTCTGGGGAGGTATTTATTTGCCCGTAAAAAGTAAAGCGTATGTGTGGCCAACAAGAATAAAAAAAAATCAAATACAATAGCTTTCTTACGACTTATTTCTAACACTGATAATGCACTAATCGTGGCTATTAATAACGAGGGATCCATATAGCCGTAACTATACAATACCAACAATATAGCAAGGCATTATTATGAAAATTCACGTTAAAACTGGAAAAACCACTAGAGAACCTTATACTTTAGACATGTGCTTTTAAGTGTTTAAAGTGTTTTCAAGATGGCCAAGAAGAGGCTGAATTCGATTTATACCCTGTTCTGCCTTCCACTACAATAACAAATTACAATATTACCACTTTATTTAGTGCGATTTCTGAAACTGGAAATTAATAACGAACCCATAATGCAAAATTACAACAGAATTCATCACTGAGATAATGCGCAAGCTCATTCAGCATTATCTAATCTAGAGGTTTCTAGCAAAGTACAGCATCCTAGTATTAAACCATCCATTTTATATGACAGATCTTGGGCTTCTATCTGTTTCCGAAGGTGAAATCTATATTTAAAGGAACAATATTTTATCTGTTAATGCCGTGAAAGTGCTGAAGGACCTGGCAGAAGAAGACATCAGGCACTGCTTCAAATAATGAAACTTGCATAGAGCATTGAAGGAATAGAGGAGGGGTGTTTATATTTAAGATTATAATAATAAGATAATAAATATCAAATCAGAATAAAATATTTTACAGCGACCGTCTGGTTATTTGATAGCAACAACTGGGGTATTTTAAATATTTTTCAGGATTTGCTAAATAATTGCTCTCCACAGGGTAGATACAAACTTTATTAAGTGTACATGTTTTACTTTCAGCACCGTATAAAAACTAATAAGTACAAAGAAAAATTTAAATTTAAATTTGAACAGAAAAAATAAATATCAGATACTATAGTCGAATAGACTTACCTAAATTAAAATAAAATTAGAAATAACAACACACATTCTTAAGACCTTTCATCCATTATGAGGGTTAAGGTACAAAATGAGTAAATAGTGTGCTCAAGCACATTCAGGTTGCATTAGTAAGGAACTGAACGTGGTGTAGAAATGAAAAGCACTATGACTGGTGAGAAAAAGAATATGAGCAAATTGAACAATATTGAGCGTTAGGATAGTGTAGGTATACATGTCATTCAGAAAGAGGAAGAATGGGAGAGGTGAAAGGCTAAAAATCTGTGTGTAAACAAAATTAAATACATAGAAATATAGATGTAAACTGAAACATATTCTATAAGGGGTATATGGGTAGGTATGAGCAACATTTACATGGTATAGACAAATATAATTGTAGGTCAGATATGGACATGCTCAAGAAAAATGAATGAACTGGAATGACAGGGTGAAAGGATAATGCATTGAAAAGTTGCAAGCAATCAAAACGAATTTGTTCATTTACACAGTTAAGTTTTTGCAAACTTTGTTAATGTATAGAATTTCTAAGTCCATTTACCTTTATTACAAATGTGTAAAATTTTTGTGTTTTTACTGTGATAGGAGTGATTTTTGGAGAGAATGTTGTTGGCGAAGGACGATGGACATTGGACATTAGATCTGTTGATGTTGTTCTCTAACATGTTCTTTGACCCTAGTGAGTATTTTATGTCCCATTTGGCCAACATATAAAGTGTTACAGCCTGAAATTGAGAAAGAGATTTCATAAATGCCTGATCTTTCCAACTTGGTTTTGTCTTTGCCTTTACATAGTAAATTTTCTGTAGTTGATATCCGCCATTATCAAAGATACTACACCAAATCAACCACATTTTATCCAACAATCACTCCTTCGATCACAATAAAAACACAAAGATTTTTACACATTAATAAAACCGGTAAAAATACCACTATTAACTGTGTAAATGAACAAACTCGTTTTGGATGCGTAACTTTACAATGCATTTTCCTTTCACCCTAGCACACCAGATCTTTGATTTGTCTTGAGCATGTCCATATCTCACCAACCAGTATATTTAAGTATATCATTTAATTGTTGCTCATACCTACTCATACAGAGCATAAGTTTTCATTTTACATGTATGTATTTAATTTTGTTTACACATAGCTGTCACATTTCTAGGTTATGTCGCCTTTCACCTCTTCCATTCTTCCTCTTCCTCAATGACATGTAATATTGTGCAATTTACCCATCTTCTTCTTTTTCTCACCAGTCATATTGCTATAAATTTCTAAGCAACGTTCAGTTCCTTACTCAGCCATCTGAATATGTTTGAGCACACTATCTACTCCTTTTACAGTCACTTGTACTTTATCCCTCATAATGCATGAAATGTCCCATAATGTGTGTTGTTATTTTTAATTTTATTTAAGTTTAGGTAAGTCTACTACAATATCTTTTAGTTATTTTATCTGTAGAAATTTTAATTTAATTTTTTCTATGTAGTTTTTTTACACGGTACTGAAGATGCTTGCTCAATGCAAGTGAAACATGTAAACTCAACAAAGTCTATATCTACCCCGTGGAGAGTTGAAAGCAATTATTTACCTAGACCTGATCTCTACCAACCACTGTAAGCAATATGGACTACTATGATGAATTTAAATACTCTTATTGTATATTTATAGTCGGATTTAGGGGACGACAACTGGGGCTTCTACAAGACGGGGCTCCTAGATAAACAAACTCGGTGTACTGAAGAGCAGGTCTCCTACTTTTTCCACTCAGCTTTTATTTTAAAGATTCAAAATCCCTTTGGTATTATTGTCAAAAGAAATGGTTATTATTAATATACGAAGATAACTAAATGTGTATATGCGGGGATCAATAAGAACTTTATCATTCACTATTATACAGTATATACTGAAATAATTTAGTCAAGTGCTAGTTGAATGTTTGAGATTTGATAGAAAGTAGGTGAATCAAAATATATATTTATCTACTATTCCAATTTCAGAGAAGCAGAAAATGAGTGGATTTTCTTATATTTATCACTTAAACAAAAGCGTTTTAAATTTATAAAAAATATACCCTTTTTTCTCACACATAGCCTTTTTATTTTATTTGGTACATGATTCCCTTGATTTTCATAAAAATATTGATTTAATTTTCTAATTTTGTTCACAAAATTAAGAATATGATTTTACCACTAAACTTTCAGTGAAGACTTAATCTTTGTCTGAATTTGAGCACAGTAGTGTGGAAGATAAAGGGGAGTATGTTTGAAATTTTATATCATAAATTATTAAATCATTTAAACAAATTATTTTAAAAATGCAAATAAAAAATATTTGTAACAAAATTTTATTTTTCATTTAAGTTTATAAATTGATTTTAGAATTGGTGTTTTACTATTCTTCATTGGTCGAATTTTGTATATTTTTAAATATTTTGAACAAATTATTTTAGAAATTTGAAAAAAATATACTTGTATTCATTATTCTTCCACTTGATATATTAAATAATGTGTTTGAAAAAAATATATTATTTTTAATTTAATTCTATAAATTGCCAGACTGGTTATTTCTCCTAGTTTCTTGATTATTTCAAAATTTTAGGTAGTATAGTTTAGGAAACAAAGGAGCGACTGAGTAATTATTATATTTTATCTTTTAAATAATTTATTTTCCAAATATGAAAAAATATATTTGTTGCGTTCCAGCAACATCGTTTATTGTCATTGTTTAAAGTTGATTGAATGGCTAATTAGATTTTAAACCTTTGAACCGTCGCGCCAATGCATTGTACACATTTACCTAATAATGCAAACCTAAAAAGAATTTTGACCGCTGATCCATTCGGAAGCATTGTTTTGGTTTTTGAATTCCTTTCGAGATGGCTGCAAATGTTGGATTTATTGTGTTATGACTCCGAGAGTTACCTAACATCGGTCATAACAATATTGGATTCTTCTAGGGGAGCGCTGTAATTATTTATTTCGTGTTTACGAAGGCGCCTTTTTGTTTGTAACCACCCATAATTTAGTGTGAGGACATTACGAATATATTACCAGTTTACTTCTGTTCCTGCTACAGCGAGGCTAGTCCGTGAAGACTTATATCTTTATTTTTTAAATTTACGTTTTATAGTTTCGGAGATAAGGGGGGAAGAATGGGTATTTTTTTATATTTTTGATAATATCTATTAAATAATTTATTTTAAGAATTTGAAAAAAATATTTCATTCGTCAGAATGAGCTCTTTGATTTGAAATATTACATGATGCGTTAGAAACCATTTCATTTTATATTTTGAATTTAATTCTGTAATTTGTCCCCAAAGTTAATAGACAGTTTCCATTTATTGAATAAACGGAACTCTAAAAATAAATTCATTCACATGGAAAAATAGAAAAAATTATACTCTATGGAAACTAAAAACAAACAACATTTATTGGTATATTTTAAATTAGCAACCCATACCGGTTTCGCACGGTTGCAATGTAGATACTCATGTAGTGTTAATGTAGAGTGATTAATAATATTATGATTATGAGTAATCTAGATTGCAGGATGTCTTCATATATAATGATTAAAATATCTGCGCGTACATAGGCAAGGCGGCGGGAAGAAGAAGATTAAATACAGGTTCTTCGAAGGATATATAAAAGGCATATAGGTACAAAACCAAATTCAATCATCATCAGCAAAATACAATTTTACATTTATGAATTCCATTTGGTATTTTGAATTATTCTTAACATTAATTGTTCAGACAGTAATTACAAAAACTAGAAAAACAAGAACAAAAATACATTTTTGAAACCTTTGGAACTATTTTCAATGTATGTCTACGAACAAACCTACCTTTTCCACATACTTCCAACTTAAATAGGCATACCTAAAATTCAAATAACGTTCATGCCTTCCTTGGTCAAAATTTATCGTCAAATTACAAATTGTTTTCAATTTTCAGATTAATTTTTTCAGGTCCTGAAAAATATATTAGATAAACTGGTAATATATTCACTCAAACAAAAAAAGTATCCAAATTGGTTCATAATTGGTGAAGGCCTGAGATAACATTCTAAAAAATACAACTGAATTGCGAACCTTTCCTTTTTTCAAAACTAGTTTAAAAATAATTTTCTACAGATTATGAAGTAATGCTTTCTTCAAATATATTATTATGATTATATTTATAAAACATTTTAGTTGAAGTATTCATAGTATGCTGAATAGAAGGAAATTATGTAGCAAAATGCAAATAAGTATTTATTTTCAAACACGTTTTTTATAGGAAATCGTATCGCTTACATTGTAAATGTTATATTAGAGAGCAATTTAGAAATCATTAACTATTTTGTGCTTCGAAACATGTTTTATAATTGAATGAATAAATTCGTCCTTATTGCTGCTCAAATCAATATTTGTTCTAGTCGAAAGTGCCCTGTCAGAGTAGTTCTAGGAACTCTACTCAATTTGATCGATAAGTGAAACTTCAAAGCCCTTCAAACGGATTGTTTGTCGGATGTTATTTTCATACATAAAAGAAGTACTCAACAATGAAGTGTAAATTACTTTTGTTCAGAATCATGCTATTTCAAAGTAAATAACTAATTGATTTTTCTTGGACATCAAAGGTAACACCGCACGACTTCGCCGATTGTATGATAATGAAAGACAAATCATCTTTAAGGAATATTCAAATTAGTAAGGCAAAGGTCTTAAATTTTAAAAGCGTCGAATAAGCAAGCAGGCTCTTTCTCTTTTGAAAATTTGATAAATTACCCAGACGATACGAATATTGTAAATAAAGCACGGCTCAAGTTTTGAAGTTTCGCACAAGCCGGTTAACTAACTCGATCGTTCATATTTGATAACGATAAAAAGATAATGCTGAAAAATTTCGCAGAAAGGTCAGGTCAACGAATTCAGTTTTCAAATAAAATTGTATTTATCGTCAACAATATTAGAGAACGATAAACAAATATGTATAGAATTGAGAGGGCGATGTGTTTCCTATAAAAAATGTGATAATTGAAATTTGCTGAAACCATTTACTATTAATATATATGGACCTGTCTGTTTACATTAATAATTTTAATTAAAAAAAGCGACTTGAAATAAAAAAAGTTTAGAAACAGTGTGCCATCAATAACTATTTTCTGACATATATTGTTTTTATCTGATTTGAGATACAATATTATTGAAAATTTTAGCGTATTCTTACCTACCTCTCTTTTTCTCCCTCTCTCTTTCTCCCTCACTAATTTGTATTCTTTGTGTACATTTTAACTTTATTATTTGTTTTATTATTTGGACCACTCTCTATAAGTGTTACTCTGATTCACTCTATATTGCATCCACACAGTATATGCTTCTGTGTATTGGTGACCCCTATATAACTTGTTGGTCTATCATTTTCTGAATCATCATTTACAACTGTATTTCAACTCCTCCCCCTAACCTTATGCTTATATAATAACTTTACCCCACCCTTACTTCACGCGATTATAAGCTTTTAACTTAACTTCGTATCTAACAGAAACTTCAAATGAATCAAAATGAAAACCATTACAAACACCCTGTACGATATACTTTCATGGCATATTTTGACATTTAAACTAGATATTTATGATGAAAATTTCACATTTACCATGATGTTTACATTTTTTTGAGTATATATTTTTCCGATTTTCAGAAAAATGGTATGTTTTACGTTATAGAAAATATACAGAATTAAGCTGGAACATATCTTTGTAGGATACAATTTATAATATTCAAATTTCTTTAGCGGTTTTAGAGAAAACAGTGAAGTTTCATTGAAATTCACTGATATCTGGTCCCTTATTTACTTTTGTTTTCCGAATTTCTGGAAACCCGTAAATATCATGTTATAGACAATTATATAGGATCTTTCTGTAATGTTCTTTAATATAATGCAGTTTAAATCATTAAAATTGCCAAAGCCGTTTTTGAATAATCGCTCGTCATACATAAAAAAAATTGCAGACAAATTGATGACCTCCTCCTTTTTGGAAGTCGGTTAAAAAGTGTTGAAAGATATTTGCCGGAAAATAGTTATCAAATGTTAAGCGATGACAAAATTCTTTAATTTATAACCCATCAGACCTATACACGAGGCTTTTAAAATAGGGTTCCAAACTTCAGCTATGTATAGAACTCATTAAAATAAACCAAAAAGTCCCTATTAACATGTGCCCTAAAACGCACCCTTAGGAAGTTATATACACCTAAAAGGGCTCAAACAAAACTGTTTTTTTTGTCATTGACAAAACGGTCAATACATTATATTTTTATTTTGTGGTTAACCTTGATTTTCATATTGTTTTGTTTTTTATTTTTGTTACTTTGTGTACGTGTAGAAAACAATAATAAAATGGCATTATATTATATTGAGGAAAATGGCATATTTTTTGCCCAATTTTCTATCCACAGCTGAGTGTAAAATCATAAATGTAGCAATTGAGTGTTACAAAAGGTCAATTTAGTAGTAAATAAAAGCACATTTTGCCTGAATAACTTAATGTATTGATAGTGAATGTTACGTGTTACTAAATAAACCACAAAATAGTTGTTGTTTTTGTGCACATCTTTTAATGTGTTAAGATATATTTAAAATTGCGGTTTAAGCATATTGTTGTATTATTTTGATTTAAATAACATGAACCTTAAGGCCGGGTCAGACGGTCAACACTTCCGCAACTCCACTGTGTCCGTAAACAGGCCACACGGCGTCAACACTTGGGCAAAAGTGGTAGGATATTTTGCTTCCCTTTGCGTTGTACAACAAAATTATATTTTTTAGTTCTTCGACGATTATGAAAGTAATATCTATCTTTCAAGGGACGACAATTTGGTAGATCATCAAAAAAAAGAAGAAAAGTGAGAAACAAAAAACGGAAATCTCGTGTTTGGGTTTACCCACTACAAACATGTGAGAGAATATCAGACTCTCTGTAACGATGTTTAAATGGACCAAGCAAATTTATTTTCGAATGTCGGCAAAAATATTTGATGAACTGCATTGATTGCTGGAAGAAAGAATTCAATGCCTGGTACGAATATGCACATCCATATCAACGGTAGATTGAAAAATATTTGATTTTCTGACGAAGCAGGATTTTTTTAAATGTATTTGTCAATAAACATAATTATAAATACTGGGACAATACCTAACCACAAGTTTTTCGACAAGAACGCAATCAACATCCTCAGAAAATCAACGTATGTGCCGGAAGTCTCCGAAATATTAAGTATTAAGTATTTGCAAAATGTGATAAATTCCCTTATAACCGAATCTTTATAAATCCAACTATATCAAGATGGAACTTTGCTATTAGAGAAGAAAACCTATTTTTTCAACAGGACGGGGCACCTTTACATTATGCCTTGCCTGTTGGATATTGGCCAGCAAGATCACCCGACCTATCGCTCCATGACTTTTTTTATGGGGGCATCTAAAAACTGTGTTGTGCAAAACTGAACCTCGCGATTTTCCTGAACTTAGCCGTAGAATAGTGGAGGAGTGTGAGCAGATTACACCAGAGAGGCTTCACAAAGTGTGCGACATTACCATTGTCATACCAACAATGGCGGATATTTTGAACATCTACTTTAAGTACAATGTAATTCTAGTAATACAATAATAGTGCTGCAAATACAATGTAAATAATATTTATTTTAATTTAAAAGTTTACAGTGGCATTACTCTTTAAAAAATAAAATGATTTAAAAAAATGATGTGTCAAATGATTGGCAAAACAGACCTTTAAAAAGAAGTATCACATGATACCCCTTTGTATTTAAACTGTAGAAAAGATCACCTTCGCCTAAGGGTTGAAACTGCAGGGTCACCGATGCGTGTACAATGTGTCCCGCTGTAAATATAAATTAAGGTGTTTGTGTTTTTTTTCTTTTAAACATATTTTAAAAGTTATATTCACTTTCACTTTTCTACAACATTTTTTTGTCCTCCTTCGGTTCGGTTCGGTGTCGTACTCAAATGAAACAGGGTTGGCTTAGGTAAATTTCGTAACAATATCAAATCAAATAAGTTAATTAAAACTTATCGGAAAAACTCATATTACGAAATCTCACCAAGAAAGGGTTAAAATTTTCAAAATCTACCACGCCACACGTTGGTGCTAAAATGCCACACCAAAATGTTACGTAACGCCAAATTTCTACCCTACCTAGTTATGCTAAGGACAGAAGAAGGTATGTCCGGTAGTCTCAGTGAAGACGGGGGGGGGGTCGTTTTATTTGAACGTATATACCAGATTTTGTTTGGCGATATAAATAAAGAGAGAAAATAAGGGCGCCAGGTAGATTCCCCTATACCTTCTGAATACACATAATCAGGATACCTACCCGTCCTAAAATATCTGCTGTAGTAATTTATGCTAATTTGGGGCGCTAAATTTTCTAAATAATAAACATACAACAGTTCCAAAATATAAGTTTAATTTGCGCGAACAATCTAGTACAAGGCGCTAAAAATATGCCATAGGGCACTCTATTAAGGCAAACAGTCTTAGAATGTTTAAGCTAAATATACCTAGAAAAAAATGAAATGAAACAAATATACACTTAAGGACAGAGATTCAAACTGTACATATAAACGTGTGAGATCCTGAATAACCTGGGTACAAATATTTAAATATTCCTCTAATACAATAATTCTAATCATTAGAATATTTAACTAAATCGTCAATACCAAACACTACAGTAATGGGAACCGATCATAATTACCTGATGTTTATCATTCAATAATTACTTTCATTACTTTCGGTTAACAAATTCTATTTTACTAATTTCATATCAAATACTAAGGTTTATATTATTGTTAAAATAACTGATAATGAAACAGTAACCAGATACACAAATTGTCACTTATCTGAAACCACAGCTGAAGCTTAAGTTAGAGTCTCTTGCGCTCACTCCACCACTGGAACTCTGATGGTAGAAATACCAGAAATACAGTGTTTGTGTATGCACCATCAACTAGTTCATCTGCATGCTAAGTCCATAATCGGCATGATACCATAATGCCAAACCAGGTCTGTGTTCTAGTGTCGTAATAGAACAGCAAAATATAACCCCAATCTCACTGGATGGAGAACAAAACAGGAACGCCGCACGTAGAAACAAAAAACAAATGGAAGAAATACGACAATAGTAGAAAAAGGAGTAGAACAAGAAGAAAGAACCATAAAAAAAGAAAATATCTATCAATAGTCTGACAATACGAGAAATCGGCTAATGAACAAACAAAAATCACTTTCCCTATCAACCAAAGGGTTCTTATACCAAAGGTTCCATTGTGAGGGTGGCCCCAAATACCATGACCACACCGAAGAATTACGCAACAACAGAAGTTTTTAAATCCTCAATGAGAGAAGTATCCCAGCACCTAATCAACAGTACTACAATATGCTGGAACACAATGTAGGGTACTCTCTTCGAGGTGTCATTCCTTGAAAATCCCTTAAAAATAAACTGCACGATTTCTCCAGTTAACCTCACACATATTTCTACGCGCACATCCCTCCCGCCTTGTCGACGACAATGACAACTGTCAAGAAAACCACAAATGCCAGCCACAAAATATTCGATAAATCAATTCGTCTCAACAGGTCAAATTCAAACATCCTTCAAAAATAAATCAGAACCAAAAATAATAATAAGGCAAAATCAGAGCGCAAACGGTAGGTTATCGATCGCTAACGGAACGGACGAATAAAAGCAATATTTTGACCGGTCTTAAACGCGTTCATTTAAACTGAGTAGCTACGGCAAAAATATAACGTAACAATCCCCCCCTTGCTTGAAGAAATTTTCCCAAAATTTCACAAACAAGTAGATAAGCTAATCGTCGCCAGGATCCTGCTTAAGATCTTTGGCATGCCAAATGCCCCTAGAATTACTCTGTTCATCGCGAAGCTCGTATGTCCAAGGAGAAAGCTTCCTTTTAATGTAAAATGGTCCAATTTACCGAGGAGCCAATTTATGTGTAAAGTGTTTAGCTGCATCGGATAACACAAAGTTCCGCCTCTATACTGGTTGGTTAGGATAGTATTCTATCTGCCTACATCTCAAGTTATGACGGTTACAGGTCTTCTTAGATGCTTCCTCTAATCTTCTCTGCACCTCGGAGAACATCTTTCTGAAGGCTAAGTTACGACTACTCTCGCCAGTTTGTTTACCATCTTCTGTTCCAACAAGCTCCGCTGCGACATAGTCAGAACCTGACAACATCATGTTTCTACCAAAATTCACGAAAAACGGAGTCACTTTACTGACCTCATGTTTGGATGTGCGTATTGCACAAGCTATTTTGTTAAGATTTTCATCCCAACGCTGGTGAATGTCGGAAGAGTAAATAGATAACATAGTCTTTACAGTTCGGTTTATTCTCTCAGTAGGATTGGCTCGGGGGTGATATGAGGCACAAAATTTAATTTTACAGTCATAGTCTCTTGCAAGGTTTAGAAATTGTCGGCTTCTATATTGTGGTCCATTGTCACAAATAATGACGCGAGGTACACCAAACTTAAGAAACACATCCGACTCTATTTTCTTAATTAATGTGTCCCCAGTGGCTTTTATCAAAGGAAACATGAGAGGAAACTTACTCAGATAATCAGTGACCACCAATATGTATGTATTTCCATGTTTTGATTTTGGCAAAGGAGCTACGAGATCAGTAGATATTGTTTCCCACGGCCTGGAGGGTTTTGGATGCGAAGCTAACTTATCAGTGCGCATCTCTTGTGAAACTTTATGGGTCACGCAAGTACGACAACGTTGAACAAAGCGAGCGACGTCAAAGCGAATCTTTGGCCAATAATATTTTTCAGCCACACGAGCGAACGTTTTATACACCCCGCAGTGTCCTGAAGTTGGGGTTCATGAGCAGAGACAATTACCCGAAGTCGGTCGGTTTTAGGTAAGACCAGTTTCCATGAATCAGCAGGTACCGATAGTTCAGAAAACTCAGTAGGAACATGCTTCCAAAGTTGTCCATCCTGCTCTCTATAAGAAGAATACTTGAGCGGTTTCTTCCTAACGCGTTCTAACATGGCTACATACCATTTATCTGTAATCGGCTTCGACAACAAGAAATCCATATTGCAGGGATCAACGTAGTCAATTACGGGAACACTACGAGAAAGAGTGTCTGGTAGAACGAGGTCTTTGCCCTTACGATGTATAATCTTAAAACAAAACTGCTGGAGCCTTACAGCCCAACGAGCAAGTCTACCTGATAAATCCTTCAAATTATGCAACCAACACAAACTATAATGGTCGGTAATCACCGTAACCTCTACACCCTCAATATAAGGTCTCAGCTTTTCAAAGGCCCAAATCACGGCAAGGCATTCCCTCTTGGTAGTTGAATAAACACGTTCTTGCCTGGTGAGGGACCTACTAAGGTAACAAATCACACGGTCACCGTCTTCATATGGTTGTAACAACACGGCACCTATCCCATAACCAGAAGCATCTGTCTGGATAACAAACGGTCTAGAATAATCCGAACAGCTAAGAATAGGGGCGAAGACTAAATGCTCCTTAATAACCCTGAAAGAATTTGCACATTCTTCCGTCCACACAAATCTACTATTTTTCTTAAGCAAGGCTGCAATTGGTGCGATAATTGTTGAAAAATCTGGCACAAATCTCCTATACCATAGAAATGTCCCAACAATCCGGCGTACCTCCCTGACATTGGTTGGCGGTGGAATCTCTAACATCGCCTTCACTTTGTCTGAGTCGACATGAAGTCCATTCCTGTCAACATCGTATCCTAAATATTTCATCTCGGGTTTACAAAATTGACATTTCTCCGGACTAAAGGTAATGTTGGCTTCCCTAAGACGACGGAAGACTTCATCCAAGAGAATTAAGTGTTGTTCAAATGTCTGACTCACCACCACTACACCATCTAAATACACAAAAACGTAAGGTTCGAGGTCGTTCCCTAAAACTTGATCTATCAGCCTTTGCCAACGAGCTGGAGCGTTATGCAACCCAAAAGACATACGACAAAACTGAAATAATCCCCTATTAGGCACTGAGAAAGCTGTATAGGCTTTAGAATCATCAGCCATTTTGATTTGCCAAAAGCCAGACCTAACATCTAGGGAAGATAGATACTTAGCATCCCTAAGCTTATCTAATATGTCCGATACCCTTGGAAGTGGATAACTATCGCGGACCGTGACAGAATTTAAGTTCCTAAAATCAACTCAAAAGCGATATGACCCGTCCTTCTTCTTAACTAAGAGAGTGGGAGAAGACTAAGGACTAGTTGACGGCTATACTACACCAATCGCAACATTTCCTCTAATTGCTTGTCAATTTCCTTTTGAATAACTGGGTTCATCCTGCAGAAACGCTGTTTAATCGGTTCGCTATTGGTCACAATAACATGTTCCGTCCTGTCTGTACAGCCTAATTGATCACCCATCAATGCCACGTTACGATCCACTACTGCCTGAAGTCTGGACCGCTCCAGAGGACTAAGTACAGTCTGATCAGAAACATGACTTATCGTATCAACTCCAACAGGTTCACGAGAAAAATGCCATTCATTACGCCTTAAATCAGGAACTATACCCATATCTCGCCAACAATCTGCTCCAAGGATGAGTACATGGGGAAGTTCAGGAACAATCAATGCTTCAATTAATCTAAACTTATCTCTTAAGGTACAGGTAACTGTAAACTACCCACACTACTGCATTTATTACCATTTGCCACAGTACAACTAACTACCCTGTTGTAATTTACAGACAATCCAAGGTCCTTAACAATCCCTAAACCCTGATTACCAACGATTGTCCTTGATGCCCCAGAATCCAAAAGTCCTAGAACAACTTTACCTAAAATGTTCACCGACAAATAAGGCTTCTCATCGCCAACGGCATTCTCTAAGATATAGTCCAAAACACCCTGAAATTTGTTGATTGGAGTCTGCTCAACAACACGACTACACCAATCACCTAGTCGCGCGTCAATCCGTTTCCCTGAGAATTACGATTACAGCCATTACATGTTTTCAGAGTAACACCCTCTTTTTTACATTTATAACAGAATTTACCCCGAACCACAGCACATCCAACAGCGCGATGTCCTGCTTGGTTACACCTAAAACAAACAATATCCCTAGAACGATCTCGATTACTACTCCGAGATGAAGACGATCCACTAACACTAACCACGTCTACCTCAATATATGCCAAATCCGGTTCCAGAACACTAGTCTTCCTAGAAGGTGCGGAATAATTCTCCACAAATTCCTTCCGCGCTTCCAGATGCTTGCCTAACTCTTTCAGCTGAGAAATAGAATTAATGTCTACCAAAGCCAACTGGTTCTGATAAAATGGAGCAATATTCCTCATCAGAATTTTTAGTTTGGTCTCCTCAGAAACTGGGCAAGTCAATCTATTGAAATACCCCAACATGATAGCAAGATAGGTTCCCATCGACTCATCATGTCCTTGAGTTCTCTTGCGAATCTCCTCAAAAAGCTTTTCATTGTAGGTGGAAGAAAGGTATTCTTCCCTCAACAAATCCGTGAACTCATCCCAAGTACTAACCTCATCACGATAGGCCATGTAGAACTGATAAGCCCTGCCATCAAATAAATCAATACCAGACTGTAAAAGATCATTCTTGGTTACATGCCTCGCAACCCTTAACTCTTCTACTCTTTCCAGAAAAGCACTTAACTTAATGCCTCTCCGGTCACCAGAAAATTTAAAGTTCCATTTACTAGGGGGAACAGGTTTGAATGAAAGAGAACTACCCTGATTAGTATTTGGAGACACACTAGATGACCTACGAGACGGAGGAATGGTTTGTGCGAACTGTGCAAAATTTGCCGTACCGGGTATAGGAGGGAGAAAACTAACTTGAGGCGGTTCAACTTGATCTTGATCAGAAGCGCCCTTTACGCTGTTCGCATACAATCGATCCAAAAGTAACAACACAACAGGTCTACGGGTGGCCTCGACAGGCAAGTTATCTATTCTACCCAATAAGTGAGAGATTTTACTTTGGAGCTTGCTAATTACTCGTGGTGGATTCCTTGAATGACTGCACCTTGGGCCTAAGATCGTCCAACTTCCTCTCCACAGCAGCCAAATCTTCTTCTGGAGAAAATGGATATGGCGGGTAACTGACAGAGTCACCGCATTTCTCTAACCGCAACGCCAGAGCATAACGCATCTGATCGACAGTGCCTGTAGCAATACCTCTCTCACTACTTCAT
Organism: Octodonta nipae; assembly: GCA_034190945.1. NCBI lineage: Eukaryota > Metazoa > Arthropoda > Insecta > Coleoptera > Chrysomelidae > Octodonta > Octodonta nipae. The sequence goes on along the minus strand of CM067222.1, from coordinate 38,186,260 downwards.
AACGTAACTCTTCCACTCAACCACTTCACCTGCATCTTCCTCAAAGCCATGATAACGAAATTTCTAAAAGACCAAACTAAACTCTTTTCATCAAATTGCAAATGATTCACCCTAAATAACGCTTGGCCGAATCATGTTTGTTGTTCTCTTGCACAATATATAATAAATGAAATGATATAACAAATATAATATCAAAAATATATGGCACAAAATGCTCAATTAATGCCAATATCTAGATAAATATCAATAATTCAGCGCAATAAAAATTAAATCAACTTAAACGTACCAGGCAATGGTTTGAAAATGCTAATATGAACTGAACAAATAAATAGAAACCTACAGTACTTGAATTTAAAACTGTCTATGCACAAAAAAAAATCGGGCCCCACACGTTGAGTATCAAAAATTGCTATTGGGTGCCAAAATTGCTATTGGGTCCCAATTCTTCAGGGAACTAACTCAATTAGGTAAGATATTATTTGTATAACCAGAGTTTCGAATCATTCTTACAACTGATTCAATACGCCTAGGTTTGATTTTCAGGAAATGCTCCGATTGGGCGGGCATCAGGAAATATTGTGTATTGTTTTTAAATTTTCTACTTTTAGGAGTAATATGGGTATTAGTCAATAGTTTTCACTTTATATAGTAAATTTAAAAAAATGCCTACTTTTATTGTTTTTATTGCTTCTTTATGTAGTACACTGGTAGAAAATCTTCAATTTTTTTTAATAGGTCCAGTTTTGCACTGCCTGTAATTACACAAAGTTGTTAGAAAAGCTGCCCAATTGATTCAACTAAATTGCTGTAAATCATAAATATAGTATTTCTGTTTACAATATCCCTAGCTTATATATTTATGGGTTATGGATCTAAGGTTTTTCAAAATAAATTTTTATGCATTGACATAATTCATTGTGAGAACACTTCTTTTTTTTAAGTAAAACTTGACACAAGCGACAAATTTGAACCCTGTTAATGTAATAAATTTGCTTTGCGAAGAAATATAAACTAAGAATGATTAAGATTAAGCCAGTCATATATTTTAGAAGGATTTTTTTCAGCTATTTTGTATTAATCTGTCCATTTCTTTTAAAACTTAATACAGTATCATCTGCATAGGATATTATATGCCAAGTAATTTATACATGATTTGAATACATTCTATGTATGGTGGAATTATTCCTGTTTTATCGGCTTACAACTGTATATATTTTAATATTTTAAACAATGCTCAATTATATTGTCGTAGTTAGAAAGCAACTTAGACAGAAATATTATATCATTATCAACTTAATAATTGTTAGTTACCTTAAGAATTTCATGCACATTATAATTGACCTATACCATAAAATTTAAGCTATTATCTTAGGAATTATCCTGAAATTCAAACAATCTTGCGACAAAAAAGTGGTTCAATGCAGACACAACTCCAAATATTTGCAGGATGGGACATAAATTACATTAAAAATACTTCAAGTAGGATGATTTATTTGTTACATTGAAGTCCAATCCATATACTAGACCCAACAAGTTGATACGACATACGACTCAAAAAAGTGTAAGTAACAAATGTATTATATCAATAAATTACGGACAAAACTGTTTTAATAGAATTTTTGTCGCCTAAAGAAATACTAAGCACCTATTTAATGTAATAGCTCACACAAAGAACCGTTCCTCTGCAGCAGTTTACGCTCGGAACCTTGTTATGAAAACGTAATATTTATCATCCATTCATGTAACGTGAACCTCTTAACTAGAGAATCTCATTCTATTACAAATAGCTAGAGATGATAGGTTTATAGATCGTACACAAGAGCGCCGTGATTCTTTATGGTAATTTTGCCTGAAGTTGTGCGTTTAGAGCGAACTTGATTACGGATCTTGTAGGAGAGGTAATTGAATGCTCCAGAAACCATTCATCTTCGTTACATTCCAAGAACAGAAAGATGCAAACTGATGCATCAGGGGTGGCGCTAATAACGCACTTATATGTATATATTTATACAAGCACAGCACAACACACTGTCAAATACACCAGTCAATAAATATTTTTCAGCGACAAAATTCAAAAGCAAACCGCTTGTGCCATAACATTAGTAATAGTTCACAGACAATAACTGAGCTGAATTTAACAAGAAATCTGAAGTGATAAATGTTTTAAACAACAAAAACTCACAACAATATTTTTTTGTTTCTAATGATGTAAAAAAGGAATCGTAACACTGTCCTAACTGCAGAATTTTCTGTTCAGAAAAGTCCTAATAATCGACTTTTTATAAAATTTCTTAACCTCCGCAGAGTGATAGACTACAATGTTAGAATTAACTAAACTCAAAAGACAGATTTTGTCGGATAAGTAGTCGAATGTTAATTTGACCAATTAAGAAAGATATTTTGCAAAGTGTACTGGTATTAACTGCGTTCGTCTGATACGGATACACCAAATAAACCGACATCAAAAAGAAGGAGGTTCTCATTAATTATGGTTCTAAATTCCTCTCTATGTTTTTTTTAAATTATATTTGTGCAGCGATTACTCGCAAACGGCTCACGGAATTTCGACCGTTCATACTGTGCATCCTGTTCCGGGGGATCGGGAGGTGGTCCCGTATTTTTTTCATTAACATAGCTGGTACCGTTTCTTAGAAAATGAGGAAATTTTTTTACCGTTTTTCTTTTATAGTATGCTTTGGTGGAGTCGCCGTTATTAAAAAAATGGAAAATTTTCTATTCGGCACATTGGAAAAATTGAAAAGAAATTGGATTAGGTCCGGGATATACCCCATTGGTGCCACATTTTTCAAATAACAGAGCTTGTACCGTTTCTTGGAAAACTTTCTTCTATAGTTAACTTTGCCCAAGTCGATGGTTTTAAAAATGAGGATTTTTTTTTTCTGTTAGGAACATTCAGTATAATAAATCAAAAAGCAATAGGATTAGTTCTGTGGGATCCCGAAGTGGTCCTATATTATTAGAAAATCAGGAAAAACTTTTTTAACGACATTCTTATACAGTAAGTTTTGGTGGAGTTGCTGGTACTAACTGTTCGCAATTTGGGGTAAATTGTAAATAAATTGAACAAATCAAAATAAATATCAGTTAATATGTATATACAGTTTTGTCATCAAATAGGAATTTTGATAACAAATTAAAGTATCTTTATTTCTGTTAATATCTAAAATTGTTATTAAATAGAAGTAATCAGAATTAAAAACTGCATCTACTTATGCCACTGAACTAAAAATTGTATAATAAGTATTTATATAACTTTTCCAACTATATACTAGGTTTCAAAAAATGTATCAATTTTGTTTTAGTTACCTTTATTTTTTTATAAACGAGATTGCTAAAGCTAATAAATGATGCTTAAAAGTAAAATACCTTATTTTAGGCAATATCGAAAAAGTTAATTAGATTTGAAAACTGCCTCCACTTAACCATTGCATCACTAAAAATTGTAGAATAAATACATAATAAAAAACAAAAACCGACATGAAAAAAATTAACTCAAAAGCATGAAATAATTTGTTACTACAACAATTAAATACTTTTTCTGAAGTTGGTGCCAATTTGAACAGCGAAGTTGAAAGTACTTACTTATAACTATACTTAACAAAATAGTTTCACTTTAGCTTAGCACCGACTTTATTTATGTTGTAGCAAGAAATTATTTCAAGCTTTTTAGTTAATTTTTTTTAAGTTGCTTTTGTTTTTTTTTTATGTATTTATAAAAGTTCGTATCTTGTAGGTACTTCATATGTAGATTTTGGATTTTTGTTTAAATACTGTAAGAATGGTTGAAAATGCATGTAGCAATGCGTGCCAGATGGAGTCAGAAGTAAAGGTGGGGGTGGTCAAGCTAATGTAGGGGAATTGAATTTTTGCGTGACGGGTTGCTTACTATTGCGCGTAAGTGAATTTATGACATTTAATATAACACGTTTATATACTGCCAGTAGAAATTGCAGTTTTTTGATTCAGTAGTGGAAGACTTTTATTATCATAGTTTTGCACATTAAAATATATTATCGTTCAAATACTAACCTCAGGTAATCACCAATGACATCCAAATGTGTAGTGTTATATTATGTTTTATCGACCATTTTAACCTACTGAAATATGAAGCATATATGGATTTTTATAATGAACAAAAAAGCTTCTACAGTACATAATTATTAGGTATATTTCTTGATTTAAAAACAAACTTGGAAAAAAGTACGCACATACATCTAAACATTGCAAATATTTGCTATCGTTTATTTACAAAGTGGATATCAATTGGATAACACTTTATTAAAATTATACTAATCTCCACTAACTGTCAAAAAAGGTTACAAAAATTAAAGCCCATCTTTTTGTATATCAATTGGATAACACTTTATTATATTCATTATTATTATAATCATACTAATCTCCACTAAAAATTACAAAAATTAAAGCCCATCTTTTTGAAATGCTGTACTATTACCTACAGAATCAGAAAAACTAGCCAACACAATATTAACAGTGTTCGAGCGTTATTTTTTTTCTTCAAGTTTTGTGAGGAAGGTGTCAGAAGAGGATTTCTATTAAATTTTATTTGAGCTCTTTTACTGGCTAAATACTACAGTGAAATCTAAATAATTCTTGGCGTCTAATAGCAAGCAACCAGGCGTGTGCAAGTCAATTCTCTCTCTGATAGTTGGGCTACCAAATGACATTGCTTGGCTCATGTACTTGGGCGTATAATGCAATATTCAGAAGCGCTTTTAACTACTTTTACAAGATTTCAACACAATTGTAAGAAAGACAAATTTATTTAAAAGATCCAAGGGGTCCAATAGAAAGAGAGTGATTAATATGGTGGAGATTGCATCATATCTGTCTAATTTGGTTAAACTGTAATATTTCAAAAACTATTATTTTATTAATTCCCAGATTAAAGTGTTTATTGCCTATAATTGCAAAGCTCACAACTATTATAAAGTTAATTTTAAGTAGCCAGAAAAATATACTGACATTCAAAAATTCATATCTTTTAATAAGAAAAACTCCACTTGAAAATTTCAAGATACCTTTAGATCAATTCAAGACATTATACGAAAAAGGAATGAAAAGTTTAATATTGAACTTCGATATTTACCTTTTTTCAAGTTCCAAAATTTTGCACCATTGTTTGAATAAAATTTTCAAAATTTTTTTAGTTTCAAAGTTCTCTATTAACACAATTCAGCCCCAGTTTTGTAACTATAATAACTTTAAAAAAATTCCATTGGCACGTTGTTTGTCAAAAAACATCCGAATCGAAGTGTGTCGATTACAATCATTGGTTAGTTTGACATGGGAGGGGACATCTTCAGAAGATACAATGTTACTTACTTATTCATTCGAGATTTAACAGAGTTTTCGGCAAGATAAAAGATAGTTTCTAGGCGACACCGGTCCTTAACTGTGATATTGTCAAAATACAAAAATTAAAAAAAAATATTTACTAATTTAAAATTTAGGTCGGACTATCTAGATACTTGTTTCTTATTTAATCATTTCTCTATCACTGGTGTAATTACTTCTGATCTGTGTAAATAAACTGTGAGTACTAAAAATAATAGTACAATTTATTATAAAGTGTTTAAATAAATATAAAAAATGTATATACATTTTTCAAAAAAAGTTTTAAGCAGCAATCTTCTGTATTAAGTAATTAGCCATTTCTCTTTGTGAGACACTTCGTGACATAAAAATTTGTTACTTCGAAGTATAATATCAATGATGACTAAGGAGTTTGAAGTTGAAATTTGAAAACATTGAGGTAAACCAAGGAGAAGAAGTTAACATGAAAAGATTTTTTTATAGTATTCTGAACAAGACGTTAACGTTTTTCTTTATGGTCATTAACAATACCATGTTGTTACTCTGCTATTGATTGAGTCATTTAACGCTTCGAAATCACCGACTTCCAACTGCTGGGAAATTTCAACAGCTTTTTGCCTAATAATCAATCTCGACGAGGAAATATTTTCTCGGAAAAGCCACTGAAAACAAATTTCTTATACATCAAAGCCTTTACCTCCACAAAGCGATTTCTGTAGTCAATCGTTCTTATTTTCTACCCCCATCTTCATCAATTTCTCTCGATGTTTTTTTGAGAGCGCGCGAACATTAGATTTTTCGCGGTCGTAAAACTTTATTAATTGAACTTTTCCTTTTTCGGCGGTGTATTTCTCTCTTAAGGAAAGTTATAGGCAGCAATACGTGAGAGACCTGTTAAAATGAGGAATGCCGAAAATATAATTTTAAAAATAATTATACTTTCGGGATAACGAAAGGGCTCGTTACCCCTCATTCAGTGAAGTAAAGGAGAAAATTCTTTTAAAACATTAACAGTAAACTATCACCATGCTTGGAGAACAAAAACTCGATATTTAAAGTTTGACCTCATCTTCAGTAGAGCTGTGATTTGAATTATTGGAAGTTATGAATTAACAAGTGTATGACAATTTGGATTTTTAACCCACCTCCAAAAAGATTATCAATTCAGCGTGTTTTTTGTACATATGTTACCCGATTTCATCTCCGATTGTGAACTGATTTGAATAAATATTTCTTTGTTTAAAGGGATAAAATTTGTTTGGGTCTGAACTCATACACAAAGGTAAATACCCCGTATCTTGGTCGATATCTCCAAAACTTGTTACCGATTTTCAGTTTAAATTGCAGACTATTAAGAAACATTCCGACGTAGTCTCATATATTTTTCTGTGTCTTGCAACCTACAATTTTACAGAAAATCACCGAAAAAGCCATATATATGTTACGTGTTTTCCGGGTATTCTTCCGCGTAGTTGATAACTGATAACTACGAAGATAGAGGGTAAAATGACAACGTTTCGGCAGAATCACATCTGCTATCTTCAAGTCTGTTCGCATAATTCTCGTAGCCTTCTGCTTACGCTTCTAGTTGTTTGAGTAACTAGAAATGCAATCTTTACAGAAAATCATCGAAAAAGTGATATATATCTTACGTGTTTTCCGGGATTTTTTCCGCGTAGTTGATAACTGATTCCTACGAGGATCGAGGGTAAAATGACAACGTTTCGGCAGAATCACATCTGCCATCTTCAAGTCTGTTCGCATAATCCTCGTAGCCTTCTGCTTATGGTTCTAGTTATTTGAGTAACTGGAAGCGCAATCTTTAACAAATTCTTCGACATAACGGTTATCATCCGGACCGTATTGCGCGCATAATTCGCCGAATACACCAATCCCGTCACAAACAGATTTACACACCAAAAAGCCTTCCTTCCGTACATTCGAGGAGTCACTGACAAAATAGCACGGATTCTACATCGATGTCAAATAAAGACAGTCTCCAAAATCACTCAAACTATAGCTAACTTAACCGGGAACTCTAAAGGATAAAGTACCTAACAAGGATCGAGGAGTTTACGAAATTCCATGTCGCGATTGCTCACAAAGCTGCATCAATCGCACCAACAGGCGCGTCAACCATCGAGTGTATTCTTTGTCAGTTCGCAAAAATGATCCGACTTAAGCTCTCGTGCATGATCATATCCAAACAGGACACTCTATCAACTTCGAGGACAGCAGAACCATGGTATCTCTCAATTCCCTTAGGGTATACCCTATTCGCGAAGCTATAGAAATAGATAGAAACGACCCCTCTGACTAAATTGACGCCATGAGAGATCTTGCCTTCCTACAGCATGGACCTCCGTAAGTGCCAGATGAAACAAACCAGACACGCCTACCAACATCCGAAACAATCAATGTAAAGCCCCTTCATCACGTGACATCCCCCTCTAATCGACCAATAACTATAAAATGAAGCAGAGCAGATTCACATTCAGTTCGATCTAGACTCTGATAATGGCTCCAAAGTCGAAACGTCGAGTATTTAATAAATTCAGACGCGGTTCTCACCCGGAACCTAGCCTAGTTCATAATAGTGATCGCGGAAGCCTCTCAGAACATATTATAACCTGTTGTCGATTTTCTAACAACCCATATACACATGTCATTGGAAATCAATATAAGGCCACTTCGGGATCCTCCATAACAGAATCCCGTTTAAATGTCAGAAATTCGTTGAGCCAGTTTCGAGTAATCTTGAACTTATGTACAGACGAACTTGATGTTGATTCACTCTCCTCTTTTAAATCTCACTTAGTTTCTGAGGAGCCTGAAAACTGATAATGAATAATAAAGCCATCACTAGTTTGACAGTTTTCTTCTATCCAAACGTTAATGTACTTGAAATGGAATTATCGTGTACTGTGTGCAAACTCCCAAAGTATTAGGCTAGTCGAGATGATAAAGGTTGGGTTAAAAGGTAATAAGAGTTTCACAATATCGAAACTAAACATTGTAAATAAATAATACATTTTATGGGGACCAGTTCATGAAGTCATAATTTATTAAGCCTTGCAGGATTAAATTGACTCTGAAACGTATAAACTTTTTGTTGAATAGTCTTTGAATACCGATTTGGTTGTACAAGTTGTAAAAACTTTCCCTAGTATTTGTATAAATGAAATTAATAACTTTTGGAAAGTTAGTATGACAATCACTCGAAAATTATCTGTAGACATAGTAGTGTTTTTTTTCAAATATCAGAAGTTCTAGTCACTAAAGGTTAACATTTGCTAAACTCGATTCGGAAAATATTTACGGTCATATACATTTCTAAACATAAGTAATTTCGAAAAGATTGTTGAGGAGGTCTTGAATTATTTTGCACGTTCATTGAGTTTTCTCTCCTCAAAATTTCTTCCTGCAACAGATAAGTATTTGAAAATTGTATATGAAGAACAAAGTGTAGTAAGGCAATTTCGTTAAATTACACGGATTATTGCCTGTCTGTATACAGACATTTCCTGGCAGTTATTCTGAGAGAAAGAGACGTCTACAAAATGATCAACCAGTATTCCTGTATATAAGTAAGGTATTGTATATTGTGTTATACTTATCTGTGTTTGGAGACGTTTCAACTTCGAGTAATGGATTCTTTATCAATCGTTTAGTCTTGTATTGCGAGTTTTTTTTCTAAAAGATTTCGCCTTGATGTTGATTTTGTTGTTTGTCAAAATATTTGACAGTAACAATTTGTCTTTAGGCGTTTACTTGATTTTTTTTTGCTCTGTTAGCAATAGATTTTTCTATATGTTTATCATTATACACCTGGCTTCTTTAAATTTTCTATTTTTTAATTTTCCTCTTTCAACAAAATCGTTGTTTTATCCCAGTCATATGGCGGCCGGTGCTGGTTAAAACATGATTGGCCAAATTTGATTTGTCCACATGTCTTCACGAAATGTTATATTGATGTACTTTTTGTCTTATTTCTAAGCCGGCGGTTACACTGGATGCGAATTTGTACGAAATTTATTCGTACGTTTTCGTACGTACGAATAAATTGACATTCAATGTCAATTTTAAATGTCATAAATCAAATTTTCATTTTGCAATCTACATCAATAAATATAAAGCCATTGACAACGAAGTCAGAATAGACATTGAAATGTTTGGTATTCCTGAAATATACATCGTTTTATTTCTATTGTAGTGTTATTGCCCAAAAAAAAAACATAAAAGTAATCAAGAATATGCCACAAACAACGTTTAGAAGACAATAAGAAAGATGTTGTAGAGTGCTTATATAAATATATCTTCATCCACCCAAATGTTAAATATTTGGGTGGATGAAGATATATTTATCAAAGAGCATCTACTTTTAACTCAAAGCCCTGAAATAATTTTTTGCTACAACACTTAAACACTTTTTATAAAGTCGGTGCCAAGCTAAAGTGAAACTATTTTGGGAAGTATATTTATAAGTTGTACTTGGCAACTTCGCTGTTCAAATTGGCACCGACTTCAGAAAAAGTACTTAATTGTTGCAGCAATATAATATTTCATGCTTTTTAGTTATTTTTTTTTAAAGTCGTTTTTTGTTTTTTTATTGTATTTATTTTACAATTTTTAGTTTAATTGGATGCATATATTAGCTTGATCAAACTCGTTTACTGTTGAACAGAATATAGTCCAGTCAGTGAAGGAAAAAACAACGGTAGGTAATACTGGGTAATTTGTCGAAGCAGTACTGATTTTCCTAAAAATTTTAATTTAATTTCTACTTACCCTTTATTTCAAAGTTGACCCTCTGCCGGGGGTTGTTTTTTCCTCCGGTAGAGAGGGGGATGCTACAACTTCTCGGGAGTGAAAAATATTATATGAAAAAAAGTCCGGGAATGAATAAACTGATTAATTCTAAGCAACTTTTGTTTTATAATTTTTTTCCGAAAGTCAATTCGTTTGGAGTTAATCGCAAGTGAAAGTACCGATTTCTTAACCAAAAAAAACATGTTTTCATAATTTTTTTCGTAAATAACTTGAAAATTATGCACTTTAAGGAAGAAATCATGTAGATCCAACATGTATTTTATAAAAAAACAGAAAAGTTATTTCCGTAGAACCAATACAAACAAAGTTATAGCTTGTTGAAAATTTCTTTTTATTTGTCTAAACAGAAATTGACAGGTTTATCGTGAAATATCTAAAAAACAATGATTTTTTTTGGGAAAAGTTTATAAACACTTTTTTAAATGCTTAAAAAGTCCTTTAATTTGGTTTTTTGTAAAATAATGAAACTTAAGCAAGTTATGACATAAATAAGATGGGTTTTTATTTTCTGGCAAAAAAAATTTACAAATTACCGCCTAAATACCACCCAGTAGAAATTAATTGCGACCGCTTCACAAATCACCAATTTGTAGGTTAATTTCTAAGTTAAAACCTCATGTAACTTGAAAATGTTTAAAACCCTTATTTTTGAAAGAACTTAAGCTGAAAGGGTGGCCTAAGAATACCATTTACGAACATGTACAAACTTTAAACGGTATCTAACATAATTTTAACAAAACAAAACATACAACTTTGTACTCTACAAAGTTTTTCCTATCTCTCATAGTTTTTGAGTTATATTGAGAAAAGACATATTTTTGCAAAATTACAAAAATACAATATTCTCTTCATGCTCGACTTTTTTCAAAACTATGTATTTTAAACTCGTCAAATTTTCTCCGCCTATTTAAAATAAGTAAGTCAAGTGATTTGTGAAGTGGTAGCAAAAACTTTCAACTGGGGTGTGACATTTAGGGGGTAATTTGTACATTTTTTTTTGTCAAAAAACAAAAAAAAAACCTTTCTTATGTCATAACTTGCTTAATTTATATGCTAGAGACTTCTATATAAAAAAAACAATTTAAGGGGTTTTTTAAGCACTTTAAAAATCTATTCATAAACTGTTCCCGGAAAATGCATTGATTCTCAGTTATTTCAGGATAAACCTTTCAATTTTTGTTTTGACAAACATAAACAAAATTTCAACAAGCGTTAACTCCGTTTGTATTGGTTCTACAGAAACCACAAACCGAACATTTTTCTTATTGTTTTATAATCTACATTTATTACTTACATGATTTTTTTCTAAAAGTTCATCTTTTAAAAGTTATTTACGAAAAGCCGGATGAAAACATGTTTTTTTGGTTGAAAAATCGATAATTTCACATGCGATTACCTCGAAAAGAATTGACTTTCAGAAACAACTATATAGCACAAAAGTTGCTTAAAATTAGTTAATTTATTGGTTCCTGGACTTTTTTTCATATAATATTTTTCACCCCCGAGAAGGGGCAGCATGACCTCCTAGTATGGATCCCGTATATTACAAACGATCTGAGTATCATTATGCTTTAGGTCTGTTAATTGTACTGGCATGCATTTAATATCGGAATAAATCGTTATACAGTTTTAATTGATATAGCACAATAGGTCGTAATTTTAAATTGTAATTACCTTTGTTTGATAACAATTTATTATTTTTAAAAATAAAGGTACTTAACTTAAACAAAATTATTATTCTTTATCAACCCTAGTACACAATTTGGAAAAATGACATGAAGACGGTGGCCATTCTTATACCGGTGAAACTTCAAGCCCTTTAGAAATAAGGAAAAAAGAACATCAATATAACATTTCGAGAAGACATGTGGACAAATCAAATTTGGCCAATCATTTATTAACCAGCACCGGCAGCCCTAGGATAGACTGGGATAAAACAAAGATTTTGTTGAAAGAGGAAAATTTAAAAAAGGGAAATATTAAAGAAGCCAGCTGTATGATGATATATACAACACTAAACGTTTGACATCGACTCCAGACTCGGAGTTGAAACTTTAGAAACTACTCACGATATATGTGCTCTGAAGTGGCAATGGACAGGGCCCACAATATTCAAAAATGGTGTGGTAAAAATGGTAGGAGGATACTGAGAGCAATAAGAGCAACTCAACAGATTCCAGAGAGTCTGGAATTGAACAGATTAACAAAATATAAAAGATGCTTATTTTTAGTGAACAGAAAGTCCTGAAAAAGAAGTGTTATATTGAAATTTTTTGTCCTGACAGCGTAACGAATTAGAATGAAATTGGCAAATCTTCTATTTTTCAGGTCTTACTTTTGCTAAAATCAATAATACCAATATTGATAAAATTAATTGATTAAAATTATTGTTAAAGAATAGGTACAATAAATTTAACTACTCACTTTTTTTAAATAATACGAATAATAATATATTTATCCACTTATTATTTTATGAATTCACAAATGTCTACCGGATGGGTGCGCCACAAACTGGAATGATTTATTCAGCAACTGTTTGAGAACTTCAGAGAACATATGGTAATTGATTCAAAACCGTTGGCACTTTACATGTTAGAAAACGCTAAATTTCCATTATGCATTTGCAAATGGGGCTTTCAACAAACTTAGGCCAAAATGATTAACTGTGGTGTTTCTATTATCGAACGTGTGACATTTTAATAATAAATATGTGAATTGAACGGTAATTTTGGTGATGCTAGCTTTCCGAGATTTTAGTTCAGAAACCTTAAACGCAAAACAACACATTGAATCTGAGAAGGATCTGTTATCAGTTGACCGGTCTTCGAGGGGTTAAAGGTTCAGAAAGTTCGTTGATAGCAATATCTAAGATTTTCACAACTGATACCTTAGCTCAAAGTTACATCATAACACAGGGCCCGACTGCTCATTGTAGCCTATTTGTCGATATGCGATTGGCGTTGAAAATTTTAAAATATCTTTAAGTATTATATCGAGTTGAAAGTTGAAATTTATAAAAATGAAAATTACACTCTTTATTTAAGCAAATTTGTGACAGTTGTTACCCTGACACTACAGCTCTTTCAGATAAACAGAAAAAATGTAACCAAAATAAGATAAATAGACTGAACTTGAAATATTTGTACTTTATTTGTGAAATTTGGAACTTTTCAGTTTAATAATTTCGGAATCCCAGTGAATAGTATGATAAATTTACTTACTTACGATACACCCTGTATTCCGGTCTAAATAATTATTTCGGTTATTTTTGTTTTGTAAAATAATTTGAAATTTATTTAACATTATCTGGCAATTAAGGTTTTTTAATATTGCTATTTTTAGCATACAGGAATGCATTAGGTGAATAAGTTTAACAATGGTAACTTACTCAAATTGAATTGATCATCGAGATTGGCTTTCGGCTAATTTTTATTTGAATGTCTAGTATTTGATATTGTTGACTGGGCGGACTAAAAGTCTAGACGGGCACATAATTAGTTTCCGGTGAACAAGCTCTCAAAAGTGAATTAAGTAACTTAAGCATTATCATACCAGAAAATGGTATTCGGCTAAATTTATTGAAACTACGGTGTTCGATAATATTGAACATGTCATCCCTGTAGTACCTGGGTGACAGAGCTTCACTCGTAAATTCAAGGTTTTGTCGTACATTTCTTATTTACGTGGTGTTACTACAATTCCACTCCCCCTTATATTTCAACCACCCTTTATATGCAACTTCATATGAAAAATTCATCCAAAAATTTTTTTCTAACATTTTTTAATCACGCTACAATTCCACTCGATTCCATATTCCAACAACCCTGTATATGCGACCGCTTTTGGCCAATCTACAAATACTTTTGTTTCCAAATTCTTTCATTTATATTCAAATATTTTTGTAAACACTTTGTATAATTATAATTCCGCTCCACCCTATATATGCTACTTTTTACAGGCTACCTAATATAACATATTTTAAATCACACTGTATAACTATAATTTCACACCACCATATGTTTTAACAACCCGGTATATGCATTTGTTTATGGCCATCTATTGTATTTTTTTTAACCACCCTGTGAATGCAAATGCTAATAAGCTACACTATAGGTAAAATATTCTCTTAACACTTTTTAGCGACCTGCATAGCAATACTTTTACTCCGCCCTGTATGTCAGCTATCACTAATTTCCAACTGCCTATGGGGTACCCTACACAATTATTTTTTCTCTAGCCATACTATAATTCCGTTTGACGCTATATTTTAACCATCCTGCATAGCAACTCGTATGGACCATCTAACATATTTTAAAAGACTCTGTATAATTATAATTTTACACCACCAATTCATATTAAATGCATCAAATTAACATGCGAAATTATGAGCTCTTACTCATCCAAAAATTGCCTACCGTGCTAATTTTTGCACCTTGAAAATTTGGAATGTCTACGTATAAAAATATAATGCTAGGAAAATATGACGGATGCATAAACAGTTACATGTTCGCAACATACAAACACAATTTTTATTGAAAGAATGTTTAAAAAAATTTCACTCTCAAATTACCCTGTATTTAAAGAATTTTTACAACAGTAGTTTCACTCTTACGTAGGTTACCAAATCACCCTATATTGAACGATTTGAAATTACAAAGCAGCCGCCTTGATTGTCAAACTGTCAATAATTTTTTTAATAATTTAATTATTCCCAAAGATCAGACCCTCACTAATCGATTTCTATCCATCGAAACTTTCATATGGGAAAATTTCCTCAAAATCGTTAGAGCCTTTTCCCAGAACTCAATTACATTTATATATACAAACATTGCTCGTATTATAGTATTAGATAGGCAGTCAAAATATATTTCTTACTTGCTCTGCTTGGCCAGATTTTGACTTTTTTCAAAATCTTCTATTTGATCATTATTCATGTGTAGAGCAACATACGCACTGGATGCGAAGCCTGAAAATTCCTTATTTTCGATCTACAGCCCTTTAAAGTTAAAATTCTCAGTTCTTTACCCTTGCACTGCACAGTGAGAATACATCAATGATACTGTAAATGGTCAAAGAGATGGAAATCAAAGGACATTTATATTTTTGTCAGCTTAAGAGGTAGAAATGTTTATTTTGAGGGTTGTAGACCGAAACCAAAGGCCATTAGACATTATGTCCATTAACACTTTTGACCCATGCATTTTCTTACTATGAGACGAATGTAATAAAAATTTCCTTTGGGAGCATGTACACTAGATAGAAATACATGAAAATTGCGGTTAATATAGGGGCTACCCATATTTAATCCTCAATTACTGATATAGATGCTGATAATAAATTCAAATTAACTCTCTTTTTGAGTAATCTATAAGGTTTCTAACGAAATGTGTATTATTTAAAGAATTTAGCCTGTCAACTAAAGTGTCTTTGACTGAAATGCTAGGAAATAAATTATATTATGCACTATTTCTTTATTAATCGAGCATTTTGTAGAGAAATTAGTAATATCTGTAAGCTGAAAACTATACGAAGAAGCAGACATGAATTAATATTTGAAGATAATATAATTTAGATGGTTGTGGCTCAATAATTGCAAATTTGGGAAAAGTTTATTTTCCGAAGGCTATCTGAGAATTGTACAGTGTAAAATTTATTATACGTTTATGGAAATATTCTTTGGCCTCACGTTTCAAAATTGTATGAGGTTGAGTGAGAAATTTTACTGTTTTATCCACGTAATCATTTTTATCAAGTGCTAGTAAGGTGTTATCTTAATCTGCCATGGTAAAAATATTGTACTAAACTTCGTGGGTCTCAAATTATATTTACCCTTTCACTTTTCGATAACTTTATTTACACGGAAATGAATCCACTATTTCCAAACAATGCGTAATACTAAACAGCCGACTGACTTCTATCGATTCAAAGTCACATAGCAATATAAAACTGAACTAAACTAGTCGACATGTACAACTGTCCATTTTATAATCAATTTAGAAAAGATTCGAATGCCAGGATTATTCGTTTGTTGTAGGAGCGTTCTTCAAGAAATTTCTGGAGGTCGATGCTTTTTTCGCCCTTCGAAAGTTCAAAAGAGGATAGTCTATTTTTTATTACCTCATGCGGTCGTATGTTTATGTATTGTTTTTTTTCGGAATGATTAATTTAGAAGGTTTGTTAATTTTTCCACTGGCGGCGTAAAAATGGATTCTATAACAATATTATCCTTACATATCACTCTAATATGCTTAGTCGTATAACTTTTATGTCCTAGGTGGATATAATACTTTAAAATCTTCTTTAAATAAATGTTATGCTTTGTATTTGTTGTTAATGTTAGATAGTTAATCTATAACAATATTATCCTTACATATCACTCTAATATGCTTAGTCGTATAACTTTTATGTCCTAGGTGGATATAATACTTTAAAATCTTCTTTAAATAAATGTGATGCTTTGTATTTGTTGTTAATGTTAGATAGTTAATATTTCAGATTTGGTAAATTTTTAATATTATCAGAAAGATTGTTTTTGATAGAAAAAAATCCATAAGCTGACAGTCAAAGTCTGATTCTAACTTCAAAAATAAAATGCAAAAACGACCGGATCATTTGGAACAAGCCATTTAGAACAACCATATTGCGATCTCTCATATTTTTGTTATAATTTTTAAAGTGTATTAAATAAAGATTAAAATCAAATTTATTCCAATATACTGAGTAATTAATTTGCCCGTCATAAATCTTTTTTTCTGAAAATGTTTGATTACTTTTAATAATTTTATAGGCGTCAAAACAACGATCCAGGTCTATAAAAGATGCTACTAAGAAACGATATAGAATACAAGAGCTCATAAAACAAGGAAAGTGAAGACAAATTATTTTTTTAAATTCAAGAAGTTCATAAAATTCACTTGTTATGTTAGCACAAATTAAAGTGTGTCTGTTGATGAAGAAATTACGTAAACCTAATTATATTAAGCATTATATAAGCTAACAATTCAATTGAACAACTCAATGACGTCACACGTTACTACTACTAATTTTTCCTTGAGAATTATGAGCCGAGAATAAAAAAATATTTCTTACAGGTTAAGCAGATCTTTAAAGGTTATAAAATTATTTTTTATTCTTATTTATTATTTCAAGGTTATTAAATTAGTTTTCAGAAATACAAAACTTTTAAGCCTAGAAGAATTTAAAAATTTCATCAGGAAGGTGCCAAATTGATTTACACTGGTAAATTGTGATTTTTACCAAAATATTTATAACAAAGGAATCAAAACGATTGCTAATGAATCAAAAAAACTTCAAAAGATAATATTCTTTAAAATAAGTAATGCATATATATCAACAACCAAATAACCAAATACGATATTACCAATGTAGGGTTTTTCTAGTTTTTTAAAGTAAATCAAATTGTAAAGCTGAGTATCATATGTTAGTTCTCTAATAAGTTTCTCTCATAAAATGTAAAGATAGTCTAATTAAAAATGACAGTATATTAACAACTAGCTGATTGTTTTCTAAACGATATTTGTGGAATATTTTTTCAATTTTAATCACTTTCTGGGAAATAACACAACCTGTCACGAAATTTCTGTGTATTTCCAAACGTTTCGGAAACTAGAGCAGACTTCGTTGTCAATGGAAAAGAAACTATAAAAAGGGCACGATTCTAAAATGTTTAATTAAAATGTTTGACAATATCTATTATTTAACTTATGACGTAACTAAGGGAATTTAATTTGATAATATACAGGGTAGCACAGAAACTTTTAGAGATCATATAATAATAAAGTTCCTTTCAAATTAGAAATTTTGAAAGGTGTGATCTTCTTTATGTGGTGCTCCTAATTGCGACTTTGATATAAAAATCTGAATCAAAGAATATTGTTGATTCAGTGATCGCATTAAAATAATAAGGGAAAACCCAGGAAAAATGTTGTAAAATTTAACTCGACGGAGGGGGTACCGATACAATCGTTTTCATTTAACAAAATTAAAGCAGGCTCTCTTGGTTTTCGTTTCGTGTTATGTTGTTCTTTGTGTAATATAACTGAATTTTCAAATTTTATTTTATGACCAAGGTCCCAAGCATGTTCACAAATTTTGGATTTTTCAGTGTTTTTTTTTATGTAATTTTTGTGTTCGTTTATTCGAACATTTAGAGGTCTAGAGGTCTCCAATATAAAATTTATTACATTCACAAGGGATTTTATAAATGCAATTTTTTATATTTTGATTTGCGTTCTTTGGTTTGTT
Source organism: Octodonta nipae (assembly GCA_034190945.1). Taxonomy (NCBI): domain Eukaryota; kingdom Metazoa; phylum Arthropoda; class Insecta; order Coleoptera; family Chrysomelidae; genus Octodonta; species Octodonta nipae. The sequence continues at coordinate 38,167,810 of CM067222.1, read as the reverse complement.
TTTGATATAATTGATTTTAGTGTACTTCTTATTTTAAATGATATTTTAATATTATATCTGTTTCCCAATATTTTTAGTCTTTTTGAGAGACCCTGTATGTATGGTATACTTACCTTGGAAGTCAGTGTTGGTTGGTGAATTTTGGTGTTGGTTGTTAGCGTTCGTTTGGTATTCAATTTTGTTTAACTCTTTATTATTATATTTTTCTGGATAATTATTGTCAGAAAGTACATTTTTTATAAACGTTTCTTCTTCATTGAATTTATTGATGATAGAACAGTTGGTTTTTGCTTTAGAGACTTGATAATACCTCATTTTATTGAATTTGGATGATTCGAGTTAAAGTTGAGATGCTTGTTAGGGCGAGTCGGTCTGTAACTTCTGTTTCAAATGTCGATTCTGTTTTTGTTATTAAAATGTCTTAGAAAGACAATTTGTTACGCTGTTCAATATCTAGTGTAAACTGTTAGTTAGTAATTAGTTATTTGTTATTTATGTCGTTAAGTAATTCATGAATATCAACATAGCCTCACCAATCCAAAAGTTTAATATGTTTTGAGAAAATTGTTGGTTCTTTATATTTTTCCATGAAAATATTGCTTAAAGCAGGAGACAGACAGGAACCTTGCTTTAAGCAACATTTTGAGGGGTAAAAATGAAGAACAAACAATTTTCTCAAAACAGTTTAGCTTTTGTTTTTTTGGCGAAATATTCGTTATTTGGAAACATAATCTTGAAGACTTACATGAATTACTTAACAACATAAACAACAAATAACAAATTATTCAGTTTACACTAGAACTTGAGCATAATAACACATTATCTTTCTTAGACATTTTAATAACAAATACAGAATCGACATTTGAAACAGAAGCTTTCAGAATAGCGACTCACACTAACAGGTATCTCAACTTTAACTCTAATCATCCAAATTCAGTAAAATGTGGTATCATGAAATCTCTATATGAGCAAAAACTAATTGTTCTAACATCAATAAATTCAATGAAAAAAAAACGTTTATAAAAAATGTACCTTCTGTCAATAAGTAAAATTAATTAATAAAGAGTTAAACAAAATCAAATATCAAACGAATGTTAACAACCAGCACCAAACTTTAGCAAGCAACACTGACTCCCAAGATATACCATACTTACAGGGTCTCTCAGAAAGTCTGAAAAGAGTGAGAAACAGATATAATATTAAAACATAATTTAAATCAAGAAGTACACTAAAATCCATTATATCAAAACAGCAACAAAAAAACACACCTGAAAATACTAGGACTTCACACGAGAGCGAGATTTTTCTCATCTTATTATTTAGTTTATATAATATTTATTGGTGACACTAGTTCCTGACTGTTGTAATAACTGGATATGCTATTACCTTGGGGTACAGTCAAGCAAACACTTATGCTCTTGATTATTACGTACGTTTCGGTTTATTAGTTAACCATCATCAGATAATAATAATGCTTTGATAATCACTATCCTACATTACTATTTACTTAAAATGTTCAGTAAAAATTACAATTCTAAAATTATTTCGCCCAACAATATGTCAATTCAACGTCATGCATACGCTAATCTCGGGATTTATCGAATAACTATTTGATATTGTCATTGTCAAAATTTTTTGACAAATAACAAAATCCACATCAGTGTGAAAATTTTTTGAAAATACCTCGAAAGACTCCACAAAACGATTGACAACGACTCCAGAGTCGGAGTTGAAACGTCTCCAAACAGATAAGTTTTACACAATATACAATACACTATTTATATACAGGAATACTGGTTGATCATTTTAAGACATCTCTTTCTCTCAGAATAACTGTGAGGAAGAATTTCTGAATGGACAGCCAGTAATCCGGGCAATTTTATGAAATTGCCTTACTACACTTTGTTCTCCAAATACGATTTAAAATACTTATCTGTTGCAGGAAAAAAACTTGAGGAGAGACAAAATAACTGGTAACGTCTTGTGTGAATCCCTACAAAATACAAAAAATTGCATTTACCTTGTGAATGTAATAAATTATATATTGGAGAAACCTCTAGACCTCTAAATGTTCGAATAAACAAACACAAAAATTACATTAAAAATCCACAATTTGTGAGTATGATTGGGACCTTGGTCATAAAATACAATTTCGAAATTCGTTTATATTACACAGGGAAGAACACAACACGAAAAAAAAAAAACTAAAAGAGTGTGCTTTAATGTTCTACTGAAACAGTTATATTTATCATAAACAAGTTTATTTTTTCCTGTATATCTAAGAGAAATTCCGAAATCTCCACACGTTTATCTACAGATTAAGGAAGAGAAGTTTTCCTGATGTAACCTAAATAGATAAAATTGTAGGCTTAGAATTCCGTTTTTTGTTAGCCGTCAGGTTGAAGTGTGTATACAAATCCAATTCCAAAGTCCAAGCGACAAGGATTAATTAGCCTCCTTCCAATAACTCATTTCCTGAATAATCCTTCCTTCACGAGAGATTTAGAGAAGGGACGAAGCCAGCTATGTTGGCGGCAGCGGCCAATATTTAATTGCGATAGTCGGACTTTATATTTATCTAGGGAAATGTCCAACCGAGTAATTAACTCAATCGCAACGATAATTACCCTGGTTAGACGCAGGTGTATTCAACCAATCTGCGAACTTATCACTGTGTCCCGCGTCTCCGATAGTGCTGGTTCTATTCATTAGATTATCCTCAAATTCCTGAATCGAACATGGTGCTTGGTAATTTACTAATGCGGTGGAGATTTCGTATTGATACAAATGATTGTAATTGGCGATCAAAGTTATGTTTCCTTGCGGATTAATGATAAGCTAATTAGGTATTGAGATAGCTCGCTAAAATCAATTACCTTAACGTTTTTGCTTAAATGTTTGTATTAGTTGACCCGCAAGTGCTAGATAAAATTTAAACATTTTTAAGTCATTTCTGAAAAGGAAATTGCCCATATTTAATTGTAATATGTTTTCCTCTTTCAATTTCGGTAATATTCTCAAGCAGATACTTCACATAGTCGGCTGCCCCGATACAACTTCGTAATTTAAAACAAAAATATAATAATTCTTTTGGATATGCGATATAAAGATCGGCTATAAAACACTGAATGCTTTGAATTTAGCTCCATCCTAATTTTCCCAAACTTTTATAACACACATTACCAGGGGCGTATTGCATATTAGTGGAAAGAGCTCATGTTGCACTTACATAAAAAATATAATATATAATTAAGGAGAAATCGTTAATTTTAATTTTGGAGGCAAATTATAGAATTTTATGAAAAGTTAAAAAGTAAAAATTTTTCAAACGCTTCATGTAACAGAATGAATGAAAAGGAGGACCACAAATAATTTTTTTTTCATATTTCAGAAATAAGTTTATTAATAAAATATTAACAAAAATAAACAAATATTTACCCATTCCCTCCACCTTATCTCCGAATCTATAAGACGTAAAATTTTGAAAAAAATAGTTATATAAGGCCTCACCTGAACTTTACAGGAAAAACCCTAATATTAATTTTGGGGGGCAAATGGTAGAATTAAACGGAAAAAAAATATATAACTTTTTTAAGCTCATCATGCACTATATCAAATGAAAGGGCTCATTATTAGGAATATTATATTTTTAAAATAAATTCTATAAAAATATTAAGAGAAGTATTTAAAAAAATACCCATTCCCCGGAACCATAGGAACTAAAATTTTGAAGAAAATTAGGACTATTTGACCTCACTTGAATTTTATAGAATAAACAGGTAGAAATCCGTAATATTAATTTTGGAGGGCAAATTATAGAATTAAATGGAAAATAATACATTATTTTTATAACACCTCGACCTCGTGTAATATATGAAATTAAAGGTCTCTTTACCAGACATACAAACATATATTTTTCATATCATTAAAATCATTTGTTTACAAAATAATTAACAAAAATATAAAATATGGACTATAGTCCCCTTTACCTCAGAAACTACACGATCTACAATTTTCAAAAATTTGGAAATATAGGGGCTCACTTGAACTTCACAGGAAAAATAACAATACAAGTATTTTTTCTCATATTTTAAAAATAATTTGTTAAAAAGTTATTGGAAAATATGCAAAAAGTAAAACACAAATTCTAACAGTAGTTTATAAAGTGTATTACCTTTGATGTTCAAGTATGATTAAATATTTTTTGGTCAGGCGCTAATTGGCCTGTGCGTGGGTGGAGTCGAACCATTACAGTCTGGGTATTGTTAAGTTCTATGCGGTAGGCAAGCCAATGACCATGCGACTTCATCATCACGTGACAACTCCACTACAAATACACAAAGCAGTTCGAATTCATGCTCAGTTTCAGTTCAGGCATCTAATGAGACATGGGAAGTTCGATATAGAGCAAATGTCTGACGTTTTTTGAGACTTGGGAAGTAGACAGATTAAGACCCCAGTTAGGCCTAGGTGCTCTAAATATATAATTCTCTTTTCTTTTGTGTCTCTTGAGAATGATTCCAAGATAAAGGCCAAGACGCCGATAATTTCTCAAATTTAGACGCTGCTCTTACCCAGAACCTAGCAAAATTCTTAATTATAACCACAAAAGACTTTAAGAACATTTTGGACTGTTTCGTATTCTGATTAGATAATTTGTTATAATTGCACAGATATAAATAAAGCAAAAAACTGGAAAATGGTTCATACACACGACGCTCCAATATTCCAAAAAGGTTTCTCTATTTCTCTCGATCTCATTCCATGAGAAGTTGCCAAACATATCCTAAAAAGTCAACTAATATGGGAATATAACCGGAAGAGGCTACAGTTTCTTATATAGAATACTCAGATTAGAGTTCTAAAATTTAAATAATTATTTATTGACATTTAATTTTGGTTTGACTTAAATATTAAAATACCAAAAAGATAATGTCTTCAGAAAATTAACATATTTGAAATATCAATGAGAGTTTTATATATTATATTACATTTTTCAGTAAACGTTGTTAAAATAACCCGATATTGATTAGCAATTCTGCGTTTGTTATTGGTTTATTTGTTTTGAAAGAGTTACGATCTTGCTAACTAGTATTTATTAGTTGATGTTTAAATGTCAGTTGGCGAATGTTTAGCATCATATACAAATTGACTAAGGTCGTTCTCCAGGGGCATATCTAATTAATTTTCCATTACTGTATGATTGGCATGCATTGTTTGATAAAATACTGCCGAAAAATCATATTCACTATACTTAACTATTATTTATGATACGGTATCTTAAAATTGGTTATTAAAATTTAATTCAATCCATGTCATTGATTTTTACTCAAAAATGTTATAAATCAATAACATATTTTACGACCCTGCCTTGAAAGCGAACGTAACCTCACACAAATTTATAAAGCATGAAAGTCAAGAGCATAATAATTAATTCTAAGCTGATAGTAGGTACGTATTAAAATATATGCAAAACAAAAAAGTAAGATAAAAGTAAAAATCTAATTTGAGGGGCTTGTACACTGAAAACAAAAACTTACAAAGTTAGAATTTCGGTCACGGAGCTCAAAACTATCAAATAGCAAAGTTTAAAATAAACTTGCCGAAAAAAAGAGTTTCAGAAAATTATCTATGCAATACCCGTAGTACTTTTTTAAATGTTGACGTTATAATTTGATAATGTGCAATATTTTATTTTCGAAGTTGTGCAGATATATATTGTTTTGTCCACTTGTTTTCTGTCAACCTAATTATGGCCATACCTACGGTTGTCTTGTATCCTCTCTGTTGTAGTATATATCTTTTTTGAAGGTTTTCTACTTTCTTCTTATGGAATATGAGCTTATCTCGAAACTTTACTTGCTCTTCTGAGAAAGTCCATTTCTACAATATTCACCCTGCTCCAATTTGTAACCGACAGCTGCCAATATTCTTAGTCAATATTTGTTATTTTTGTATTAAAAGTGATATGATTAAACCAGAGTATCGAATTTAATATATATGCATAACACTTTTGTCCTTGTTAACTCTATATTTAATAACCCTTCTGACGTTCCGTTCCTTGATGTAACACTTCCTAAGTATTGGTATTCTTTACAGTTTCTTAGTTCTCTTAGTTGCAAGTAAGGATCTTCATTTCCTATACGGAGATTCTGTTTCGTCTAAATTAATATTTAAACCCCTTGCATCTCATTCTTCCTAGAATTTTCTCATCACCTTCACAATTTGAAATTATAACTTGATCATATGCAAAGAATAAAAAACTCATTGGTCACTAATGTCTATCCCCATTCCGGAGTATTTCAATCTCCAACTTTTCAAAACTTTTTGAATGTATCTTCTAAATCGGGTGGGTGACAAGCAGAACACCTACCTAAGACCCTTCGGTACTCTAAACGGTTCAGAGGTTTTGTATTCCAATTTTATGGCACTTCGAGGATTCTTATACACGTTCCATATTGCACATATATAAATTTTGCTCAGTTCAGTTGTTATCAGGATTTTCAATAACTTAAGCAAGCGTATTGTATCGAAGGCTTTTACTAGTTCTATAAAAATTGAGAGGTTTTATCATATTAGGGGCTAGGAGCTTTTCTCTATTACCTGCTGAACAGTAAAAACAATTTCCAAGCATGGTGTTCCAGCTCTGAACAGGCTTTGACCCCGCATCTCTACAACCTCCACATTGAAATAGTAATATATATATATATATATATATATATATATATATATATATATATATATATATATATGGGCACTAAATGCGTTCGGTGGTTTACTGGAATTCAACCACATAGTTGATAACTGATCAGTTATATAATTTCGAAATCCACTTCTTATATGAAGAGCTCAAATATCCTAAGTTTCAATCTGATGAAATATCTTCTTTTATCAAGCCTGCATTAAACACTTCCATTTTATGTATTGTATTATCATCACAAAATCAACCTATTGTATAAATTCGAATGTCAGATCGTTATAAAATTAGTTCAAAACAGTTTGAGGCTCTCTGAAATATAGAGAGTAATACAAAATAAATACAAAACCACCTACAATCCGAGATATTCGCTAGGCGTGGAGCATCCTTAGCAACAGTGACTAAATTCACGTAAGCAACATAAATATAAAACTAATTGAGCAAATTTCGTTTATAGCCAATTTTCCCATACAACTGAAATAATAGAAATGATTTAATGTTTGACTATAATTTCGTGTTAATAATTAAGTCAGCCACTATATATTGAAGTTAGCTATCAGACTATTTTTGGATAAGATAACTATATTCAATCTCAATTATACCCCATAGATCAATTCAAAACGTCTTAATTTTATAAGCCTTTAAGTAGGTGAATCTCTTCAAGCATAACTTGTTACAATAAAGAAAATAAAGTCATATTCATGAAATTTAGTTATAAAAAATATCAAATACCGGTTAACAGAACACAGAGAGAATTCTTTGAATAAATTTGCCCTATATACATAACAAACATCTTAACTACTTAGACAACTTAGAGCTTAACTAATGAGTAAGAATCATGCAAAACAATTAATTCCTACAGCAACAAAAAATTAGATCAAATGTTAAAAATCAAAAACATATAATTTTGTTATTTTTTTCTTTTAAAACTAACTCTTAAGTTTATTTAATAATTATAAATTATAATATTTTAAAGCTATATATTTCACAAATTCATTCTTTCATTGATTTACTAAAAATGTTTCATGAAAGTCCTACTGCAAACTATGTTGAATTTAAAAATATAATAACCAAGATTCGTCTTTTCTGGCTATTTCGTTTGACGAAGCATTGTTTAATAGTAAACTTGTTAAATATACCTTTAATGCGATTCGTATAAAAGATGAGCAATTATCTATTACAAAAGTTATCTTTACGAATTCAGCATCAAAAATCTCAGCAGACGTCCTTATAAAATGTTTTTAAAACAAAACTTTAACTGAAAGAATGTTCGTTCAACAAACAAGCACAAAGAGCCGTAAGATTTTCAGACAATTTTTATTCTTGCCATAATTTAAACTTTTATTTTCCCATACAAGAGGCAATATACCTATCGTAACAAACATTACTGATATAAGAATTCCTCTCATCATTACAAACTTTGAAACTGGAAAACTACTTACCTCTTTGTGCGAGAGGTTGCGTTATTATTTATGCTTTTTGTTAAGGAAACAACAGAGAGAAGTAAATCCTGGCTAGTTTACGACTACGGGGCAATAAACAAGGAAACATATGGTTCTAGGTTCTTTCCACTCAACAAAATGTTCTTGAGGAGTTGCATTTCTGAGACGTCATATAATTGGGAAAAAAGTTTAATAGTTTTGTTGGTTAATATTTGAAGGTTAAACAATTTACTGGGGTAGGACTGTATATTTATATGCATAAAATAATTATCACATGCAATATATAATTATAAAAAGGCGGTATGAATTCAAACTTTGTACTGCACAACAAGAAAATATTTTTGTATGTACCAAGTTGATGAATCCAGGGGCTTATCCAGAAGATGTCTTCCTGAGGAGAGGCAGTATTATGCTTCTAAGAGGCATCTCGTACTAAATTTACTTAAATAACTTCTCTGGGGTTTTTGATTTATGCTATTTTCTATCATATACATTTTAAAATCAGTTTAAACCCATTGAAGATATTTTCTTCCAAGCTGGTTCAAATCCGGCTCGAATACAGACCATGAATAACAAGCCCTAGTTTTTCTAGCTCTTTAGGATCATAAATACAAAGAGCCAGATTTGTGTTCAGTCAGGCTCGAGTTTGACCATAAAGACAGAGGGAAAGTACTGTTTTATTCCCTTTGTATTTACGGGTACATTCAATAACAAGTTTCAACAATAACAAAGTTTATTCAATTTTAACAATCACAAATGTCTCCTGTTTTTGAGCCTTACGAAGTTTTGCAACAACACTCGTTTCACTAATTTTCAGAAACTACAATGGCCGATTGACGCCATTTATATTTTTGTATTCCAAGAAAATTCTACTTCCACAAGCCTTACGAATTTTCAGGTCATTTCTTCCAGCAATTTTCTTACATTGACGATGTTTCATGAACAGTGCTGTGTGAACTAAACGAGCTTTTATCCTAATTAAACTAGCAACGTTTTACTAACATTGCTTCTAAGAACTACTTTAACAATTGACTAAACTAATTCGATTTACTATTTCAAAGTTAATACAGTGTTATTTAACACTAACACTGTTTCTTTCAACGGTCTACATTCCCAAAGGCTTTACGACCTTAGTTGAAAACCAAAAACCAACAAGTATCATTAAAACTACACTTGCATTGTTTTAGATTTGCAATCTACTAACTATGCTTTACGACGACATTTTTATTTCTCTTCTACATTATTACTGCGCTACTTCTCCTGCGCACACATGTTTCTAGACTATTTTCCTTGGGTTCGAGATTAAAACCATTGCAGCCAACTGAGCGTTACTACCAACTGACTACTAGTTTGGGTTTTAATACCAGCTTACGCTGTTAACTAAACCAATCGTTAGAGTGCGCCACTACGCATCTTTCTTTAGTCATTCGAGGTTATTTAACCTTTTCAAAAGAAAACTTTGTTTTCGAACACAAGCTATTGACGTTAAAATTCCATGTTTTAGTTTTAAAAACTAACTAACATATTCGCCATCTCCAGCTCTTGGATTTTAATTTTACCGAAATGACCAAATACTTTCACTTATAACAACTGAAAATTGAACAAAAGTTACTTTATTTTGATAGTTCATTTATGTTCTTCCCGGAGGACAAGTTGCCTGTCAAAATCGTCCAACAGTATTGACAATTACGAGAAAGTCAGAAGAAATCGAAACATAACGTTAAACTAATAAGTACTTTACAATACACATTCACATATAATTTAACGGAAAAAATAATTGACAAACTCATAGAACTGGTTTATAGCATCTTGGTTGCCAGACAAATTCTACAAATTGCCCATACTACACTTTCTTTTCAATTAATTAATTCAGAAATCGAGAAGGCCCAGCTGAACAACCAAAGTAGATATTTACCACCTAAATCAGTTAGTAATTACATGGTATTCACATCTTTTCAGGAATGTGTGACTCTCTGGTGCGAACGTCTGCCTAACATAAAGGTATATTATCAATGTCGCGATATATTTAATATGATCCAAGGTCGTAACTTTTTTCATGGGCATCGAGACGCTTATAGTCATTAAGAAAGCTAAACCTGATGATTGTTTCGGTCATTCCTTGGTGAAAATTCATATTTTAGTTATATTAAAGCACTACCACTGTGGTAATTTTCACAAATTATTATATTATATATGACAATTGTTTCGCTTTGATGGCAGGCTTCGTCAGAATTAAATATTAAACTAAATGCTAAACATCTGAACATATCATATAGTGTTGTAAGAAAATAATGAGTATATAGGTAGAAAATACATATGTTTACTGTATAATATTAGTGAAAGTAAATATTATATTATTTAAGAAACCAAATTGTGGCCTATTCACTATGTATGAAATTCAGAACTTAGCATCGATCCGAACTGTGTCATTAGTTTTTGTAACAACCGATTATGATTAATTTAATTAAAAGCATTTGAGAAGTCTTTATAGATCACATCTATCTGCCTACCACTATCCACAAACTGACATAGTTATTGGGTAATATTGAGGGGGTTAGATCCAGTGAATATATGGGATATAAACCCATCCTGATTATAATCAGTAATTAAGTGTTGAACAACTATATACATGCGCCCATACATATCAGATTCAAAGAGTTACATAATAGAAATTGGACCATAGTTATTTATTTCCGACTTATGACCTAACTTGAATATGCGGATGACCTTAGGTAGTTTCCACTTAATTGTTGATATCTGAAGTGTCAGATTCAATAACATTTTCAACTGACATTCAAGAACACTAATACAATCATCAGCAACAAATGGTGGCAGCAGTCCCAGAGATTATTTTATTCTTGAGCTTCATGGTTACATTAATAGTTTCCCCTTTGTTGATGTTTTTGATATTTAGATGATCAGTAGAGTGATATTTAAATTAACTGTGATCGTCATCAACAAACTCACTAGTAGCGACAAACGCACTACTGAAATAGTTTGCAAACTGTTTGACAATCTCTAGTGGATTAAGAGATTTGGTTTTAGCTGAACATTGTGCCACGAATTCGAGATGATTTTTTTAATTAACATAACATCAAACAAAACTTCTGTGAGTTATTGATAAACGAATTTTCTACAATATTCACGTAATTGATAGTGATTTCATTCTAAATTTATTAAGAAATTCTATATCGTTCATGTGTTTGTATTGACTGAAAAGTTTCTCTTTCAGTTTGATATTGGGAATTATTGTCCTATAAAACTTGTGCTTTTTTTTAGTTATATTTGTACCACGACATTGAATCCAATGTATAAAAATGTGTAGCTTTATTCAATAATACAAGATCTAAACTACGACTAGATATATTATTATCATTATTTTAGTTAAACTTATAAAGAAACCTTATTCGGCACCTCTGACATTAACATTTATTTATAATGTGTGATTAGTTTTGCACGAAAACTAAGAAATACGTAAGTTGTACTCACCGACGTGGACAATGGGCTCGGTAATCATTTCAGTCAGAATTTTCTCTACCAGAGTGCTGTTAGAAGGATACAGTTCATGTTGTGATATTTGGTAGTGGAACTTCTCCAGGATAGTAGCATTTTTTCTAGAAAAAAAAGTAAAAATTTAAAATATGCACACTAAAAGTTTTTAATCTAAATAATACTCTATTAAAGAAGTATTCGAGTAACTAGAAGCGAAAGCAGAAGGCTACGAGAATTATGCGAATCGACCTGAAGAGGGCAGATGTGCCGAAACGTCGTCATTTTACCATCGATCGCGGCAGGGATCAGTTATCAACTACGCTGATGAATTCCCGGAAACCACCTAAAACATTTAGTGCCCGCGAAAACTTAAAAACAAATATATATAGTTACAGTGAAAATTAAATAAGTTACAGATATCTGGGAATTAAGAAAAACAAACTAAATAAAATAAGCTATTCAGATGTTATATGGACTACATGATACAGCACATGAGCCCACGTATCCGCCCTCCTTGTTTGGCGAATCTTCTAGAAAACACCTTGTTTATGGAGGGGATAGGGGACTGGCCTGTCATTCTGTCGATGTGTCTTGTTTTGCAATTTAACTCCAAAAACAACTTGATGCTTGTTAACTTAAGAAAACCTGTCAAATCGACATGTTTCAGGATTTTTCGAAAGCCTCAGAACTATTTTCCAAATTAAAATACTACATTCACCCCGAAAAAAACCTTGTCTTCCGGACCGTAAACACCGATGCCTAATATTTCAGTTGTTGAATTTGTTGAATCAATTTGGAAATTCAGAATATTTCATAATTATAACTACATAAGGTCTTACATATAGAACAATTTACTGTGTCAAACGCGCGAAAATGGGCAATGTAGCTGATTAAAATAATATTTTCGTCAAATGACACCCGACATTGACACCCTAACTCCGATAGCAAAGTCCAGCCCACGTTATAGTTGAATAAGACTCGGTATGTGATCCTCTGGGGGCTTTTTGCGGGATGCAAAAATATAATATTCCAAATAGACGGAACAGAAAGCAAATACATTGGGGGGGTAAGTTATGGAATTAAATGAAAATTTAAAAATTGAATTTTTTTAAAAGGCATCATGTAATACATCAAATGAAAGGTCTCATTCTGAGGAAGAGAAATATATTTTTTTCATATTTAAAAAATAATAATTTTAAATATATTAACGAAAATATACCAAAATTTACCCACCCCTGATCTCCGAAACTATAAAACGTAAAGTTTTGAAAAAAATAGAGGTATAGAGCCTGACCTGAAGTTTACTGGAAAAATAAGGGGAAACCTCTACTTTCAATTTTGGGGGCCAAATTACAGAATTAAATAGAAAATATAAAATTAAAATTGTTTCTAACGCATCATGTTATATATCAAATGAAAGGGCTCATTATGACGAAAACAAATACATTTTTTTTTCATATTTTTAACTTAAATTAATTAAAAGATATTAACAAAAATATAAAAAACTTACCCATTCCCCCCCCCTTATCACCGAAACCATAAGCTGTAAAATTTTGAAAAAAAAATAGAGGTATAGCCCCTCACCTGAACTTTACTGAAAAAATAAGGAGAAACCCCTAATATTCATTTTGGGGGGCAAATTATAGAATGAAATGGAAAATAAAAAATTAAACTTGTTTCTAATGTATCATGTAATATATCAAATTACAGGGCTCATTATGACTAATACAAATATATTTTTTTAAATGTTTTTAAAATAAATATTTTAAAATATATTAAAAAAATATATTAAAAAAATTACCCATTCTCCCTTTTATTCCCCAAACTATAAGACCTAATGTTTTTATTTACAGGAAAAATACGAAGAAATCTTTAATTTTTTAAATTATAGAAATAAACGGAAAATAAAAAATATTTTTAATGTGTCATGCAATATATCAAATGAAGGGGCTCATTATGAGGAATACAAATATATATTTTTCATATTTCTAAAATTAATTGTTTACAAGATATTAACATAAAGATATAAACAATTCTCATTTTTCGCTTTATTTCCGAAACCATACTACCTAAAATTTTGAAAATAATTAGGGGTATTGGGGCTCACTTGAAATATATAAGAATAATTATTAGAAAACCTTCATAGTAATTGGACAATAAAAATTCAATTTTCAAACGCATCATGTAATATATCAAATAAAAGGCTCATTATGTCAATTACAAATATATCATATTTTTAAATCATTTGTTTAAAAGATATTAGCAAAGATATTAAACATCGACCATTTTAGAAACTACCTTATTTAAATTTTGAAAAATATATTTTATTTGTATTTTTAAATAATTTCAATACCAGATTTAATAATTTATAATTTAAAACTTGACCTATTTTGCCCTTTATCTTCCAATCTATACAGCGTCAAAATTCTGACAGTAGATTATAAAAGGCTTCCCTGAAAGTTTATTAGTAAAATAAAACTCTAATGTTAATTTTTGGGGGCCAAATTTGAAAACTAAATACTGCGAATCTTGGAGGTGGACCAAATCGTTTGTATTGTATGGTGTACCAGAAGGCGCTATGATTTAAAATTTAAATTTAGGCGCAAATGGCTGTGATCTTGTAACGGGGAGACTCCTTCCTTAACAGGCAGTCAGGCCACTGTTACTAAAATGCTTTCCGGCAGTATTTGATGAGGTTACAGTATGGGAGGGCTGTGGGACGTAGATAGTATAGACCAGGTTTTCTTTCGCTGCTAGAGATGGAGGGGTGGTATTGAGCTTGTATACAGAGAGCGAATGAGTGCACCATAACGGCTAGAAATGTAGTAGAATGTATGATGGAGAGGGGTAGGAATTGGACAGTTGTTGTGGACTTAATTTCCTAGTTAATGAGTGAAAAATATTGTAAGTAGCGAGAATTGGAATAACGGAGGTGGCAGGCGGTTCCGGGTTTTCCTTGGGCTACAGACAAATGAGAATAAGAAAACAGGTGGAGTCAAGAAGTAAGAAGCGCACGACATCATATTTTTAGGATAGATGTCAAGAATGTTACTGCTCATGATGGGTTTCTGCCTACCAAAAAGGCGATGATTTTAAATATAGAGTTGCCAGTTTTTAAATTTTAATAAAAATTATTACTTCTTTGCTTCATTCATTGGTAAACACTGTTCATATATAAAGTAATTCGGGAAGGTGTTTCTAGAACGATACATATAAAGATCATAAGTGCACAGTATACTATAAGGACAGTAAAATAAAGCCCTATATTGTTTCTAACGAATAAATAAATTTTTTCAGAGAATCCAAAAGTAACATGTTTTATTTATGGATAAATTTGAGAAATACGGAATTTATTCAAATTGTACAATGAACTTAACTCAAACAGGATGCAATAAAATGAAAATAAGTGTTAATTAAATGACTTCAGTCAAGGTGGAAATTATCTATTTGTGTGCGTATACAGAGCGTATACTTAAGTTGGAAATATATGCATACTTTTTTATAATTACTATTAAGAATAAAGTATTTTAATGTCGCCTTTATTGGAATCTAAAATGAAATCGTCACTAGTATTATTTTTTGGTGAAATCTGCTAATTTTATTTAAAATTAAAACAGTATTTATGATATTGGCAATATCGTAAAATGTTTTGAAAAACAAATATAATTGGGCGAGTTCGGTATCGAAAACTGTATCCAATTAAGCAACTATATAAACCCACCATGAAAAATCTGTTTTTTTTATATATTTCACAAATGTGGAGCCCAAAATATTTTGTTGGGAAGTTATAAAACAGATGAAGGGCAATTAATTCCTGACAGTAGGGAAATACCCCGTAAGAATTTGGAGAAAACAATTAAGCTCCCTAGTGGGGATGTTAGTCGTCCATCGGGTGCCACCTTAGGGGGCGAATAGGGGAATGCCTTCCAGATATGGGTGGAACCAAGCAAATTAAATACCTGGAGCGGAGCAAAACTATCACCTGAACAACGGCAGCTGCGTATACCCAGCTTCCTTAATTTGTATTAACAGACAAGTTATTAGTCCGCCTCCTTAAAAAATTACTGAATTTTCACTAAGTAGAAGTAGTCATACAGCTTTTAACTAAATACCAACTTAGTAAAATACATAAAGAACAATTGTGAGAAAATTAACAAGAATAACAACGGTTAATTACAGATAAGCTAACATGTGGGACATAGCCCGGTATCAAGCTTGGTGACACAAGATAATCACAACATACTGTTATATAGTCCGTGGGCTCAATTAAAATTAAAAAAAACTAATTATTCAATTTCACTTTTCTAGAACTTTTATTTACATCAAATTATACAGAACAACTGATGACAATAACATTTCTACATAAGCTCTTCGTCGCATTAATCATCAACTCTACAGCTGCCGAGCCATTTCGAGAACTTTTTTTTTCCTAAAAGTGATCGGTGTCGTACCGGAATAAAACCAGGGCCGGCTTAAGGAAATTTCGTTACAATACCATAACCTTGAAATTCATATTTATAATAAAACTTTGGCCGATCATTTATTGAACGAAAATCATATAATTCCGAATACGTTTGAAATAGTACATTTATGGAAGAAGAGTATAAAATTATTTGCATTAGAATCACTGAAAATTAACAACAACAAAAATTCACCATAACCCTTGGCAGTCTTCTGGCGAAACAATTTTCAATCTCATCATACATGCAAAAATTACCAAAGTGTGTTTATTTTAATGAAATTCAAAAGTATTCTCAGGCTCATTTTAACTGATGAGCGACTTGTGCTATTTTTTATGGACCCAATTAGAATTCTGGGGGAATGCGTTCTGTTACGCTAAAATTTGCCAATTGCTTTTTAAATCGAATTTATGCCTTCATGCTCCAAAAGAGACTCCATGGGTTCTTTTCGCGGCCCACTAAAAAACAAATGGCCCTGGAACTGAATGTACAATATGACGATAGAAGGCAGATATTTTGCTAAAAATAAGTAAAATGTCTCAGTTTGTAATTCAAAATAGAGGTAAAAAAGGTGTAAAATAAGCAACTACTTTTTGTTTGCACAAAAATGATAATCTAAAAAAACAGTTGCTGTGAAATATCTCTACATAATTGGGTTTAATAAAAAGTCCAAGAATTTGCATAAAACATTTTGAAGAAAAATGCATCATAAGGGTAGACAAAGTTTGAATAATTAATGAAATGACAGAATTTGACCGAATTAATTCTAAACTACCAGACGTAGCCGTATCAACATTTTTTGAACACATGGCAGGTTATTTCTGCAAGAAAACTACTACTGCAAAAACACTTACTACTGTTTACCTAGATCGTTTAAAGATTATGAAACCAATTTATAATGCAAGAAACATTTCAAAGTTCTACAAAAGCAGCACCTGTATAAATAAACACTGGATTTTGTATCAATAGTCGACTACATATATTTTTTTAAATAAATTAAATGTCAATAAAGTTTCTTTCTAAAAGAAAACTTTTGGGCAGGATTATGAAACCGACAATGAAACATACAAAAAAAGAAAAATAAGATAGTTATGTTAAAATAAAGTTTGACAAATATTGACTTTGACTAATTTTGTGTTTAGGGTTCCGTATGTTCAATATACGGAAACCCTTACAATATCTGTTCTGATTTCACATCACTGGGATTTTTTTCGATACTACTTGATCTAAATAGTTGAAATTTGCTAACAGCGCATAGCTGGGGGAAATTTAAAAAATCGACCATGCCCCCACTTATCTCCGAGAGTACTGAGCCTAAAATTGAAAAAAAAAATAGAACGTTTCTCAAAGTTTACAGGAAAAATATGGGGGCAGTTTATAGAAATATATGAAAAAAAGAATCAAACGCATCACGTAATACATGAAATGAAAGGACTCTTTCAGAGGAACACAGTTATATTTTTTTCGTGTTTCAAAAATAATTGTTTCAAAAGATATTAACAAAAATATTACAAAAATTAATCATCCCCCTTTTTCCCGAACGGTACCAGACGTAAAATTTTGAAAAAAAAATGAGACATGGGGCCTCACCTGACACTGGGTAGTATGGTTATTTTGTTCATTTCTGTTAAATGAACCATTTTTCTGATATTATTACGTACAGTTAACGTAATTCAAACGACAATAGCACTGACACTGATCACCACTGTCATGCTGGCAAACAACAAGATGCTAAGGCTATGAGTTTTGATGAATAAACAATACTGTTTTTTTTTCAAATCAGTAAAAATGAAGGCAGGAATGGTTTTTACTTACATCTCAATATCAATAGCTAAATGGGAATAAAGTATTAAGTTTAATGCTAGCGAATTTGTGAAATAAAATAATTTTCTTTTTTTAATGTTAATTTTTGTAATATATCTGAAAACACATAATATTTCCGAAACAGTTGAATACGGGTGTAAGACATTATACATGAATTGTCTAGAATGTTCTGGAGAATCCAAAAAATAAATAATATACAGGGGCTTGAATTTAAAATAAGAAAGTTGGTATTGTCCACTATCAAATGACACACCCTATATATATTTTTTGTTGTAAAATGCGCATTTAAAAATAGCAATCGACGTGCCCAAGCGTTTTCCGAACACGCTCTCCTTTATTCTTTATCGACTTTATTCCATATGACTGTTCCACACTGTATTTAGAATTGATGTAGCCCAAATCCATATAAAAAGATAATTTATTCCCTAATTCTTGCCGCCTCAATTGACTTTGCAAGTCGTTTGGTGCATCAGGGCCATTTGTTTATTAGTGGGTCGTGGTTCTTTTAGTATAAATCAACCATTTCAAAAATTAGCAGACTGGTCTACTTATAACTGTTATAGTTTGTTTACACACTAAAGTCTAATGATTACATAATTAAAAGGGAAGAATAAAAAATGTTATAATCTGTTTTACATCATATAAGCAAGGATCTTCATTAAGTAGCCACATGATAGCGGTATCGCTGCGTGCTCGATCCTCCAACAGGGATTTTCAATATTTAATCTCAGAGTGTTAATTAAGGGAGGCATCGTTTTAATATTAAATAACTGGGGACTATAACTAAATACAATCCTAGTCGTCAAAGAAAAGCATTAATGGCACAGTGGCCTGGCAGAAGAGTAGCATCGTCTCTGAATATCGTAACGGGCATCTTGTAACAAAATCTCATTTCTAACGGATTAGCATACAAACTTCAGACAACTTGATTGTTACGTTCCAAAATATCCAAGTTGATTATATTGGTAATAGAAGGCACCGTTGGAACTGAAACTTATTAGGATTACCTGAGCGACTGGAATGAAATTTAATATTGTGCTTCACGTGATCTTTCATGCTGCTCAAACACCATATGGAGGTACGAGAACAATATCTTGAAATTTTTCGAAAATAATATTTTTTACGGTAAGCAAGCCGTAATTGGAATTCAATAAGCAGTTTATGTATTTGAGTATTATTTTTTAAACTGCTAAATTGTTGGACTAATCTACATAAACATAATGGTTTAGATAACCTAACAAAATTGTTCAGGTGGCCTGCAAGCCACTATATATCTTGCGTTGTTTAAATAATGACGTAACTCTCTACTAAAGTACGAGCGTGTACCATGTTCTTAACCGATTTCTAAATGCTCAGTGATTATTTAAAAATGGCTTGGCAAATTTGATGAATTAAAGGGCATTGTATTAAGGAAGATTACAGATAGGTAATTTTCTATACCGTGATATTTACAGTTTTCCAGAAAATCAGAAAAAACAGTACTTGAGGGACTACATTTCAGTGAATTTCAATAAATCTACACTGTCTTCTCTAAAACAGCTCAACCAATTTGAATGTTTTAAATTGTATTCTGCCAAGATATGTTCCAGCTTTATTCCGTATAATTCTCTATAACGTAAAATATCCCGTTTTTCCGAAAATCGTATAAATATTTGCAAAACAAGGTAAACATCAATGTAAATGTCAAGTTTTCATCATAAATATCTACTTTATGTGTCAGTGTATGCCACGAAAGTATATCGTACAGGGTGTTTGTAACGGTTTTCATTACCGTCCAGTGAAATGGTACAAATTATTCCATTAGTGTATCGTAAAGAAAATTTTTTAGGTTAACGATATTTTCTATATGGTATGTGTGTGAGTGCATCGAAATTCAAACAGCAAGCAATGTGCGCAGTTGAAATATTGAGCGAAGTAAAATTACAGTTAGACAGGTGGGTTGAAAAAATCTTCAAATAAATGTGATATTGGGTGGTACATAAGCAATTCTATATATATATATATATATATATATATATATATATATATATATATATATATATATATATATATATATATATATATATATATATATATATGTATATATATATATATATATATATATATATGTTATACAGCGTAGTTCAACAAATATTGTATTGGGTGGTTGAAATAAGAGTGAAGTAAAACTATAGTTATACAGAGTGGATAAAAAAACTTTAAAAATTATTAAATAAGCATATGCAGTAAGGATATTCGAGTTATAGGGCGGCTGGTTCAAAAAATGTTGGAAGCAGTTGCATATACAAGATGATTGAAATATAAAGTGGAGTGTAATATTAACAAAAATATTACAAAAATTAACCATCACCCTTATTCCCGAACGTACAAGACGTAAAATTTTGAAAAAAAATTGAGACATAGGGCCTCACCTGACACTGGTTAGTATGGTTATTTTGTGCATTTCTGTTAAATGAACCATTTTTCTTATATTATTACGTACAGTTAACGAAATTCAAACGACAATAGCACTGAAACTGATCACCACTGTCATACAGGCAAACAACAAGATGCTAAGGCTATGAGTTTTGATGAATAAACAAAACGGCGGGTTCAAAAAATGTTGGAAGCAGTTGCATATAAAAGATGATTGAAGTATAAAGTGGAGTGTAATTACAGTTATACAGGGTGGTTAAAAAATGGTATATAGTGTGGAACATAAGAAGTTGCTTGTATTTGGCATATTGGGCGAAGTAAAATTATAGGTATACAGGGGGATTTAAACAACAGAAATATAGAAACTGTCAATAGGGTGAAGAGGATTAATACTCATACAGGGCGGTTGCAACATCGTGTAGAGTTGAATTATAGTTATACAGGGTGATTCAGAACATGATAGACAAATAATTTAAATTGGGTGACCAATACACAGAAACATATACACGGTGGTTGCAATATAGGGTGAATTAGAGTTACACTTTATAGAAAGTGGGTCAAATAATAAAACAAATAATATAAATTAGAGAGAAAGGGGAGAGATAAGAATACGCTAATATAATCAATAGACTTGTGCCTTAAATCAGATAAAAAATATGTCAGAAAATAGTTATTGATTGCACATGGTTTCTAAACAGTTTTTATTTTAATGCAGTTGATTTCGGTTCTTTTTTTTAAATTTAACTATTTTTATAAACTTTTGAGGCAAATGAAGTCGGAATTTTAGGTTACGTCTACTTTATGTTATAAAATCATTTATGAATGACCTTGTATACTTGTGTGTATGTTATGTATGTCAAAAAATAGTCAGTTCAAAGAATTCGTGTTTGTGAGTTTTTCCAAAATATTTAGGCAAGACGTTTGACTCTCAGTCAATAGGCAATTATGCATATGCTATGTAGAAAACATTCTCACTATAGAAATTTCTGGTTATAATAATTGCACTTTCCGACAAAGATATATATGTGGAAAATACCTATTGGTTTCTATTCAAACAAGTAAAGCTGAGTATAAAATTCGTTTCGGTTACCGAAGGTTCAGATCAACACTTCAGAATATTAAGGAAAAATATACGGCAGTTCTAATGTTATTACGTGGATCCTACAATGAATATGAAATTTTGAATATAGGTATTGCGAAAACACAGTTTTTTTCTTATATATAGACTGTAAACGATCTTTACCATTACAATGTAATACCCGTTAAGCTCTAAATATATTACTTTTATAATTAAATTTTCATCAATAAACAATTAAATTGTATTTGAAACCAATTCAAATTTGTAATGTAGAAGCAAAAAGTACATTAACGACAAAATTAGATCGTACTAATGAACTATAGTGGTGAACACGACATCAGAAAATGTTCTTTCATATTTGGAAACAGAACTAATCTAAAATAAGTTGGCTGTTCACAACACATAAAGACATTATCGAATTTCATTCCGTCACGTTATTTGAGCCATTTTAATTACATTCTCAGTTTTTGGTCATTAGTCAAACTAGTAATCATTTATAGACGTGCGTATATTATTGTATCACCTTTGAAATCTTTGGTTTCGAATGCAAAACTGCTATCAATCATCAACGGGCGCAACGTGACGGCAATCTTTCACGACATAATGACATTTGATTTGACACTCAACGCTAGAAGTGACCAATGGCTGTGCACATTTATTTTAGCACAATGAATACGGTTGTCGCATATTTAGGTAAAAAATATTCTACAAGTATGTTTCATCACTATTAAATTTATATTACATAGTGTTAGATAATATAGTGACACTATTTTGGAAAGTGATAGTTTTGATCAGTATGAAGAAAAAAAGTGTCAACCAAACTGAACACTAATGAGTTATTAACAATTTAATTATGACATTAATATAATTATGGACTGCAGAGACCAAAAAAAAAAAAAATCTTCCATTTCATCAGCTTTCTTCTTCGGTCCGTTTCTGACTATTGGCCTTTCTCATTCATTGCCATGTATGCCTCTTGTCCTCTGATCCATTTTTACTCCCCAAACTTTCGCCACCTGACCGACCTAGAAACATTTTAATTTTGCTAAGGTTTTGGAAAAAAACTTTAATACATGTTACCTTTCTTGTTCACGAGTTTATTCTGTGAGTGCCCACAAGCATAAGAGTGTGCAAGAAGTATTTGGCTTGGTTTGCATGTACTTGGAGAAGCTTGTAGGTGAGCCTGTCGGTGATCCTTGTCATGGATTCACACGTTTGTGTGGGTTTTTGATCTCTCGGGTTGGTCAGACGTAGATTAATAATTAGCTTGGTTGCAAATTGCAAAACAAGTTTTAATCATCTATCACCTTTTCCTTTTGATTTTGTGTATTGTATAAACCAAACGCAAATTCCGAAAAATCATTTTCTCAAATTCTTGGTGTTTAAGTTTTATTCTCTGTTGTAGGGCAAGACGTCATCACATTTGTATTATTATTGTTAACAATCTGTTATTCTTCGAGGTTCCTGTGATAAATTCTATTAGAGAAAATATGATCTTATAGAGTATTCTTCCTTATTAGGATGCTCCTATTATCTTGCTAATGTAATATTTACAACAACCTCTAAGGCATTTCTAAACAATTCTGGCTCATTTCCAGGTAAGATCTGTTGTTTTTATGAAAATTCACAGTGAATATGCCGCTCTTTTCAAGAAATACCGCATATCGTTTGTTTATTTCGGATTTTTTTAGACACTGCATAATCACCTGATACTTGGTTATCTCGACTACTTATTTAAATCTATATATTCTGCATTTACTTGGGAATTATATTCCTCTGCCGGAAGTGTTTGCTTTCACCATAATGTCTTCTAAAGCAAGCTTGTTAGCTTGGTATACCAGTATCTGAGCTAAGAGATATACAACAACTATAGAAATTTGTATAATTCAGATATAAGATTTGTACCTTTCCCATTTCTATCACTATTCCGTCATCTTTTGGTGCTAAATCGTTTTCACTTGTTTCAGTCCTTCGGTTGTTTTATGTGACACTTCTTTGAACCCTGAGTTGATTGTTAGCCTTTTCTTGATAGAAGTCTCATCTCTTTGTTGAGCTTTTCTTTTGTTTACCTGCATTAATGTTTGTAATTAAATTTAGAAATAGTTTTGTAGATCTTTTCTAATATTTTTTCTTGTTTCCTTTTCTCTTTGCCTAAACTCCACACATATATCTTCCTTAATCTGTTGCTGTTTATTATTAAAATGTTGGCTGAGTTTTGTCTCTTAAGAGTTTTCATCCCAGAAATATTATTTTCCCATTTGCCTCGGTGACTTAATTTTACCTTTCATTTTATAGAATCCCACTACTTACTTAGTTGATATTTTAGCATTTTTCCCTATTCCGATGCATCTCGTCTCAGTTTGTGTAAATAAATTTATGTCTTTTTTTCTCAAAGTCCCCTTTTTCGTTTTATGTATATTAAAATATTTCTAAATATCCTGTGATCACTAATAACATTGAGTGAATTTATGGTTGACAAATATTCCTTTTTGCTTGATATGTTACAGTTACTCATTATAAGTTGTTATGTCTGGCCTAATCGATTTCCATTTTGTTTTAGTTTTTTAACGGAGAAAAATCCTCTATGCTCCCATTAAACCAATCTAAATTTGCAAACAACTTCAGATAGAGTAACTGAGATAGAAAACTAGCCGACATTTAATAAACAAGCCGGTCGACCAACAGTAGCAACAAACAAAAGTAAATATTGCACAGTAATGTACATTTGAAAAAATAAGAAATAACTAATACATTTAGTATTATTTTTGTTAAAGTTGATTTTGTCGCTAGCCTATAAAGTTCTGAGGGTAAATTTCAATTGAAAAGTGATTTCCGCATTAGTCCGCTTCGTGAAAGTATTAAGGAAAAAATAATACAATTATGTAATGAGCAAAAGCTCACTAATTACTGCACGTGCTCCACAAATGGACAAGACAAAGTTTCATAATTATTTAAAATAACCTGTTGCAACTGAATGTCTGTAAGGTAGACACATTCTTGCAATTAAGTTCACAAAGTCCAATGTTATCACCTAGAAAAAACTGGATACGCTATAATATTAATGTATGAACTTGGCGTTGAGATACTCTATCATATTTTTAAAGCAATTGTAAATTCTACTCTCTGAGGGTAGTGCAATATATAACCATGATTGATCTAGAAACAATATTGTTGCCATACGCTTCATTTCATATCAGAACTAAAATATAATATCATAGTTTCAAACGTTATTCGCCATTGTTACACTTTTTTTTTTCAGATATTAATGTTTTATATCCACCACCACCACATCACACTATATAAATTATAAATTCCATTAATATGTTGAATTTTGGGGTGAAACTGGTAATAGGAGATATGATATTACTACAAGTTTGTCGTCAAAAATCTTCAAAGGCAAAAAATATGAAACAAAAAAAACTACTGCTATGAAAAAGCATATATTGGCAAAGTCTAGAATACTGTAGCGCTTGAGAAAATGGCCTCCCTATTATATTATTGACAAAAAATGTTCCTGTGTGTTTTCCTCAAAATTTAACAATATATTCAATTTCTTTTCGTTATTCAATTGTGATCTCCCAAGTTTGGGAAGATCTTTGACAGTTCCAAATTGATAGAATTTTTGTTCTTCTCTACTCACCGAAGACTGGGAAATGTGACAGGCAGGATACTTCTCTTATAAATGTTCTGCATACCTCAGAACTTGTTATGGTTTTTATTACCCACTCCAATTAATAGTAATATCTCAATTATTTGGCTCATTAAAAAAATAAATTAATGTTTAGAAATTCCTTAATAAACGATTAATAACTTAAATTACTAACAATGCCTAACGAATTAAAATAATTGTTAAATGCGGCTTAATGTCACAAAAAGATAATTTTAATAACGTTTTAAATGTGACAAAAGACCCGATTTTACATTTTTGACTAAAAGATAACTAATATACTAGTAAATCATGAGATGGATCTGACTCAATGGCTACTTGCTTATGTAAAAAAAAACTTTTTTCTGGAGCACCCACGTTTAGAAATCATAAAGTCCTATATGATTGAATATACAATTGAAAACCCTTTTAAACGCGGAATAACATGCTAGCCCTATTCATTTAATATTTTTTAGGAGTAATTATTACCTCTTAGAGTTTGAAGGGGCAGATAAATAATTTTATTTAAAAAATATAAAAATTGTCCCGATTCAGGGTTTGTTGTTTGTTTCATAATAATTTGAGTATAGAAAATTAATTTCTTCGTTACTTTAGGTGCTCACTTTTATATAGTCAATACGTCAAACCAAAAAAGTAAAATATTGCATTAAAGAAATACCAGCAGCAATATGCAAATACTGCACAATAATTAGAAAATTAAATAAATAACAAATGAAAGAACAAGTATCGTTCAAATATGTCAATATACGTTCATAAAAACAACAGAACCAGGAACTAATGATAAAACAATTCATTGGTAATGAAATGATGCCTTAAAGTTGTTATATAAAACATAACTTTTATTACTCAAGTAGCAAAAAATGCACATAAAAGAAATACAATATAACACCAATGCATTATCGTTGATAAATAATATTACACATAAAAACAATACAATAAAGGCGTCAAATAAGATTTATTGCATGAGAATTTTAATGAAAAGGTATACTCATATATCTTGGAATGTATTGATGTTGCCATAGAAGATTGAAATAGTAAAAATTAATCTAGAAAGACATGCGGCACAGTGTTTACGATTTTTTCATTAAACTGGGCTGCTATAGTTCTCTTGTCTCATCTTATCATTAGTTTAAACCAGTTCAGCCGTCTTCTTGTGAAATTGAGGTCCTATTATCTTTCTTTGGTAGCCTTCCTTAATCTCGACTCGTAGTTTTCTTTCCGTCCATGACTTTTTTAATATTCTCTTGATTGATAGTTTTCTTGTTGTAGGAGCCGATTTGACTACAGCGTTAATTTACTTTCTGTGATAGTTGTCTCTTTCCTTTTTCCGTCTCTTACGGTGTTTTGGCTATGTTTCTTAGATTATGTTATGTGGTCTAAGTGAAATCGTTTTAGATTATAGAATTGTATTCATATTTCTCAACATGTTAGAACAATGTTTTATTGCCACCATTATATGTTCCAAGTTCATAATTTTATTATTTTTATGCAGATTCATGTTTAGTACCTGTGTAGCTCCTAATTCTTATTTCATTTTTTAATATTTTTTCAATATTTGCATATAAAGCAATTAATCAAATTGTTCGAATATTCTTTCTAAATAAAACATTTTTGAAGCTTCTACCTACAACTAAAAAGCTAAAGCAGTTGTAAGGTACCTACCCAGGAAGTAAAAAATGTAAACATTAAAAGGTGCTCATTCTATACAAATTAATTACCTACCAATCTAGTGAAGTCGGTGCCATCAAATCTAAAATCCTTCATTGCGTATGTTGTTGCTTGGCACCGACTGAGTGGTAGGTAACACCTTTTAATGTTTACATTTTTTACTTCCTGGGTAGGTACCTTACAACATTGAATGTGTTATTTATTTGCTAGAGTTGTAAGTTATACTTTTTAGTTGTAGGTAGAAGTTTTATTTTCATAGCTCAGGTAGTTTTCATTCTTTATTTTTTATTTCGTATTTATAACCTTAATAGACAGAACCAGGTAACATCCTCAATATTACACAATGATACTTTATCATTTAAATTGACAGGTAAATCGTTATGAACAAAATGTACTAGTACGCGTTGACTTAATAAGCCCAAAATATATTTATGCCTTATGGACTACGCCATGTAACCTTTTTTAATTTTTTGACAACCCTGTATAACTAGATAATTCCACTCAAACCGATGTATCAACCAGCCTCTACATACGACTGCCCACGGACAAGCATAAATTTGTTAGCTGCCTTCTGTAAACTATAGGATGGAGTAGAATCCATCGTATATTTACGGAGTCAAATCCGTCCTATATTTCAACCATAGTATATAACTCCTTGTGGGCTTCCCCATAAATTATTTCCTTTTTAATATTTTATGTGATCGCCCTGTGTAACATTAATTCCTCTCCACACTTTATTCAACTTCTTATGGGCTATAAAAGAAAAAATTTTTTAATCACACTGTATGAATATAATTCAACTCCAGCATATATTTCAACCATCCTGTATATGATTTGCTAATGTTCACATCATATAACAGCCCTATATAATTTTAATTTCACATTTCAACATGTCCAGTCCACCCTATATTCCAACCATCCTGTATATACGGCTGCCTACGGACCACTATCATTCTAGTCCGTTCTATATTTCAATCTTCATATAAATGAAACTCCTTCTAAAACTTTACTTTGTGATTTTGTTTACTATAACTAAACACCATGTCTATAAGCCACCAAGTAACAGTTTAAAGTTTGGCATATGTTGTCACTGAATTTTCTATTAGGCTGGGAGAATGTAACAACCAAAAGTACCGTCTTCGCAAAATGGAAAAATTTGCATTTAAATAGGTATTTACCTGGTATACAAACAAAACGAGCTTGGTACTCATTAATTCAAGGAGCCGAAAATACTATGCTTTACTACTAAGCTTGAGATGTACATAGAAAATTTTCAAATTCGCAATCTTCCAGTGCCTAAAATTACCGCACTATTACGTTGGAATTAAAATATTTATGAGGAAATGTCCGTTATGTCATTTCGATGAAATTTTTGATAAGAATTTTGGAGTTTTTGGCGATTTTCTGGAAAACTGCAAGTTGCACGTCGCACAAAAGTATATGAGATCACCTAAGGATCTTCCTTAATAGATTAAATGTTAAAAAACTATACACATCCATAAGGAGTTATCGCAAAATTGACTAAAATATTAGGGATATTGGTCGATTTCCATGCGCGCATGTGTTCATTCACAAATTTTATCACTTTACCAATAGAATTCTTTTCCAGAAGTTTCACCAATCCGGATATATACTCTATTAAACAAGACCATATTCGTTCAATACGGTGCACCACAGGAGAAGAAATCAGGTAACATACATATACGCGACGAATTGATAACCTGCTCCTTTTTGGAAGTCGGTTAAATAAGCGTAAAGAGCCTGGAGAAAACAGTATCCTTGTGGCGTATTGCTATGTTGCCTGGAAACGGCTCCGTAGCTTAAAACATTTAATTAATAGCTCATATACAGTGTCACTAGATATTTTTTTAACCACCATAATTATAGATATTGATCATCCAAGCAGATGCTTTACATTTCTTTAAATTATTAAGCGTTCTGGTAATTTCGCCATTTGTATGACATGTCTGGCATCACGACCATAATTCATAAATATAAGTCATGTATAATCTCTTCATCTGTTAATCTGTCTATCAACTCTACGTTAACAACCCTATTATTTGGGTCTTTGTAAAAGTCTAGTCAGTCTAGTGATATATAATTATTTGATCTCTATCTCTTACTTATTTTCCATTGGCATTACAATAGAAATTATTAGTCCTGGAGAATACAAAAGTAATACAGTATAAGACAAAATTAGCCTTACAGTAGGGAGAAATTTGACACGCTTAACAAATTAAATTGATGTAAGATAAAATATATTATATGATAAAAAATAAACAGTTAAATGATACAATGAGAAAAGTTTGAAGATATTCCACAGTAGAATATGATACATTTTCAAATAATATGTTTTTCATTAAGGGAGAAAAGTTCTGTTGTTCACTGTACCTATTTCTCAATTTATTAAAAATAATACTACCCTTGTAAAGTCTATGTATGTTATGTACGTTATAACCGTATCTATGGAACTTTGATATATTCTTTATAACTTTAAAAATTTGTAGATGTACAAAGCGGTTAAGGTTACAATTTTGTTTACAAAACCATCTGTATTTTAGACCAAACAAGCAAGGTATTGCACATTTCGGAATAATAAATATTCTTTCGAAAGTTGAAGAATTTACCAAAAATATCACCGCATATCATGACACTCAAGGTTTGAACAGTAATTTTTTTTTTGCTGTGGTAAGATTTGTCATAATTTGTACTAGTTTGTAGTCACTTTGAGGCAAAACAATTCGAAGAACATTTATTAGGTAAGTGATGTTTTTTCCAATTTAGGCATAAATCAATGTGGACACCAATAAGCTTAAATAAAGTAATTTGTATAGATGCGCCGTGAGTTCTAAAGAGAAAACTTGAATTATATTTTGGAGACAGTACATGATATTCCATAAAAAATGTTTTGCTAGAATGTCATTAAAATGGTTCTTTAGACACTTGTAATAATCATCTGCAAAAATTGTATGAAAGCCGAATACAACGGATGCCAAATCATTTATATGCAATAGGAATAGAAGAGGACATAGAAAGCGGCCCTATGGAATACCCACAGTAGTTTCTGGTTCCGTAAATCTTGGCCATAAAATTGTTTTCTGCCAGGCAAATAAGAACCCAAAAAGATTATTGCAATTACCACGTATACTATAATCTCGAATGACATTTAGTAAGATTTCGAGATCCACACTGGCAAACGCGTTAGATACTCCAGAAAATTGTAGATATAATTCATGTACAATGTCCTACACCTATCTTTTCAATTGTTTTGGAACTTTTAAGTGTTTTCAGATTTATCACAAAAATTAGCATTAAAAAAGAAAATTATTGTACTTCACAAATTCGCTACCTTACACTAAAAACCTAGTAAATAATACTGAATATTTCTTAATAATACAATAAAAAAACCATTAATGTCAATGTAGGCAATGTTCAAAATGCTCGCCGCGAATGTCTTGGCAACATGCTAATCTGTTATAGAATCTTCTAACGTTACTCAACATCTCAGGCCTGACTGATCTAATCGCAAGCGTGATTCGTCTTTTCAGGTCATCTAAATTGAGGGGATTAGTTTTGTATGCAGTACTTTTAACATATCTCCACAAAAAGTAGTCTTATGGTGTAAAATCAGGAGATCGTGCTGGGCATTATATCGATCGATCAGCGCATCCCAATCCACCGATTTGGAAAATTTTGCTTCAGGTACTGCTGGACATTAATTTAGTAATGGGGCGGTGGTCCATCTTGGTGAAACTATATTGTATTGGAACTTGTGCGTTTACTAGATGGGCATATAAGTTTGTCAAAGTTGGCACGACATAATTTTTTTGGAGCAGTTCCAAATATTTTTCTCCATTCAAGTTGCCTTCAATGAAAAAGTGACCTATGATATGATTTCCAAAAATTTTTGCCCAAACATTAACTTTTTCAGTATATTGCGTATGTTTTTTCTGTCATCCAGTAAGGATTCTCATTAGACCATTAGTGGTAATTTTGACGATTAACATGATGTGTAAATGTACTCTCATCAGAAAACAAAACATCTTGTAATTAGATCACATTTTTATCGAACCTTATCACCATTTGTTCTCAGAAATCGTTCTCCAATCGAAATTATCTTCCATGAGCTCCTGAGTCGACATCATTTTATAGCGATGTAATTTACTTTCCTTTAATACTCGAAAAATTGTTGTGTGGCTAACATTGACCAGCATTATGTAGGTTTTCTTGAAACTCAAGCATAATATCCAATTTCGTATTATCACTTAGACGATTAGGTATTGAGTGTAATGAACCCAATTTGTGTAATAACATAATTAATAAACCTTAAAAAAATTACGAAACAGTTGAAGATAGGTGTCGGATATTGTACATGACTTATGTCTACAATTTTCTGGAGAATCCAAAAATAAATAATATATAGGAACTTGCATTTAAAATAAGAAAGTGGCATTGGCCACTGTCACATGACACACCCTATACAATTTTTTATTGTTGAAAAAATGCACATTAAGAAATTCAAACCTCCTTTATTCGTTATCGTAAATTATTATTTGTTAAAAAATTTATTATGAGTGATGCTACAGCTTTTTCGAAGAACTAACTTTCGTGAAATATTGCCAGAGATAACAAGATTTGAGGTTTTTAAATTTTGAGTAATAATATTCGAGTTTTCCTTATTTTGTACAAAATTTTCTGCCGTTTATTCATAGTCGTATTCAAGATTTTTCTTAGTATTTCTATTGTTTTCTTTGCTTATTTGTATGTATAATGTTTTAACAATAAGTAATAATAATTGTAATTTATATATTATATTAGTTTAATAGAAAGAAGTTAAAACTTTTTCTAAATTAAGACTAAGTACAAGATACAGATTTTTTCTCAAACAATTGAAAAACTGATTATAAATTGACCCGTTTGTAGAATTTCTTGAAAATATTATTCAGGAAATGGGCAAATATTTAATTTGCTGTTTCGATATTATGTCCATTAAATAAGTTGACGATTTTCATTCGGGACATAATTTTCAGCAAATGGATAGTTTTTATTGGACTATTCAGTCATGTCTTTGTTAGTAGTAAAGGATAATGGCCTAATAATGTTAGGGAACGTAATTTTCTATAGCCACCTGAAGCGATATTGCAGAGCATTTCCACTAATAATACTAATATATATTTACTGGTGAATTATATTGAGTTGCTGAGGGTGCGTTATCTTGACAATTCATGAAGCTATTTTATAAACTTTATTCAAATATAACAGAAGAATCTCAGTGGCGAATATTCGGTAATTGCAGGTTTATTAGTTTCTTATTGATTCAAGGGACAGTTTATTGTCAGAGGTCCCTCACTCATAGGCGCGATGGTAAACACGATGACTTGATAAATGAAAATTTTCCTTAAATAACACCCGATAATGACATGGTGTCCGCAGAGTCAAGTTCAGAAGTATAGTAGTAAACTGACATACAGGGACAACAATTTTTTTTATATAATATTTAGTAGAAAATGCCGATTATACAGTTAATTCATTATGGAGAAACGAAACAATTTTGTCGGAGAATTTGCATGGATTATCGTTCTACATGTTAGAAGATTAATGTATGGAGTTTCAGTGGCAGATTGAAATGCAGACTGGCATTTATTTTTATAAAAAAAAATAAAATATATAAAAATTCTGCTCATATTTTAAAACAGGCTAAGAATCCATAGAATGAAACTTGGCATGGTTGTAATGAGCAAAAAGACGTGCTATCTCTAATTGACTGATTTGTTATGTAATTAGCTAATAAAAAATCAATAATATCGATACAATTGAAAAAAATTAGTTAAAGGAATCTAAATATAAAGCATAAATAGTCAAAGTGCAAACATAGTCACTGTAGTCACTAATAAACCTTACGTAACGAAGATCAAAATGGTTGGCATTGAAGAAGAAGCTGGTTTTTGCATATATTCTCACTGAAAAAGGATACTACTGGATAATGATCAAAGATATACATCCTCCATAAAATAAGAGAACCTAATTTAGTTGGAACTAATGTAGATCAGCTGACAAAAAGTACCTCTGTGATTCCTATAAATAATTCCCACAATGAAGAAAGGGAAAAGTGACTATGAGTACAACATATAGGTTGTTCAATACTCAGAGGTTTTTAAGTGGCAACATTTAACAACCTTTAAATCCTCGATTTTGATCTGCCCTTAAATTAGCTATTTTGACTGGTAGAAACGAAGCTTAACACAACAAACCCCTTTATAGTAATTTATGAGCATATATGACCTCCTCGTTTTTTGAAATAGGTCAAAATATCATATTTTGACCTATTTTGACCTTTGCTATGACGTTTCCGGATTTTTGCCTTTATTTTTCCAATTTTCTGCAAACCGATGTTTTACATTACAAAAAAGTGCTTGGACATAACATATCTTAATAGAGTACGACGAATTCATAACATCCTCCTTTATTGTTAGTCTGTTCAAAATACACAAAATATAAAATACCAGTAAATATTAGAGAAATCTTAAGGTTCGGTGACTGTTGCTTCTACAAAAGCGCAACGTAACTTAATTACCTATATTATAAGGTGATAACCCAAAATACTGCCTTCCACAAATTCAAACAATATTTATATTCGTCTGCTTTACAAAATGACAAAATCTTTAAAGATTGGTAAAAATTGTATGTTTAATTACATTGTAAAATTCAATAATTAAGAATTATTTTATACTTATCTGGCCCGCCCCGACTTCGCACGGGGTAGACGTACTGGTGTTTTATTTAAATGTAATTATAGTTAAAAATGTTAAAGAAACTCCTAGAGCCCTTTATCAAAATCGGTCCAACCGTTAAATTTACCCGATCACAGCGCCAGCTACCGTGTCTCATTGTAAATCTAAACCATTCCCTGGAATGGTTTGAGTTGGTCCCTGGACCAACTCAAATGCACACAAAAAGATTCATCAAAATCGGCCCAACCTTTAAGAGTCAAAGAAAATAGGCGCGAAGGTTAAATTGTAGACAAGTTTTCTAAAATTTTCCAATTTTCTGGGCAATATTCTTAATTTTTCTTTCATGAAGAACCTTCTACAAGGTGTTGGAAGACTGAAAAAAGATGAATGAAATCGTACTCAAATAATGGCGTGACCAAGAGAAATAGGGATTCATTATTATATATTAAAATTAAGTTTAAAAAACAAAACCTTGTGAAATTCATAATAAAATATAATAATAGATAAAATGCATTCGTTTTAAGTTCAAATAATGCCAGAGACACCATAATTCAAATACATATTTCTGCATAATTTCTATTCTCCCTTAAGCTCTACATTCTTCCATATGATAAAGTAATGTATTAGAACAATCCAATAATGTGGAACCTATTATATATTTAAAGTCTAACAAAATGGTTGTAAAGTTAAACAGTAAAAACGACCGAAAATTTAAAAAGCCAATCATTAAAACGTTGGGAAGGATTTTGCTTTGCGGATTTCTAATAAGATTAAACTCCCTTAACTGTTTTGATTACGTTTCCCCTGTATTAACTCGTCATCCTTTTTTTCATTCATGTGGAATATAAACGAATGCTTACAACCAGAAATTTTTCAGAAGTACAGAAAAGAATAACAAATTTTGTATATTCAAGAATGAGAACAATAGGAAATAATTTGCTTTACTAAACCGTACTATAAATGAGGATGAACTTAACTGCTAGTAAATAAGGTTGGTTTATACCAGATAAGCCGAAAATAACCAGGCATGTACAACAATAAATAAGAAAATCGAAAAAGATCTTATGGAGTAAAAACTTTAATAAAATTTAAATCTCCTACTGATTACTGGATAGTATTGATTATTTCCATTTAGTCTTGGAAACTAGGAAAAATAACAAAAAAATGCCGTCTAGATTTTTTCGAGTATACGGATTTAGGTTAAAACAAATTGATTGAAAACGATGAAAAGAAGTTGAACGTCTTCTAGAGTTTGTAAAACTTCTACATAGTCTACGTTTTCAAGGCAAACTAATTGTTTATACAGAAAACAAGCTCTTTTTATATAGCAAAATCAAATAACCTTTCACGGAAAACAACGGATACCAAGGTACCGATATTAGATTATAGAGGCTAACAATCGGAGGCAGTATTACACTAGCAAATAAAACGAAGCTCGACATCACAAAGGAAATGCTTATTTTAATCAGAGTTTACGCAATTTATAACAATGAAAGATGAAGCTGAGAAAATACCACTTCTGAATACTGGGACAGCAAATTTTCCATGATCAATAGCACAGTCTAGAAACCTATCACTATAGTTAGAAATGTCACAGATTCATTTGTTCCACAAAAGTATAACAATTTTGAAGATCTCTTGACTTTTTGTCTTTCCCAAAGAAGAGAAAAAAAAACTAAAATCAGACACTTATGATTAGGAGGTAACTTGTCCTTTTTTGTTAGAAAAAAAACAGGTCAATTTGAAATTATTTTTGATTATTCTGTGTATTCATTCTATTCTATATTCTGAATTCACTTATTTTCTATAACAGATAAGTATTTGAATAGACCTCGCACAAAGAAATGGAAATCGGGGTACATTCAAATTCGCTGATAATAATATTTGAAACTGATGCCTATTTCAGTTATGAAAGACTAGGGGGTATTGCTTGAGGTAAGACGACGTTGTGTTTTTAGAGCATTCGCATGAATGAAGACCATGGAACTAATACTTAAATATAGAGTACCTCAGGCCACAAGGAAAACTTAATGCATCGTGAAAGGGATAGAAAACTAGTGGACGTGTCTAACTCTGTCTAAGCTCGGTTCTAAGTGGGTTTGCTTTGGACAGTCAAGTGACGTCTAACTATTGGTTGCAGCTCTAGACATAGACAGCTACTTTCATTCGGTAACACTTCTGTCACATCCAGTATTACTATTCAACTTTTAAAGGCGCCCATACAATAAATGTTCCTGACGAAGACCTTTTTCGCGCAAGTGAGCTGATTAAGGTTGGTCCTTATTTGACCATAATTGAGTGTTCAGTTTTTATAATACCATGTTCGTCACAATTATTTGCAGTATATCTATATATTACATACATTATATTACATAAATATAGGTTCATGACTACATAATTGAAATCATTATTATTGCCAACAACAATAGTTTGCTGCAACTGAAATATTTCGAGAACAATTCAAAATATTCTGATTTCCGTTTGATACAAACTTACACTTTATTTAAAAAATTGTGACAATTGTTTCGCGTCCATATAATGGTAGTACCTTAAGAAATTCAATACTTATAAACTAATATAAAAAAGGGGGGTTTACAAATGTT
The DNA here is from genome assembly GCA_034190945.1 of Octodonta nipae. Classification (NCBI taxonomy): domain Eukaryota; kingdom Metazoa; phylum Arthropoda; class Insecta; order Coleoptera; family Chrysomelidae; genus Octodonta; species Octodonta nipae. Next base: position 38,131,733 of record CM067222.1, on the reverse strand, counting down.
TCTTTAATCTTCTAGTTGTGTTAATATTACTAAGAAATAAGGATAAACAATAAAAGGGATATATCAGATTATGGGTTGTTCCAGATGTAATTTATACAAAGACCTACTATTGAATATGAAGGTTCAATTTTTATGGATCTAGGGTGATTCAGATAAACCGTAATGTTTGCCTTATTTTGACTTTTATTTGATAAATTATTATATCTAATACTGATTATGTAAATAAATTTAGTAGTGGGGACTAATTAAGATCTATTTGGTTATTGAGTAAATTTTCTGAGTATTTTAAACGATTAATTTCAAGACTCTCTAATAAATTTAGTTTTATACCTTTATTGTGTGTATGTAGAATTTTGAAATCGTGGTCAAAATTATGATTGCATTCAAATAAATTTTTTGCGTAATTGGAATCTTGGTTATTTTTTATAAAAGAATTGCGATGTTCATTTAACCTTGTCTGAAAAGATCTACCTATTTGACCTATATATATATATATATATATATATATATATATATATATATATATATATATATATATATATATATATATATGTTTTAGGGCAAACAGGTAGATCTTTCCAGACAATGTAGAATGAACGTCGCAATTGTTTTATAATAAATAAACAAGATTCCAATTACGCAAAACATTTGCCTGAATACAATCATAATTTTTACCACGATTTCAAAATTCTACATACAGAAAATAAAGGTATAAAACTAAATTTATTAGAGAGTCTTGAAATTAATCGTTTAAAATACTCAGAAAATTTACTCAATGACCAAATAGATCTTAATAAGTCCCCACTACTAAATTTATTTACATAATCAGTTAGTTTTAGATATAATAATTTATCAAATAAATGTCAAAATGAGGCAAACATTGAGCTATTACGGTTTACCTGAATCACCCTAAATAAATAACCTTCATATTCAATGGTAGGTCTTTGTGTAAATTACATCTGGAAAAACCCATAATCTCATATATCCCTTTTATTGTTTATTCTTATTTCTTAGTAATATTAACACAACTAGAAGATTAAAGAAACATTTGTAAACCCCCGTTTTTTATATTCTATTTAGTTTATAAGTATTGAATTTCTTAAGGTACTACCATTGAATGATTAAGCTCCATCGGACGCGAAACAATTATCACAATTTTTCAAAATAAAATGTAAGTTTGTAATAAGTGTATTACTCAAATCATAATGAATTTCAACTTCCACCAAGTATCAGCCAACTCAATCCAATATTCTGATTTTTATTAAATTAATTAGTAACATTAAAGTCTGAAAAGTAGATAAAGATGTAATGTAATATCCAATTTCAATTTTTGAAACAGGTTAGTATTATCCTATTGCCGTTTTATCACGATATTAAAAATTCTATAATTTTAGATTGACCCACCAGTATAAGTAACGTCCTATAGTATGAGGAAGACTCACGGAACCTCAACCGTGTGGCGCCAATGCATATAAGGGTACAATTGACGCCACATATACAACCTCATGCAACAGTCCACGATTTTAAAGTGAATTTACGATCTCAGAATATCTGCAAATACTTTCACAATTTTTGTAACCATACTGTCATATGTAATAAATTAGAAATAAATTGGCTAATTGCCATATAATTCTAATTTTATTTGACAGGTTACATATTGACAATCCAGATTTGCAAACTTGCGACTCCCAAGGAATGATAAGAACTTGAGGAAAAATGGTAATTATTACGAAATCTGAATTTCTGTGGGTTGTATATAAATAAAAATATTACCCCAAATAATTAACACTAGCTGTCGCCCAGTGGTCGAAATTCGACCAATTGTGTCAATATCTCTGGCAGGATAAGTAACATGAAAATTTTATCGTGACATTCTATCCTAGGACTTTAGGGAGAACAGAAATTACACAGAACGGATCCAGATTCGGAACCTCTGTGTGATAGTTTCCTCGAAAATCCTAGATGTCGGTCTTACATCTCGCTTCTACAAATAAGTAACGAAATTCAAGTTTTTTTCAGATATAATTCATAGAACTTTATTTGTGTTTAAATTCGTAATTCTTAATTTAATATGACAACAATTCAACCGCTAATGGGCTACCCTACATATTTATTTTTTCTAACCCCCCTGTAAAGCTATAATTGCACTCAATTCTCTAACATTTTTTAAAATCCTCATTATAATAATTCCATCTCTTTATATATTTCCACGACCCTGGTTATGCAACTGCTCATGGACCACGCATAATATTTTTTACCATTTTTGAACCACCGGGTAAACCATTCTGTATATGCCACCGCCTATGACCCACCATATTTACTCTTTTTGTTTATGAAATTTTTAATTATCTTCTGTAACTATAATTCTACTCTTACCTATATTTCAATCATTATATATATGGAACTCTTCGTGGTCTACTCTATAAATCATTTCCTTTTCTAACATTTTTATCACCATCCTGTATATCTATAATTCCTCTCACCCTATATTTCATCTTAACTATATATACAACTGTTTATGGGTTACATTTCCATTTCCGCCACCCTGTATATGCATCTATGTATAACATTTTTTGCACCACCCTGTATAATTGTAATTCTACTGCACCTTCTATTCCAAGAACCCTGTAAATTCAAACGCTAATGGGCTTCCCTATATAATTATTTTATTAGTTATAATTGCACTCTTTTCTATATTTTAAACACTCTATATATGCAACTGCTTATGTGCCACCCACGAAAAAAATGATTTCTAACATATCTGGAATCGCCCTGTATAATTATAATATACAATGATTACTTTACCCACTAAACAATAACAACGCTTGCATGCCACTTCCAGAAGAACATGCTCTAAGTATATAACAGCATTGGTCTGTCTATATATAATTACTCAATGTTTTGAGTCTGGCGGCGGCGGCACATTCAGTTGTTTGGCATTGACATTATTGACGTAAATAATGAATTTTTATTATATTTTATTTAATGAATGAACCAATATTATAAATTAAGATTAGCATTCTGCGCTAAAGGTCGTCAGTAGCTACTAAACAAAACAAAAATGAAGAAAATTGGTTGAGAAACAAAGGAGAAAATGGTACCTAATCGTTTTGTCTTTGCCTATTTATATATAGATACTTCAACATCTCTTGATTGTAATCTACCTTTTTACTCATAATTATATATTATTGAATTAATCACCAAATATAGAATATATATAATAGTATTAAATAGGATTAAATTGCTTATTTGCAACGATTTCTCATGATTTTCGTTAATAGTAATTTTTAAATTGAAATGTGTAAGAAATAGGTATTATTGTGAATGTGTGAAAATAGAGCTTAATAAACTTTTCGTTGTTTGGAAATCTAAATTTCTTTATATTTTTATATTTCAATACAGAACAACAATTCAAAACATTTATTTGGAAACCTTTAAAATATTGTACTTTGAAAAGTACTATTTTACGTAAAATCGTAAACCGTTGGCCCTTGCATGCATTGGCTCCCCCATGAGATTGACCTTCCCTGAATCTTCCTTATAACCACTCTTGTTGATTTTGTATATGTTGGATGCAAACAAACCTATAGAGTGAGGACGAGTGGGTTGGAACAAATTCATTAAAAATTCAGGTTTTTTTTTTTCGGAAAAACGCCAGGACACGCCAGTTTTTTTTGGACTGCGGTTTTTATGATGATAAACTTATTTATACAGGGTGGGCCAGAAATAAATTGCGACCATTAACTTCATTTTTTCAAATGGAACCATTTGTTTTGTTATTTTATTTTTGAAATCTGCATTGAATTCGAGGTATTTCTCAGATACAATGTCCCATACCGAAAATTAACAGTTACTAAAAAAAATACATTTCTTTCTACAGTTAAGAAAACAACAGTAAAAATAAGGTGATTTTTTGTTAGTTTGATACCTATTTATTTACGTCTGGTTTATATTATTGTTGGCGGTATTTTAGTCGCATGCATGGAAACCTTTTTTTAATGCTGGAGTTTTTAACATCTGTTTATTTCCATAGAAACTGTACTATAATTTTATTTCAAATAAGTAGTTGTCAAGTACAGCAGCAAATAGAAAATTTGACGATGGTAGGATATGACGACAGAACTCGAACATAACTGAAGTTTGCGAATTTTTTAATATGAAGTACCCGGAATGGCCTATTACACGATCGGTAGTTAGTAAAATAGAAAAAAAGTTTCTAGAATTTGGTCACGTAAGAGACAATTACAAAACCAAACATCTTTCAGAAGATACACATGTTTTGCTTGATTTAAAAGAAAATCCTCACAGATCCACTAGACAAATAGCCGCAGAGAACAGTCAATAAATAAATCTTCTGTTCTAAAATGCTTGCATTGAAATAAATGGCACCCATACAGAGTTCATGTATTTCAGGAACTTACTGAAGATGATTTGGACCGGAGAATAATGACGGATAGATGCAATGCCAACCCGTACTATTCAAGTAAGATAGTTTTTTCCGAAGAGACATCAGAAAATCCACATTGGATTATGGAAAGTCATACACAGTTTTTCAAGAATTTTAACATATAGGCCGGAATTGTGGGTACTTCAATTGTGGGTCCTTTTTTTATTGAGGGAACACTTAACTTGGAAAAGTATTTAGACCTATTACAAAATCAGATAATACCCTGTTTAACAGATTATCTTGACAATATTTTCCAGAATAGATGGATCGGAAGGAGAGGTAATATCGAATGGCCAGCTAGGTGTCCAGATCTAAGCCCGTTAGATTTTTATGTTTGGCGTTACGTGAAATCGAAAGTCTACTTCAATAAACCTGAAACTATCGAGGAATTAATGAATAGAATTAGGGCCTAAATACAACGAATCCTGCCACAAACGCTAAACGAAGTGTTTCGAGAATTTGAAAACCATCTTAGGTATTGTCAGGAAGTTAATGATCAACAATTTGAACATTTAGTTTGATATGTTTTTTTTCTTCGATTTTGAAATATATGTATTTTTAAAAAAAAATGTTAATTTTCGGTATAGGACATTGTACATGAAAAATACTTAAATAAAAAACAAATGTTTTCATTTGAAAAAATGAAATTGATGGGCGCAACTTATTTCTGACCCACAGTTTATCATCACAAAAACCGCAGTCCAAAAAAAACCGACGTGCCGAGCGTTTGTCCAAAAAAACCAACATCTGAATTTTAAATGAGTTTGTTCCAACCCACGCGTCCTCACTGTATAATAATATACGACATTACCACTCTACGTATTTTTATGGACGAAAGAGGCAAACCACTAACAACATAGACATTATTAAAGAACAACTAATATATAATTAATATTTTAATTTGTTAAAACTGCTGGCTTTGTAAAACCGTATTTATTTACTGCAATCCTAATAAAAGTAAAATACACTTCTCGTTTACTTTGATTAACAAAATTAGTTGGAGTTGACTTCAACAAATATATAATACTCAGAAAAATGTAAATTCGGATTTTATGTTGTGCAACAAACCAAAGTTGCACCGAAATAGCAGAATGTCATGTGGACAAACATGTGGAAAGCTTTTTATCAATTACTATAGATATTCGGCGCAGTAGAGCACCGAATGCATGGTTCAATTTTTAATGAAAACATCACTTAACATCACGCGTGTCTGGTCAGTAAATAAAAACAACACCATTAGCTGTCACTAATTTGTCGATGTTTTTCTGGCAAGGCCAAAAAAGCGTCAATGAAATGTTTTCATTAGTCTAGCTGTGCACTGACATAAATTGATTACCTTTAGAACTTCAGTATTTTAAATTAGAAATTTTAGAACAAAATTTTGATCTAATGAAAATTTTAATTAATTTATAGGAGTTCTCATTATAATAACGATGATCATAACAATAAAGCTGACTATAATTTTATATATATGAGACATAGATATGAATTTTATTATTTCCATTTGAGCATATGTCAGAAAAATGCATTAAATTGTGTATTTATACCTTGTAATATATACAAATGATAATTATTTTTGGGGTTCCGTACACTCAATAAACAGAAATAGTTATACAATTAAACCTACGACTGTCCGCCTGTCACAGAGTACTTTCTTTGAAACTACTAGGCTCAAAAGGTTGAAATTTGCTATCAGCAAAAAGTTTCAAGACCCTATTGATTAGGGCAAGAACTACAAAAATTATCTTCAGCCGCAGTTGCTTTAGTTGCAATTTTCTGCCTAATTTGACAAAGTAATAATAACTCACAAGCTTTTCTGGAACAATGCACTCAGTAAGTAGTGAATTATCTTCACTATTTCAGAATTTCAGACAATTCTCAGAAACATCGAAATTTATTTTAAAAACCGATACCATCACGGTCCAATCATCATAAAAAGGACCCTTAAAATCCATTAGTCAAGAACGAAACATTAAAAACTATTAAAAAATGCTGACAATTTCGAAAAGGCAGGCGAATTCAATTTTACCTTTGTTCGGCAGCCACTTGTGTCACGCAATCGACACGTCACTTATAGATAAGTAAGTTGAAATATACATTCATACAAATTACACAAGAAACTAGTTGAGATATCTATAGACCCACATTGTCTCAATTATAACGAAGGAGTTTTTCTATAAGAAAATAACTACTGTTATGGGAAATTTGCACTAATTGCTCCTGGTCCTACAACACTTTAATATTCAATTAATTACCTTTCTCCTTTTTCTATACGAAACTATTGAGCTTAACATTTTTGAAAAAATATGGAATAAAGGGCGTTGTCAAAAATTTACGTTAAAAATAGAAAGTCCTTATATTTATTTGGGAGAGCGCAAATTATAGAGTAAAATGGAGAATACCTACAAATAACACACTTAAGTAATTTTCACTTATATTAGTAGTGGTATAGTAGTAGTAGTAGTACTTTGTAGTCTGAAGAAGCCAGTAACCTGGTGAAACAATATTGAAAATTACTTAAGTGTGTTAAATTTGAATAAAAATTAAAATGAATTTTCACCAAGTAAAGACAGAAACAATCATCAATACCTTAAAATTAAACTTTTTTTGAAAGAGGTAGTTATCAGGAATTCAGAAATATTCTTTTTATATTTTAAAATTAATTTGTTTAAAAGAAATCCAAAAAATATACTACATTCCATTCCTTTATCTCCAAAAGAATAAAGTTTAAAATTTTGAAAAGGATTAGGAATTAGAACTAAGACCTCAATTGAGCTTTATAGGAAAAATAAAGCGAAATTCGTAGTAAATATTTATTATGAGGTCAAATTATATAGTTAAATGAAAACAAAAAAAAATCAAGCCCATCAAGTAATATATCAGATGAAAGAGCTCGTGAATGGGGGCAATTTTTTTCATATTTTAGAATAATTTATTTAAAATATATAAAATCAATCCATTCTCCCTTTTCTCACAAAAGCTATGAAGCTTAAAATTTTGAAAAATTGGGCAAAGGAAAAGCAAAGTGACAATTCTAATAACAATTTGGAGGACCACATTATAAAATCAAATCGAAAATACAACTCCACCACAACCACACACATTTACGTTCACATCTCTTCGCGACAATAGTCTTTAGTGAGAATAAAAGATAATTTAACGCCTAATGGTCAAAGATAAAGAATAAACCGTAAAATGGCGAACTACCCGAGAAGTAAAAGTCCCAAAAAGAGCGGCAGACATTTGACACTGAACGATGGAAGCGAAAGCTTCTTACGAATTATACTTCCCATTTCTAGTTATCTCCTGTCTCTGTTTCTATTTCATTGTGTTATCATTATTAATGGTTATAAATTTGAGGAGAATTAAAATAATTGTCACTATTTTGTTATGACTGAAATACTAATCCTAATGAGTAATTTAATTCTTAATTTAAATTTCAATGAGTGCCAAATAAAATTTGTTAAATTATTAGCTTGCAAGTTGAAGCTTCTATCCGATGAATTGTAAACGTGGCAAAAAATGTAACAAAAGGTGTATGAAATCAATAGCGTTCTTTCTGACTTCTGACATATGTCAAGTCCGTAATGCAATACACCGTAGAGAGAATTGGAGTTTTTATTAGAAAACCAAATTTTGTGCAGGTTTTCTATATTAATTGGATGTTATATTAGTTTATTCTTACGAAATATTCTTCCCCTCTCTCGTTATCTATTTTTCTTTCTTTGTGTCACTCTCAGTAATGGATATAAATATCAGGTGAATTAAAATTATTGTCACAATTATGTTAAGACTCAAGTAATAATCCTAATTTAATTCTAAATTTAAATATATCTGCAAAGCAATATAAGTTTAGATATTGAGTAAGTATTTGAAAATAGTTTTGTTGATCTGAATAAGTATTAGAAGACAAGATGTCAAAGAAAAGTTCGTTGTGCTCTTAGCTAACATCAGTGCAAACATATAACATTTGTACAAAACACTAAATGATATACCTATATATTCAACGGTAGCAACAATTTAAAATTTCCAAGTTCTTGTTCTATGTAATATTAATAAGTTTTATTCATTTTATGAGAATTGGAATTAATACATAAAATTAATTAATTATGACATAATATAAAACAGTTAATTTGTTCTCGGTTTCGAACCCGAGAACTTTGAATTTGCAGCCGTGCGCTTTAGACTCTTGACCATTTGTCTTTAACTCAATTATGTTCTTTAGAGGATATAAAAGTTCCGGCTGTATATAATACATCAGTGCCTCTCTTGAGTGATAAACGTATTTTGTTTATTGCGATAACAAAACGATGTAAACAAATGACATGTTTTGCTTAATGTGTATCCTACTATGAGTCTATATTCGTTGATAATCGGAAAATGTAATGCCAAGTTGCCTTTTTCGGTGGTATTCTTTTTAATTTCTGGGGGATGGTCTCCAATTTAATATATCACAAAGAGATAATTGGAGTGTTTATTAGAAGGAGCAAATTTTTTGCAGGTATTCTCTTAATATATTACTTGGTCCCTGTTTTTTAAACAGAAGACTGAATTGGGTGGGTATTTCAAGATCGGAGCAGTGTGTCGTGTCGATCGGTCGGTCGTATGGTGTCGTGTGGAAACAAAGGAATTTTAAAGTTATGCATTTCATTCCCTTGTCCATCTATTTTCGCTTCAATAGTGCAATGTATACTATGTGGTACCTATCTGTGTTTGGAGGTGTTTCAACTCCAAATTTGCAGTAGTTATCAATCGCTGTGTATTTTAGCTGAAGGTTTAGTCATAAATTCTCGCTATGGTAAAAAAATTCTTGTTTGGAATAGGATATAATGCGACAAAATAAACATCTTGCCTAAAAAAGAATATGTATAAAAACAGAAAACTCAAGGAAATGCTGAAGGTGAGGCAACTTAAATTGACTTGGATTTGGAATAGAAAAATATACTACAACAGGAGCTAAAAACCACGGTACACTCAGTATCTAAGAATTTTGTATCAATCAATTTAGGAATAGAACTACAGTTAAACAAACAGCAATAGATAACGACTCTAGTTTTGGAGTCGAACGGTCTCCAAACTTAGTTAAGTATCATACAATAAACAAGACAATATTTATATACAGGATTTTAGACATCGCTTTTGCTCAGAATATCTATAGGGAACAATTTCTGTACAAACAACCAGTAATCTGGGCAATTTTTCGAAATTACTTTACTACACTTGGTCCTCCATTTACAATTTCAAATACTTGTCTAAGGAGAGCAAACTCCAGTGAACAGGCAACATATTGGAGAAGATTCGCAATAAAATATTACATGATCATTTCAGTGCAATGAACAGCAACTAATAAGGGAACTAGTACAACTGTAACATTTTAACTCAAAATTCCTTAAAAAGTTTGCATAAATGGATCGAATAGGGAAGACCAGAACTGATAGTTTTTAATGTAAGTGAAAGAATCTTAGGAATTAAGGAAAATTGGAAAGGACATATCGATGAACGCACGAGAGGTGTCTGAAGTTAAATTCTAAAATATAACAAATGTTGAAATTATTTGGGTCAAGAAATCGATGGGTTACGTAACCAGGCTGCTTGGAGCTTGCAACTTGAAAGGTAAAATGAGAATATATGTTATAAAACCGGCCCTTTACTATCTCTTAATTCTTGGCAATGTGTACCTTGCTGAAACTAGTCAAAAATACGTCATTTTTTACACATTGTCAGTTCTTCAAAACGCAGTCCTATAAGAGCAATCCATGGTAAAGAAATAGTTTTAATTATCGATGACAATTTAGTACAAACGCAGTTTTAGATGAACCCTTGAATTACTCAAAATCCCAATGGAAGTTCTAAACGCAACCTAGTAATTCAACACGAATTTAGTACTTTCGATAACTTTAACCGTCAATACAGCCATAAGATTTTAGTTACTTCTCCTGCGCGCAATTCTCTCTGAAGTAGTAATTATCGTCTGCAATTCCCACATCGTTTCGAACAATATCTCTCTTCACATCGTTTCAAACAATCGGTTAATTATTATTCGCTCACCGTCTGTCTGAGATATCTCATGATAATCAACAGGAGAATATTGCAAACCATTCTAGAAATGAACAAACAGCGCGGCGAATTATCGTTGTAATTGTTGTAATTAAGACATTTGATCGCTCCGAAGCAGGAAAACTGCTGAGACTTAGCTCCGTTCAACTTGGTAGTATTTCTCTTTGAACGTCAAATAATATACTACCATAAATTAGCTTACATGAGAATAAAACACGAGGATAATTACTCCCGTCGTTTTACCTCCACAATGGAACTTATGCTAATTGTCGGGGTGAAATTAGAATTGTTTTCTTCGGCCATTTTCCTTCAGTTTGTTGTTTCCACGATTTTTACAAAATGCAAACGTAACAATTTTCCTTTTGAATATGTTAAATTTACGACTGCTGTGAAAATATACCAAAATTAAAACATGTTTTAGCTTTAATTGCGCTCATCTCTTGAGTTTGTTTAATACATTCCTAGACTCTGTGCATTAATTTAACATGTAGATTAGCTGTGTTATTTGAGTCTGCAAAATATTCTGATACACCAAGATTAAGATCTATTTATAATTTATTAACATTGGCATGTTTAAGTCTGCATGGTATTTTACATTCGACTGAATTTTGATATTTTCTGCTATACTTTTCAGTTCGAGAGTTTTAGCCATTATGGTAGCCTTCGCCTTTGGTATGTGCGCTTCCAGTATGGTTCGTTGTTGAATTCTCATATTTAAAGCCATGCCACAGTCTTTGCATTTGAAACATAATTTGAGCCATACCTTATCTACACATTTCAATTCTTCTGTTGGATAAACAGTCTTTTCACATTTCCCACGTTGCTTATTCATGTTTATCGACTGTATTCAATTTGCACTAATTAAGAAATATATGAATGAAACGTAGTAATTATGTTGTTTTATCGTCAACAAATTGTTAATGAATTGAAATTAACGTAACAACCCAACACACGACCGAACATCGAACTCATAAAACTCATTGTATATCATAGGTATGTATGTCTTTAAGTTGTACATAATAGAGCGCACACAATTCGAAGAACATATATATTAGTATTTAATTCTGAACGTACAAGAAGAAGAAAGCTAGAGTTACCACAAACAGAAAATGTATGGATTGTTAACGTATGTCAACTAAGAGAAGGTATGGCTTATCATCTATGAAAACAAGATAGGAATTTGGGGGAGTATGTCAGTCATCAGGATTGGTTATTAATAACAATCCTGTAAATATTTTGAAGATTTATAGGGAATAATACCAAAATTGCTAGGAAATTTGTATATTTCAAACACTCCCAAACTCTGTGGGACTAAATCATTGGAATTGAGAACGGGGCCTGATTTAGGGCCTCAAGTGTTTGGAGAATTTAAAAAATGGGACTTTCCAGCAATTGTGTTGTTCCCAATAAATCATAAAAATACAAGAGCTGCCACAACTATCGTTCAGAAAATAATCATGTAAGTACTTAGAATTACTTATTTTTCGATAGCTGAATTAAGAAACGTAATTCAAACATAAGTACAAACACAAAAACAATAAACAACATTATACAAATACTGTTTTAACAACTTTAGAAAGGTCGATTTCCATAGTTGCACTGAGTCATATTCTCGCTATTCAACAGATAATTCGTCGTCTTGATTTCATTCATCCGCCGTTTCAGAGGAAGTTCCTTTTTCATTTGTGAAACTAGTAGAATATTTCCTGCGTCAGATGAAATCACCATTTTCACATAAGAGAATGAAAATCAAATGACTTCAATGAAATAGTACACTTTATTTTTTTTTGCCACCAAAACTACATCCTGTACCTCAAAAACAATGAAATAAGTTTACTCACTGCAATGTACTAACTACTAATTTAAAAATTTCGGACCTAATATCTAAGTCATTACACCAGCCATAAATATCCATCCAGTAACGTTTTGACTTATCTTTTACTTATACACAGAAAGTAAAGTACTTGAATTAATATTCGTAACCATACTTGTCAACAGCGTGTCCACAGGTATACAAATAAACAGTTAGTTCTTAAAGTAACGAACGTAATTAAGACTGTAAATAAAACATCATTAAACGGCTCAATTTTTATATACTAAACTGCACTTTTTGACTAAAAGTGTTCAGCTGCATCTTGAGCACTTTAGGGGTAATAACAAGCCCTAAAAAATTAACAAGAAAAACTATTCTCTATTCAGTAAAAAATGATTATTTGTTTTTTGGACGTTGATAATATGAAAAATCAATTATTAATTGTTTAATTTGTAAAAGAATAAAGATGTCACAGAGAGAATTAAAATTTGAATTAATTAACAGTATTTACAATAATTATAGTCTAACGCATATGCTCAAACTGGGCACCAATTTATTTACTCTCTTCGAGGTGTCATTCCTTTGTACGCAAGACAACATATATTATATATAAATATAATATATATTGTTTCTGGTCGGGAACCTTCATCAGTTGCGCTTCCTTAATTGAATGTCCTCTCGAACACTTCTTTATGCATTTGATGCATTTCGTTAAATTTGAAGACGCGAGATGTAAGACCGACATCTAGGATTTTCAAGAGAATCAATACACAGAGGTTCCGAATCTGGAGCCGTTCCGTGTAATTGCTGTTCTCCTAGGACAGAATATCACGATAAAATTTTCAGGTTACTTCACCTGTCAGAGATATTGAATACTCTCTTCGAGGTGTCATTCCTTTGTACGCATTTATATATAATATGTATTGTCTTGTGTACAAAGGAATGACACCTCGAAGAGAGTATTCAATGTCTCTGACAGGTGAAGTAACCTGAAAATTTTTATCGTGACATTCTGTCCTAGGAGTTAAGGGAGAACAGCAATTACACGGAACGGCTCCAGATTCGGAACCTCTGTGTATTGATTCTCTTGAAAATCCTAGATGTCGGTCTTACATCTCGCGTCTTCAAACCAATTTATTTGACAGGTAAGAACCCATGACCATGCCAAAAACTTGTTGGTAGAAGTCATCGCTGAATTGAAAATATGTTGTTTTCGTACAAAATGTTAGTAATTCCATTATTGTGTCAATGGATAATTGTGTACGTTCGTTTAGTAACAAGTCATGTTCTAATAGTTCTCTTACAATAGGAAGTGTTTTGGTGACAGGGACATTATTGTAGAAGGTTTACAATGTCAAAATTTGCTAGTGTGAATGTATTTTTGTATTGTATATGGGATAATTTGCCTAAGAAATGTGCACTGTTTTTAATATGGGAAATGAAATTACCTGTAAATGGAGAAATAATCTTTAGAAGAAATTTTGAGAGTTGACTGCTAGGAGAATTTATGGAACTGACAATTGGTCGTAAAGGTATGTTGGGTTTATGAATTTTAGGTAAACCATAGAAATGTGGAGGCTTGGAATAGTGTTGAGTAAGAGTTCTACGTTCTGGTTTAGTAAATTCATGTCTGTAAGAGTATAGTAATCGGTATATTTTGTTTTCAATAGAACTTGTTGGATCTTTGTTTAAATTAGTGTACTGTCCTTGTTCTGAATTTTAACATCATATTCACTTTTGTTTAAAACTACTGTAGAATTGCCTTTATCTGCAGGTTAAATTTTTAAAGTACTGTCATTTTTTAAGGTTTAAATTGCAAATAGTTCATTTTTATTCTATATTCTTGTGCTTCACTAAAGTTAAATTTACTAGCAATTTATTCTATAGAACTGATAATATCAAATTTTGGGATAGATTTTGGAGTAATTGCAAAGTTTAGGCCTTTTTGTAAAACTGAGGTTTCTGACATGTTTAATTCTTTATTTGATAAATTAATAACAGTTGTTCTTAGATTAAAATGTTTGTTTTGTACATTATTAAGTGCTATATTTTTATTCAGAAGAAGCTCATTCAATTTACCTAAGTGTATTTGTTTTTGTGATCTAAATTCGTTGTTATAGCTTACTGTTTTTAATTATTTTAAACTCGTTTTCTGGTATTCGATAAGCAAGGAAATTCTGTACATACCCTATATCTTTTACTAATTTAAATTTATCGATTCGATGAAATTAAATTGTGTCTGATGGCTGCGAAGCTTGCTCGTTCCAATATGCTATGGATTCTTCCACCCATGTAAGGTTGACGAAATGTTAATTCTTTCGGAATAATCCCGACATGGGCACAAGAATGTCAAGCTGTTTTTGGTTTGGACAAGCTTCTTGTAAGTCTTCTAGGTCCCTAAAAGATTTGGTTACAGCAGTCCCATGGCTGATTTCTAGTTGTTTTCTGGATGATAATTATGGTATCTCTGGTTTTTATTTTTTCTGAGTTCTTTGGGAGTAACACCACATAAACTTGAAAGTCGCTATATTTCAAAAGTCCAAACGTTTCAAGATCTAAATCAGATCTCGTTTTCAATGATATTAACATAAATTAAAGAAAAAATTAAAAAATTTAAAAAAATGACAAATATCGTAATCACAATTTGACAAATGTCAAATATCATTTGTTAAATGTGATTACGATA
This sequence comes from Octodonta nipae, assembly GCA_034190945.1. NCBI lineage: Eukaryota > Metazoa > Arthropoda > Insecta > Coleoptera > Chrysomelidae > Octodonta > Octodonta nipae. The sequence goes on along the minus strand of CM067222.1, from coordinate 38,116,730 downwards.
TTTGTCATTGCGAATCCTTTCATTTTTTAATTTTTTCTTCAGTTTGTGTTAATACCATTGAAAATGACTTTCAAGTTTATGTTAAGTTGTCTTAATTCACGTATTGAAACATTCTGCAAGAAATCCTAGTGACTCGTCTCAGTTAATGCGCCCTCAAAAAATATGTTCCAATTATTATGATATTTATTATGCCAGCACAAACGGTCACTCTAATAGAATACAATGAGGACTTTGCGTTCCTTGGCATCTATTCGTAACAAGATCTTTGTTCATGGACCAGTTTAATTATTACAGCTACTTCTCTTGTATATTTCAGTGAGTTTTCCTCAAAATTTAACAATATATTTAGTTTCTTTTCATCATTCAATTTTGATCTCTCAGGATTTGGGAAGATGTTTGACAGTTCCAAGTTAGCATTTGTTTAGAATCGTGCAAAAAAGCATTGTCGTCGTTTTCCAATTACAGCATATAACGAAGGACATAGATCATACGATCATAGATTAACAAAACCTACCAAAGCAATTATTATACTATTTTACAATCCATTGAACGCAAGAATATGTTTCTAGAAGGCAACTTTCATCATTTGCTCTTCCCTTAACTGGTTGAAACCCCTAATATATTTAAATTAGACACATTATGACTCCCGATTTGATGATCTCTGTGAGATAGTTTTGGTTTGAAACTCTAGGATGTCCATTTTAAATTCAGGGAAGCACAACTCATGGTGGTTCTCAAGAAGAAACAATATTGTCTTGCATTAAATGAATTGTAAAATATCGAAAAAAATACATTATAACGTGCTTCAATACAGGTGAATTTTCGGATCGAAAATCAAAACATCCGGATACCATTAACTTAATGTTTAACCGTTTCCGAGTACCGAATTAAAGATTTTTTGACTGGAACTAGTCAGTAGTTCACTTGGTTCAATTTCAAATACATTTCGTGTTCTCCCGATTATTATTGATTTGAACACTTCATTATATATTCCGAACATCCAAACGGTATTCATAATCACTACTAAAAATGATTGATGTTATAACTGAGTATATTGCTCTTGCATAAGAGGGAGGGCGTAATGAAAATTGTTATAGAAACATTGAATTGCAAACAGTTATAAAATTAATCATCACAAAGACATATGATTGAATTTGTCCTATTAAAAACCAAACTCTACCTATATAATTTAAGGACTAAACACAGTACAATAATAACACGGATTTTCCCAAATTTAACAGTTACAAACTAATTCGCACAGCGTTTCCACAACCATATGTATCCTAAAATTGATTTGCCATTGCAAAAACTTACATAGATTATTATAAATTACTTTAATTGACTAAACTTTATATTACTTACAGATGTCGTTAAGGGAGATTCGAAAGAAGTCCCTTATTTGTCTCATTTAAGAATTTAAATTATGTAAAAAGCTAATTAATTCTAATTAGAACAATAAATTTTCAATTAATGCTGCGTTATAAGAAAATCTGGATAAAGAAACTTTCCCGCTTAAACTAAGAGAATTATTACAAAAGTTCTTGGCGGTTGCTCATAGTAATAAGAATTATTTATTACTTCCATAAATAGAACTCTGACAAAATTGAGCAAGTATATTTATAACGATGAACAATATTAATCAAAAAGCTATTTATGCTTAGTAAGGATACATTTGATTTGTCTGCAACGTATTGTATTTTTGTAAATTACCAAAAGTTAATGCAAATTATAAATATGTCAATTTATATAGATTTGTGTTGAGTCCGTCCCAAATATTTAAACATGTCTGAGTCTAGTTTTTCCTATTATATATATGGATAAGTTGCAAATTTAGATTTTTGTTTTTAAGTATAACCAATCAGCAAAAACAGCTACATTTTATGATTTGGTTGGAATATAACACCACACTTGAAAAAATAAAATGCAGCTTAAGACTTTGAAACGTTTGTATTTTTTGAAATATCCAGTGTTGTTTTATTTCAAAGTAATTATAAGATGACTCAAAAAAGCTTCAGAAAACAAACAGCGGTTTAATAACAGTTAGGTTAGGTTCAAAATGACTACCGTTTACTTCCAAACAGTGTGCAAGTCTGTTAATAAATTGATCATCTTTGTATAAACAACCTAAAAATTTTAACCACAATATTAAAGGATTTCAACAAGTACTATGTGGTGAAACAAAATGTAATTTCTATGTGGTTATTAGTATTCTACAGTTTTAGAGGCCAAAAGAACCCATTCACCAGAACGGGAACTAATAGAAATTTTAATGATAACTGGGTGTGATTTTAATAGTCGAATGATGGCTCAAATGACTCATCACTCGGATGATACGTTTATGATTCTAACGATTCTCGCTTGTTTTATTCTCATATCCCTAACCTTTGATATGTGTCAGCGGCTGCGCTTTGTGTGAACATTTAAATTTAGGTAAAAATATACTATTAAAATTTTTCTAAATTATTTGAGAAGGAACTGTTATTAATAATTCAAAGAACAGTATAATGTTCCCTAATCTACATTAACAGCCATTTCATCAAATTACTTCGCATTGCAATAATTGTACCGTATCTTGAAAGTACAGTATTAACACATCTCTTCTGTCCAATGAAAGATGTAAACAAGCTACTGCATAGGAGCGTAAATCGAGAACGAACGAAAGTGCCTCTATCTGAACGCCGAATGGCAGAAAAGCACTTCTCGATTCTCAAGGAAATCATTGGGATTATAACTCGAATACAGCATCGCTCGATCTGTGGTATCGCTCGACCTCGTCCCACGGCATTAGATAATTGTTTCGAATTAAATAATCGCTTATTTTTCATTCGAATACTTTGATTTTCATAATTAAATGATCGATTATATTACATTCGAATGATCCCAACACTTATGTTTATTAAATTCAGATGCTATTATCAAAAAATCTTTGGAATCGTTACTGCACCGTTATTACAGGTTAACAATGTCGTGGCGCCCCACATAAAATCGTTGCTTTTACGATTTTATTTTGATAATCTATTTACATATATAAAGCTACTAAAGCATTTTTAAAAAAAGTAGGATACGACACTACACGAACTATTTGCAAAAAATGACCAAGTTTAACTTACATGATTGATGTGTACATTCAAAACTCGTGGATTTTGTTAAATACACAAGCAAATAATATGTCGCAATTAGTATTTAGCACAAATATTAACCAACATTATTTGAAACTAAACCAATTTCTTCCTAAAGGCCCTGGCGGCCCGTGACACTCTTCAGAAAATACTCAGTCGCTGGTTGAGATTAGATATATTGTAGAGGGGATAATTGTGCAAGCGTTAACGTTCACAGTGCAAGTTGGGCTTTGTGTACATTGCCTTGCAAAATATCATACCAAATAAACAATTATTATACTGTTATCATTAATAAGATATTTGTCAGTAACAATTATTTTAATTTATATTTACACATCCTATTGGACTAGTGTGACCATAAATTCAAACATCAAAAATCAAAAATGACATAAATAAGTTTGCTGTTGTTAATATTATTAAAACATATCAGCCCTTCTTGGGTTTTAAGAGATTTTTTAAGCCTTTGCAATAGCCAGAATATTAAATAAAGAAACATATTATCCGTTAAATTTGAAGTTGTTGAATGAATTATCAGAAAATGTTTATGATCTCTACAACAAGGATATGAATTACTCAAAAAATATAAAGTTTCCCTTGATGCACCGATCTGTTTCAATTATAAACGGCATCTTCTAAATTGTCGGTATTGGTCCACAGAACTAAACCCCGCTAGATCGAAGAAGAGCATACGCAACACCTACAATTAACCGACTTCAAACAGAAGGAGATTCTCAATTCGTCTGTATCTATGTTTTTTTTTATGTTTGTTCACCGATTACTCGCAAAAGGAATTTCGACCATTTATACTGAATCGTGTTCCAGGAGATCGCGAAGTGGTCCATATTTTTTTCATTAACAGCTTGTACGGTATCTTAGAAAATGAGGAAAAACTGTTTTATACCTATTCTCTTACAACCTATGCCTTGGTGCAGTCGCCGGCATTACAAATACCGGAAAAAAAAATCTGAACATGTGACAGATTGAAAAGAAATTGGATTAGTTCCGAAGTGGTCAAATATTTTTTTGTTATACTCTATGCTTTGGTGGAGTCGCCGGATTAAAAATATGGAAAAAAGTTATTCGGAACATAGGACAAATTGTTTTCTGAATGATAATTGTGACATCTCTGGTTTTTATTTTTTCTGAGTTCTTTGGGAATAACACCACATAAAATTGCAAGTCTTATTGTCAAACATTAATGTCAAATTGTGATTACGATATTTGTCATTGGGAATCCTCTTAATTTTTTAATTTAATTTTTAATTTGTGTTAATTCCATTGAAAACGAAGTCTGATTTAGACCTTGAAACGTGTGCACTTTTGAAATATACAGACTTTCAAGTTTGTGGTGTTATTCCCAAAGAACTATCCCGAATTGGTCCCATATTTTATTCATGCCACTTTTTTTTAACTGTAGACAAGGTTTGTCATCAAAGAAGACTTTGGAATACATCTAAATGCAGTTTTCAAATCTAATTAATCTTTTCGATGTTGCATAAGATAAGGTATTTTATTATCATTTATTAGCTTAACCAACCCAGTTTACTGTTGAATAGAATAACCTGTTTTGTAGATATATCTATATGTATTAAGAAAATTTTGTCTATCAATCTAACTTAGGTGGATCCACCATATTGTAGAAGATAACAGTATCATCATTCTTTACGTCTGTTAATTATAGTAATATTCATTTAATAGTCTCCCCTCCGCCGAATCTTATAATAAATCTTAATACAATTTTAATTGATATAACATAATAGGACGTAGTTTTTAATTACAATTATTTTGTCTCATAACAATTAGAGTTGTTATTAATAATAAAGGAACTTAACTTAAACAAAATGTATATTCTTTATCATTCCTAGTATACAATTTGGAAAAGTGTCATGATGACCTATTATAAAATTTTCAGTGATGTGGCATAATTAGCTGCATTTTATAAACGTTACCCCTGCTTGGTAAGATCTGTGCGATTTAACTTTGGTGCTGGTATATTATGAAAAATAAAGCCATTTACTTTTAAGCAAAATTTATATTTGCTGAAAAACTTATAGGTATACACTTTAAAAAGTGACATGTAATGTTTATAGTATATGTTTCCGACCATTCAAATATTTTTATGTATAATATTTTTTTCTCTAAATAATATTCATAAGAACGTTTTCTGTTTGAACTCAACTTATGAAGACACACTGTATATAGAAACCAACTGAGAATCTCCACCTTGAAGTTCATTAGCTGACATGTATTTGGATTTATTTCCAAACAACTTCAATTATTACAATTTTTAATAATACAGCACAATTGGATGAAGTTTTCAATTCTAATAAACTTTGCTTGATTACAATTTGAGATATTATAAACATATAAAGTTATCTCACTTTTAAACAAAATTGATATATATTTTGAAACCTGGTATATAGTTGGAAAAGTTACAGAAATACTTATTATACAATTTTTAGTGCAATGGCATAAGTAGAAGCGGTTTTTAATTCTAGTCAGTTCTATTTGATAAAAATTTTAGATATTAACAAAACTGATGATACTTTAATTTGTATTCAAAAGTCCTCTTTGATGACAAACCTTGTCTTCAGTTAAAAAAGTGTCATGAAGTACTGTTTACCTTTTAAACTATGTAAATCTGCTTGTGAAGAATAACCTTTTCTCTTAAAATTATTAATAATAAGACATCGTTTCATTTATGAGTACACACATATTAACTGATATTTATTTTGATTAATTGATCTTGTTTACAATTTACCCCAAGTTCTGTTAACAACAGTTAACACCAGCAACTCCGTCAAAGCTTACTGTATAAAAATGTCGTTAAAAGTTTTCCCCGATTCTCTAAAAAACGGTACAAGCTATGTTATTGAAAAACAATATGGGACCACTTCGGCATCCCCCGGAACTAATCAAATTCCTTTTTAATTCGTTATACCTCATGTTCCGAACAGAAAATGTTTCTATATTTGTTGAAACCAGTGACTCCACCAAGGTTTATTGTATAAGAAAGTCGATAAAAAACTTTTGCCCGATTTCCTAAGAAACCGTACAAGCTATGTTTTTGAAAAAAATATGGGACCACTTCAGGATATCCCGAAACTAATCCAATTTCTTTTCAAGTTGTCCCATGTTCCGAATATATATATTTTTTTCATATTTGTAATACCGACGACTCCACCAAGGCATAGAGTATAATTGAATTGGTATGAAATAGTTTTTCCCATTTTCTAAGAAACGGTACAAGCTTTGTTAATGACAAAAATATGGCACCACTTCGACCTTGAGCCGTTTGGGAGTAGGCGGTGAACAAACATTACAAAACCTAGATACAGACGAATTGAGAACCTGCTTCTTTTTGAAGTCAGTTAATATTTGTTGGAGTTTTTGTTTTTTTTTGAAGTTTTTAATTTTTTTTAATACTTCATTTTCACCATTTTAGTCCTATTTCGAAATCGTTCGGCACATGTGATCCAATCAGGACAGGTATTGAAGATATTTGACTGTTTAGTTTTAATAATACCCTGAATTATTTATTATAAGAGTTAATGCTGCGGTTTTTAGTTCTTTTTGTAGTAAGTTAATTTCTTAAATTATTTTATTTTGTCAAAAACTTCTTTAAAAGGGCTTTAATATTATACATTACCACTTATTTAATCTGATACAAATCTCAAGTTAGGACCGCCATACTCTGCAAAGCATTTCTCAGGTTTAAATTAAATTTTAACGATCGTTTGCTTCATATTATAAGATAATGATACAAAATTTCGAAAAGCATCGTACATTCTATAGAAGAAATAGCTCGAATAAAATTCTAGATTACTTTTCATATACCCTGTGCAATACCGACTACTCTAATTTCAGAAAGTACGGCAACTAAATCATTTTTCTCCGTATTGAAAAATATTGCAATGATAAATGGCTCATATAACTTCTTCTATGTAAATGAACTCTAAGATCATATTTTGCATGATAGGACTCTTATGTCCGTTAGAAAACCCCATATTTTTCCTAAGAACAAGGACAGTGCACGCTGCTGAAGGAAGACCATAAGGGCAGTAAAGTTGAGAATAGAGAGAGATAGTTACCGGAGGTTATGCATACGAATTGGCCATAATACGCGTATATATTTCCGATATTACCACACTGCCTTACCCACCGATAACACCGTAACCGAATGACCATATATCAAAGGTATAAAAAGCGATTTGGCTTCTATATCTGCGATTCCCAATGTTCTAATCACTTCGAGAGGACTAATATTAAATCGGAAATGGCATTAGTATTATTGCTTTTACGACATTTATTTGTATCACAAAGCGGCCTAAAAACGGTGCTAATTGCTTACAATCCCGAACGGATTGATAAATTGAAATTCCAAAAATAGCTTCTAAAATCATTGAATATAAATATCCATTTTTTAACAAACTTAGGACGCTCTCAATTCGTCTGTTTATATGTTTTTTTTTTGTGTTGAGCGAAAACTCAAGCAATTTGGATCATTTAATCTGAATTCTGTTAAGAGTGATCCCAAAATGTCACATATTTTTCTTCCAGGACCATTACTAATACTGTTGTTTAGAAAAGCGGAAAAAACTTTTTAACCGCCCTTCTTATACAGGGTGTAAATAGTTTTAGTGCAAATATTTTGAGAAATGACAGTTTAGGTAAAAACAAATCAAAAAGTCTTATAGCATTTTTACAAAAAAGCTATAGTTTTGTCAAAAAAAAGGAAAAGTCACAAATTTTGTCCCTATTTTTATAGACGCCTACAGATAGTTTTGCTTGCAAAATGCTTGTAAGGCTTGATATATAATTTCTCAACAATTTCTATGCCTTCACTAATCCCAATTTCATTAAGAAAACATTTTTTCAGTTTTCAAATTAAAGAAAACTCGACATAAATCTACGGAGAAAATATGGTAACGTATCGCATCGCCCATGCGGCTGGCTGCCCACATGTTTATAAACTTTAACTGTAGTTTTTAAATTTCCAACGTCGTGTTTGATGTATTATGTAGAAAAGCTGGCTAAAGACACACGTCTTTAGTTTGTGCATTTGTGTAGTTATGTGTGTGAGTATATATTGTGATAATTTTGGAATTTATTTATTATGTAAGTAGTTTTATTATCCAACATAAATAATAATATGAATTAATTAATTGGTTTGGAAATATGCAATTTAAAAAAGGTACTCAAGAGATGTTTTCAAGTATTTTATGAAAAGTTAGTTCCAAATCATAATTAAAATGCTTTTTATTATTGTGTTCTTTAAATTAACGCATAAAAGAATTATGCAAATTTTAAAAATTACCTCCAAGCATTAACATTATATTTATGTACGATAATGATTTAAAAACATTTATTTCTTAAATGTTTCATTTACACAAATCAAGCAAGTCGTCGACAAAACAATTATTCAATACAAAACTCTGCAGTGCAGTTTTCGCGGTCAAAGTAATTTTTTTATACTAAGAGAAAAAGGTAAAAGCGAGTGTATCATGCGATGTTGTCGCATTGACAATAATTACTTAACATATATGTTGTCTTAACTTGGATATTAAAGCCCATAGACCATTGATTTATAAGAGTTTTTTGTTTAATTTAATGTAGACTATCTCCACCTAAAATGTATGCACTCATACTGTTTACACCCTGTGTATATTAATCTTTACTGGATGCGATAGTACTAAAAAGGAAAGGTCTTTGTTCGGAACCTGGGATGTAATAAATTGAAAATAGACTGGAATTAAACTAAAATAAGTGTTAGTTGATCAACTTCACGATGGAGTTTCTCAATATACAGTGTGTCTTCATAAGTTGGGATCAAACGGAAAAGTCTTTTATGACTAATATTTAGGGAACAAGTTATTCTTCATAATAATATATTTATGGTCTGACACGTAATATGTAAATGCCACTTTTTCAAGTGTATACAAGGTTTTTCAACACACATAAATTTTGCTTAGAAGTGAAGTCCTTTTACTTTTGATAATATCTAAAATTGTTATCAAATAGAAGTAATTAAAAATAAAAACTACATCTTATTATGCCAATCACTAAAAATTTTATAATAAATATTCATTCCACGTTTTCAGCTGTACACTAGGTTTAACAAAAAATATATAAATAATGTTTAAAAGTACCTTTATCTCCTATAAGTGTTACCAAACAAAGTATATTAGAATTGAAAACTGCTTCTAATTATGCTATATCAGAAAAAAGATTAAAGATAATTAAGAGATCTAAAAAAGGTTCTCAAATCGGTTACAATACAGTAGGTCCAGCTGGACTCATGTGCAAAACTTTCATAATACATATACATATTTGGAAAACAAGTTATTCTATTACATTTAAAATTGAACGAGATTGTTCACAATAATTAATGTTGCATACATGTAAAATACCTTATTTTTGTCAATATCGAGAAAAGTTAATTAGATTGGATAACTGCATCCAATTAAGCAATTGCTTACCTAAAATGTGGAAAGAAAATACATAAAAAAACAATTTCAGAAAAACGAAGATAACTAAAAGCAAATAATAACTTATTTCTGAAAAAATTAAATACTTTTTCTGAGGTCGGTTTTTGCGAAATACATTTCTGACTTGTACTTTGCAACTTTATTGTAAATACAGCGTGTGTCATATATGAACGGATACCATTGCTGTCTATGAAACGTTAAGATATATAAACACGATTAAACGGAGAAATAGTTGTGAATTTTAGAGCCCATTTCACTAATTAAAGATGTGTTACGCTATCTCTACCGTTATCAATACAATGAAAACCAAGGATACCATATTTTATTTTTTTCCACTATCAATTGTATTTTAAAAAATACCAGAAAATGGCAAAAGTTTTTTCACACATACTTTTATACTACAAGGCATCATTAAATCTGCAGTGCGACGTTTCGTTTCTTCTGAACCATCATCAAGTTTTTTTTTAAACGCTCACCTTGGACTTTGTTGTTCCAATATTGATAAAGCATTGACAGACAGACCGTTAAGTTTTACACGAAGTTTTGAGAGTAAAAGTAATCATGAGTCAGTAAAAAATATATTATGGTCCTGTTTATAGCCTAAATAGTCCAATTATCTATTTTTTTTCCATGACAAAACCAAATAACTTTTTTGATTTGTTATTCTTGCGTGGTGAAGCTATGTTATTGAAAAAAATTAAAATATCAGCAAAATTTCAGCTTTTGTTTTTTTTGTAAATTAAGTAAAAATTGTTACAATAATGAAAATCAAAGTTTCTAGTTGTTAACTTCTAAAATGTATGTTATAGTAGAAACATACGCTCATGAATGTTGTAGATAGGTAAAAGTAAGGTCTATCGAATGACAGCGTCAAAGTTGTTAAACCATGGTGTCATTTGTGTTGCGAAATTATGCAAATTTGGTCTTTAAGTATTTTTTAATTTAAAAAATTACTTTTTTCGACTGCATTTTGTACGCCTGTGCGATAGTAAATTTAATGATCGAGAATATACAAATCATAAATAAGCTATTCACAACTACGCGGCCACTAGATTCTTCGCGACTATAAAATCAGTTATGCACCATTATACATTCCCATTTTTGTTGTTCTTGCTAAAATACTAAATATTTTATTACGAAATTGTTCACGTTAATTTAGCAAGCTTTTTGCAATTTACAAACAACAGAAGAAAATGTATCGATTGTATTACATAGATCTTGCTATTACCCAGAATATTTTCACGTTTCTATTACAACAAAACCTGTATTTTTCAAAATGTATTTGATTTTTCCAGTTACCACGCATTTAAAAAAAAATAATTGTACTATTTATGCTATAAGCAGATAATTTTTTAATCTGATGTTTATTTTTTCTTTCAGAACGCCGTATAAAACTTAACATATGACACTCCAATGTTTTGGTATTTCAATGCTTTATCGATATTTTAACAAAAAAGTACATTTCCTTCATTAAAAAAGGTAGCTGATGATGGCCTAAAACAAACGAAATGTAGCAGTGAACATTTGATGACGGCAAAAATATGTGTCAAATAGCGTTTCCGTTTACCATTTATTCATATTAAATAAAATTAAAGTAATAGAGGCAAAAAACAAAAAATGGCAATTTAATTAGTTATCTATTATTCTGTACAAGCAATTAAATAATACCATTTTTGGCGTTGCCACATTTATAGATTTTTCTTTAGAGTTGCAGAGGGGAAAATAGCAAATCATATCTCCTAACTCTTATCTTACCTTTTAAATATAAGTTGAGAATTTTCTGTCGTTTGGTAGATTTGACAATCAGCATTTCTAGAAATTAGAAAAGAAGTGAATATATTCCCCACCTATAACATTTGATGTAACAAAATTTTTTGTAGAGCTATTATTCAACACGCCCATAAAAAAACGATACAACGGGAACTTTTTGGAACAACGTGTGTCTTTGGAACAACTGGAGATACCAACGTTTGTTTTACTGAAGTTAAATAATTGCAGTTTACTAGAAAATTAAATAGAATATTGACAACAAAGTTTTAAATTGTACATTACCTCAAAATGGCATTGATGTTTTATTTAGGATGTAGAATAACACTAAATTTTCATTCATCGCTAGTAATAGTTTTTTATCTTATAAACTTTCGATACCTACTTTTATTTCTGGAATAAATAATCTTTGCTAATTCTCTTTTTGAAAATGCTGGTTTACCATTGAGCTTATTTTTGACAAATGCATTAACGTTCAAAATAGAAATGATATATAATTTAAGATTTTCCAGTTTGAGACCCTGGAAAAAATCTACAAACGTGACAACGCCGCAAATACTATTATTGGATGGAGCATGTTAAATAATATCTTTACACAAAATTTCGTTTCATTAAATGTTGTATAGTTCGGGACTAAATTCATCGTTCATGAACTTATTTCTAAAACTGAGGATTTGACAAATCTCACTAAAGATGGACAATATTAATCTGACATTTGGCAAGTGTAGTAACGTTCAAGATAGCAGTCTATTGCAAGAATATACTTAATACAAGTGCATTTCCAAACCAACCGTTACGTGGCCTCACGCTTGTCTTATCAAATCGAATTCGAAAAATGTTTTAAGGGGTTTTGCTTCGAATTTAGGGGGTTTTGAAACTATTTTTGGGGGAAATAATTACAAGTGTTGGCGACTCTTTCACTAAGGTTCGCATAATTTTCCCGAAGTTTAATCACTATTATTTCGTTTTCACTTTTTCTACTTCACTTTTCTAACGTCAAATACCGAAAATTCATTATCGAAAGTAAATATTATTAATTTGAAATGCAATGAGTACAATATTTTAAAATGAGACAGAATTATTTAAATCATTGTCCTTCATGAAATATCTTTAATTGAATTAGAAGTCTCTCGTTTTATAAAACAACATATTATTGCCTGATTCCAAGTGGAAATTCTACACTGCACTACAATGTTCAAAGTCTGCAAATAGTGTATTTTAATAGAAGATTGGAAACCTAACAGCTAACCTCAACTGATGGCTTCTCATTTGTCTGGCATTTTGTAATTATCAGCAGCATCTTTTCCTCCTGTTTGTTGGGGAAAAGATTGAAAGGGATATATTACAACAATTAAATACAGCCAGCGGACGTTTTGCCAACATACGTGGTGAGATTTGCGATTAGAAGTTTTAACTGTGGTGTGAATTGGAGAACGTTTAGAGGAAATGTTCACATAACGTGTAATTTATACGAAATAATGAATTACGGTCGTTAGTACTTTACAGTCAACATTTAGCAGAATGTTCTCTTTTCACATTAATTTAATTGGACTTTACGAAAAGCCATAAATCCAGAATAAAACTTCTAAGAAGTCATTTAGAAGTTTATGTTCCTATTTGTAAAAAAATCATATATATCTATTTTAAACGATTTATATATTTTTTTCTCATTATTTTATTAATTATAAATATGTAAGTACAAGAATGGCGTATAGGTGATCATAGCTAAAAATATCATGTTCCCGTCATTAAAAGTTAGATTTTATTAAATTTTTCATGTTTAGGCTTCTGCTTTGAAGTCATTCTCAAGAGAAAACCTTAAGTAATTTGTGGGTCTAGATGGAAGTCTAGGACTGAAACTGCTTACTCCAGTTGTCTAATTTTACGACTGATTTAAAATGTATTCGGGATCTTCTCTATTCTCTTATCTTCTGCAGACATGTTATTTAATACGTGTTCGGCGATTAATTGAAAACGGTTTAACTAATTTTGATACTTAGTTTTCTATTGAGGAAGATCCTAAAATGGTTTATTATATATATGTTTATTATATATATATATATATATATATATATATATATATATATATATATATAAACAATGAATTAATTGGGAAGCAGCCAGTTCACTAAAGGGTGTTAAAAAGAAATACTTTTTATTACTTTTCATGATTGACTGACTGGTTTGAAGTTATTTGAGAGGAATATGATTCGAGAAAAATCTAACTGACAAAAAATCATAAATAATAATATGAATTTGATTTCAACTAATGCCAGACCTTACAAAAATATTATAAAACGAGTGAATTAAGCTATTATGAAAGTATTGGTCATGACAGATCATTTGATGTATTTGATGTGAACTTTTTTGAAATTTTAACTTCAATATCCAACAAGTTACAATACATAACATTAAGATTTTGTAAATCCGTTCTTTTATTTATGTTGTTCACTTGATTATTAATGCACACTATCTCGAGGAAGTTCCGTTTGAAAAGATTTTTTTCTTGTTCTAATACCGTTGCACTCTTAAAATCGGCACTGTGGTTGTTGTTGTTGCTGTGGATGCAAGAGCACAGCTTTCTTTGTCAAGCCTGATATCACTCTTATGTTGAGGCTTCAAGATGTTTGCCCAACATAGGTAGTTTGACAGTTTCATTCAGTTTTAACTGATTTATAAGACACTAGCATATTCTTGTTGGTATTAATAATTTTTGCAATTTTTAGTGAAATTTGTTGTATATATGGAATTGATACATGTATTAAACTCGCATTATTGGTGTTTATAAGAGTGTTATTACTGAAAGATTAAACTTTTCAGAAAACCAGTTTCTACAAGATATGTAAGTTCTTTTCCCTTAGGAAGGATGGCTGATTTGAGTGGTAGTTTACATATCTACTGGAACTTAATGGTTTTCTATACCAGTCTATTTTCAGGTAATTATCAGAGCCCCTTATTATTTTTGTATCTAAAAATGGAACTGTAGATGACAGTTATAATTATTGAATGTTTGTAATAGATAATCTTTAACATCTGCTGGGATGCAGCAAATTAGGTCTCTACACATTTTTTTTTTAAAAAAGGGATGTTAAAATTTAATTTGGGTAAGCAGTCATTGACTAAATCATCCTTTACGTATTGAGAAATTATGGGTGGTAATTTGGAACTCATTGGAGACCCAAAAATCTGTTTGAAATATTTATTTTGAAAAGAAAATACAGTTGTATCAAAAAGTATTTTGTGAGTTTGATAAAATTAATGTTGTTAATGACTGTGTGTTTCGAAATGGTGGTCCAATGTATATCAATACTATTTACCGCCAAATCTACAGGAATGTTGGTGAAAAGCGAGATGACTTCTAAGCTTACTAAGTTATAATTTGCGGGTACCAAATAGTCATTAAATGTGTTAGCAAAAACGAAAGAATCCTCTATATAAAATGGATTGTTTATATTATAAGCCAACTAATGGGGAAGGAAGCCCAGAATTGGGAGCATCAATTGAGGAAGCTATTGGTCTTAATAAAAGAATTGGTTTGTGGATTTTTGGTAACGCATAAAACCTGGTACAAACTGCGTTATTGAATATTTTTTGCATAAGATGTCATCTATTTGCTTGCTATTCTTAAGATCAGATAAAAGGTGAGTGCTGAGTTGTAGAAGTCGGATCTTTGTCAATAAGTTTATAGTATTTGTTATCACTAAGAAGATTGTTGACAAGTTCAATATAATTATCTTTCAGTGACATTTCCTTCTTCTGAATTTACAATATAAATGTTAGGGTTGTTGTTTAAGAATCGTCTAGTTAAATTAAACCAATAATTTATATAGTTGAATTTGTTGTGGTATTATTGAAAAAATTAGTTAAATACTGGTAATTTTTGACGAGATGATAAAGATTATCTATTACAAATATTCAATAATTATACCTGTCATCTACAGTTCACTTTAGAAGAAGACATTAATTGCAGTTTTCCATTTTTAGATACAAAAATAATAAGGGGCTCTTATAATTACCTGAAAATAGACTGGTATAGAATACCATTAAGTTACGGTAGACTACCACTCAAATCAACCCATAAAGATGAAAATCAAGTTAATTATTGGGATGAAAAGAAGGATAAGTCACATCAGCCATCCTTCTCTAAGGGAAAAGAACTTACATATCTTCTAAGAACTATTAGTAGAAAATTCATTCCCTACAGGTTTTCTAAAAAGGTTCATCTTTAATTCTCAACGGGATGTAAATATGGGTATACCACAGCAGGCGGCTTTCAGGAAAAACACTCTTATAAACCCCAATAATACGACTTTAATACATGTATCAATTCCATAAATTCAACAAAAATGAAAGAATATGATAGTGTCTTATAAATCAGTTAAAACTGAATGAAACGAAATCAAATGTGGTGTACTCTATAAATTGCAAAGACTGTCAAACTACCTACGTTGGGCAAACATCTTGAAGCCTCAACATAAGAGTAATATCAGGCTTGACAAAGAAAGCTGTGCTCTTGCAATAGACAGCATCAACAACAGTTAGTGCAGATTTTAAAAATGCAACGGTATTAGAACAAGAACAAATCTTTTCAAACGGAACTTCCTAGAGATGGTGTGCGTTAATAATCAAATCAACAACATAAATAAAAGAAAGGAGTTACAAAATCTTAATGTTATCTATTGTAACTTGTTGGATACTGAAGTTAAAATTTCAAAAAAGGTCACATCAAATACATCAAATAATCAGTCATGTCCAATACTTTAATAATAGCTTAATTCACTCGTTTTAGAATATTTCTGTAAGGTCTGGCAATAGTTGAAATGAAATGAATATCCTGACTTGACCATACAATGTATGGCATCACACTCCCTCTAAGGCATGCTATGAGTGCCTTTAGGGGAAAATTCACTAAACCCCAGATATCCTAGCTATCAAAACTCGAACTTTTCGTAGTAATTGTTCAATGTCAGTCTTGCACCAATTAACTATACCGAAAGAGTAACTGAGCACTGAACACGCATAGGTGTTAATAGCCTGAAACAGATTTTTACTGTTTAGTTTGGTTTTCAACAGTCGTCAACCCTTCTATAAAACTCTGCTGTTAGGTCCTTTTTCATAGTCAAGTGATCAATACGTTGGGCCTGCTTTATTCCAAAGTATTTATAAGTGTGACCTTCCCCCATAGATTCAATTGAGGTGCCATGTCCCATTTCGAAGTGCCCCTGATGTATTTTATCTTTAACTATATTAATAATTCGGCATTTGCCTAGGCCGAATTTCATATGGATGTCACTAGAGAACCCTTCTACTATTTTAAGCATATCATGCATCTGTTGCTTCGTAGCTGCCATCAACTTTAAGTCGTCCATGTATAACAAATGGTTTATCTTTAATGCTTGTACGTTGTTTTGTTTGAGACTGAACCCAAAATTAGTCGAGTTCAGTTTGTTTGAGAGAGGGTTCATGGCAAGGCAGAACCACAGCTGGCTAAGAGAGTCTCCCTCGAATATACCCCTTCTGATTTTAATGGGGTCAGTTTGTATCGAATAATAGGCTTCATTCAGTGAGATTTTGCTTTGCCAGGTGGATATGGCATATTCTAGAAAGTTAATAATACAATTATTCACTTTATAGATATTCAGCACCTTAATGAGCCAATCATGTGGAACTGAATCAACGGCCTTTTTGTAGTCCACATATGCCATGTAGAGATTTCGTCGTTTGGCGTGGGCTTGATTGCAGACAACGGAATCAATTATCAGTTGTTCTTTGCAGCCCATCGAATTTTTCGCGCATACCTTTTGTTGTTGAGTAATTATGTTGTTCAGCTCACAATGTTTGAAAATGCAATGATTAATGCACAATGGTAGAAGTTTGTATAAGGTTGGAAGGCAAGTGATTGGTAGGTACTTTGCTGGGTCCTGTGCACATAGAATGTTCTTTGGTAAGAGGTATGTAGCACCATGCGTAAGGAAACTAGGCATCTTGTGCGGGTGGGTAATTACGTCATTTATAAAAGCTGTTAGTGTTTCGTGGTTTGCGTACAGTTTCTTTATCCAGTAATTTTGTACACCATCTGGTCCTGGTGCTTTCCAGTTATGGAGGTGCTTCATAAATGATTGGTGTTGGAGTGTTGGATGGCCTCACAGTTCTGAGATGCAGCCTCCTCCTCATTAATCCAGCTGGCTCTGGAGTTATAGGAGATTGCTGTGTTTTCCAGAATTCCTCGATGTCTGTTATATTGGGGTAACTAGTGGCTTCATTATTATTGTTGTTGTTAAGTTTTCTATAAAACCCTTTTTCTGATTGTCGGAAGAGTGTGTTGTCTAGTTTCCGTTGGTTACTGGTTTTGTACCTTATCAATCGACTTGTGTAGACGGAGACCTTTTGTCGTAGACTGTCCAGACACTGCTGAGATGTGATGCTTTCTCCATCCCACTGGGAGTGTATTCGGTTATTGTCCATTATAGTCTTGACAAGTCTTTTTATTCTGTGGTTCCTGACTCCTCGTTGGTACTCGGTCAGTCTTCCAACGTCTTTCCGAAGAGAATTGATTTTCCGTTCAAGTCTTCTTTGCCAAGGTGGTATTCGAGGTGTTTGTATAAATTGGGGAGGGTCTTGCTTTGGTCTTACGGCGACCCCAATTGTTCTGCAGATGGAAGTTGCAGCACAGTAAATGATTGTGTGTAGCGACTCTAACGTATTAGCACCTAAAACATAGTTTGGCAAGATAAATTTGTTCATAGCCTGCAAGACGATACCCAGTTTCTTAGATGATCTTAGTTTGGCGAGAGCTGGTCTAGTCAGTGGATCTGTTCCACTATACTCTCTAAGAGCTTCTTCCATTTCTGCTTGGATCTTTTCAATCAGGTCAGCGTTGGTTGGCTGTTCTTGTTGTAGTTCTTGAGTCTCGTCCACTCTTTGTGTCAAAGGTGTTTTAGGCTCTGGATCGAATGTGTTTCGAGCAAATAGTTCGCTCTCCACTTCGCTCTTTATTTTATCCAGTTGTTCAGGCGAAATAAGGCCATTTCTCAAGATGACACGATATTGATCTGCGACTCTCTGTTCAGTAACTTGAAGCTCTGTGCACTCACGACAGAATTCTTGATGGAGTATTTGGCCATATCCAGTCTTGTCCTGGCCAAGGTTCGTAATTCTGTAAAACGTGCACATTATAAATTTATTCATGGCGCCAGTCCATTTCATGCGCTGTCTTTTTAGTTCCGCTTGAGTGAGCACTGGCTGTTGATCCTGCGCAACACTTTCTGCGGGTGGAGTTCTCGTTCTCATTTGACTCCGTTGGTGATGGTCACGTTTTCGTTGTGACTGTATTGGTTGTGCTTCTTGTGGTTCTTCTGGTTCTTGGGCTGTAGCTCTTTGGACGGCAGGAGCCCCCGACGCAGACATGCCCTGGCGATCCCCTGAAAAGAGCCGCTGTCTTTTTCGAGGAAATTAATATCATTATGTATGATTTTTTTTCAGTTAGATTTTTCTCGAATCATATTCCTCTCAAATAACTTCAAACCAGTCCAATGTCAGTCAATCATGAAATATCAAACAAGAATTTTATTACATCAATGGTACAATTTGTATTAGTTTGGCCTTTTTTCCTCCGGTAATTGTTAGTCTGAATAAGAACCTCGCATTATATTATTATATTTAAAAAATAGAAATTCTTACTGTCATTTTATATGTAGTTTTAGTGGAACTGACGAAGGAATAAACGTATTCTGAAAGCTTTTTCAAAGTAATAAAAAGTATTTCTTTTTAACACCCTCTAGTGAACTGGCTGCTTCCCAATTAATTCATTGCTTATATTAATTCAGCCGTTAGCATAAAAATAAAAGTTTATGGAATATTATTTTCATAAATCTATGCTTTAATAACTATGTATTGAAATTAATATTTATATTTGGCTATTTATTTTATGCATCAAGTTGAAGAAGGGAGGTTACAAAGACGTTTACATATTATATAGAAATAATTTGATACAAAGAATATTCATTAACACATTTCCTTTAAATGTTAAATTATTCGGAAAATAATTATTACTCATTAAATTAATATTATTTATGTTAGACAAATAAATATCCATGTACCTACAGGAGATGTCATCATGATATAGCTCAGAAGAACAAACTGAGTCTTCATAGTAAATGTACAAAATTCTTGCTATTATATCTGCTTTCCCATAAATGAAAAACATCATTGCATCATCTGCCAATATTTATCGCAAAATAACTGTCGCACTCAAACTGACAATTCACAACCGATTTTATTTGTTTTCCAATATATTCATTAAAATGAAAATCAAATCACATAGTCTACATCAAATATCAAGCAAATCACTTTCACTAACATATTAATTTTCTCACAAGAACCGATACTGCAAAAAACAGTCGTAACAGTCAGCTGTCTTTAAAGTAAAAAGGTAGCAAGGCATGTTTATATATTGAAATCATATAAGAATCATTCTTATTATTACCAACTGCATAGTTTGAAACCTAATATGAAATCGCCTCATGTCATTACATCCATAATTCTTTAAAAAATCAGGCTGTACCAATGTATCACCTTCGTCCGCGTGCGCACATTTGCAGATAAAATGTTTGGAAGTAATTCCAATAGACCACGGCCGGAAAGCTACAGCTTATCCAAAACCAAATACTCATTTAAATCGAATCATAATCAACGGAAAATCAGAAAACACAGATACGCAAGAAAATTAGTCGAATTATGCTAAAGTTATAAATTCTCGATGAATAAGTTCTTATTCTCTTTTAAATTTGTTAAAACTTCAAAGTTAAAAACATAAAGTATTACATTGCTTAAACAATTCTAGACTAGAATCATACTACGAAATTATCTAATTAGTACGAAACACTTTAGAAGAACAATGTCAAATTTTCGATTGTATGCTATGCAATTTATTTTAACAAATTTTCAGTCTAAACCTAATGCTTCTTGTCTAGTTTTACTTTCTTTATTCATCACATAACACGACACAAGCCGCTAAAACTTAACTAATATTGTTAAGTTCATGAAAGAAGAAAAGTTTCAACGACGTCTTTGAAATAAGAACTTTTCATATGGTGGTTAACTATTTATTAATGGCGTTTTTAAGTATGTACCTACTAACTTGAGGTTCAGTATCGATTGTGACTTTCACATTATGTTCTTAAAGAGAGATTATGTTCCTAAAAAAGTGTAATTCGAAATGGGTAGCTGTTGTGAACTGTTAATAATAACTAGTCCAAAAACATGATTACTCATAGTATCAAAATTAAAGACAAT
Source organism: Octodonta nipae (assembly GCA_034190945.1). Taxonomy (NCBI): domain Eukaryota; kingdom Metazoa; phylum Arthropoda; class Insecta; order Coleoptera; family Chrysomelidae; genus Octodonta; species Octodonta nipae. The sequence goes on along the minus strand of CM067222.1, from coordinate 38,096,062 downwards.
AATTTAAATTAGATAATGAACTCGAGGGGCATTAAACATCTATTGACTACATCATGTATGTACAGAGTATACCATGATGAGCTGAGTCGTTATGTATATGCGAAACTTTTGGGAGTATTAAACGGAAAGTTGGTTTACGGGGTTTTTTCGAGAACCTGGTTTTGGTCGTCTTCGACTTCCGGTGATACCGGAAGTGGACCCCAACTTTCTCTTTACAGCATTTTTAGAACCTATATAACTTTATTGAACGCATCATATCTGAAGGGCTTCAGTTATTTTACTTTTTTTGAAAATTTCAACAAAGCAGCCGTTTACAAAAAAATCTTTGGAAACAACTACATAAAAAACTGTCGGAATGTGCCTAATTAAATCTTGAAGCTTCCTAACACATTGGGAAATGTTAAAAAAACTTATTCGGACTGCCCAGAAATTATCGCTGAATTCGGGCATCTCGGAAATGGTGTAACTCATTTTTTTATAATGACAACTCTTTTGTTTCTCACCGACAGGGGATTCTACGCTAAAAATAAGAGGAGTTTATGCTTACAACTCCATATCTAAATTAAACTATTTTTATAAACTTGGAAGAACTTAAATTTCCCTGTGATTGTTAGCGATATCTGAATTATCAGTAGCCTATTTTCAAAGAATCGACAAGAAGCAAATGAGGAAGTGTCGGTTTGTTAATATTTTACGGGGAATGTGATAAAGTTATTAAAAAAGCCTGTGAAACCTTCCATTCGCGATAGACCAACAGCCAATCTTGACACCCTGACGCGGCCCATTCACAATTGCAAAACACACGGGTAGATTGTGAAAAAACAAGAAAGAAAAAAGCTGGCATACTTCAGAGCGTATCAAGAAAATTCCTTAATAGATGCAGGAACAGATATGGGAATACCTGTGATGAGTATTCAGAGGATACCAGAAAAACATGAGTATCATCGGTATTCATTCTCAATAGCTCAGAATTTACGCGCAGGTGACCCTCAAAAAGGAATGACTTTTGCGAATTCATATCAAACACAATTCAGGAAGACAAGTGACACTAATGCACACATATTTATAGAAAGATTTTCAATATTACTGGAGTTTCAATGTTCTTGCTGCATTAAAAAATGATGGTGTGCTTGTGGTGCATTTATATGATGAAAATTTAATATTGGAGATTGACCGGTGATATAAAAAAATATTCTTCGTTCATATTTATGTCAGATATATTTCGAAATTTTAGGAAATTATTTAGATCCATTAGATATTACCTGGAATCATCTGTGGTATCACCACGATGGAAGCACCTTATAATTATTGCAACTGTGACAACTTTTTAGACAATCATTTTGAATATTGTTAGTGAGCGAACAATAGATCTTACCGATGGCTTCCTCGTTCTTCCGATATTACTCCATTAGACTTTTTTGTTGGGGTCGTATAAAAAATATTGTGTATTCTGCTCCGCTAACAACAAAGGAAGATTGCCAGGAAAGAGGAATTGATTTCGATCTCTTTCCCGAGTGCCACACATGATTTTTAAGAAGAATTCATAAATCTTTGGAAGTTGAAGGCAACAAGTTCCAACATTTACTATAGTGTGTTCCATTTCTTGTTTGTTAGTGGTTGTGTGTTTTACAATTGTGGATGATTGGCATCCATTGTCTATCACATATTAGTTTGGCTTTGCTTTTTACCAAAATATCTGTATGTTTTACAGTTGGAAATGATCTGCGTTATTGTGTCATGAGTATGGTTTTCACAGAATCTTTCAATAACCATATCCAATTCTTCATAAATGATTATCAAATTAAAGTAGTGTTCATTTGTTTCTTGTCGATTCTTCAAAAGCAGTCTATTGACAATTCAAATATCTCAAATAACTAAGGAAATTTTATTTTATTCAAGTTTATGCAATAACGTTTAATTTAAGTATCAAGTTGCACGCATAACCTACTTTTTAGCACAGAATTCACATGCGTTGAGAAAAAAGACGTTCCGATTTGAAAAAATGGGTTATATGATTTTCGAGATAGCCGAATCCTGCGAAAATTTCTGGACACTTCGTATAATTTTTTCAACATATTCCAAATATTTGGAAAGCTTAATTTTTTATGCAGACAAATACTGGCAATTGTTAACCTGGCGATGTTCGTTTCCAAAAAAATATTTTTTGTTAAGGTCTGCATCTGTCAAAATTTTCAAAAAAATTAAGTAACTTTCAACTGGAGCCCTTCAGACATATGACATTTCCAGTAAAGTACTATTGAAATTCATCGTAGATTCTAAAAATGCTATAAAAACAGGGCGTTCCATTTAAAAAAAAACCAAAGTTGGGGTCCACTTTCGGTAGAACCGGAAGTCGTAGACAACTGAAAGCTTTTTAACTGAAACTCCTCGAAAACAAAAAAACAACAACTAGCATACCAATTTTTAGATTAATACACCCAGCAGTTTCTCATACACATATTGACTCATCTCATCGCGATATAACATGTACATAACGGCATTTCTATTTTAGAAAATTTACTATTCTTCCGTCGTTTTGAAAAACACAGAAGCAGTGTTGTGATACAGATGCAAAGTAAACATCGGCAAGACTGCAAAAATGTATTAGATATAACGACATCTAATATCAATTGTCGAAATCAACATTTCATGATATAAAATACACAATAAATCAAGTAGAAAATAAAATGAAATACTTTAATTGCAACAAATTGAGTTCTATTAAATCTTTTAATTTTCTATTCATAGTATAAGAGAGAGTTGAAAAAAAACCGATCATCCGCGTACAAAATAAAACAAACTACATCCACTTAACTGGCAATGATAAAATATTAAAGTTTCCACAAATTAACACAGCGAGAAACAATTAGCGAAAGCAATAAATAAAATAATCTGCAACAAATATGAAGAAACTTAGGGAACACCCAACAATTTTTACAAGCTAAAGAGAAAAAAGCGAGTAGAATTTTAAACCAAGCCTGAGATTAAATGTTACTTGATTGTGGGTTTTACCGATTACAAAATGTGTATAATTAAACTAGTATGTCTAAGAGCTGCAAATCCGGCTAGAAGGACCAACAAATGTTGTGAATTGAGTGATAAAATGTGTCAAGTTGACAATTATATAGATGACCCCAAAGAAAACAATTTAGGAAAAGAACCAATCACGACTGAGAACCGAATTTTTTTGTTGATCGCTCTGTTGGGGGTTGGACGGCAGTTTAACTAGTAGAGGGTTTTCGGTATTTCAGGACCGGTCACTTATTTTCACCTATAACTAAACAATAATTGATAACTTGTGCACTCCTTTGACACGAGCGAGAGTACGGGACAGTTCGGTAGGTGTACGGTCTAGCGTATAGCTATGCACGAGAGAGTTAAACAAAAAATACATAAAAAATAAAAGAGTTGAAGTTGCACTGCTTAAAAATTCTTGTCTAAAATGAATGAATAAAAATTTACTAACATAAGTACAAACGAATCAACAATTTATATGTAATTATTCCTTGCAATGTAGATAACTATTAAAGTGTTTTAATGTTTTATTTTCTTAATATGATTTCTTATTAAAAGGAGACCCGGATTGGAGGTCCAGTACAAATCATTTCATGTAATTTTACAACTTTCATTTTTGGCAAATTCTTTAAGATGTTGAAAAGCCTCACTTCCGGAGTTAACAGATTTAGAAAATTCATAACTTCAAATGCAAAGGCATTTCTCAAGAAGCATGTAATATGTCGCGAGTATTCCAGCTAGAATATTTAGTGTAACTCTGTTTGTGTACCCAAATACAATAACTTTAAAATTTGAGCAGATCTTTCAAGGATATCTTTCAGACTTTAGCTTTTCAACTACAGCCTCAGATTTTTGTAGGGATCATTCACGGAGACTGCATGACCTATAAGAATGTATAGATATTTATAAGAGTTTTATGACAATACTGCTTTTACAATACTTTAAGACCAATCTGTGAGTAATCTCCAAGCTAGTGGGTCAAGATTAATACCAACTGGTTCATATAATACATCCATGCTATTACGATAAGTCAAAACAAGATGATAAACTAAAACAAGATGATTGTATTGTTTTCGAAAGCCGGTACGTTTTGTTTCTTTTGCTAAGAGATTCCGCTGTTTCAGATTCAAGTCAAGGTCGGGTTGTGTTTCTCACATCAAATGAATTAATTTAAGTTGAGTGATTAAATGAGGTTCAGATGAATCGGGAAGAACAAAATCCTTATGTATGGAGTTTCAGGTTCTTTGTTCTAGGTATTATAGGAATTTGATGATGTTGTCGTATGGTTGAGGTCGTTGTTTCAGAATAATAACCTCTGTTTGAGTGTTGAGCCACGCAGTTTCCTTCACTCAACAAAAACAATTTTTTATATAATCCTATTTGTTTCCATAGCATTGTTGTTGCAAACGAGTTTTTAACCTCTTTTTTAGATATAGTTCAATATGTTTTATGGGGTTTCTCAGTGATAATATATCATTCTATTCAGCATATGACAAATTCGACGTCGAAAATAACTTCTTTGAAGAAAATTCAACACAAGCGTTAATACAAAAAGTTAGGTCGTTTATATATATCACCCTCGTTAGAGATGTACAAGCTCAAAACTCTATGTGGCACACGCAGCCGGTTTTTCAACCAGCTGACCATCCACAAAAAATCCTAAGCCAACTATTTATTACTTATTTATATTCATTTTGAAAATAACATTTTTGACTTTCCCAGTTTATTTACTTTCCTGAAAGTTTTGACATTTATAACGATTTTTAAGTTATTATTATAGATATTTTTGGCATTTCCACATTTTAAATTTTGTATATGTTTTTGACGTTGATATTTTTGTAGTTGTAGCATTTTTGGCACTTTTCTATACGTTTCACATTTTTGCACTTTACAAACAAACAAACAAACAAGTTTTATATCATTTTATATTAGTACAGATAGCCGGATATTTGTTGCCGTTATGAATGAAGACAATGAACCAAAACTAAATTTACCTACAAATTAATACTTATATCTATACAAAAATTATTCCTATAAAATTTTACAGGCCTCTGTCACCTCCTTTCATCACCTTAGGGGTTGATTTTTGAAAAATTCTGGCCTATGTCCGATCCTGAAATTCAAATTACCTTCACACTACTTTCTATTTTTCATATTGGTGAATATTGTAGTTTTTTACATACTGTATAAAATTTTGCGTTTTATAAAAATATAAATGAAATATTTTATCGCATTCGAAAGTATCCAATATATTAATTGACTCAGGTACTAATGTATTTCCATGCTACATTTTGTGAACATATATCCAGTAGTTTTGTATGATGCCTGTATAGGCTAACCGACAGAATGTAAATAGGTAAAGTTAGTCTTTTTTCGGTAATTTGTCTTTATCAGCGAAATGATTAATTTTCTCACGGTAAAATATATCTCCATACTTACAGATATTGGAGCACCTCCGCACCAAATTTTATCAGAATACACCAGGTAATTTTTGTGTTCAGGCTGACAGAGAGTATACGATAAATTCTCTGTATTTTTCTCTATGTTCCTTTCTAAACAATCCACTTTATTACGATAAAACTACCCCATATATTATTAACCGGAGTACATCCACACAAAATTTTATCAAAATGCATCCAGTAGCTGTTACATGACGCTGTTCAGACGGTAAGAAACTAAAATTCCAAAAATTGGAATATTATATTCTAAATCGATGACCATCTATATCCACAACAAAATCATCAGAAAATACTTCATGTTAGAGTCTTATTATAAGTATAGTGTATGTAGCACCACGTTGTCAATCAAATTATTAACTAAATTGTAATGAAATATAAATTTCAAATTTATAATAAAATTCCATTAACAACAAAATTAGATTTAGACTTTGAAACGTTTGGATTTTAAGATTAGTTTTTTATTCCCCAAGTGTGGTGTCATTCTCAGAAAAAAAAAACCATAAATATCCCTTACCAAACTTGGAAATAGTATACCGAAATCCAAAATAATTGTTTTTTATTTCATATCCAAAATATTCCAACACAATTAGTCGGAGTAACATTGCCAACCTTACATCATGTCAACCAATCTCTTCTCAAACTATACCAGTGAAGAAGAATCACACTTAAAAGTATTTGATTTAGAAGTCATATCTCGCATGAATATTTCACTATTTACAACGTTCTCGATTTAAATTGACTTTACAAATTCACTCTGTTCATCAGACAAATATTTGCAGAATCTCGTATAATCGAGCTTGTTTATTCAGAAACTATCCTGGATGTTCCACGTTGATAATAAGGATGGTCTCTGACAAACAGCCACCTAGGAATGGCTTAGCGTATGTATTTTACGAGCCAGTCGGTGCCTATGAATGTCAGCCGGAGTCCCAGAAGAGAAACTTGGGCGTGTGTCACTGTCGTCCCTTGTTTGCACTAAATTATCATGAAGAACTTAGTCATAGTTCTCGAAACATTACTTCAAATATGTATTCAGTGTAAACCATATTCATGTATATTTCGGCGGTGCATTAAATTAGGCATGATCATTGAATTGTTAACCCTTCTCCACAGCAATACAATGCCAAAGTGTTCGTTTGTTAGGACTTTGGAGAATTGAAGGAAACAAGACTTTAGCTTACGGAGTGTGCAATGTTAGAAATGTTGACCGAGTAGTATCACGGAACACGAATATAGATATCCTTTTGTTATTCAAATCTCCCCGTATTTATTCACTGCACACACATAAAAGAAATGAAATGTTTTGAAGTTGAAATGTAGGAACCAAATACTCCAAATCTATTAGGCTGCATGAATGAAAAAATGAAATATATTTGTTGTCACCTTCATTCACTTTCATTTGATATTTCTGAGAGATATGAAGGTAAATACATTTGTCAAGAAATCGGGCATGTTCTTCTTATCATGGTTTCTAAATATGAGTTACTAAGGGAAACTATAATTTTTCGTTTAATATACGCATCTTAAAATATAATAAGCTAAATAGATACTACTCGTATATTCATATATAATCGAAGGTGATAAGACATGGGACGAAATTTGCAAGATATTACTCACGATGGAACATTGAGAAACGTATTCGTTGAGGATACATATAATTACCAATAAGAATTGATAGTACTTTTACAATCCACTAAGTAAGAAAAAGTATAACAGAGCAAAATATTTTGTATTTATCAAGTACATTTGATAGTATTCTAAAGGATCATAGTCGAGGTTAGTTACGAAAATGCGTGACAAAATTAATAGTAGAACAAAATCAACACCAACGGGTTCTAGGGCTGGTTTTTGTTTTTTACTACCAGTGTTCTTGAAGGAACACAGCGAAAAAGCATGATTTTATTTGCGATTTTAGTTACAACAAACAATTAACAGTTTATCAGTAAGCGTAGTCGAAGTCCTGAAGGGACAGATTTCTTTGTTGTTCTTTATTCTGAAACCAGTCTCGATGGTAACTGCAATTGCAGGCTTCTTAATGTCCTTACAATAAAATCTGGACGGTAAAGGTTAGGTACAAAGCGCCGACGAAGATTGTTCCTCGCCTCAAATAAGCTGTAAATTGTTTCGACTGAAACATCTTAACACGCAAAAAAGGTAACTTAGCACTGGCACATCAAAAAGGTCAGAAGTCTGAAAATCAATGAATTAATGCAATAATTTCAAACAATGACCATAACTAAAAGTGCGAAGGCACCATTCCCGTCGGCATTGAAATACTAATTGCAAAACTAAGGATCCACGGGAAGAGGACAGAGCTTTACAAGGAGTCGCTTTAACGTACCATTTGCAGTTTGAACTGTAGCCAATGAGTACAACACCATCACCTCTAGGATGTATATCAAAACACGCGTTTTTAAACAACCAAGTAACTGCAATCTGTTTAGACGATTATCTGGGAGAGATAAGAAGTCAGATTCAGAAGGTCCTTTCAAAGGTTCCATTGTAAGGAACCTTTCAGGACTCAAGTCGGTAGGATCCAATGAGTCGCTTCTACAAATGATTTTACGTCGCGAGTTCAAAGCTGCGTCAAATGGAATAAATTCGATAACGAATAAAGGTGGGCTTGTAGGGAAAACGCTTCGACACGTCGATTGGTATTTTTAAACGCGCATATTTTCAACAAAAAATTATGTAGGGTGTGTCATGTGACAGTGACCAATACCAAATTTCTTATTTTCAAAGCAAGCCTCTGTATATTATTTATTTTTTGGATTCTCCATAGAGAAATTGTAGACATAATTCATGTGCAATGTCCTACACCTATGTTCAACTGTTTCGGAAATATTAAGTGCTTTCAGATTTATTACAACAATTAACATTAAAAAAAGAAAATTATTTTATTTCACAAATTGGCTACCTTACAATAAATGGAAATGCTGTGGAACCTTTGGTGTGTCACAAATGTAAAAGCCAAGTTTTGCACCCTAACACGAAACCTTTATTTTAAACACTCAACGCGGTTTCAACAACTCTAAATTGTCATCAAGGAGTAAACCAAAACGAAAAATGTTTGGTTTACTCCTAACTAAAAACTAAACTCCTCAACTTAGATGACCTAAAAAAGACGAATTACACTTGCGATTAGATCAGTCATGCCTGAGATATTGAGTAACGTTAGAAGATATTTCTATACCAGATTAGCATATTGCCAAGACATTTGGAGCGAGCATTTTGAACATTTCCTGCATTGAAATTAATGGCTTTTTGTTTTTTTTATATTATTAAGAAATAATTTGTATATGTATATACTTATTAGGTTTTTAGTGTAATGTAGCGAATTTGTGAAATAAAAAAATTCTGTTTTTAATTTTTTCGAGAATCCAAAAAATAAATAATATGCAGAGGTTTGCATTTAAAATAAGAACGTTGGTAATGTCTACTGCCACAAGACTATATTTTTTTTTGTTGAAAAAATGCTTATATTTTTGAAGTCGGTGCCAAGCAAATCCAAAACCCTTCATTGCGTACTTATCTACTACTTCATCAAACTTGATTGTTGCTTAGCACCGACTTCAAAAATATACTAGTAGGTAATTAATTTGAACAGAATGAGCACCTTTTAACGTTTACATTTTTTACTTCCTGGAAGTCCGTTATATATTTTTAAAAATTCTTTCATTTTCAACTTTTTAGTTTTTTTGAACTCAGATAGATAAATTTTCATTTAAATTGACAAACGAAATATTCTAGTACGCGTTGACTTAATAAGGCCAAAATATATTTATGCCTTATGGACCACGCTATGTAACCTTTTTTCAACTTTTGTTGACAACTCTGTATAACAATAAATAATTCCACTCCGCCCTATGTACCAACCATCCCGTACATACCACATACCCACAGACAAGCATAAATTTGTTAGCTGCCTTCTGTAAACTATAGGACGGAGTAGAATCCATCCCATATTTACCGAGTCAAATCCGTAATATATTTCAACCATAGTATATAACTCCTTGTGGGCTACCCCATAAATTATTTCATTTTTAACATTTTATATTATCGCCCTGTGTAACATTAATTCCTCTCCACAATTTACGCAACTTCTTATGGGCCATAAAATAAATAATTTTTTAACCTACTGTATAAATATAATTCAACTCCAGCATATATTTCAACCATACTGTATATTGTTTGTTTACGTCCACATCAAGTAACAGTTTTTTAATCACCCTATATAATTTTAATTTCACATTATTTCCAACATTTTTTACCACCAAACGTCCACTCCACCCTATATTCCAACCATCCTGTATATACGGCTGCCTATGGACCACTATCATTCTACTCCGTCCTATATTTCAATCATCATATAAATGCAACTCATTCTATCACTTTACTTTGTGATTTTGCTTGCTATAATTAAACACCCGGTGTATAAACGCACCAAATAGCACTTTAGAGTTTGGCATGTGTTGTCACTGAGTTTTCTATTAGGCCGGGAGAATATGACAACCAAAAACCAAAAGCACCGTCTTCGCAAAATGGAAAAATTTGCATTTAAATAGGTATTTGCCTGGTATAGAAATAAAACGAGCTTGGTACACATTGATTTAAGAAGCCGAAAATACTATGCTTTACTACCTATATGCTTGAGATGTAGACAGAAAATTTTCAAATTCACAATTAAAAAACTTCCAGTGCCTAAAAATCCCGCACTATTACGTTGGAATTAAAATATTTATGAGGAAATGTCCGTTATGTCATTTCGATGAAATTTTTGATAAGAATTTTGGAATTTTCCGCGATTTTCTGCAAAACTGCAAGTTGCACGTCGCAGAAAAGTATATGAGATCACCTAGGGATCTTCCTTAATAGATTAAACTTTAAAAAACTATACACATCCATAAGGAGTTTTCGAAAAATCGACCAATCTGTAGATTACACGTTCAAACACTATACACATCCATAAGAGGTTTTTGAAAAACCTCTTAGGGATATTGGTCGATTTCCATGCACGGATGTGTTCATTCACAAATTTCATCACTTTACCAATAGAATTCTTTTTCAAAATTTGAAGTTTTACCATTCCGGATATATACTCTATTAAACAAGACATATTCATTCAAAACGGTTCACCACAGGAGAAGAAATAAGGTAAACTACATACAAAAAAAAAAAATACGAGACGAATTGATCTCCTTTTTGGATGTCGGCTAAAAATATAACATATCGACTACTGCCCCCTTTATCTTTGAAACTACACTACCTAAAGATTTGAAAAAAGTTAGAAATGTAGGGCCTCACTTGAACTTTACAGGAAACATAAGGATTCAACCCTGATAATTAGTTTAAATCAGTTAATAATTTAATATTTACAAATTGACCCATTCTCCCATTTACCTTTCTAAAATTAAGACAAAAGATTATATAGGGCTTCACTGAAAATTTATTTGTAAAATAAAGTGAAAATCAAATCTTTTTATAGAAATCAAGTGGTTCATATAGCAGCTAAAAAAAGGACTTTGAAAAAAATAAAAGTGCATATTTTTTATAAACTCCGCTTAGTTTAAAAGATATTAAGGTAAATATAAAAAAATCCACTCACTCCCGGCTTGCCTGAAACTGGAATATTAGAAAAATATGTACTTTGATTCACCCTCATTTTATCAAATTGCAACATTGCTACGGAACCCTTAGTATGCGAGTCCAACTCGCACTTGACCAGATTAGTTGTAAAGAATATGCATGTTTTGGCTGGAAATAAATTTTAGGCAGAATAATAAGAAAGTTCTCGATATTTATACTTACATCTTCAATCGGAAATTGTTGTTCTAGATTGGAAATTCAAACTTTTTAATAGAAGATGGATGTTTTCAATATGGAAATAAATTCTACGTAGTATAATACGTAAGATTGCTCTAGACCGGAGTTTCGACCTTTTTAACAGAATATGTATATTGAACGTATTAATACTTTGAATTATTCTCCATACATTTTATTTACGTGCCAAAACAAGCATATTATTTAAAAAAAAATTAACCGGAAAATATCTGGACCGTATGTATTTATCCTCGTAGAATTCATTTCCTTGTTTAAAATATGAATGTTTCATTGAAGAAGTTGAACTTCCGGTCTAGAGCAATGCCTTCCAATAAGCAGAGATAATTCAGCTCATGGGCAATATATACCAGAGTTACCTTACGAAATAACCTCAATTCTCAAAAAAGCATCACAATATACATTTAAAACAACCTGTACATATACATAACACTAAAATAATTACAGTATATTAATAAATTTGTAAAATTAGGCTATTTTTAACAGGTTTCCAAAAAGGATGAGGTTATTATTTCGCCGGCATGTTTTTTTATGTATGTTCAGTGATTCAATTCAAAAACGACTTGGGCAATTTTGATGATTTAAACGGCATTGCATTATATACTTTTCTATAACATGAGATTTACGGTTTTCCAGAAAATCAGAAATAACAGTAATTAAGGGATTATCTTCTAAATTTCAATGGATCTACACTATTTTCTCTAAAAAGGTTCACCCAATTTGCACATTTTTATTGTATTCTACAAGGAGATGTTTCAGCTTGATGCCGTATAATTTTCTATAACGTAAAAAATACCGTTTTTCATAAAATTGAAAAAAATTGTGCACAGAATGGTAAAAATCAATGTAAATGTCTAATTTTTATCATAAATATCTAGCTTATATGTCACTATATAAGTCATGAAAGTATATCGTAGAGGGTGTTTGTAACGGTTTACATTTTACGGGGCTTAAAGTCTAGTGAAATGTATTGAAAAGAAAAAATATTATGTGAGCGATCTTTTCTTTACGGTGTACTGTGGTAGGTGTATGTGTGCGTGCATAGATATTCAAGCAGGAAGCAATGTGCGCAATTGAAATCTAGGGAGAAATAAATTATAATTATACATGTAGGTTCAAAAATCTTACAAGTTAATGTGAGATTGGGTACAGAATATATAGAATGGTTGAAACATAAGGAGGAATAAAATTATAAAGGGTGGTTCAAAAAATGCTGTACTGGGTGGCACATAAGTAGTTGTGTATACAAGGTGGTTGAAATAAGAGTGAGGTAAAATAATAGATATACAGTGTGAATCAAAAAAAGTTACAAAAGTTCTTAAATAAGCATATGCAGTAAGAATATTTTAATTATAGGGCGGGGATTCAAAAATGTTAGAGGCAGTTGCATATACAGGATGATTGGATAGTTTGGAACATAAGTAGTTGCTTATACTTACATGGGGCGGGCGAAGTAAAATTATAGGTATACAATGGAATTTAAACAATAGAAAGGATTAATACTTATACCGGGCGGTTGCAACATCGTGTAGAGTTGAATTATAGTTGTACAGGGTGGTTCAGAAAATGGTAGACAAATAATTTATATTGGGTGACCAAAACACACAAACATATACCAAGTGGTTGCAATATAGGATGAATTAGAGTTACACTTATAGAAAGTGGTCCAACTAATAAAACGAATAAAAAGTATGTAAAAAATATAAAAAAATACAAATTAGAGAGAGTGAGAAAGAGGGAGAGAGAGAGAGAGAGCTAAGAATACGCTAAAGTAATAAATAGAATTGTACCTTAAATCAGATAAAAAAGGAATATATGTCAGAGAATAGTGATTGATTGCACACGGTTTCTAAATGTTTATTATTTTAAGCCAGTTCATTTCGGTTCTTTTTAGATATAAATTATCGCATTCTCTACTTAGTTACTTATGTAAGCTAAAATCGTGTATGTGTGTGTTATTTCAAATGTATTTATTTTGTAATTATTTTTGTTATCTTTATTTTGCTATTAAAACTTGTTTATAAACTATGATTTATTTATAATTGCCAATTGTTCACTCCCTATAAGTATAACTAATTTGTATTTCGTTTATCGTTATTTTATGATAATAAATCGTAACAATTTGAAAATAATAAACACTATGGCCATTGGGAGTTATATAAATAAATATTACGAAAGAACATATGTTTCGGCTAATACAATGGCCTGCATTTGCAGTAAATAAGGGTCAGATCTGATGAAACAATTTCAGAAATTCGCTTGTACGCTTTGAAGCTTGGAAAACCAATGAAAATATATAGCGGAAAGTAAAATAGGTTCCATTATGTTGCACCTATCTTCAATGTGTTGCGTCGTCGTGTCCGTGGCAAGACGAAAACTATTTAGGCTTCTAAAAATTCATTCGGCTTGAATGCCGTTTGGCACTTCAACGCAACCAACGCCTGTCTTTCATGCCATCTAAATTGCTTACAATACTGCAAAGATTCATGTAAGCCCACATCCTTTTCACAAAGTAAAAAGAAAACGTCTCCTAAATGCCGAGATATAAAATGATTGCTGAAGTGAGTAAAAAAATTCTCGACCTTTCTCGAGGCCAACTCAGCAGAAAACATAAAATTCAGCAGGATAATCTACTCAATGTTTTCTGGTTTTTAGAGGTAAACTGAAGCTTGATAGTTTATTTTCATGCTTATAGCCACTCAGGGCTGCTATTTAAGAAAGATTTCATTTTGTACGACTGTACTTTTATCGCACTACAGGGAAATTTAGACTTTATACGATAAATGAGATACATAAACTTAGATTTAGTCAGTGCATATTTCGTATGAACCCGTTAAGTCTTTTTAAATTTAAGTATGTTGTTTGTTTCCAAACTAACTTACAGCCGTCTTAATATACAAGCAAAATAATAATGACAGGTTGCTCTAATACATATACTTACAATTTTGTGCAATAAAACTGGTAACAAAGCAATAGGCATCATGGCAGTGGGAAAAATCACTTAAATAAATATTTTTCAAATAGATTAAGATTCTCGAAATATGAAAAACATATTGGGGAAGATTGATATTATTTTGATAAAATAAGACTACAAAGAACAATAATCTATATGATAGGTTAAACATCAATCGGAGCGTCATGTTTGTGCTAACAACATTTTTGGTTGAGTTTGAACTTCCAGAATTTCTGCATTAACTATTTGCACTAATCATACATGTAATTCCCAACGGTCAGTTATATAATATTATGTAAACCAAAAGAAATTCAAGGACAAGCTAACAACAAAAATTGGAAATTCCCCAAATTTAGCAACAATTGATGTATTGATTCTGAACAAGATACAATAGTAAAAGAACTGTAATAATCAAAATAATTTGTAAGAATACCGTAAAATCTATTTTTGTATAGATTTAAGTTATTCTTAGAGAGTTTTCTAGTGAACTATTATTTTTGACTATACCATAAACGTGTCCTTATTTTGCAAACAATAAGGCACCTAACAGTAGTCATGTAGTACAATTTTATTCAAAAAAATTCGTTTAGTAGGCCCAAATATCATGTGTGGAAACTGAAAGTTATATTACCTTCAGTGAAAATTTAAAACACCTATATTGTTAAATTCAAGAGGTTAAATCCAATTAGCTTCTTATCACTATAAACCTTATTTATTTCAGCTAATTGTGTTCTTTTATCAAGATAACATGTAAGTAGATCTTTTGCTTTATCGCAAAAGCCGTATTCAGCAAACGTCTGAATTAGCTGAACATGATCCACGGTATCAAAAACTTTCGCAATGTCCAAAAATACGGCCAAACATGTTTTTTCCAGTTTGTCATACCCTTGAGAGGTAAGTGCGCAAATGGCATCACTAAAGGACATTCCCTCCCTAAAACCAAATGTAGATAGTAGTTTGTTTTTATATAAGTGACTTATTAATCGTACTTTGAAAAGTTTTCAAATTCTTTTCGCCAATATTAATAATTATTGTAATATGTCTGTAATAATGTCATGTCACTGGCGAGCGTTTTATAACTGACTTGAAACTTAACATTAGAAGTCATTTTTTCTAGCCAAATCTTTAGTTTCTGTTGAAATAAGATTTTTGGAAAGAGCCTATTGTTAACAGATCTTGTAGCAATTTGGCGCTTATAGTTTTATACTACTGTACACCATTTGGTTGGGTAACATTGTTATAACTACGAGTATGTGTTATTAACCGACTTCCAAAAAGGAGGAGGTTATAAATTCGTCGCGTATTTTTTTTTAATTTTTTTTTTATGTATGTTACCTGATTTCTTCTCTTGTGGTGCACCGTTTTGAATGAATATGGTCTTATTTAATAGAGTATATATCCGGATTGGTAAACTTCAAATTTTGGAAAAGAATTCTATTGGTAAAGTGATAAAATTTGTGAATGAACACATGCGTGGAAATCGACCAATATCCCTAATATTTTAGTCGATTTTTCGATTACTCCTTATGGATGTGTACAGTTTTTTAACGTTTAATCTGTTAAGGAAGATCCTTCGGTGATCTTATATACTTTTCTGCGACGTGCAACTTGCAGTTTTGCAGAAAATCGCCGAAAATTCCAAAATTCTTATCAAAAATTTCATCGACAAGACATAACGGACATTTCCTCATAAATATTTTAATTCCAACGTAATAGTGCGGTAATTTTAGGCACTGGAAGTTTTAAATTGAAAATATTCTATGTACATCTCAAGCATATAGGTAGTAAAGCGTAGTATTTTCGGCTCCTTAAATCAGTGAGTACCAAGCTCGTTTTGTTTGTATACCAGGCAAATACCTATTTAAATGCAAATTTTTCCATTTTGCGAGGACGGTGCTTTTGGCCTAGTAGAAAATTCAGTGACAACACATGTCAAACTTTAAACTGCTATTTGGTGGGTTTATAGACAGGGTGTTTAGTTAGTTATAGCAGACAAAATCACAAAGTAAAGTGATAGAAGGAGTTTCATTTATATGAAGATTGAAATATAGGACGGACTAGAATGATAGTGGTCCGTAGGCAGCGTATATACAGAATATAGGGTGGACTGGACGTTTGGTGGTATAAAAATGTTGGAAAAAATGTGAAATTAAAATTATATAGGGTCATTAAAAAACTGTTCTATGATGTGGACATAAGCAAATCATATACAGGATGGTTGAAATATATGCTAGAGTTGATTTATATGTATACAGCGTGATTAAAAAATTATTTATTTTATAGCCCATAAGAAGTTGCATAAAGTGTGGAAAGGAATTAATGTTACACAGGGCGATAATATAAAATGTTAAAAACGAAATAATTTATGGGGTAGCCCACAAGGAGTTATATAGTATGGTTGAAATATAGGACGGATTTGACTCCGTAAATATGGGATGGAATATACTCCGTCCTATAGTTTACAGAAGGCAGCTAACAAATTTATGCTTGTCCGTGGGCAGTCGTATGTACAGCATGGTTGGTACATAGGATGGAGTGGAATTATCTAGTAGTCCATAAGCCATAAATATATTTTGGGCTTATTAAGTCAACGCGTACTAGTACATTGTGTTAGTAAAGATTTACCTGTCAATTTAAATGAGAAAGTATCATTGTGTAATGTTGAGGCTTTTGATGTTACCTGGTTCTGTCTATTAAGGTTATACATACAAAATAAAAAATAAAGAATCAAAACTACCTCAGTTCAAAAAAACTAAAAAGTTGAAAATAAAACATTTAAAAAAATATATAACCGACTTCTACATATAACTAAAAACCTAAAAATAATTATAACAAAATACAACACTAGCAAATAAATAACACATTCAATTGTGTTAGGTACCTACCCAGGAAGTAAAAAATGTAAACATTAATAGGTGCTCATTCTGTACAAATTAATTACTTTCCAATCTAGTATATTTTTGAAGTCAGTGCCAAGCAACAATCAAGTTTGATGAATTAGTAGATAAGTACGCAATGAATGATTTTAGATTTGCTTGGCACCGACTTCAAAAATATACTAGATTGGTAGGTAATTAATTAATTTGTACAGAATGAGCACCTTTTAATGTTTACATTTTTTACTTAATACTAATTAACTTTTATTGCAGATGATTATCCAGAGGACTCCTATTTTAGCCGAGTACAGTTAAATGTTATAACACCCATTTTATGCTTGCTTTTTCTTTTACTTTATTTTGTTGTCATTTTTACAAAAATCTTCTTTCATCGTCTTTGGAGAAGACTTATCTGCAAAATACCCATGTGGTATAAGGAACTAAAATTTCGACAGTTTAGTACTGAAACTGCTTTAACAAGCAGAACTAACCTAAGAATGTAATGACCCCTAGCATTAAATGTAACACTCCTAAGAGAATATCATTCAGCCATGTTTTTGTCAATTATGTTGAAACGTTTAAATATCTTGAATAGTCTGTACTACAAACTAACATTGTTTAGTAAAATGAAGCCTATTTTTATGGTATTTGTTCTACATTCGGTAGAAGAATTTTTGGTAATTGTGGTTTCAATTTCTTAATCCGAGAAAGCACTAACTAGAATGAAATCAGCAGGTGCCAAAGATGACGATTGCCCAGCAAGAGTTGGATCTGTGTAAAAGGATAGGTGTACCGGAATTTTAAGGGAGCCAAGAAAGAGAATAAATGAGCCGAGATCGGAATTGAAAAGTGAGATGGAATGATGTTAGGTTAGGTTAGGTTAGGGAATTAAAAAAAATCTTACCAAGATATCATTTTTGCCATAATTCCTAAGTTTTACACAAACTTAAAAAACACTAAATGTTGTCAGGTACCATTTTCATCTTTGGTAAACCATACATATTAAACTATATCTGCTGGTGCTTTAATGGCAAGCAGGAAATGTTACAATTACTTTTTCTAATACAAATCATTAACCATGGTCATTGTATTCAAAATAACATATGCTCACTTATAATTGTAGATTCGTTTCAAAATACTCATTATAATTGTTAATAGAAGTAAAGCCGGCCAAGTACAAATTACTCCTGACATTTTCTAATAAGTTACGAAAAGTGTTCGAACCTTCCGAAGTTTTTTTTCAGCCGTTACCGAAAATTTATACAAACTGTTCAAGATTGCATTACAAATTAATGCAAATTTATTTCAGGAGCATTACTTATACATGGAACATGACTATAAAAAATTCATTTGTTCTCCAATTTTCCATAGCGAATTTAATTAAAGCCAGGAAAACAAATTAAATTCCGCATTATTCAGTTACTACACGAATTTTCAATGAGGAGCACCTTGTCATTTAAACCCCAGCCTTTGTTTTTCTGATGCTTAATCTTAAATTTTCCGGAGAGTATGCAGTGAAACAACGACTGGAAGTTTTGCCTTCTGGCATGTGACACCTTAAAAGAACGATTATTTCGTACCGTTATTGTTATCGAAAATTAGAGCTGGCAAAAGTTAATCAACTGCGGCTAAATTCAGATTAAGGCCATAATCAAATGTCAATTACGTCACAAGGAAATCTCGGTGGATTGTGATAAAGATTTCTCGTTGTTTCCGTCTGGTCGCTATTCAGTAATTCAATTTATTTTTCAATTATTCTTTTTAACAGCATTCGATAAAGATTTGATTATAATAATGTAAATTAATCATAACGAGCTCATTTCTATTCTGGTATCGAGGTTTAAAAATATTATAAAGAAGGCGAAAAGTTTAAAATAGCTAGTGTTTTATCAGAGTGGTAATTATGCGATTTCCAATCTACAAGTACTAGAAATGTTGTTTTAACATGAAAAAATTAAAAATTTATTCTACATTTCCCTGTAGTTAGTGAGTCGTCTTTTGGTAAAAAAAAATACAAGTTTTTTTTATACATACGAGAAACTAGTATACAGATGATTTTTGCTTAAAATAGGTAATAGAAAAAATTTCTGGAATTTAGTAATAATAAATTAAATTCAAATGAATTAGATCAGGAGACGGAAACTGATTTGACGACGCTATTTTCTCATTCATGAGTTGCCGCCTCCTGAAAGCTATTCCAGAGTTGGGTACGCCAGGCGCCTATACCATGGAGCTCTTAAAAAGTGGTCTTTGTGCAGCTAAGGGCAAAATTAAGATATGCGGTTGAAAATCTGCCAAAAACTTTGTCTGCATAGTACAAGATAGCACAAGAGAGGAGTGGGGCCTTCGTGATGAAACTGAGTAGTAAAATTGCTGAAAAATTTTCTTTTTTATTTCCACATACAAACTGAACTGTATTAGAGAAGCCACATCTTCAAGAGTCTTGAAGCGATATGAATAAAATTTGGTATGGGTAATAAGCAGCTTTCCTATCACTTCTCGTTTAACCAAAAATTACACAAAACAAAAACACATCTGAAATTGAACACCTTTTATATCTTGATATTCTTGGATTTCTAAAGCAATTCTTAATATAAGTGTCCTATTAAAAAAATAAATCAACTCCTTTAAGGTTACTAAAACAATTGGCATTTTAAATTTACCAAAATAACTTTTCTGTGAATAAATAAAACAAGTTTTAGACAAAAAATGTAATAATTTTTCCATTTTTAAAGACATTTGATAAATGAAAGCCAGATAAAATTGAAGACTGGTTTGAAAACCTTCACATAATGCTAGGAATGTTATGTAATATTTAAATAAATATTTTAATGGAAGTGTTATCTCTACAAGTGGTCCAATAGAAGGGCAATAATTATTTATACCTTTAGCACATATAACATATAATTTAAATTTAAATAAAATCTCAAAAAGTTAGTATCATCATTTCTTTTATAGATTTAAGTTAACGTACGATTTTTTTCGTGTGATGTCTATCCTAGGAATCACGGGAATCCGGCATTACACACAGTACGATTCCCGACCTGGAGCCTCTGTGAGCTAGTTTTCCCTAAAATTCCTTGATAGCGTAATTCATTACGCGATCAAATTTAAAACCATTTAGTACATATTCCTATTTAAGATTTTGTGGTTGAAAATGACACCCGCGGGGGAGAGGTGTAGTGAGAAAGCTAACGATATGCTCAAAATCTTTCTTCCGGAATATAAAAGCCCAAGGGTCCGAACAATTTCTTAAACAATATAAAGTATATAAAATTGCAGGTTTGGTAGGAATTGATTGGTCCATCCGGTATATTAAATTTTACATTGAATGCATTTGCTGGTTTCAATTTCAGAAATAATATTCAGCCAAGTCAAGTAACAAACTGTATTAACAAAGGGTCAAAACAATAAGAACTAATCTAGATAAGCACACCGCGCTTTTTATTGTATATCTATTTAATCTTAAATTCGTGAGTTTTTGCTAAATCAATGCTTAACTGAAAATTTGCATCCAATATAGTTAATGTAAATAAAAACAATTACTTAGTACTGAATGGTTACAATATTTTGATTTAGTTTCGCATAAAGTTAAAAGAAATAACAAATGTCATATGACATTTTACGTTTTACCGATTTGGTAGACGAATTGTTTTCATTGCACATATTTCTAATAAGCTAAAATAAGGAAATAGTATTTCAGGGCGTTTCTAATGCTCGCAGAAGGGAACTGTTATATCAAGCCATTAATCATGTCTTCTTTGACCATTACTGGAACACCATAACAATAATCTATATATAAATAGGCAAAGACAAGACGACTAGGTTTAAAAAATATTATAAAGGAATATTATAATCCACAAGCTGTTTCATATACCGGATAGATGAAATATAGGGAGGACTAAAATTCTAAGTATACAGAATGGTGAAAAAATGTTATATTGGGTGGCCCATAAGTAGTTGCATATAGAAGGTTGTTGAAATATAGCATGGTGTATCTATATACAAATAGGCAAAGATAAAACGATTAGGTACCATTTTATTACATTCATTTATAATATTGGTTCATTCATTAAATCAAATATAATAAAAATTAATTATTTACATCCATATTGTCAACGACAAACAAGTGACAGTGCCGCCGCCGCCAGACGGTCAAAACTCAAAATATTAAGTAATTATATATAAAGGGAGGGATCGTTAGATATATCCTACGAGCATCTACTTCTGGAAGTGGCATGCAAGCGTTGTTATTGTTTAGTGGTAAAATAGTCAATGTGGTAGATCAGTATTGATTTTTCGAACGCGTTGTAGTAACTTTGATATTAAATATTCTGTTTTTAATGTGAATTTAATTATTTGATTAATATATTGTTACGAAATTTACCCAAAGCCGACCCTGTGTCATTTCAGCACGACAACAAACGCTTCAAGATAAAAAAATACGATTCTCGAAAAGGCTCGGCAGCGGAAGGAACGATGTTGATTTCTACTGGAGAATTCTACGCTGGTTATATAAAAAAAGAACGCCACGATCGCCAGGCAGTTATACCGCGACGACTAGCTTATATGAAAATGTATTGTGAATCAGCTGTTTTAAATGTAAATAAAGTTCTAGAAAAGTGAAAGTAAATATTAGTTGTTATAATTTTTAAATTGAACCCACGAAGTATATTACAATATTTTATCACAACCTTCCCGAAGGTGTTGTGTAAAAAAATGTCAGACAGTGGATCATAGAGAATGTATTAAATATTTAAGTTCTCCTAGGGTTGTTGGTCCTCTCTGTTCTTTAATATCCCTGAACTTGATTGAAACCGCAAATGACGAAAACTTTTAGGTTGCAAAGAACAATCTTCCAATTATTATATCGAATACTTTGCCAGGAGCGGTTCCAGCCAAAAATTCCATAGACAAGAATTCATTTGTCAAAAATATTTCGAATACCGATACCTATTTGATTACATTTTTATTTTCTTTTTATTTCAGTAGATTTGTCAATATGAGGGAACAATTTTGTTCATTACATTTACTTCTCCGATTTCTCCACACCTCTGTTTCTTATAAAAATATACTTTTTACAATTTCATAAAATAGGTTCGAATTTCGACCACTGGGCGACCACTAGTCATTACAAAAGCCCAAAGGAAATAATCGAAAGAGTTCCCCATCGAGCGGTTCTCAAAATATCTATTTACGAAATCACCAACTGGCCTGAAATTAGGGGAGCGTTGCTCGGATCTTCTGTGAAGTAATCTTCACTTTGCTGCGTAAGCCAGCCATTTTGGTCTTATTTCATATTTATATTCATATGATGCAAAACAAGAATTACTATGGAACCTGTCATAGCACCAGTCACCTCCTACAGTTGACATTAAATAGAGATGTTGCCAAAAACTCTTAGGATAAATATAGAACCACCCAATACATATTGGAAGGCCTCTTTTTGTCCTTTCAGGATAGCTCAAAATATATAGGGTGCCCTATTTGAAATAGCCGGCACTTAATCTAACCTCTAGCTTCTACGTTAATAGCGAGTGACATTCTATACAACTGTACCTATTTCCAGTTAGACCTCCAATACGGATATTTGGGAAAATTACGTTTCGATGTAAATAAATTTCGCAAATAACTCAGAAATATGTCATGTTTTGGTATTCCCATTCTGTTTTACTTTTACGGTGAATCTAAAAATAATACAATATAAAAGGTACCAAGAATAAAATCAGAAATTTGTTATTTATTTATATAATATACAAAGGGCGTTCGCAGTTGAAGCTAATGTCAATAGATAGAGCACTCTAAAAAACCCCTGAAAAGCAAATGGGAAATAAATATGTAGCATATTTGCCTTAAAACTTCCAACAACATATCGTCAAGACACAATCTAAATTATAAAATAAAACATACCTATAGTTCACAGATTTAATTTTCATTATAATTCCTTCTCAATGGGTCTAACTTCGTCCGTGAAAAAATTGGTATTCAATATATACATGCTTCGTACTCATGTCTAGTATTTGTTCTCACAAACCTACAAATTTAAAGTGGAAGATGTCACAGCTATCCTTAAAACATTTTGGAATAAAATCAATATGAAAATGTAGTGAAACTGAATTAACAAGGTAAACCCATACAATAATATAGAAGCCCCCGATTGTTACTGTACACCAGATAATGATGTTTTTTAAGTATACACAAGAGGTTTGTATTTTGCAGTTTTTCTTTTTTCAAAACCACCTTTCAACAAAAGTGTATGTATAAAAGATACCAAGATCTGTGTATTTTAACAAAAACACATTTCAAAGAAAGATGATAAAAATTAACATCGTTAGCATCCGCTTCTTCAGTGATATAACAGATCGCTCTTTCATTTTTCGTTGTAAATAATCACTAGTCGGGGTTTTGTGTCGAATAGAACGTTTCCAGAGGGATAATGCAACAGAAACTTATTATTCTGTATCACAAAGGAACAACGCAATTAAATGTATCTGTTCAGTTGTTAGCATCAACAGTTTTCTATAAAAAAATTGATTTTACATAATAGAATTTATGTTGTCCTGGTAATATAATTCCTTTTTTTAATCAATTGTTACGCAACGTAATGTAGTGATTCATTTTGCGATTTAAAATTGACAAATATTCATTATCTCCAGATACAGAAAATTCATAATTATTAATAATTACAAACAACAAAATTTTAATTGTTATGAACATAGACGTATTTTAGATTTCCAAACTAATAAAAACAACTAAAGTTAATATTCCTTAATGCAGACTAACAACAATCTTCTAACATACGTTACGTTTAACCCATGTGTATGTCTTCAAAAATTGAAAGATCTTGGTGAAAACACTCGCCATGTTAGTAACTCACATCGCCAGAGTTTTCGAAAAAAACGTTCAGATTTGAGGAAATTAAGGAAAATTAAGGGACATATTCACAATTACTACATCAACGTTTTTTAATAAATTAATTATAATTAATGAAAAATAAATATAATTAGACCACCATTGCAAAAATAAAATAAATATAATTATATACACGACCATTGTAAATAATTTCAAACTTTTTTGTTGTATAATTGTTTATAAATGCATAGTTGAATTAATTTACTTATTATCCACGAGCAGAAATTTTTTTAGTTTTGCGCCTCATGTTTTTAAATACTTACACAGTTTTTAAAAACAATAGGTACTGTTTCAGTGCATGTCTGAAATATGTTTTTTATTATGTTCAATAAAATGTGTAATAAAAATTATGTTCTGAGAATATACAAAATTGTATTTTTAACAATCATTTTCTCTAAAGTAAATTCAGTTCCGACTAGCCATACTTTCTATTTATAATCATGTTCTTTAACAAGGCTATCGCGTAGACAAAAAAAATCATAAATATTTCATATCCATTGATGGCCAATTGATAAAGGTAGTTTTATATTACCCTGATAGCGTAATACAGCCTTTAAGATAGATTAAGTAATATCAACCGCGTCATTCGAATCATTAGGAGTTTTCGCGAAAGCAGTTCTGAATCGATTCAGAATCGGTTCATTATTTTTAATTCTATTTTTGTTCTGTCCCTAAATCGGATTACCGGAGTTCACATAGTTTTTTGTTTGATGTCATCTGTAAAAATCATTTTGTGGTTAATTTCTATGGGTTAAACGGTGCGCATGAACAATCGGAAATTTTTCAGAATTGAAAATATCTCCCGAATTTAAATTTTCAAATATTGAATGAATATCACTGTATAGAAATTCCTTTTCAGTCAGCATTATTGAAAAATATTCGGAATATTTAATTTATATTTATTTGTTTAGAAATTTAACACTAATGACTCCACAAAAGGGCATATAGACCATAATTATAGCTAAAAAATGCTTTTAAAAATTACTGACCATATATATATTATTACCCTGAAAGTAGCCGACATCCGACAAAAAATCTGAGAATATTTTGGTATTTGTTATACGATATTTATCTTTATTTTGATAAAATGTAAATGAACATTTCTTTAATATTGCAATAATTTCATTTCTTTCAAAAAATATTCTATTTCAAATTATCAGGTACCCCACATTCAATATTTAGCAAACTGCATGGGCTTTCTAACTTTACATTTTGAAAATATAACGAAATGCACCTGTTTAATTTCATAAAGTCTAAATGTGCATTTATACGTTTTTATTTCACAATTATATATAAAATAATCTATGCCAAATTCTAACATATCGGTCTTTGAATATTTAGCAAGCTACTATATCGCCTGTAAAATTCGACTTTCAAAACTAAATGGACCTCTTTATTTTCATAAAGTAAACAATTGCCCCTTTTTGAAATTTCACATTCACTTAAAAATATGCTATATTAAATTCTGATATATCTGCCTTTTGATGTTAAGGAAAATACTTATCTGGACTTAAGATTTCATTTACTTCAACTGAAAATTACCCCAACCTCTTTATTCTAATCTTTCTGTGCATTGGTATATAATTATATGTGCATTCTTAAGTTAGTTTGTAAACAGTTTTTTTCATTTAAAAAAGTTCAAAAAATGTAGTAGTATATAAAGGTAGGACCTGGTTATATCTATGTGTCTTTATTAAAAATTAATCCTCACTATTTAGAAAATTGTATTATAACAAAAAATGTAAATTTATAGCAAAGGATTTTCAACCAAAGAACATGCTAAAGTATTTTAGAATAAAACATTTTTAAAAAAATGTAATCAACTTCCAAGTATTACAAAAAGTTGAAAATAATTATAACGAAATATAACTCGAGACTGTAAATAACACATTCAATGTTGTTAGGTACCTGCACACAAAGTAAAAAACGTAGACATTAAAAGGTGCTCATTCTGCACAAATTAATTACCTACCTATCTAGTATATTTTTTATTTACGATAAACCAGTCAACAACATATTTGAAGTTACTTAACGTACAGAAAATCATAAAAGATTATAATACATTTCAATGATTTAATGTTGGGTATCAATTCTGCCAATTAATTTGAAAACTGATTATTATTGTATTTATTGTGACACTTCTAGTACCTATATTATATACTTCTAAAAATCCATCAGTCCTCATCACTAAACAAACTGTAGTCCAATATCTTTGTTAATTAAAAATATTATTCATGAAAAAATACTATAAGTTCTAACAGGAGTTAGTAATAAAATTGAAACAATTTTATTTCTTCTAAATTAAATTATAAATAATTTACAGAAGGAATTTTTGCTATTTCCACTTATCTCCAACTGCTAAATTCAAATTCAAACGAAAGCTGAACCAAACATACTTCGATAGACTTCGGACAGTCGAGTGAGTTAGAAATCAGATCGAAGCGCATACTTCTTAGAACTTTTACTTATATATGCTCTAAGGTATGATCGAACTAAAAATCCGTGCTTCAGAGCAAGAACCATTTGAATCGATTCAGTATCGAGTCAGAACCAATAACTGCTTACCGCGAACACCGAACTCAAGACTACTGTAACTCAGATCACCAAATTTTATAACAATACAATTCTAGGTTGCTATTGTTACCGGATGTTTTCGTCTATAGGACGTTGTTTCATTTGGGATTAGTTCACTTAGTTCTATATCAGTTCATTTTCAGGAATTTTGTTCCGCGAACGGCGTTTTCAGAAAATTACGGTAATATTACCGTTGAACCGATTCAGAACTGCTTCCGCGAAAACCCCTATTGTTATGAGTCTGAGCACTAAAGATTCCGCACATATCATAACAGAAGCAAAAGTCATTCTCTCGTGCAAAAAAAAGTTGCAAATTTACCTTCTCTTCCTGTAGAAAGTTACCTTAGATTTTTATGTTGAAAACTTTATTCGAATTAATTATTGATTATTCAGAAATAACCATCATTTTTTATTATTTAAGGCTTCCTGTGCAATGTTTGTTACCTATCCAAATTGCAGATGAGCTTTTCTTCCAATGCTCAACTTATCATTATGCCTTAATAACTGAAAATAATGCATTAATGCTGATTTAAGAGAAACTGGACATGAAAGTAAGCTTCTTAGACCAGAAGTGCCTTTTTTAATAGAAGTACCCAATTTTTACCGTAGATTTCGAAAGAAACATGGACAACAAACACTTTCTGTTCTCAATAGTTTTTTCGATTTAATTAACGAGATAGAAAAAATTAACTAACTCTGAAAATATCGAGGGATAAATAGGGTAGTCAACCAAATACACGATGTTGCTTCAGATTATCATACTTAATTCCGACTCTCACCTCCGGTCGAACTGAGCAACCCTAGGGAAAAGCGTTTTAACGAATCCCGGTGGGAAGTAAGATCATTCATAAAAAGATTAGGTGTAAAAAACCCCTACAATTCCTTAATTTTGATGTTTTGATGGTCACTAGGATTTTCATAACATAGGCAAAAAAAAAGATTATGCAACCTGGAACATACAATATACAAGAAATAGTAACAAAACGGGGTGCAAGGGGCGACGGTAATGATGGTATAAATAGTACGAAAATGCCGGCCCAAACGTCAACCTCACCTGCACGTGGTACACCCTGCTAGATAACCAACGAGGCTCTGGCGACCGAGCATCTGCCGGTATAAGCAGACACCCTCAGTATTGCCAACAGCCTCCTCATAGGAGGGTGGATGAGCAAACTAGAGGTAGGGCACTCTCTTGTCCTTAGAGTGGTAAATCGCTCTAAAAGGCGGACGAACTGGAAGCAGTCAACGGCGTGGGAATGAAGAAGGCAACGGGAAACCGCTTCATTAAAGGTCCCTCCTGGACTTCCTTAGTACGACAATGATGGCATCAAGCAATCAAGGAAAACTTACTGATCATGATGTACGGAGCACAAGATCCGGCAGGGGAGGAAACTCACAAGCAGGCTGCAGGGCCTCCCAGGCCGTCAACCTGCGAAATCCCTGTAAAGCCGATGAAAATACAGCACCCAACAAGGCTCAAGGCCAAGGGTTGCTACGACCACCAACGAGAAAAGAAAATGCTAGGACCCACCCGAAAGTGGAAACACCCTCAAAGGTCAAAATAGCTACTTGGAATGTGAAAACCTTGTATGTGGCTGGCAAACTGGATAACCTAACCCAAGAAATGGAACGCTACAAAATGGATATAATAGGCCTTAGCGAAACCAGATGGCCGAACAGTGGCCAATGCTCAACTGAAAAAGCAACACTCTACTACTCCGGAAACAACCAACCTAACCACTATAATGGAGTCGGATTCTTAGTTCAAAGAGATGTCAACAAAACCGTGAAAAATTTTGTGGCACACTCGGACAGGACTGCCCTTCTACAATTAAAAGCTGACCCAGTGGACGTTAATATCATACAGGTCTACGCCCCAACAGCAGACAAACCGGATAGTGAAACAACACAACTTTACAGAGAGATCAAAGAACTGATGAAACTGGTCAAGAAGAATGAAGCCCTGATTGTGATGGGCGACTTTAATGCCAAAGTTGGCCAAGGAAGAGTAGGAAACGTGGTCGGTGATTTTGGCCTGGGAGAACGTAACGGAAGAGGCGATACCCTGGTTCAATTCTGCCAAGAAGAAAAACTGACTATTGCGAACACGTGGTCCAAGCTCCCCCCGAGAAGACTATATACCTGGCAGTCTCCATTGCATAAGCCAGACCACATCGTTAGAAACCAAATCGACTTCCTGCTGATCAGACAGAGATTCAGAAATGGGTTGCATGGAGTTAAAACATATCCCGGCACCGACATTGGATCAGACCACAACCCAGTAATGAGCACACTAAAAATAAGATTGAAGAAACTGAAACAAGCACATAAAAAGAAAATCGACATAAATAACTTGAAGAAAGACGAGATAAAAACGAAAGCTAAGGAGAGAATAAATGAAGCAGTCGCTAAAATAAGGAACTCACCTGAACAAACGACCAATGTCGGGGATACCTGGAACATGCTAAAAAATGCAATAGTCACTAACACAAACGACACAGTAGGGCCACCTACAAACAAAAAGAGGAAATGGATGACGGACGAGATACTCTCCTTAATGGCTGAACGTAGCAAATATAAGAACACAGACCCGGACAAATACAAAGAGATTGACAAACAAATCAGAAGGGAAATACGTAGGGCTAAAGAGCAATGGCTACGGGAAAGATGCAAGGAAATAGAAGAGATGGAAGAAAAACATGACCACTTCAACACTCACAAATTAATAAAACAAACAATAGGTCACACAAAACATAGAGCTAACAGCATCATCAATGATAATAACAACGTCATTTTAGACCATAATGATCTACTAAATCACTGGAAGGAATACACTCAACAACTATTTAAGGAAGACAGCCAAAGAACCTTTGTAAACGCCAACCCAGGGGAAAGGTCTCCCAAAATATTGGAATCAGAGGTCCAGAATGTTATTAAACACGGAAAGCAAGGGAAAGCAACGGGACCAGATGATGTATACGTCGAATCGATTAAATTGTTGGACGACGAAAATATCGGGGTTCTGGTTCAGCTGTTCAACGATATATATGAGTCAGGACAAATACCGCATGACTGGCTTGGTTCCATCTTTGTGCCTATACCAAAAAAGCCAAACGCTAATCGTTGCGATCAATTCCGAATGATCAGCTTAATGAGCCAGGTCTTAAAACTGTTCATGAAAATAATTCACAGAAGAATATACAACAGATGCGAAAAAGAAATCAGTCCAACACAATTTGGGTTTAGACAGGGTTTTGGCACAAGAGAAGCACTCTTCAGTTTGAACGTATTGCTCCAAAAATGTCGAGACCAACAAAAAGACGTTTGCCTATGCTTCATAGATTATCAGAAGGCTTTCGACAGTGTCAAACATACAGAACTAATAGGGCTCCTAAGAGAGAGAATGGTGGACGACAACGATCTTGCCTTCATAGAAAACCTTTATATGAACCAAACGGCAACAGTGAAAGTAGGAAACGATACTACACAAAGTTTCCCAATAGAAAAGGGGGTAAGGCAGGGATGCGTCTTGTCACCCCTCTTCTTCAATTTGTACTCAGAATCCATCTTTGACCGTGCCCTAATCGACATCGACGACGGTATAAAAATTAATGGTCACCCTGTCAATAACCTTCGTTACGCCGATGACACGGTCATTATTGCTGAATCTCAGGAATCACTACAAAGCCTTATCGATAGGATATCGGCCGAAGGGGAGCACCTTGGCCTAAAAATTAACGTAGACAAAACAAAAACCATGATGATAAGCAGAACATCCGCTAGGCGTCTGAACGTCGCAGAGAACGGAGAACAAATCCAGCAAGTTCCCAAGTTCAGGTATCTCGGTAGCTGGATAACGGAAGACTTGGACCCAGACACGGAGATACGGTGTAGGATTGAGCAGGCTAGAGCCGCATTTATTAACATGAGAACACTACTGAGCAGTCAAAGTCTTAACTTACAGCTACGCTATCGTTTCATAAAATGCTACGTTTACTCCGTGTTGCTTTATGGCGTGGAGACCTGGACCCTGAAGGCCAACACTATGAATAGACTGGAAGCGTTTGAGATGTGGCTGTTTAGGAGACTATTGAAGATTCCATGGATCGACCACACGCCCAACGTAGAAGTTTTAAATCGCATGGGAGTAGAAAGAGAACTGCTGCAAATAGTTAAAAGGAGAAAAGCAGCTTATTTGGGGCATATATTCAGAAACACCAAATACCAATTCCTTAAACTTATCATGGAAGGAAAAATTGAGGGAAAACGCGGAATCGGAAGGAAAAAATATTCATGGCTCAAAAACATACGGGACTGGACAGGCCTCGATGCCCATACACTCTTTAAAGCCGCACAAGACCGTGAAGAATATGCCAAAATTGTCGCCAACATTCAGTAGATGGATATGGCACCTTAAGAAGAAGTAACAAAACAAACAGAAAAACTCTCGGAAATGAAAAGGTGGATGTTGACATAATTTTTCTAAGTAAAATAAAGCTAAATGACAAGAAGAGAAAACAATCAGACGTTATATGCAAATAGGTATAGATTGTTGAAATATGCAAGGGTGATGATATTCCAAAGAGTCCATTAACGTCTCGGAGTTTGTCAAACGATTCATGATAGAGAACCTCTTAACAAAATATAAACTATTAAAGGCCATACTAATAAATTAAACACAAAATTATCAATCCTGCGAGATATTCAAATGATAAATTTATTTTGAAAAAAAATATATCATTCTTTACCTTTCTTACAAAGCGAATCATTATACTAATTGACACCCAATTTGAAAACGTAAGGATACAAACTTTTACTTTGTTACAAGTAAACAATTTAAAACATCTTTGAAATTGATCATTATGACCCACCATCATACATCTTATAACATGGAAATTTTTATTCTGTTAATATCATTTTCTGGAACTTGATAATAAAGTAACTTTGCACTGGCCCGAGATCCATATCAAATCTAAAATTTACATTGTTTAGTTTCCCTAATTGCAGTGAAGCCTGCTTTTTCCAATGTATTCTGAATTCTCTTGTATATGCAAGCCTGTCGGAATCTCAAATCTTTTGGGTATTATCCTCACTGTCGTGTTCTGTACAAGCCTTTCTGGCTATTTTTGGTACAGGGAAGATTCCTAAATAAATATTCTGTTTGCGGTTGAGTTAATTATATCATCTCTTTTAGTTATTAGTCCTACTGCTTATTCACATTAAAGTCAAATTAAATCGAAAACATCCAATTTGACAATTAAAATTTACAGAGTCTTATTTAAGTGTCTTTATAAATGGATTCTACTGAAATATTTTTTGACACAAAATTTTTTTTCGCAATATTACTCTTAGATTGCGGCAATAAGATATTTCAATATAATTGCTTTTGCAGTGGCCTTAATATTCAATTTTATTTTTAATTTTGTCGTAGGTTAGTAACAAGGTTTTTGCATTACTCCAAATAAAATTATCTCGGTAGGTTCTTGCCTTCACACTGTAGATTTTCTTATTCTTATAGTGCATATTCCTTTACCATGTTGGCTATTACCATGGCTACCCTGACTTTATTGATTGCTGTTCTGAATAGTCATGCCTTTATGAATTATTTGCAGTAGGCCATATCGATGTTCATTGCGGGTTATGTGGCCAAATATTCAAGTTTCCGTTATTTCACATTATTTAGGATTTCACAATCTTTACAGACTCTGCTTAGTACCTCCTTGCTGTTAACGTGTTCTACTCAGGAGATCCAAACAAAGCTTCGGGTTTCATCATTGACGCCTCGGGTAGTGTCCAACACTCGACTCCATACATGAGAATTGAGAACACGTAACATCTCAGTAAGCGTATTTTAATTTTTAAGTTAAGATTTTGACTCCTAATTATGGTGCCCATTTTGATAAACGTCGAGCTTGCTTTTTCAATTTCTGTGTTTAATCTTTATCCCACTGATCGTTTAAACTAGTTCCCAGATATGTATAACTACTACCTTTTGTAATTGGCCGTTTTTTTTAACTTTAAACTCGAGTGCGTACCTTTCACTGACGTCTGCTATATGTGTGTGATTAACGATTTTAGGCCCTCCAACGTATCTGCAAAGAAGACCGTATGGTCAGTATACCTGATGTTGTTCTGACGTTCCTTGTTTATAGAAGTATAAATTAAAGAGTAAGGGGAAGAACACACAATCCTGTCTCTAGGAATTATTGCAATTTATTCTGTTAACTGATCTCCTATTTTAACAGTTGCTGTTTTTTAACATTAAACTCGAGTCCGTACCTTTAATTAAGGTCTGCTGTAGGTATGTGATTTAAGATTTCAGGCCCTCCAACGTATCTGCAAAGAAGACCGTATCGTATCTGCATAGCTGATGTTGTTCAGACGTTCACCATTTATAGGAGTATAAATTAAAGAGTAAGGGGAGAGCACACAACCCTGTCTCACGCAATTGTTTAATTTCTTCTGTTTACTGATCTCCTATTTTTACAGTTGCTGTTTGATTACAATAGACATTATGAATTATACGAAGACCAATTGTATGCAGAATTCACAACAACGCATGATGTTTAATTCTTTGGCAGGCTTTTTGGTAGTCTACTACAAAACAGACTAAAATATCTCAGTAGACATCCCTACAACGTTGAAACAAGAGTTGAACAGCAAAGAGTTCTTCTGTTGTACCCAAGGTATCACTGAAGTCAAACGTGTTCGAGTTATGTGGGTTTCACATTTGCGGTGTATTCTCAGATGAATTACATTTAGGAACGTTTTTAGGATATGACTCATGAGGCAGATAAATCTATAATCTTCACCTGTTTCTGGATTCGGCGTTTTAGGAAAAGTTATGAAGGTGGATTTCAGCAAATTGCATTGAATTATATCTGAATTTTATACATTACTAATGATTGTTGTGAGCGATTTTGTTCCTTCGCTACCCATAAGTTTTAAGAATTCGAAATGGAAGTTATCCGGTCCTGTACCTTTGCCGCCTTTCATCTTTTGCATGACAGCCTTGTGACCGTTTTCCATTAATTTCTGGTTCCGTCCAAGTTAATTATTATGTTCCCGTGTTGCCTGTTAATCTTCCCGGCTTTTTATAGTTAATAAAGTCCTGCCGTTTCTTTGAGTTTCTTGTGGAGGTTAAATGAATCGGACTTGCATTCTGAGGCTCCTATTTCCTGACACTGTTCTTCCATTCTTTAATACTTAGCTACTTTGACCTTCTTTATTTCTTTGTCTAATTGTTTATAACTTACGATATCTTTGCTTTTGAATTTTCTGCAATTTTCCAACGTATCCAGGATATTATGTGTCATACATGTTTTTATTTTTATCCTTTTTATTCGAACATGCTTATCGAGGATTTCTTCATTGAACTCCTGTATTTTTTTAACTTCCATTTGTATATCAGTCATCTCTATCATATTTCAAACCCAACTTAATTTTCTTATTTTCGTGTTGTTGTGTTTTCTGCTTTATATCTTCATTACAAAAAAGGGCTATAAAATAAAAAAATATATAAACAATCTTTTTGGAATTTCTGGTAGATTCCATTATTGAAGAAACCAATTAACGAAATTGAGCGTATAGTAACTAATTTTGTAATTTTTTGATTTGTCTTCAACACTGCCCATAGTATCAAACACCGTTTCATAGTGGATTTTGTGCTAATGCTAAAGCTAAAGTTAAATTGTTACTGATTGTTCGCTGTTTTTTTTTTGTTAAAAAACAATAAGCATCAATAAAAAAAATGTTGAATTTTATGTCAGTTAGTCATGTTTTATGATTAGAACACATTGATGTTGGTTTTGTCTTGTTCTCCATAATGATGGACGTATTTCATTGGAAGCAGCTCTATTTCGAGTGAATTAGTTACTTGCTCTTGCCCTCTCTATAGTCCTCTCTTTTTAGTCTGGTCAAGATATTTACATACAGATGTATAATATATGTTTTTTGGAAATAGTAGTGGTGCGTTCCCGCAATTTGTTTAGTGTATTGTGTTCAATTTGATTGAATTACTTCATTGATTTTTAAACTTCTGCACCTGTTCTAAAACATTCCGTCGCGCTAATGCTAATTTTAAGTGTTTTTTTTTGCGTGTAAACTATAGACTGTATTGACATTCGTGGTTCGCTTCCCTAGCTGTGTAGACGCTTGGGAGTTTCGTGTATTGGGCTCCGAATGATTCGGACACATTTTTGATTCCGTCTGAAGAGAAGACGCTTATTGTTGTTGTTTGCGTTACGATTTCGCGAGTTAGTAGCTTCGTTCGTAACGACAGCTAAACCGCTTTCATTTTGTTTCTTTTGTGTTTACAAAAGCGCATCATTTGTTGCTAAACCCGCATTTTTTTGTATGCTGAATCAATGAACATTACGTCGCTATTTTTTGTGTAACGTGTTGTCCAGACGAAGCTCTAAGAAACTGTTCCTGCTATTACGGGGCTAGCCTCAGAAGAAAGAAGAACCAAGAAAACACCAGAGCTTCCGGACGTAAAAGGTTAGTGATAACATTTATTTGGTGATTCGTTTATGTGACCACACGTGTTTATTGATTGTTCCGCTAAAGGTCCTTCGTCAATTATATACTTGCATTGAACCAGCATTGAACTAAAACCGCAACATCTAATTCATACATTTGTTTTGAATATTCTATATGGAATGTGCCATCGAAGACATTCCATAATTTTGGTCCAACTTCGAGCCGGATGCAATTTGAGTTAATTTCGTGCAAAGATCATCGAATAAATTACATAATTTGGTCCAACTCCGGGCCGGTACATTTGAGTTAATTTCGTGCAAAGTTTAACGATCAAAAAAAACATTGATTTTTCGTTGCAATTATTGTTGAAACCGCATTGAATTTTAGTTTCTTTATTTGTTAGAAGAGAAAGCAAGTTCGGGATATTCACTAATTCCGTTGGAAGTAAAACGCAATTTTTTTGCCGCCTTAAAAACTTACAAGAGCTCGTTTTGTTTGTTTTGGTTATTTGCTAAATTGTTTTGAATTTATTTGACATTTGGTCAGATATTTTTACTACTTCAACAGTAAAAAATTGTACATTTTGGAATAGTATTTTGTTTTCGTTCTATCGTGTTAGATTTGTTCAGTGGCGTTACAGTGATTTTAATTTATTGTTAAGATGTCAAAAACCGCTGAAAATTTACGTAAAATTAAAAATCATCGACAATCGGAGTTTAGAAGATTAGAAGATATTTATTTTGCTGCCGAGAAAGCCTTAAGAGGTGACGACGTTGAATTGTTTTTTAGCATGATTGATATGGTTGATTCAATTCATTTAGAATTTTTTAAACATCACAATTCCATTGTTGGATTAATTTCAGATGCAACCGATGATTTTGACTTTGAGGATGACATTCGCAATAAATTTGAAAAATTGTTTTATTCAATTAGGTCTATTTTTGCTAAACTGAAATCTGTTCAGAATTCTACGCCACAAAATATAGCTCGGGAACAGGAAAGTGTTGCTTTGCAGCGAATTGATTTGCCTTCGTTTAGTGGAGACATATTAGAATTTGGTACTTTTATTGATTTGTTTGATTCATTAATTCACAATAATGAAAAACTCAGTGCTATGCAGAAGTTCAAATATTTGCAGTTAGCTTTAAAAGGGCCTGCTTTTGAGGCTATTAAGAATTTTAAACTAACACAAAACAATTACGTGAGTGCTTATGAAACACTTTTGAAAAAATTCAAGCGAACTCGTTTAATCGCGGAGTCTCATTGGTCAGCTTTAGAACAATTCCCCCAACTAACTTCAGATTGCCCTTCAGAGGTTCGGAAGTTATTGGATGACTTCAGTGATAATTTGGAAGGTATACCAGTAAATCAGTGAAATTTTTGTATCGTTCAGATGATGTTGAAACGAGTTCCAAAGAATTTAACCACCAAGTTTGAACTTTACCATGGTACTGTGACCGCTCAAGATGACTTTCCGATCCTCTCGGAAGTTGTTGATTTTTTGTCGAAGCATTGTGATGCCTTTGAACATGTTGAATTATCCCGCAAGGCAAAGCGAAGTGTTGACAAAAAGTTACCATTGAATTCAAAGCAACATTCTTCCCGGTTCACTACATCTTTGTTTGTCACTAAGAATAGAAATTGTTTAGTTTGTAAATCCGATTTACAAATGTTCTGAATTCTTGAACAAATCAGTATCCGCGCGGTTTAAGTTTGTTAAAGATTTTAGACTTTGTTTTAATTGCTTGAGCGATTCTCATCAGTTGAATCGCTGTAAATCTTTATCCACTTGCCACAGCTGCAAGCAACGCCATCACACATTGCTTCATTTTGTAAATCGTGCTGATTCAGGTATTCGGTCTGAATCTAAAGCTCCCCCCGCAAACCTGGCTTCCACATCTGGTGGATCCAGTACCATTAATACTGTTGAAAGTCCCGAAACTACTCTACCGCAGACTTCTTGTCATAGTTCACTTTTGTAATACAATTCAAATGTGTTGTTATCTACCGCTTTAGTTGAGGTATTAGATAAGCACGGTTCTTATCAAACTTTGCGATGTCTGCTAGATTCTGGTAGCATGACATCATTCATTGAGAGCAAGGCTGGGAAGCGCCTTGGCTTCCGACCTATGCCCGCTTCGAGTCAACTCAACGGGCTAGGTTCTATGCAGAGTCCCTCTGCTGAGGGCTCTCTTACCCTTTCTCTTCGCTCTATAGTAAAGCGTGAGTGCAATTTTGTTGTTGATACTATTGTTTTACCCCGCATTTGCAATGATATGCCTGTTGCGCCCATTAACATGGCTAATATGACATATCTAACCAATTTGAAACTTGCTGATCCTGGTTTCAATAGCCCAGGCGCTATTGACCTTTTGTTAGGTGCCGATATATTTTCTCAAATTTTGTTGGATGGACGCCTTCTGGGAAAGGAAGGTGTTCCTGATGCTATTAACACTGTGTTTGGTTACATCCTTATGGGTAGAGTGTCTTCGAGTTCTGTTAACTCTCACTCTAAGTCAGTCATAAACCCAACTTCGCTTTTTTGTCAAATTGAAGATGTAGTATCATTAGATGATTCACTCCAAAGGTTTTGGACAATTGAAGATGTTCCTACCGCACTGGTTCAGTCCCCTGATGATCCTATCTGCGAAAAAATATTTTCCGAGGGATGCAGGAGATTGGATTCAGGTAGATTCGTTGTGCCTCTTCCGTTTCGAAATACACTTCCTGCTTTTGATGGAATGTATAATCTCGCCGTACAACGTTTCTACTCTTTAGAAAGACGTCTTCTACAGCAACCAGATCTCTACAAACAATATTGTGATTTTCTCAAAGAGTAATTGGAGCTGGATCATATGGAGTTGGTTCCTGATCAATCTACTGCTTCTGATTGTTACTACATACCGCATCATTGTGTTTTGAAACCTGAGAGTAGCACAACCAAACTTCGTATAGTGTTTAATGCATCCGCTAAGATACCTCATCGGTTATCTTTGAATGATTGTTTATTTATCGGTCCCAAGTTGCAGCAAGACATTATCGCTATTTTGTTGACCTTGCACAATTTTGTTTTGCCTCGCCTGCTTGCTATAGAAAACTTTTCTAGTTGTGAACTTCACACAATTGGTGATGCTTCTGAGAAAGGTTCTGCTGTTGTTTATTTTATGTTCGAAACCGCATCTGGATTTCGTCAAAGTTTTTTTGAGTTGTGTGCTTCAGTTCATACCGCT
The DNA here is from genome assembly GCA_034190945.1 of Octodonta nipae. Taxonomy (NCBI): domain Eukaryota; kingdom Metazoa; phylum Arthropoda; class Insecta; order Coleoptera; family Chrysomelidae; genus Octodonta; species Octodonta nipae. The sequence continues at coordinate 38,057,724 of CM067222.1, read as the reverse complement.
AAGTTGGCTCATTATGTTTATGAGCAATTCAATAGTCGTTTGTTGTTCAAGGTGATTCGTTGCTGGTCAGATTCCACGATAGTCCTTTCATGGCTTTGTTCTTCCCCCGTTGGAAGACATTTGTCAGTAATCGAGTTGCTTACATTCAGAAAAAATTTCCTTCTTCGCATTGGTTTTACATCCAATCTTGTGATAACCCCGCTGACTTGGTTCTCGCGGCACTTTGCCATCAGAGTTGTTAGGCAATACACTTTGGTGGAAAGGCCCACAATTGTTAATTGCCGCTTGTTTGCCACATGCTTGCTCAGACTCAAGCATGTCACCGCTAGTTATGACTGAAGCTCGTATAGTGGCGCTTCAAGTCACCGCTTCACCAAATTTATTTGATACTTTGTTAAAAGAACATTCTTCTATTAATCGCATTACCCGCATTATAGCTCATATTTGTCGCTTTGTTGATAACGCCCGCAATCCAGACCGTAGGGGCTCTGGATCATTTTTGGCTGCTGAGTTATATCAGGCTCAGCTTCGCATTGTTCGCTATGTTCAAGATCAATATTTGTCTAAAGAGATTTCCCTTCTTCGAGAACGAAAACTTTTGCCCAAATCGCTTCGTAAACTTTCGCCGTTTCTTGATGAACAGGGAACTCTTAGAGTTGGTAGTAGATTGGCTAATGCTCCATTGCTGTTTGACACTAAATTTCCCGCACTGCTACCAAGTAAAAGGCGTTTGACTAATCTAATTGTCGAAGATTGTCATGTCACCAATCTTCACGCAGGAATCCAAACCGTTCAATTTCTTTTGCAGCAACGATTTTGGATTCTATCCGCAAAGAGAGTAATTCGTAGTGTCATAGCTCACTTAAGACGTGTCGTTGGAGATCAAATCCTAACCTACGAAGAACTTTCTACTGTATTTGCACAGGTCGAAGCAGTTTTAAACTCGCGACTTATAACCCCTTGTAGCAACGATCCATCGGATCTTACCGCCTTGAGTCCTGGAATGTTTCTCACAATGGAACCTTTAACAGCACCTCCTGAATCTGATTTCTTATCTGTCCCATCTAATCGTCTCAACAGATGGCAGTTACTGCGTCAATTGCATCAGGCATTCTGGAAACGTTGGTCGCAAGAATATTTACATACTCTTCATCAATGGAGCAAATACACTGATCCTTCAGAGGTTGTTAAGCCAGGTACTCTTGTCATTTTGAAGCAAGACACTTCACCTCCTTTGAATTGGCCATTAGGGCGCATTATTGACGTACATCCTGGAGGTGATGGTGTTGTACGCGTTGCTACAGTTAGAACTGCAAGTGGTACTTTGAAGCGACCTCTTGTAAAGCTTTGTCCACTGCCAGTGGAACCTTAGTTTTGAAATAAGTAATTCAAGGCTGGCGGAATGGTGCGTTCCCGCAATTTGTTTTAGTGTATTGTGTTCAATTTGATTGAATTACTTCATTGATTTTTAAACTTCTGCACCTGTTCTAAAACATTCCGTCGCGCTAATGCTAATTTTAAGTGTTTTTTTGCGTGTAAACTATAGACTGTATTGACATTCGTGGTTCGCTTCCCTAGCTGTTTAGACGCTTGGGAGTTTCGTGTATTGTGCTCTGAATGATTTGGACACATTTTTGATTCCGTCTGAAGAGACGACGCTTATTGTTGTTGTTTGCGTTACGATTTCGCGAGTTAGTAGCTTCGTTCGTAACGACCGCTAAACCGCTTTCATTTTGTTTCTTTTGTGTTTACAAAAGCGCATCATTTGTTGTTAAACCCGCATTTTTTTGTATGCTCAATCAATGAACATTACGTCGCTATTTTTTGTGTAACGTGTTGTCCAGACGAAGCTCTAAGAAACTGTTCCTGCTATTACGGGGCTAGCCTCAGAGGAAAGAAGAACCAAGAAAACACCAGAGCTTCCGGACGTAAAGGTTAGTGATAACTTTTATTTGGTGATTCATTTATGTGACTGCACATGTTCATTGATTGTTCCGCTAAAGGTCCTTCGTCAATTATATACTTGCATTGAATCAGCATTGAACTAAAACCGCAACATCTAATTCATATATTTTTTTGAATATTCTCTATATGTAATGTTTATCGAACACATTACAAGTAGTCAATGGACTGTAATGAATTATTAGTTGAATTTTTCGTTGAAAAGCTAAATGACTTAAAATTCAGACAAAGAATTTCGAAGACAGTCAAAAATTGCCAGTTGGACTGGCAGAGAGGCTTTATTTGTATCAGAAGGTGCAACGTTTTTAAACGTCAAAGACGTTTAAAGACAATAGTTTAATAATAATAAGAAAGTATTACTCAAATGGATATTTGAACCCTCTATCAAAGTTATAAATGTGGTGTCTGTGGGGGTTTCTCCAAGAACTTCAGAATTATTGAACCCATTTTTATATACATACATTTGCAACATTATTTTGATATTTCAGTAAGTCACGAAGTAATGAAGGAAGTGGGGATTACTTTATATTGTATATTTTTATATTTTGTATTAGAGCTTTTCACGGTTTCTTTATAAAGCACCTCATTTTGATTGATATCTTAGATTACAATAATTTATTATTAGATTATTTCAAAGTAGGAACATTAGGTATGCAGAGGGAGAAAATAAAGTAACCTCAAATCTAAAAGTTTTCTTGCTATTTGCTAAACGATTTTCCTGCATTAGGAAAATGTAGGACATCTCGATGTGAAGCTTTTCGCAAGAGCACAATTCAGCGGAAGTCGATAAAAATTATCATCAGTTGGCGTCCGTTTCTTCCGAGCTGTAACAGATCGCTCTTCCATCTTTTGTCGTAAATAATCAGATGGTGTTGCTGATAAGTGGAAAATAATGAGGCGTGAAAATTCCTTCGGCGGTGAGTTTTTTACGACACAACTACTTTAAGGTTAATTAGTATCATTAATGTCTTCATTCTGGAGGTCTGTTTATGTTGCGATAAAGTTCCAGCAATTTCGCCAATTTATGCATGCTGGAAGTGGTCGTGAAATTTTATCACCTCGGCGAAAAGAATTTTAACGGTTTTATTATCACCTCATATTTTTTAAATGAAACGTTCTAGCTATTACTTAGCATTGAGGGAAAATATTTACGATCCCTTGAAGCTTGAAATATGCCTTTAAGAAGACAACGATAGCACCCATTCTTTTATCGACAGCGACGTTTCGGGTAATTACGGAAAATTTATTAAATCGACGAAGGAATGTGACGCTTCGGCTTTGGGTGCAGTATTCTTTTCACGTTTCTCTGGAAACTTGTTGAACGAATCTGTTCTAATTACTGACCAATAAGGAGTTGAATTTCGATACACAACTGCAATATTAAAAATTAATTAGGAAGCTATCACAAACACAAAATCTATTCTTAATGACAATATTATTTATCACAACTATTCTTAGTGAAAATGATATTGCCCATATATTTACATATATGTAAAATGTTTAATTCCGTAAAGTTTGTTATAACAGAGCTCATCTGATAATGTAAATAAATTGAAAAAATTAAATAAAAAAAAAAAGAACTAACTGAGAAACAATTTTACTCGTAATTGACATTTCAAGAAAATTGGTAAACTATTTAAATTGTTGGCACGGAACATACAGAAAATTACTTTACAAGTATAGAGTGAATATATATATATATATATATATATATATATATATATATATATATATATATATAAAGATATATATCCACATATTTAGAACTATACCATTCAATGTATGACAGCCGTTTCGAACCAGGAGTTCTCGTCAGATACGCTTCCTTGAATGACAAGTTCTAAAGTGAAATACTTGGATGTTATACACATCAGTAAGACAACAGTCAGTGTATTGAACCTCATAGATGTCGGTGACATCTACCGTCTATTGAGTAATTTAAGTATATGAAGGCATACTATGCTATAACATATACCATACTCTTGACAGATGGTTCGAGTGTTTTATATAAAAAACACATAAGTAAATATATATATACAGATATATATCCACATATTTAGAACTATATCATTCAACGTATGACAGCCGTTTCGAACCAGGAGTTCTCGTCAGATACGCTTCCTTGAATGACAAGTTCTAAAGTGAAATACTTGGATGTTATACACATCAGTAAGACAACAGTCAGTGTATTGAACCTCATAGATGTCGGTGACATCTACCGTCTATTGAGTAATTTAAGTATATGAAGGCATACTATGCTATAACATATACCATACTCTTGACAGATGGTTCGAGTGTTTTATATAAAAACACATAAGTAAATATATATATACAGATATATATCCACATATTTAGAACTATATCATTCAACGTATGACAGCCGTTTCGATTCAGGAGTTCTCGTCAGATACGCTTCCTTGAATGACAAGGTAAGCGTAAGTTTATAACATCCAAGTATTTCACTTTAGAAATATTAAGTGTTTTCAGATTTTTTACAAAAATTAATTAAGAAAATTATTTTATTTCACAAATTCGCTACATTACACTAAAAACCTAATAAGTAATACTGATTATTTCTTAATAATAATAATGAAAAAAAACATTAATGTTTATGTAGGAGATGTTCAAAATGCTCGCCGCGAACGTCATGTCAACATGCTAATCTGGTATAGAAATGTCTTCTAATGTTTCTGAACATTTCTGGTGTGACAGATCTAATCGCAAGCCTGATTCGTCTTTTCAGGTCAACTAAGTTGAGGAGTTTAGTTTTATATATAGTACTTTTGACACATCCCCACAAAAAGTAGTCTAATGGGGTCAAATCAGGAGATCGTGCTGGGCATTCTATCTATAAATGTATTAGATGGTTTCCGGGAATTCATCCGCGTAGTTGATAACTGATCCCTGTCGGGATCGATGATAAAATGACGGCGTTTCGGCAGAGTCACATCTGCCCACTTCAGATGAGAAGAGGGCACATTTGTCATTTCTGATTCGTGTACTTTGGATTCATCATCAAGCTCGTATTACCTGGAGATAGTGTACTATACACAGATCGCGTTATCGAATTTGCTTACTCCCGTCTTTCTCTTGCTTATTCCGCTCCAGCACATTTCGGTAACGTGATCGTAGTACAGTAGGTACGCTACTTGCAGGTAAATATAAGGAGGAAACCGGCCACAGTTATATTATGGCTTACAAACATTAAGAATAAGGTATCATTAAAATGCCGTTAGCCTAGGGTAGTCAGAATTCTTAAATTTAAGAAAAGTAGCTCATTCGATTTTTTTATGAAACACCCACTTCTATTAAAAATTGATATAGGAAATTAACAACAGTGAAAAAAATAAAACTAACCAGTGGAAAATACAACATTAACCATCAACATAATTAGTAATATTAAATGGATGAACCGGTAATAGGATTATCCTATCATTTATGGATGTGAAAGAAAATTCAGCTAGTCCTTCCAGCTATAAGAATGTCAAGAAGTAATCGCATTAACAGACGAAGATCCGAATAACAGAAAGGAACAAAATAAAAATCTCGGCAACAAACCCTTTAAAGACCATTTACAGCTTCCAAAATTTTTGAGGTATAGATGACGAAAGACGAAACAACAAAGGTAGTCATGGAGGAAGTGATGTCAGCGGTCAAGAAAATGCAAAATAAATGGATATTTGGAAAAAATTGGCCCAAATATGCACGCAATGTCGGAGAACCATACACATACCATATTACTTGTATAGACAACCTCCAGAATTACATACCAATAAGCCACCAGATAGTTGGGTACAAAAGTGTTAACTACATTTATACACAACAGTACATACAGTACAATAACTTTCATTCAACAACTAGAACACAACCGATTCCACAGTAACATCAGCTCGATCTATTACGTACACAATGAGACTGTGAGGTCATGAAAATACCTGGTCCTAATAAGCTAACAACAAGCAGAGAAACGAGTAGGTATGTATGTAAAGGAGGCAACATCATAAAATACTGGTAGAATATAGCTGAATATGATGATTATGATAAAATTAAAGAGAAATGTGAAGTTTGGTGCCGTAATTACGCCACTGCTTCAGGGATTCTCCTATAACAGTAGTCTAATATTGTATTATTAAACATCGAATATTTGTATGTATATAAATTAAGTTCTGCCCAAAAACGGCTCTTACGATTTTGATTACATTGTCCTATCTGTGAGCTTTGAGTTCTTTGGAAAAATTCGTATATTTGAGAATTTTTGTTATTAAGAAATTCAACGATTTATCTCAATATAAGAAATACGATATTTGATATACCTAAATGTAATACGAAAAACACACAAAAAAAACTATTAACCTGTTAATTAAAATGTAACTTGACCTATTTAGTTACTATCTGTCTACTAAATTAGCTCGGTAATCCGATATTAAATATTATCCGAACATATATTGTTTTCTGAAAGTTTTTATTTTGTCTGAGTTTTTTGGGAATAACACCACATAAACTTGAAAGTCTGTAGATTTCAAATAGTCCAAACGTTTCAAGGACAAACATTAAAATTGTGATTTACTCAATTTGTCATTACGAACCCTTTAGTTTTTAATTTGTTGTTGTTCATTTGTGTTAAGTTATTTACCATTGAAAACGGTCTGATTTAGACCTTGAAATGTTTGGACTATTTGAAATATACAGACTTTCAGGTGTATGTGGTGTTATTCCAAAAAAAGTTAATCGCTATTTATTTTATAATGTGAATTGTATTTTAAAGAGGTATTAATTAACTTTGCAATGCATTGTACTTCTAAATCGAAGTAGTTAATTTCTGATTATTGGAAGTCTTTGAAAGATACTCCCTTAAGATGTTCTCAATTCCCCATTATTTGCTTAAGCTTCTTTGGATTTACCGCTTCGCTTTATATTTCAAGTTTTATAAAAAAAGTCATTAGAAACGGCCCCAGTTGTTCGTAGAAATATAAAGCCGAAAAGTCTTTCACGACAACGTAAAAGTATAAGGACCTGATATTACATTTTTAATACTACTCAAGTTTGGAGACAAATAGGAATTCTACTAAGAATTTGATGATAGCTAAGTACATTCAAGGTAAAAATATGTATTTATCTTACTTAAAATAAAATTTTTTACCAATTAATAAATCTTGTACTTAATACTTAAAAGCAGTTATTAAGTAGGATGTAAGTATGGATCCAGTTCCGTAATTGGAAGTTCTGTAATACTATGGTCATATTGTTATGCTATCCGTATTTTATTCATTTCTGTGTTGTGGTAACTTTATGAAATAACTAGTTGACCTCTCCTAGCTTAGCACAGACTAGACAAATAGCCCCATTTGAAATAAAAAGATTTTTGTCATTTAGTAATTTTTTGTGAAAACTATTAAATTATTTATTTTGGTATATATGAAGAGCAAAACATATTTGACGTCTTTGAGGTTTTTGACATGTTTCCCGTTTTCCATTTTAGGTTTAATGATATGTATTGTTGCCGTTTTTGACATTTTGCACATTTTTGACAATGTTCACATTTTTGAAATTTTTGACGTTGTTGGCATTTTTGAAATTTTTGACCTTTCTGACATTCTTGACGTTTTTGACCATTTTTTCACAATGTCGGTAACGTTGACATTTGTTTTTATTTGTTTTTTTTTGGCATTTTCACGATTTAATGTATTTAAAATTCTTAACATTTTGTGGTTTATGATATTTTTTCAATGTTTAAAATTTATTTTCATTTTATAAATCTTTGCCACATAACATTTTTCATTTTATCGAGATTTTCTAATTTTCTTGAGAATTCACCTGCGATTTATTAGGTAGTGCACCTTGCAGTCCCCGCCTCCTCCATACATTCAATATTGGCAAATTGAGGAATCATCTGTCTATTCATTTTTTTTTCAGAACAGAGTCAAATTATCAATTCGCATACAATGAATAAATACTCCTCGTAACATTTACCTAGTATGCGATTTTGGCTAAGTGATTAAATTCATTTCTATTTCATTCATTTCAGGAGAAGAGCATATATACGACAAATAAATTTTACCTCTTTATATATTAGTATAGACGACACCAAATTTTTACACATTTACAGTACTGGATTCTCCATAACGTCCACTTACATCAACATAGCTTTCAAAAGTTAATACATGAGGGCTAATACTTTTCCTAGTTTATCAAGACACATACATGCAAGTGATTTCCGAGGGTACTTAGTATCAAATGACGACCCGAATGGACAATTAAACTTCACGACATATTGATGGATAGATGTAATAATTTGGTCAAGTGCGAGTTGGACTCGCATACTTAGGGTTCCGTACCACCTTCAAGATTCTAATATTCCAGTTTCAGACAAGCTGGGAATGAGTGCATTTTCTTATATTTACCCTAATATCTTTTAAAGGAAGCGTTTTAAATGTATACAAAATATACACTTTGATTTTCCACACATAGACTTTTTATTTTATCTGCTTCAGGATTCGCTTGATTTTTATAAGAATACATATGTATTTAATTTTCTAATTTGGCCCCCAAAAATTAACATTAGAGTTTTATTTTACAATAAACTTTCAGAGAAGTCTTTTATAATCTACTGTCTGAGTTTTGAGGCTCTGTAGATTGGAAGATAAAGGGCAAAATAGGTCAAGTTTTAAATTATAAATTATTAAATATGTTATGCAAATTATTAAAAAATACAAATAAAATATATTTTTCAAAATTTAAATAGTGTAGTTTCTAAAGTGGGAATTAAGTCGATGTTTAATATTTTTGTTAATATCTTTTAAACAAATGATTTAAAAATATGATATATTTGTAATTCACATAATGACCCTTTTATCTGATATATTACATGATGCTTTTGAAAATTGAATCTTTATTTTCCATTTAATTGCATAATTTGTCCCTAAAATTATTATGGGGGTTTTCTAATAATTTATTTTCCGTTTAATTCTATTATTTGGGGGCCAAATAATAGAATTAGGGATTTTTTCATATTTTTCCAATAAACAAAAAAATTTAGGTCTTATAGGTTGGGGAATAAGGCGGGGAATAAGTATTTTTTTTAAATATTTTTTTAATATATTTTAAAATATTCATTTTAAAAAAATTTAAAAAAATATATTTGTATTCGTCATAATGGCCCTGTGATTTAATATATTACATGACCGTTAGAAAAAATTATATTTTTTTATTTTCTATTTAATTCTATAATTTGCCACCCAAAATGAATATTAGGGGTTTCTCCTTATTTTTCCAGTAAAGTTCAGGTGAAGGGCTATACTTAAATTTTTTTCAAAATTTTTCAGCTTATGTTTTCGGAGATAAGGGGGTGGGGAATGGGTAAATTTTTTTATATTTTTGTTAATATCTTTTAATTAATTTATTTTAAAAATATGAAAAAAATATATTTGTTTTCGTCATAATGAGCCCTTTCATTTGATATATAACATGATGGGTTAGAAACAACTTTAATTTTATATTTTCCATTTAAGTCTATAATTTGCCCCCCAAAACAAATATTAGGGGTTTCTCCTTATTTTTCCAGTAATGTTCAGGTGAGTGGCTATACCTCCATTTTTTTTCAGAATTTTCTAGCTTATGGTTTCGGAGATAAAGGGGGGAGGGAATGGGTAAATTTTTTTATATTTTTGTTAATATCTTTTAATTATTTTAAAAATATGAAAAAAATATATTTGTTTTCGTCGTAATGATAATTTTATATTTTTTATTTAATTCTGTAATTTGCCCCCCAAAATTAAAAGTAGAGGTTTCTCCTTATTTTTCCAGTAAACTTCAGGTCAGAGCCTATACCTCTAATTTTTTTTAAAACTTTACGTTTTATAGTTTCGGGGATAAGGGGGGGATGAGTAAATTTTGCTATATTTTCGTTAATATCTTTTTAAATGATTTTTTTTTAAATATGAAAAAAATATATTTGTGTTCCTCAGAATAAGACCTTTCATTTAATATATTACATGATGCCTTTGAATTTTTTTTATTTTTAAATTTTTATTTAATTCTATAATTTGCCCCCTAAAATTAATATTAATGCTTTGTCCTTATTTTTCCTGTAAAGTTCGGGCAACGTTCTATATTTGCTATTTTTTTCAAAAGGCTCAGTAGTTTCGGAGATCAGGCGGGGGGGAACGGTCGATTTTTTTAGTTTTTCCCCCCGAAGTACCCCTAAAATCAAAATTTTTTCTTTTACGATATGTACTCCTGATCGGGTCACCAAACTAAACATTGATACCAATATTCAACCTCTTCCGTCCAGTAGTGTAGGAGAAAATTGCTGTGATGTGACAGAGGCAGAAATCCGGAGTGATATTATAAGGGTATCCGTATATTGTATATACGGAACCCTAAAAATGATCCAGTTTTTACAAAACTAATATTTGTTCGGAGGAAACCACATTTACACTAAATGCTAACAAGAAGCTCATGCCATTTACAGAGAATAACACCTTTTAATGACAAAATTAATAGTAGAATGAAACAACATAAACGTGTTCTAAAAATATAACATGACTTATTAACATATTATTCAACAACTTTTATCGGTGCATTTCTGTTTTTTAACAAAAAAAAAACTCAAAAAATTGGTAACAATTTACTTTTTTACTGTCTAAGTACTTATTGGGAAATAAAACCACAAGGCAGGAAAAGTTGCTGTATATTCCAAACGTTTCGGGGTCTAGGTCAGACCCCGTTGTTAATGGTTAAGAAACTATTAATACAAAAGGCACAATTCTAAAATGTAAAATTAAAATATTTGACACTTTACAATTCAAGAAATTGCTAAGGGGTGTAGTATTATTCCTATGATGAATAATCTTATTGCAAATTGTAATTTTATGCAGACACATATTTACGTTTCTAACATAATATGAATTTATATAACAAATTTAACAAATGGAATACCAAAATTAGATAAAAAGAATGTATATCTTTTTATTTAGTTTGCTTTTGACCTTCGGTACGAAGAGTTGTTTAAGTTTGGATAAAAGCAGCACATTGCGCCCGAACGCGTCTAATTGTTGAAAGTATGTATTTGCTAAAAATAAATTAATAACCTTTATTTATTAATATGATAGTTTACAATAATGTTAAAATAACTTGAATTACCAATGCGGCCTCTTCGGCACATCGCGCCTGAACAGGTAATTGATTGTTTGCTTTTTTTCATTCGTTCCAAATTTTTCGCAAATATGTCCCGCAGAGTTTATAATTTGGACAACTCGATAGATGTAGAGGAAATAATGGGTTTTTTAATAAATGACGATGATCTGACCTTGATTGAAGATTATGGAAATGAAGTCATATTGCTTCAGAAGATGAGGTAGAAGAGCGCGATGCTGATTCTGAAACAGGACAGGAGGGTGAAGCAGATAAAGAAGATGGTGCAGTAGGTACAATGTATTTTTTTGGAAAAGATAAAATTACAAATTGGATTAGAAATCCACCACCAAATAGAAGTGTACCTAAGGGATCACACAACGTGATTATTTGCATACTTGGAGTAATAACAAATGCCACGGCTGTTAAGATTGCTGTAGATTGTTGGAACTGTCTATTTACTCAAGAAACTCTAGACTTGATAGTAACGTACTTCAACCAGTTCATCAGGGATAAATTTGCCAGCGAGAGGGACATTATTAAACATTCTACGGATGTTGTAGAAATAAAAGCTTTTATAGGATTGTTGTATCTTGCAGGAACTTTGGGGGAACGATGGTGACAACATTGAAAAATTCGGTCTTGTAATGAACATCAAAAGGTTTAAAACACTAATGCGTTGTCTTCGTTTTGATGACCGAAACACAATAGAAGAAAGAAAAATACTAGACCGGCTTGCTCCAGTTCGTGATATTTTTACTAAATTTGTGCAAAACTGTCAGAAGAGAATTTAACTATTGATGAGATGCTTCCAGGTTAACGAGGAAAGTGCCCATTTTGGCAATACATATCATCTAAACGAAACAAATACGGTATAAAATGTTTAGCCCTCACTGACGTAGGTCAAATTCTTAGCATCAGCAGGCCTTAGCCCTTATACCAGCTTTTGTACGGCACTTGAAAGGGGCCCTCCATCAAGCTCGACGCGTCGTGCAGTTAGTGACTGTTTCAACGCTATATTGAACAGGACGCCAAAACTTTACAAGTCTACCGATTCCAATTATGAATGGAATCAAAAGCTAAAAGTGAGTTGAAAATTATTGTGTAACTGAAAATTAATAAAAATAGTTCATGCGATAATAATAAATGAATCAATTGTATGAAAATTAACAGAAAATTACAACTGAGAATTTTAAAAACGTAGAGAAAAGTTGATAAGTTCCACAGTGTTCCACGAGCTGACCCATCATATGTTGTAGATGGCTGTATTATTGAATAAAATACATTAAAAATGGCTGCGCTTAGCTGCGCGTGTGTCATTGGTACGAGTTCTTGCAATGTAAAACAGTTTTCTGAATTTCGTACATTAAGGAAGTGGAATGTCTTTCTTGAATTGAATGTTTTTCTTGAATTTTTCTGCGGTCTTCATTGTACTCTCGGTCTCGTCTCGGTCGAGGTGCGGAGCGCTATATCTATATATGCCTCTCAGTTATATGGTCAAACCCCAGAGGTTAGAGAATATCGAAGAGTTTAATGTATTGAGCTCTATAGACCCTAATTTTTTTTTATGCATATTTTTTTCTTCTCAAATAATATTATGAAGTAAATAATAGTAACGAGGTTGAATATGGAATTATCCATGTATATAGACATTATATTTTCCAATTTTAGAATTTGTCGCTGATGAACTTGGAGGATGTGGCTTAACAAGGGGGGATTTTTTTTCGATTGTGAAAGGTCACCTGAGTGGAGAAATGCCTGAAACGTATGCAGTAATCAAAAATTTCATGTCCAAAAAATTGTAACGCCCCTTCGCTCTATCAGACAATGCAAGAACTGCTCTCCGCAAGTTGTTGCACGTCTTCAATAAAAAGTGGCAGCAAGCATCAAGACATGAAGACATTCTAAGTGGTTGAGTGTGTCTGTTTCTTTCGAAGAATCAGAACAATTTTCAGAAAAATCCGTAAATTTGGGTCGGGCTTCTTGAGAATTTTTAGAGTCTAGTGCCCGGACAAAACGAAGGAAGACTGAGCAATTACGCACAAGTTATAGTACGGACGAATTGACTGATTCTTCAGATGACGATCTCTGAACTTTTAATCAACTGATAGTATGTTTATCCTATTATATAACATATGGATATATTTTGTACATTCTATATAAAAGTGATACATGTCAAATGCGCTATTATGTTTTTATTTCCAATTTTGACTTCAGATTCATAATTAGTGACCCCGTAAACCTCCGAATACTTGTTTTTTTTTCTTAAAAAACAGAAAAACATCGTTAAAAATTGTTGAATTTTATTTCAATTAGTCATTTTTTGTCATTAAAACTAATTGATATTGTTTTTTTTTCTACAATTAATTTGGTCAAGTATTTTCGTAAATGACCTGAGCTAAAGCAGAATAGTAAATATTGAGCAAAAGAAAATCCTGAATAGATAAGAGACCATCAAATGTAATATACCCACACAAATAATTTTTGGGTAGGAATTGTTTAAAGTAAAATCATTGGAACCCATTTTTTAATGAAACTTCGCTACAATTTTTTATGAAGTTTGTTTTCCATCTTCATTTAGTTTACTCCAAGATATATTGATGAAACTATATAATATCAACAAGATGGGGCGCCCTCTCATTATGAAGGCGATGTTCGAAGATAATTTATTCAATTTTTCCCAAATAACAAATAAGTTGATTGGTAAACGAGAACCAATTGAGTGGGCATCAGGGTGACAAAATCTCACGTCAGTAGATTTCTTGAAGGATTCACATTTAAATGTCTAGTCATAAAGGGTCACCCTTTATTTTGAAGAAACCCAATATACTTTTTTTAAATGCGCATGGGTAAAAAATAATCAAAGAAAAGAAAACTTAACATTAACCTGAAAATCATAGTCAAGTTTATATCGAGAGCAAACCGATTTTCTTAAATGGGAACCCCGATATTTGACCAAGGGAATAGAAAGGGCACAATTTTATATCCGGGATGTTCTGATTAAGGCGATACCAGATGTAAAATGGTTCGCTGTTTTGGTTCATTCGAGAAAATTGATTCGACCTTGACGTCACTTTAAGCTTAAAGTCAAAGTCACACCTGCTGTAAAATTTACCGCTTCCATGAACTTGGTATATTGTCTATTGGACCTCCCCATGATATTGATTTTGAAGTTAAGATATTTCCGGATGTATCATTTCTGCTCTTTTCATTCCCTTGGTCAAAAATCACAAATTCTGGCATGACATGCCATGCACTTTTAAGTTGGCATAAAACCAGTGTATCTAAAATAATATATAAATAGGTAAAATTTGATTTTTAGAGCTCCGTATATACAATATACGGATACCCTTATAATATCACTCCGGATTTCTGCCTCTGTCACATCACAGCAATTTTCTCTTAAACTACTGGACAGAAGAGGTTGAAATTTGGTATCAGTAGATAGTTTGGTGACCCGATCAGGAGTACATATCGTAAAGGAAGAAATTTTGATTTTAGGGGTACTTCTGGGGGGAAAACTAAAAAAATCGACCGTTCCCCCCCTGATCTCCGAAACTACTGAGCCTAAAATTTTGAAAAAATAGAAAATATAGATCGTTGCGGGTACTTTACAGGAAAAATTAGGAGAAACCAATAATATTAATTTTGGAGGGCAAATTATAGAATTAAATAAAAATTTAAAAATAAAAAAAATCAAACGCATCATGTAATATATCAAATAAAAGGTTCCATTCTGAGGAATACAAAAATATTTTTTTCATATTTAAAAAAAAATAATTAAAAAGATATTAATGAAAATATACCAAAATTTATCCATTCCCCCCTCCCTTATCTCCGAAACTATAAAACGTAAAGTTTAGAAAAAAATTAGACGTGTAGGGTCTGACCTGAAGTTTACTGGAAAAATAAGGAGAAACCTCTACTTTTAATTTATGGGGGCAAATTACAGAATTAAATGGAAAATATAAAAATAAAATTGTTTCTAACCCATCATGTTATATATCAAATGAAAGGGCTCATTATGACGAAAACAAATATATTTTTTCCATATTTTAAAAATAATTAAATTAAAAGATATTAACAAAAATATAGAAAAATTTACCCATTCCCCCCCATTATCTCCGAAACCATAAGCTGGAAAAATTTGAAAAAATGGATGTATAGCCCTTCATCTGAACTTTACTGAAAAAATAAGACGACACCCCTAATATTCATTTTGGGGGGCAAATTATAGAATTAAATGGAAAATAAAAACTATGATTGTATCTAACGCATCAAGTAATATATTAAATCAAAGGGCTCATTATGACTAATGAATATATATTTTTTATTTTTTTTTAAATAAATATTTTAAAATATATTTAAAAAAATATTTGAAAAATTACCCATTCTCCCCTTTATTCCCCAAAATATAAGACCTAATTTTTTTTTGTTTACAGGAAAAATATGAAGAAATAATTAGTATTAATATTGGGGATAAAATTATAGAATAAAACGGAAAATAAAAAATATTTTTTAACGCATCATGAAATATATCGCATGAAAGGGTTTATTATGAGGTATACAAATACATATTTTTCACATTTTTAAAATTAATTGTTTACAAGATATTAACATAAATATATAAAAAATTCTCATTTCTCGCTTTATTTCCGAAACCATAATACCTAAAATTTTGAAAATAATTAGGTGTTCTGGTGCTCACTTGAAATTTATAAGAAAAATTATTACAAA
Organism: Octodonta nipae; assembly: GCA_034190945.1. Lineage (NCBI taxonomy): Eukaryota > Metazoa > Arthropoda > Insecta > Coleoptera > Chrysomelidae > Octodonta > Octodonta nipae. Next base: position 38,041,893 of record CM067222.1, on the reverse strand, counting down.
ACCCCCATAGTAATGTTAAGGACAAATTATACAATTAAGTGGAAAATAAAAATTCAATTTTCAAAAGGCTCATTATGTGAATTACAAATATATTATATTTTTAAATAATTTGTTTAAAAGAAATTAACAAATATATTAAACATAGACTTAATTCCCACTTTAAAAACTACACTATTTAAATTTTGAAATATACACTTGATTTGTATTTTTAAATAATTTGAATAATATTGCAATATAGTCCGTGGGTTCAATTTAAAATTATACAACTAATATTAACTTTCACTTTTCTAGAACCTTTATTTACATCGAATATACAACAGCTGATTCAAATATCACAACAACAATTTTACATATAAGCTCTTCGCGCCGCTAACTGCTGCGAGGATGGGCCCTGCTTTTAAAATCAGCGTCGAATTCTCTAGTACTCGTATAATCCAGTGTCAATTTTACAGTTGTCGAGTTATGATCGAGATAAGTTTTTCTCCCGTCCGAACCTTCTACCTTTTTTTATATCCCAGCGATCGTTGCCGTACTGAAATGAAACAGGGTCGGCTTTGGTAAATTTCGTAACAATATATTTAATAATTTATAATTTAAAATTTGACCTATTTTGCCCTATATCTTCCAATCTTCAGAGCCTCAAAATTGAGACAGTAGATTATAAAAGGCTTCCCTGAAGTTTATTAGTAAAATAAAACTCTAATGTTAATTTTTGGGGGCCCAATTAGAAAATTAAATACATATGTATTCTTATAAAAAACAAGCGAATCCTGAAGCAGATAAAATAAAAATTCTATTTGTGGAAAATGAAAGTGTATATTTTTTATAATTTCAAAACGCTTCCTTTAAAAGATATTAGGGCAAATATAAGAAAATGCACTCATTCCCCGCTTGTCTGAAACTGGAATATTAGAATCTTGAAGGTGGTACGGAACCCTTAGTATGCGAGTCCAACTTGCACTTGACCAAATTTTTTAAGTATAGAACATAATCTCTCACTTACAGATATCTATACTATCCCCGAATAACATAGTGTATGTTTTATTTGGATAAATTGTTTAGTTAATGAATTCAGGTCACTGACATTTATATTGTTTCTTATAGGTTTTATGATCCTTACGAATTCTTTCGTGTAATTTCTAACCTAGAAATCACTGGGAAACAGGGCTACACATAGCACGACTCTTGATTTAGCGTCTCTGTGAACTAGCTTTTCCCAAATTCCCAGATGTCAGTATTGATTCTTGGTTATAATATTAAATAGAGTTGAATGTCCGAAACAAAAATATAATTATTCGAGGTGTTTGTCAGTTGAAGAAAGTGTAACTGATAAAGTTTTTTTACTAGAAAAAATATATTGTTTTGCGTTCGGTGTAGGTAAGATAGTACTATATATTTTAACTCCAATTAATAACTTTTAAATAAATAACTGAACAATATATGTAGGGTTATTTGGAAATACTTAAGCAAACAATATTAGAATACCGATGTAATTGTACCTACTAGATTACATAATACTTACAACACATTTTAGAAATTTCCAGAATAGGAAATGCAACAGGTTTGAAATATTATGCGCATAATCATCATAATTTAACTATTGTAAGAAAAAGCAATATAGAAACAGTTATATATGTTCTCCAACAAAAACTAAAATATATAAAGAACACTGCCATAACTTTTTTGTCATTAACAATATCTACTTCAATATGATGCTACAGATCCAAAAGCATATTTCGTCTTGGGCTCCACACAATATTAACTTTTTCTCCGGAGAGCGCCATTCGTTAGATAAAATCTCGCTATATAGTTGGAGGATCCATTGAAAACTAGCGGATGTTCTCGACTATGAAAAAGGTTGGCAAGTCAGGGTTTATCGTCGCTCAGAAATAGCTTATGTTAAATTTCCTGTATTTTTTTGTCGTTAACCCGACGGTCGTCGACCCGCAATTCGATAAAATATCAATTTAATTCTGGAAGTTGTAGTCATCCTGCGGTGAGCGTCCCTTTTATGTGCTTTCGAACTAACATTTTGAAAGCCGAAATCTGGCAGCGGGGAATCGTTGCCTACGGCTTCCAAGTGCCACTTACAACTTTGAAAGCATTACAAGGTCGTTTACAATATAACAACTTACTCTACAAAATCACAAAACTCTCCTGAAGCTATTGACGAAAGAGATGCAATCACCTTTGTGCGAGATTGATGGCACTAAAGCTCCTGTTATCGCGTTAGATCATGTACGCTTTGAATTATTTACAGGTGGAAGTAATTGATAAAATAAAGAATTTGTATTCAGTGCAGAAAGCTGATTTAATATTCTGTGAAGCAGTATGGAACCTTCTTTCAAGGTTTTACATATAGTTTTAAATTATAACTACAATTTGTAAATAATTTCAAGATGATTAAGAATGTAACGACTTCGATAAAATTTGACGTAGGTAGGGACATTAATTGAAAACAATTGCTGTTATCTACGATCTAGAAAGAAATTCATTGAAAATGGGATCAAAGCAAATGAGAAAAAATGTTAGTAAAGTTACTTCAAAAAAATAGAGAATCTCAATTCGACTGTCTACAGATTTATGGAAGACTTTCTTATTTTCGTTTTGCATAAATATTCATATTTACACAATAGTTTACATCAATGAAGAATTATTGATACTTAATATTGCTAAGAGCATGTATACAGGCTGTTCGTTAAAGCAAAAATAGCTGAGTAAAGTTTTTATCTTAAAACGATCAATTAATTGTAGGGCATATTGGGCCTTGACAAAGTTAATATTTAACTGATCACCGGCAAATCTATTGGAATGTTTCGCCGCCAAAATTTGTGATATCATACAAATACAAAAAGACTTATTACGATGCAAATTTGGCTCAAAAAATTGCGATATAAAATAAATTTAGACAAACATAATTTAGGCAAAAAAGGAATCTTTCATTGTGAATGTTACGTACACTACATACGAAAACAATTGCTTGAATTTTTATATCATTAAAATTTAATAGCCTTCGTTCGAAATCATTTCAGTGAAAGCAGCGGCATTCGCATTAATTCTATACGACATATTATACTTCATAGTAATGAACGCTGAACTATTTCCAAAATGTTATTATTGAAAATAACTCAAATATTATTGACAATTCCAAATAAATTGCTAAATGACTTAACATCTGCTTACACAATCAATATTGTTTAATATTGTTTATTATGTTTGTTTGTTGCAGCAATTATGTATCAGTGTAATTACAATGAACATGAACTGATTAGATAATCACTAATTACACTTTTAATAGATTCTCAGTATTTATAAACTGATTTTTGCCTTTATTCTGCATATCAGAATATCACAAACTCAAATGTATATATATATATATATATATATATATATATATATATATTTATATATTTGTTTTTAAGTTTTCGCGGGCACTAAATGTATTTAGATGGTTTCCGGGAACTCATCCGCGTAGTTATAGTTCTACTTTCGCTTCTAGTTACTCGAATACTTCAGTATTCAGTTCAGGGATCAGTTATTAAGTACGCGGATGAGTTCCCGGAAACCATCTAATATGTATATATATATATATATATATATATATATATATATATATATATATAACGAGAAATAAGTATTATCACATTGAAGAATAGACGATACACTCGAGCATGACATTTTAAACTTATCCGGGTATCCAATAAAGGCAAATCAGTTTCGACATTCAGATACATCGCCTTCAGGTGACAGTCACACCCACTATTTTTATAAATAGGAAAGGGGGTAGGTGATGTGAATTATCTTTTAAAACATGATAAAAATCTGCTTCCAGGAATATACTACAATAACAGCTTGCGCTTACAATAGTTCTGAAAAAACAGATTAATAGTAAAACTTCTCAACTGTTTAAAACGAATTCGCAATTCTATTCTTTTCTGTCGTAAATTACCAATCGTTTTTGGTTTCATCTGATACACTATCGATTTAAGTTAACCCCTTACGAAAAAATTTAAATGGTAGATCCTGTGATCTTACAAGCACGAATTGTACCATTATTATTGTATAATAAATTTTATTACTGACTATATTTAATTTACATTTCCGTTGACCGTAAACCATTTTAAAATACATTTATAACAAACTAGCCGTTACCAGCGGTTTCACCCGCCTATGGAATGTGCAATTCTTTGAAAAAAAAAATAGCTAGTGAAACATATGGGCTATCCTATTCTTACGAGAATTCATCCGATAGCTGGTGCAATCGGCCATCATCCAATTCATGGAAGGGACATTCTTCCGATACTTCTGGGAATCCGAAATGTTTTGTCTCTCAACAGGCCGACCGCTGCCGTTACTGGGAATTCCGTTGAAGCTTACAGAATACATGACAAAAGTTTCCCGATGGTTCGTTGACTTGCTAGAATAATTCCGAGAGAAATATATAATTACGGACAGCTGGTGATGGATTCATTCTGTATTCGACGGTCCTATTGTTAAGTTAAGATAAATTGTAAATAGTTCTGTGAATAAAAATTGTGTTAAAAGTAGTGGAAATAAATTAGAGTGAGTTGGATTGTGTTTTTAAATAAATCGAAGAAACGAACAGAACCCGAGTGTGAAAATAAAAACATTACATTATAAAACATTTTTTTCCAACTTTTGTTTACTAAAAATTCACCAATTCTTAATGTATTTTCCCTAAACTGCTAGTCCTTATGGGAACACTCTATATAACAATTTTGTTCAACCTTTTTTTGAACTACCTTGTATAAGTGTAACTGCACCTATAGTGTAACCGTACTTTATATGCAGCTGTTTATTTGTCATTTAATATAACATTTTTTAAACACCTAGCTACAACATATATTTTGGCTAAGCAAATGCTTATGGTTTATGCTGTATAACAGCTTTCTCTGATAAATTTTGCGCAACCTTGTAAATTATAATTTCTCTCCACTCTATACTTCGGCCACCCTCTATATGCAACTTTTTGTAAAATTCTGTTAAACAAACTGTGTAACTATAATTTTGCTTCGACCCATATTTCAGATATTCCATAAAGCAGGATACAACTGTTCATGGTCTACTCTATATAACAAAATTTTTTGATCCACTCTGTTAAGCTATAATTCTACTCTCTACTCACGGTGTATATACAACTACTTATGGACCACCCAATATAACTTTTTTGTACCTCGCTGTATAACTATAAATCCACCTATCCCTAATATATTTCACTCAAATTGCAACTACTTATTGGCCACATTACATAAACAATCTTACTCAACTTTTTTTTGAACCGCTTTGCATATCTATGACTCTACTTCCATCTATATTTAAACCATCCTTTATATACTGCTGCCAATTTGTCAACCATAATAACCAGTTTTTGAACCATCCTGTATAACCATAATTTTACCTTACAAAATATTTCAACCACAACTTATATGCAACTTTTTCTAATATTGTTTTAATCAAACTGTAAAACTATAATTTTACTTCGCCACATATTTCAGATATTTCATATATGCAACAGCTCATGTTCTGTTGTACAAAAATTTTACAACCCTCTTTAACAATTATTCTACTTCACTCTTTACATTACCACCTAATATATGCAACTACTTATCGGCCACCCTGTATAACTATAAATCGATTAATTCCCAACATTTTTCACCAAAACTGCAAACTGCTTATGGGGCACCCCATATAACAACTTTGTTCAAAATATTTTTCTATTACCTTGTGTGTAATACAGCCACCCTGCATATGTTGCCGATAATTGTTCACCCAATATAACATTTTTTAAATACTTAACTATATCTCCACTCCACCCTATCCCATTTGTCCAACTGATTATAAGTTACGCTATTTTACAATTTTTCCTCATATTTTTTTAACCACAGTATAAAGTATAATTTTTCTCCATATTTCATCTAAACCACTCATTTCCACCTTTTTCTAAGCTTGTTTGAATCACACTGTGTACCTATAAATATACTTCGCCCCATATTTCATGGGTACTCCATATATGCAACTGCTCATGTTCTAACCTATACAAAAAAAATTCCACAATTGCTACCCACCCAGTAGAATTATAATTCTACTCCACCCGTTTTTCAACCACGTGGTAAATGCAACTATTTATGGCCCTTATAATATAACCTTTTTTAACCACCCCGTATAAGTCCTTCCTCGCCCCCTTATTTCAACCATACTGTATATATGCAGCATATATCATATATCATGTATATAGAATATATATTTCTCTATAATATTTTTAAACCCACTTGTATAACTGTAATTATACTAGGCTGCATATTTCAACCAACCTATATATGTAAATACTTGTGGATATAAACCATTTTTTTAACCACCCTATAAACTATAGTTCTACTCCACCTTATATTTCAACCACTCTGTATAAACAACTGTTTCTAACATTTTTTCAAGCCATTTCATATCTATAATAACTTAAGACCATAATTCAAATATCGTAACTGCTTACATAACACATTTACTTATCCACCTGTACAAATGTAATTCTGTTCTACCCTTATTTCAACCACATTGTATATGCAACTACTTATGTGCCAAGTATAACATGTTGTTATCCACCCTCTATAAATGTAATTAATTCTACTCCACACGCTTTTCAACCACCTGATATATGCAACTATATATATAGCCACCCCAATATAACATTTTGGACCACTCGGTATAACTAATTCCACTCCCTCTTATTTCAACCGCATTGTATATAGGCAGCTGCTTATGGGTCACCTAATAAAACTATTTTCAAGTTTTTAAACACATGTAATTCTACGCCAGTACTCCGCTCTATGTTTAACCTATTCTATATATGAAAATAAGATTACGTTTGATATATCAGTAGATTTTTTTGTAAAATCGAGACATATTAGTTACATTGACGAATTCAGAATTTTGAATAAAAGCTAAGCCAATCTAAGCATCTAATATTTGATGCGTGCGATGGAACCAATAGATTAACTGTGTGCTACCAAACATCGTAGAAGTTTTTTCGCTATATCTACCGTTGCTGTCAATCTATGGAGATAAAATATATACTCTGGTATATATTTTATCTTGTAAGTCCAACTATAGGCTTTGTGACAAAAACATATTAGATCACTTTTCAGTGTCAGTGTATTGAACCTAATAGATGTCGGTGACATCTACCGTCTATTGAGTAATTTAAGTATATGAAGGCATACATGCTATAACATATACCATACTCTTGACAGATGGTTCGAGTGTTTTATATAAAAACACATAAGTAAATATATATACAGATATATATGACAGCCGTTTCGAACTAGGAGTCATACGTTGAATGATATAGTTCTAAATATGTGGATATATATCTGTATATATATTTACTTATGTGTTTTTATATAAAACACTCGAACCATCTGTCAAGAGTATGGTATATGTTATAGCATGTATGCCTTCATATACTTAAATTACTTATAGACGGCAGATGTCACCGACATCTATTAGGTTCAATACAATGACTGTTGTCTTACTGATGTGTATAACATCCAAGTATTTCACTTTAGAACTTGTCATTCAAGGAAGCGTATCTGACGAGAACTCCTAGTTCGAAACGGTTGTCATACGTTGAATGATATAGTTCTAAATATGTGGATATATATCTGTATATACTTTTCAGTGTGTTGAATATAATTCTCATAACATTGTTGGACATTTCATGGTTCATTTGCACTACTCTTAAATATACTATCACAAATATAATAACATTATTTTCAATTGTTAATTACTAAGTTCTTCATCATCCATCCTAACCTTTAGAAACTTAAGTATTTATCACTTTTTTAAACAAAAGACTGCTGGTTTCGTTTTGGCTGGCTTTTCACCTCATGTGTTTTTTAATTTTTTTTTCAGAAAGACAATTTTATGATTTTGGCGAACAGTCAGGCAGACTATACAAGCACACTCCTAACATATTTTTATAGACAACTAAATGCTATACAAAAAAGGTGCCTCATCTTATTTTGATAATTTTAAAGATTTAATTGTGAGTCGACTCTAAAATTCAAAATGAATTAAAAATCATAGTATTTTCAAGATGATAGCCAAAAACTATCGACTCTATTAGAAATATATATGTGGGATTTATTGGTTGGTTATTAAATTCACTATAAAAATTCTTTAGTTTACAACTAATATAAAAGCGCTTTTATACTTGGCTAATAGTACTTGTTACATCTCTATTATAAGATCGAGACAATACATACAAAAAATATATAATGGTTCTTTGTAATAAATGAAATCCTTCTGCCTCACGAGCTGCTACCATAAAGTGGATGATCGCTTATGATATTTATATAAAAAATTGGCCAGTTTTTTTTTTATTTGATGATAGTGTTTGAGAAAAAAATGAGAAACATTATTGAAGCAATGCAATATAAGGGTGATAATGCAGCAAGTAATAAACGGCACATATGTAGTTGATAAAAAAATAAACTGGAAATGATACTTACTAAGGTATTAGTGGATTCGTCTGTAACAGTAGCGATATGATTTTCTTGAAAATGTGCTACTTTGGCCAAATAACGAGAACTATCAAGAAAATTTGGGGTTCTTGAAAAAACTGAAACTCGTTAATGAAAATGCACTGAAGGGCAGTTTAAATTTATATTGCAAGTAGTGAAACAAGATTGAGAAATATATCCAAAATCTAATCGATTGGTATGTATGTATTTTTGGTTTTTATTATGAGGACATCAAAAACGCGAGAGATGAATTGGACACTATCTCCACTGTAAATTGAGTGTTTGGATGCATACCATTGAGGTGAAGTCTAATGAGTATCTGAGATGAGGCTGAAGGACAAAAGTGTCATCAACAGATCTAAGTCAGGAAGGTTTAATATTAGACGAGTTTAGGGCCTGGGTTTCGGTTTGTTCCATGAGAATGTTACCAAGGAGAATGAAGTGATTCCATCGGGGCCATACAGACTAGTTTGAACAGAGTGTCTTGAAGTGAAAAATACGAGTTAGAAGAACAGTGTTGTACAAGTTTGATGATCTCAGAAGAGATATTTCGTTTTATTTGTAGGATCTCTAACGTTTCTTAAATGTATACATTGGTGAAATAAAATACAACATAGAAGCTAACTAGGATATCATCTTCTGAAATTATATAAGAGCCTAACACCAGTGTTAATAACTCGACGAGAAATAGCGTTATCAAAACAATTTTTGTTTTAAAGTGATCCTTGGGTTATGTGGATTGAAAATTTGATCTTTTTTCTCTTTTGTTTATGGTATATCTCAAAGAAAAAAAACAGATAATTATGACCTTTTAAATTATATTTATTGAAAAGTTATCCTCCCAAAATATAGTTAAAAATAGGGGTGAAAAAAGTGAAAAATGGCCAAAAAATAATGTTAGTTGTCTGATTTATTCTGATATCTAACAAAATCAATAAAATAATTTCCGTTCACGAAAACAAAAGTTATATATGTATGCGTTAATAAGTACCCAAAAAATGTCTGATCATAAAAAAAAAGAAAAATAAAAAGTTTGAATGTGTTGCATTGCCTCTAATGGTTTAGCACTTAGTTCGAAAACAATAACCTCTTAAACTGACAAGAATCAATTATCTAGGATCTAATTAAACGTTGTGGAAATAAATAACTGACGGAAAATTAACTTACGGGATTCATCACCGATTTTTTTTACTTCCATACCCCTGTTTTCATTTGTATAGTGAAAATTGATAACGACAAACTATCTCCACAGTGGAAAATGATAGCAAAATGGTTTTCAGGAAAGGGTGCAGGATCCAATGTGTCACTAAACAGCATTTTTGGAGATTTCACACGTTTTCACCCGCTCAGCCCTATTTTCACCTATAATTTTGAGAGAGAAGCTTTCCAATAAATATTTTTCTAATCCGTATTAATAACCCTACAATTTTAAAAAGCATGTGTATAAATATCCATATTTGTCCTTATGATACACCATAAACAAGCAAAAATGTGCACCATTTCACCCCTCATTTCCACCCCAATAATAGATTTAAAAAAATGCCATTTGACCCATACTGTGGCGGTCTCAGATCATTTTAAATTGATAAACCACGTAAATAAAAGAGCGGCACTCATTTGAGATTGGACTATGGAAGCGAAAGCTTCTTACGAATTATATTTCCCATCAATTTATATCTCCTGTCTTTGTTTCTATTTTCTTTTGTTATTATTAGTAATGGTTATAAATTTCAGGAGAATTGAAATAATTGTCACTATTTTGTTATGACTCAAGTATTAATCCTAATGTGTAATTTAATCCCTAATTTAAATTTCTATAAGTTTTAAATATAATTTGTTGAATTATTAACTTGCTAGTTGAAGCTCATATCCGATGAATTGTAAATGCGGCAAAATATTTAACAAAAGGTGTATGAAATTAATAGCATTTTTTCTGACATGCCTATGTCAAGTCCGTAATGCAACATATCGCAAAGAGAGATTGGGAGTTTTTATTAGAAAAGCAAATTTTGTGCAGGTTTTCTATATTAATTGGATGTTATATTAGTTTATTTCCTATATGTATATTATTGATATTCTATAAAAGAGGGACCTCATAATGTATTTTACCTGGTCGCTGTTTCTTACACAGTGAACTGAATTGTATGGATATTTTCATATAATAATTTGTGTTCAAGATCAAGGTAGTGTGTGGTGTCGATGTTGGTGTCAGTGTCGAAACAAATGAAATTTCAAGATATCCAATTCATTCCCTTGCTCATCTATTTTCATATGTGTAAATGTAGCCCTCGTTAAGAAGCTCTCGCTTCAATAGCAAAGGTATAAATATTGCATCAAAAGTAGGTAGTTATTCAAAATGATTTTGGAAGAATGCTCGACCCTACCCTGGTGCGACTTCTAAATACTAATCCAACACTATCAAAAACATGCATTTAGAATATAAATTTACTTACTCCACTTTTATGTTCTTCAAATGTCCTAGAGTGGGATTCTTCGATTTGGCGTAATTGTCATTTATCTCGATCACCCGATGATGCCTTTCTAACTTCCCACGTTCATTGGTATCGAGCATAAGATAATCTACAATATCACTGAAATCGTCATTTTCATTCGGATCATTTCCTTTTTCAGGCACACTGACTTCATTGTGAACATTTCGGCTATTCTTTGTATTTAATATTGCGGTTTCGTTAGGAAGACTTTCTTTAGATACGTTCAAACTGAGTGCACTGCAACAAAGATAATCAAATGTTAAATTATAGCTAATATTAGGTGGTTTGAATATTTTAATTCCGTATTGTTATCGTTGCTATATTTTCTGTATTCTCGAAAATATATATTTAATACTAGTATTTGTCTGCGTCTTCGTACGCCTGGGATCTAAAATCAAGTATCTATATTTTTATTATTGCCAAGAAAGTTGAGAATTAAGTGTCTATAAAATGGACTTGGAGCAGACAAGTAAACAGGTTTATTTTTATGCAAAATGAAAAAATTGAATAAGACTAGATTTAGTCATTTGAGATCTGTTAAGATCATATACTGCTATCGCCCGTAAGTGGAGGGGTCACCGACTAAGAGAGACAGCAGATTTACCGTTACTGTACTTAAACTGTTGTGCGCAAGCATTGCGACTCTGTTGAGAGAATGTAAATGTGGTGGGAAACCACTTACCACAGATCAGACAGAAAGAAAACATAACCCCAACGACAGTAGAGTATTTACGAACCTGCGCATAATACACAAAGTACACTAAAATGATATAGAAATATATATGTCTGACCGTGACGTTTGCGCCTTTCCCTAGACTCCGCTAGCAGTATATTAGTATTAAGTATACTTACTTAAGTATACTTAATAATAATATACTGTTGAGATCACCTTTAAAATGATAAACAACGTCACCTATGATTTTATGTGTGTAACAAGAATACAGAATACCTAATTTAATTAATTTCCCATTATGTTCATTAAGTAACGTGAGATCCGGTCAGTACTAAATTCATAACAATATAAATAAGATATTTTCCTGCGAGTAAATGGGACATATATTTTAAGTTAGACCTCTGACAGCAATAGTGCTTGCGTGCTGAATCCACAAACAAACAGACAGAAGAAAATTCTATAAAGTGTTGTTTTGAATTTTGTTGCTCTAATAAAGACACCTCATATTAGTTTTTCTTCAATAACTGTAATGTACAGATATCGGCCTGTTGTAGTTTGCGTATATGTATAGATTTTGATGTGATTGAATATTGGTTAATGCTCTATTTGGCGTATCCGACACAAAACAGCATCACACCACAAAACGACAAATTTTTCGTGCAATGTGGCCAACAAATTTGTGTATCAAGATCATATTGACATAACCTTTTGTGTATCAAGATCATATTGACATAACCTCGACTTCCGGGAAAATGGCGTGACGGGCCACACGTGTAAATAGCTAGTTAAGTTTGAAATTTAGATTAAAGACGTTAAAATTAAAGTTTAACGAGAAATAGTATAAGGAAATAGTGATTGTCCGATAAGTGTTTCATTATAAATCCTCAAAAGGTCCCGTGCATGCATAATTATACAGAATATAGACGCTTTTAGAAGTGAGAGACGCTCATGAAGTGAAAATAGAGTTTAAGTGAATTAGTATGTACAGACACTAGTTAAGAGGAAGAAGGGAAAGGAAGAAGGAAGATTTTAGTTAACCTGGAAGTCCAGGAGTGGCCGTCCCGGAAGAATATGTTTTTTATTTGATTTTTATTGAAATTGCTAATATAGAGGAGGATGGGTTATCCCAGACGCATTTAATTATGCACCTCTTCTAACTCGAGGCTGGCTAAATGCTTATTGGGGAAGGCCACAAATAAACCAACCAACCTTGACATAACCTCAATATAGAGTTTCTCATAGGTAAACAAAAACAATACCTATCTTTTGATATCACTTTTAAATATGTTTGAAATTCAAATTCGAAATTATTATAATAGGAATAAAGTAGTTTCAACTTAACAACTTGTAATATAGGTATTATATTTCATCCATTGATTTAGATGTTATGGACAAAAGTTATAAGCTGTGAAAGTTATTTATTGTAGATTTAACAAAAAAAAACATACTGTAAATTCAACCTTTTATAGGCTAATATTACAGAGAGAGTTTTACGATTGTTAAATTGCAGATAAATTTATTAGAAGTTATCTGAAACATTCAGTTTAAAATAATAAAATAAAAAAATAATGAACATAGGATTATATAATTACATTCAAATTTGTTTCTTTGAAAGTCTTAAACTTACAAGTTTACAACACTCTTAAAATACTTCATAACTGTTATTAAGTAGTAGAGACGTCCTTGGTAATAGGTCTCCAAAAATTTTAATAGAATGATTTGATGGATTATTAGTTATAATTTTTTGGGTTTCTATGTTTACAGTTCTACAGACTAGACTTAGCTTTTTCGCTCGTTTTTGTTATACAGTTATTTATATATCCTCTTTAGGATTTTTTTGAAAGAAAATCCGTTCCGATAATTCATACATACTATCTGTATAACCTAGTTTGGATATTCAATTCATACATATGGTCTCCGATGGGTTTTAGTTACGGATCTCAGAGACCATCTGATTTTGAGACATGGTATAAGTGCAACAAAATTAGTAGTTGATGATTCGATGGTTCCAGATAGGAGACGCCATTTTGAGATTTAATTGGAATGCCAATTTATGATATTTGAATGCAATACATAATAGGACGAAATATGATGAGTCATTTTTTTAACAAATGTTTCTACCTAGGACAATGGAGATTTTTTCTGACCTACTTTGTTTATTTATTTGGACAGTACATTTTATTATTAGATGAGTGGAAGTACCACTGAGTAATATTACTCGTATCGTTGTTCACAATAGTTTTCTGGTAGACATCACAATATGGTTAGGAATTCAAAACTAATTTAAATGTCTGGCGACGTTTAAATATTTATATTTTTAATAATATTTAAACAGCCCACCCAAATATATGAAAAGTATCCAGTTCAAGTGTAAGCAAATTATATATGTTATATTGGTATTTACTAGGTGTATATTATATGCTGAGTGATAAATCAAATTAGTAAATCGAATTGACTTCAAAAGGTAGAAAAGTTTATCGAATATCTACAAGGTAAAAAAAAAAACAAAGGTGTTGGCTTGACCGGTGAGAGTATCAAAAAAAAGGAAAGAAAAAGAGATAACTAATATAGACTTTGAAATGCCAAATATAAAACTTTTTTATTAAAATTAGCAACTGTACAAGTGGTCAAAGTTGATAAGATAATGATTTTTTAAAAATATATAACGATAACTGTTTTCACCTATTTCTAAATGTTCGTGGGGTTTTCTCTCCTCACTTAATGGTATTCTGGTATTTTTAACCGACTTCCAAAAATCAATTCATTGAACCTTTTTTTATGTATGCCCTGCGATTATTCAAAAACGGCTTGGGCAATTTTGACGATTTAAACTGCATTATATTAAGGAACATTACATAAAGGTCTATAACATGAGATTTACGGTTTTCGAGAAAATCAGAAAAAAAGTAAATAAGGGAATTTCAGCGATTATCACTGAATCTTCACTGTTCTCTAAGAGTGCTCACGCAATTTGAATATTATAAATTGTATTATACAAAGATATTTTCCAGCTTGATTCAGTACATTTTTCTATAACGAAAAACATATTTTTTCTGAAAATCGGCAAAATATATGCAAAAAAACTGTAAACATCATGGTAAATGTCAAATTTTTATCATAAATATCTAGTTTCAATGTCATTAAGATATGCCATGAAAGTATATCGTACAGGGTGTTTTTAATGGTTTTCAATTTGATGCATTTGAAAGTCAGTTTCTGTTAGAGACGAAGTTATATTCGCGTGAAATGGCAGAAAATATTCCGTTAGTTTATCGAAACGAAAATTTGTTAGATATTTCGGCGAACTCTTCTATATGGTATACGGTTGTAGGTATGTACGTGCGTGCATGTGATATTAGGTGGTACATAAGCCGTTGTATACATAGGATGGTCGGAATTGAATTAGTTATACAGGGTGTTTCTAAAAATATTGTATTGGCACATAAGTACTTGCTTATACAAGGTGGATGAAATAAGAGTGGAGCAAAACTAGAGTCAAACAGAACGGATATTTGCAGAAAAATAATTACAGTTATACACAAGAGTTTAAAAATTGTCAGAAGTAGTTGAATATACAGGATGGTTGAAATATAAGTTGGGGTAGAATTACATTTATACAGGGCGGTTTAAAAAAGTTATATACGAGTAGTTTGGAATATAAGTAGTTGCTTATACAAGGTGTTTGAAGTAAGAGTAAAATTATTGTTTTTTAGGTGTATCAAAAATTTGTTATATAAGAAATCGAAAATATAGACAAAGAATACAAATTAAAGAGGGAGAAAGAGAAAGGAAGTAAAAGAGAGAGATAAGAATAGGCTAAAATTTTCAATTGAATTATACCTTAAATCAGATAAAAAAGAAGACATGTCTGAAAATAGTGACTGATTGCACATGGTTTCTAAAAGGTTTTTATTTTAAGTCAGCTGAAGTCGGTTCTTTAAATATAAATTATTATGATCTGTTGTGATTTCTACGCGTTTATAGAAAGATTATGTCGAAAATACCATATTTAGAAACTTCTAGAAAAAAACGCAATACAAAACAAAACATTCGTTAATAGAAAGCCATGTGACCCAAACATTTTAAGAAGAGAACTCAATAAAAGCTCTGTTTAGGCAAATATAACGCTACAGTAATACTAAGCAGAAATAATTACAATACCAAGAACATAACATAAGAAACATCACACAACAAAAAATATAAAAATCTGCCAAGGACATTATTACAAGTCATACACAAGAAATTAATCCCTTAGAATAAAAGTGTTTATCACCTCAATACAGTAAACCAACAACAACATTTATATACCGTTCCAAAAACACACATAAGACCAATGAGACCCATTATAAGCTGAATAAGCGCACACTTAAAAACATCAAAATTCAAATTTACTGAAAAACAGAAATGATTATTTAACGAAAATTAAAGGATATTGTTATGACCATGACTTCTTTTACCATCTCTATTTAGTAATATATTGATGAAACAGACTAAGAAAACAACTATAGGGAATGATACTGAAAAACAAAAGTATGGTGGAGATACATATAATGTTGATGATGTTTTGGTGGTTTGGGAATATAGTGTTCAAGACCTGCACACATATGGAATACATTAGTAGTCAAGAACCATCAACAAAATTCTTAATCGTGATGTACTAGCAGATAGATCTAATAACACCACAAATACACTATCCCTAAGAGATATTGAAACAAATTTTGAATGTGAATGAAGAAGGTATTGAGGAATTCTTCTTATTGGACTAGTATAATAGCGGAACCCTCAGTATCAAATGATCGAAAAACCAGATAAACTGTCATTGTACAATTTAGTTGACAAACACAATAAGTGGTGAATCTCATCGAATATCCAATACATAAAGCATGACAACAACAATACACGAATTATACACTATATAATTTTTTTTAATTCTATTACACTTTGTTTCTATTACAAATTTTAAATACTGATCGACTACATTCTACTCTATGATCAAACGCTAGTAGTATCTTTGACATACCAGGAAAAATTCCAAAATTATAAGTTTACCTTTTCCCTGGATTTCCATTTCAATTTGAGATGAAGAAAAAATGGATTGTATCAGTTCAACATCATGGGTAAATAAATTTCATTTCCAACGTTTTAGTCATTATTGAATACATAAAATTTAACTTAATTATTGTTCTATTAACAAAGTTCAATATTTATCAACCAACTTTTTAATTAGAGTTCTGAAGCAAGTCCTGACCATGAAACAAATTCTATGATATGTAGTGGTGGTGGAAAAATTTAATAACGCTCATAACAAAAGTTAAATTCCATCTCAACTCTGTTTGCTTCAATATACAATATAAAAAAAGCAGAATCTTCATGCTGATTCACGGGCTGAAAAATTAAGTTTACAAAAAAAAAATTACTTCTTCAGCAGGTAATGACGCTGCAGTTAAAGTTAACAATACTAGTAAATAAAGAAAAGAAAAACAAATTAACTTTATTGGTTATATACAATTTATTCATATATTTCAATGAAGATGGATTAAGAGAAAAATGTTGAAAATTCAAAAAGTTTTGGATGTAAAACATGAGGTTAGTTACTTTGAAAGAATAATATTTACATGATTAACTTTTTTGATTCCAAGGATTATACAAATTTATTTTTGTTAACAGAACAACAATTATGATAAATTTTATGTATCTAGTAATGATTATAAATTTAGAAATTAAATTTAATTACTCTTGACGTTAGTTGATAAATATTAAACCTTATTTTTAACCGACTTAGTTCCGGGGGATCCCGAGGTGGTCAATAATATATCTTGTACCATTTTTTAGAAAATCGGGGAAAACTTTTAACGGCATTTTTATACAGTAAGCTTTGATGGAGTTGCTGGTATTAACTGTTCGGAACTTGGGGTAAATTGTAAATAAGATAAATTATTCAAAATAAATGTCAGTTAATACGTATATAGAGTGTGTATTCATAAATGAAACGATTTCTTTTTATTAATAATTTTAAGAGAAAATGTTATTCTTCACAAACAGATTTACATGGTCTAAAACATAAACAGTAGTCCATGTCACTTTTTTAACTGTAGACAAGGTTTGTCATTCAAGGAATTTGGAAAAAAAATTAAAGTATCTTCATTTCTGTTAAGATCTAAAATTGTTATCAAATAGAATTAATTAGAATTAAAAACTGCATCTACTTATGCCATTGCACTAAAAATTGTATTTTTGTAACTTTTCCAACTATATACCAGGTTTCAAAATATATATTAATCAATTTTGTTTAGAAGTGAGGTAACTTTATTTTTTTATAATATCTCAAATTATAATCAAGCAAAGTTTATTAGAATTAAAAATTACACCTCCAATTGCGTTGTATTATTAAAAATCCTAATAATTTGAAAGTTGTTCAAAAGGAGATTCTAAGTTAGTTTCTATATACCGTGTATTATATAGTTAAGTTGAGTTCAAACGGAAAATGTTTTTGTGAATATTATTTAGAGATAAAAATATTTGCATGGTCGGAAACATATACTGTAATCATTACATGTCATTTTTTCAACTGTATACGAAGTTTGTCAGCAAATATGAATTTTACTTAAAAGTAAACTGCCTTTATTTTTCATAATATTTAAAAATCCTATCAAACAGGGCTAACTAGAATTATAAAATGCATCTAATTACGCCACATCACCAAAAATTGTATAATAGATCTTCATGTCACTTTTCCAAATTGTGTACTAGGTTTGATAAAGAATGAAATTTTTGTTTCAGCTAAGTACCTTTATTTTTAATAACTCAAATTTTTATAAGACAAAACTAATTATAACTAAAAACTACGTCCTATTATCTTACATCAATTAAAATTGTATATAAGATTAAGCGGAGGGGAGACTACTAAATGAATGTCACTATAATTAATAGACATAAAGAATGGTGATACTCTGATCGTCTACAATATAGTGGATCCACCTAAGTTAGAATGATATACAAAATTTTCTAAATACACACATATATATACCTACAAAACAAGTAATTCTATTCAACAGTAAACCAGGTTGATCAAGCTCATAAATGAAAGTAAAATACCTTATTTGAAGACGCGAGATGTAAGACCGACATCTAGGATTTTCGCGTCTTCAAATTTAACGAAATGTATCAAATACATAAAGAAGTGTTCGTGAGGACATTCAATTGTGGCAAGCGCAACTGATGAAGGTTCCCTTACCAGAAACAATATATGTTATATATAATGTATATTGTCTTGCGTACAAAGAAATGACACCTCGAAGAGAGTATAAAATACTTTATGTTAATTAGATTTGAAAACTGCATCCAATTAAGCTATTGCATCAATAAAATTGTAAAATTAACCGATTTCAAAGAGAAGGAGGTTCTCAATTCGTCTGTATCTATGTTTTTTTATGTTTATTGGCCGATTACTGGCAAACGGCTCAATGAATTTCGACCGTATATACTGGATCCTGATCCGGGGATCGCGAAGTGGTCCCATATTTTTTCATTAACATAGCTTGGACCGTTACTTCGAAAATTTGTAAAAACTATTTTATAACTATTCTCCTATACTCTATGCCTTGGTGGTGTCGCCGGTATTGCAAATATGGAAAAATCACTAAAAATTGCAAAATAAATAAATTAAAAAAAAAACAAAAACCGTCTTCAAAATAATTTTTGCTAGAACTATTAAATACTTTTTCTGAAGTCGGTGCCAATTTGAACAGCGTAGTTGCGAAGTACCTACTACTATCAATGTACTTCCCAAAATAGTTTTACTTTAACCTAACATCGACTTCATAAAAAGTATTTAATTTTTGTAGCAAAAATTATTTCATGCTTTTTAGTTAATTTTCTTTTGAAGTCGGTTTTTGTTCTTTTTATGTAATTATTGTTAATAGAACACAATTAAGGTACATTTTATATATTCACTAATTACTAAAAACAGTGGAATTTCAATTTATTTATCCATGATGTCGAACTGCTGCAATCTATTTTTTGCTCATTTCTAATTCTTCATCTCTAATTGATATAGTGTGTTTTTACAATGAACTAACTACACAGCATTTTCGGTTGATGTTTTTCTTTCCATTTTATGAAATAATTAATCTTCATTGTAATAAATTGCCAACATAAATTAGGGCTTTGACAGAACCAGAGTTCCAAAAATAACACATAGATTCTAAAAAAAACACATTTTTTCAAGGGGTCTTTTTTCATCTCTCTTAACAGATTATGCAAGAAAATCTCGTACCCGAATGCATTTGTTTCAAATTATTGATTCCGTGACCTATTAACAAGTTAATGACTCAGCAAACACAGCCCGTAGTTGTATTTTAATTAAATTAAAATTATGGACAGGGTGTACCCAGTTTTTGATTTAGGGAGGGGCAAATCACAAAAAAAAATTGTTCTAGAGAGGGGAAAATCAGGAAAAAATTGTCCCCTTACTAGCTATTCGAGGCTTTACATTCTTTGAATAAAGCTAGGTTTAATTTTGAGCAGTCGTTAATCTTTTGTTTATGGTTTCTTTTACAAACTAAAATTCTCTGTAAGGTTCATTTATACCAAATGTGGTGTAAACGCATTTTTTTGTTATAAGCTCATATTTCGTTATACGTGGATGTTGTTTCTAAGGTAAAGATACTGTTAACGCCAAGTGTTTTTTTTCTGAAAAATCAAAACCATTGTTACCATGTAAAAAGATATATGTACATAAGGGCACAATGTTAATATGCATCAGAACAGCGAATTATACTCCTATAGAGTGAATAATTTTGTTGCCCCCCCTTGTTCCTCTTAGCTTTGGAATGGAGAAAGATATCGATTCCGAATAAAAACCATGTAAAATGTCAATCAAATTTTTAATATTAAACTGTTACATTACCCAGAGACAACTGGGCACTATCAACATTTTTCTTTCAAATGGAAAGGGTAGTCTTATAACGCTTTATTTGAAAGATATTTTTATTTCATACGCATTTTTTTGATAAAATCTGATGAGTATTTATCGGGTTAAATTTTACTTATGTCTTATGATGAAAACTAACTTGCAATTTAAATTTATGTTTTAATTGCTCAAAATTTTGACCTTGTACCTCGTGATAATAAGCTAGCATTTCCTGGAATTCAACTCTCATATTTACAAATATTTCTAACGGGATATAAGTACAAAATTCACTTATTATGTTTTAATGTAGTCCAGTTGTGTAACGTACGGCTTTGAATTCAAATATTCTCAAAAATCGAGAGCCTTCACATCTGGTGAACGAGCTGACCATTTAATAATCCATGGATTATAATAAGGTTCGTTCAGCAAATCTTGAACTGATCAGAAATAAAATAATGGGCCGTCACTCCAACTTGTTTAAATACGACTACCATATTAAATTTGTCAGGATTGACATTCACTATTTGTTCACTTATTGTATCGAATGGGTTTATTTTGTGTGTATTTGAATGTTCTATCTGTTTATCAAAATGAATAGTTGTCACTAAAAATAGACTGTATGCATAACGAATCATGCATTAGACGGGCAGTCATTCGATCGCGAAATTGCATTTTTCTGCCAGTGCAGAATATTAAGTTTGTAGCGATGTAACTTTAAAAAAATTGTTATATTTTACCCACAAATGATATGGCATCAATCAACATAGTGCTCTCTGAAATTTGAATGAGAATAGAGAAAATGAAAACTACGAAATGAAAATTGAAAATAGAGCCTGTAGAAATGGTTTAACCAGGCAACTGTACCAAACACACGTAAATCCGAAAATAAAGTAACTTAAAACCCTGTCTAAACTCAAACAAAAAGTAATGCTTCTAAAGTAGTATATCTTAGATAACTGTGATTTTTTTTATTTCTAGTACTTTATTTATTATTTAACATGATTTTTTTTATCAGAAAATTATAAATGTGATAAATTTGATAGTATTTTACCGTCGACATTGAAATTAAACCATAAGCATCCATTGATCATGAATAACTTACAGAAATATAACCAATATGTCAGTACCGTGGCATGTCTGATTTTCGTTTTTGAAACTAAATGTAAAAATTTCTTTAAAGTCGTCTTATAATCTAAAGTTAAGCTTTTATAACTAAATGCCATTGTATTTATCAAATTAGGCTGCAATTATACACCAATAGTGATTGGTAAAAACGAATAATAGATTTAACTAATAAACTTTGTTTTATTCTAAGACAACTATAAAAATTATTTTAATTCTACTGTTAATAAATTTTAAAGATTATTAAAATCAAGAAAGAAGATGCTGTAAATGTCTCTGTATGATTATCAAAGTGCTATAATTTATCATTTGTTTGATTATTTGAAGAATTTAAAGAGATTTATTAGGCAAGTATCTTAAACATTTAATTTTCGTGTCAGTACCGTGGCCGTGAAATTTCTAATTTTTGTTCTAGTTTTTTTTCTATTGAAGTTGTAGTAGAACTACGTTACAGGCCAAATTTTGAGCATAATAAAAGACCGACAGCACCCAGAACACAAATTCTAAAGAATTTTCGATTTAAAAAAATGCTGATTTGTTAAAATCGCAGTTATCTAAGAATCACTCATGTATGTAAGCAATGCAGGATTTTTAAAATTGGCACCGACTTTAAAAAATATATTAATCAGGTAGGGAATTAACTTATTCAGAATAAGCACCTTTTATTGTTCCCATTATTTAGTTTTTAAATAGACACCTAACAACAGTGAATGTGATATTTACTGTATATCATTAAGATACTATATAAAGATGAGTTTACCTTTTGAACATTTTTGAAGATGTAAAAAAATTCACAAGTTTTTGAACTTGTGAACGCAACTATTTGAAGATTTCAATTTTCCCACGTGGTATGCTGAGAGAATGGCCTCAACAATTATTATTAAAGTAAATATTTGTTATCGACCAGGAGGCCAAACTTTTCGCATTCGTCTTTGTGAAACGAAATTATATTCTTTATGGTGTTTTTTAAATAACTAAATAGAAATGACAAATTGTTATTTAAACAAGTAGTTTACGGGTGACACAATAAACTTTACAATCAGAAAAAGTAAACAAGCTGCTTAACAAGATTATTATGGATTTTGTTACGGAATGCTACTGAAAATATGGAGTGATTGATTACAAATAATAACTTACCGCTTACCATCTGCTAATTCAAATAAAAGCAATTGACAATAAAATTGTTATGCCCAAAACAATACGCTAACCGATAACCGTGCAATTTTACATACTTCAGAATCCATTTGTCAGTTTTGTGGTTTATTTGAATCAATAAACTGTTTAATCCTTTTATATGAATCTAAATTAAATTTGTCCTGTTGACTGTTATTTCAGTATTTATTTCCATTCGTTTACTTTCCGGCTCAACGATAGCTTGCAATAATTATATTAAATAATCAATAATTAAACACCTACAAAAAAATTATTAATATTAAAAATTATGATATCACATTAAAAAAATTTGGTAAAGTGCGAGTTGGACTCGTATATTAAGGGTTCCGTACCACCTTCAAGATTTTAATATTCCAATTTCAGACAAGCAGGGAATGAGTGCATTTTCTTATATTTATCCTAATATCTTTTAAAGGAAGCACTTTAAATTTATAAAAAATATTCATTTTCATTTTCCCCACATAGACTTTTTATTTTATCTGCGTCAGGGTTCGCTTGATTTTTATAAGAATACATATGTATTTAATTTGGCCCCCAAAAATTAAATTAGAATTTTATTTTTAACCGGCTATCATTTCGTCTCGTTTTTTTTTTGTATGTAACCGTTTTGGATGAATATGGTCTTGTTTAATAGAGTATATATCCGGATTGGTGAAACTTCAAATCTTGGAAAAGAATTCTATTGGTAAAGCCATGAAATTTGTGAATGAACACATGCGTGTATGGAAATCGACCAATATCCCTAACATTCTGGTCGATTTTTCGAAAACTCTTTATGGATGTGTATAGTTTTTTAACGTGTAATCTATTAAGGAAAATCCCTAGGTGATCTCATATACTTTTCTGCGACGTGCAACTTGCAGTTTTGAAGAAAATCGCCGAAAATTCCAAAATTCTTATCAAAAATTTCATCCAAATGACATAAGGGACATTTCCTCATAAATATTTTAATTCCAACGTAATAGTGCGGGAATTTTAGGCACTGGAAGTTTTAATTGCGAATTTGAAATTTTTCTTTGTCCATCTCAAGCATATAGGTACTAAAGCATAGTATTTTCGGTTCCTTAAATCAATAAGTACCAAGCTCGATTTGTTTGTATACCATACAAATACCTATTTAAATGCAAAAATTTTTCTATTTTGCGAAGACGGTGCTTTTGGTTGTCACATTCTCCCGGCCTAATAGAAAATTCAGTGACAACACATGTCAAACTCTAAGATGCTAATTGGTGCGTTTATACACAGGGTGTTTAGTTATAGCAAACAAAATCACAAAATAAAGTGATAGAAAGAGTTGCATTTATATGATGATTGAAATATAGGACGAAGAATGGTTGGAAAATAGGGTGGAGTGGACGTTTGGTGGTATAAATATGTTGAAAAAAATGTGTAATTAAAATTATATAGAGTAATTAAAAAACTGTTATATGATGTGGACGGAAACAAATCATATAAAGGATGGTTGAAATATATGCTGGAGTTAAATTATATTTATACATTGTGATTAAAAACTATTTATTTTATAGCCCATAAGAAGTTGCATAAAGTGTGGAGAGGAATTAATGTTACACAGGGCGATAATGTAAAATGTTAAAAATGAAATAATTTATTGGGCAGCCCACAAGGAGTTATATACTATGGTTGAAATATAGGACGAATTTGACTCCGTAAATATGGCATGGATTCTACTTCGTCCTATAGTTTACAGAAGACAACTAACAAATTTATGCTTGTCCATGGACAGTCGTATGTACAGGATGATTGGTATATAGGGCGGAGTGGAATTATCTATAGTTGTACAGAGTTGTCAAAAAAAGTTGAAAAAAGGTTACATGGCGTGATCCATAAGGCATAAATATATTTTGGGGTTATTAAGTCAACGCGTACTAGTAAATTTTGTTGGTAAACATTTACCTGTTAATTTAAATGAAAATGTATCAATGTGTAATGTTGAGGCTTTCGATGTCACCTGGTTCTATCTATTAAGGTTATACATACAAAATAAAGAATGAAAACTACCTGAGTTCAGAAAAACTAAAAAGTTGAAAAAAAAACATTTAAAAAAATATATAACCGACTTCCACATATAACTAAAAAGCTAAAAATAATTATAACAAAATACAACTCTGGCAAATAAATAACACCTACCCAGGAAGTAAAAAATGTAAACAATAAAAGGTGCTCATTCTGTACAAATTAATTACCTACCAATCTAATATATTTTTGAAGTCGGTGCCAAGCAACTATCAAGTTTGATGAAGTGGTAGATAAGTACGCAATGAAGGATTTTATACTTGCTTGGCACCGACTTCAAAAATATACTAGATTGGTAGATAATTAATTTGTACAGAATGAGCACCTTTTAATGTTTATATTTTTTACTTCCTGGGTAGGTACCTAACAACATTGAATGTGTGAATATTTGCTAGAGTTGTATTTTGTTATAATAATTTTTAGCTTTTTAGTTATAGGTGGAAGTCGGTTATATATATTTTTTAATGTTTTATACTAATAAACTTCCAGTGAAGCCTTTTATAATCTACCTTCTGAATTTTAAGGTTCTATAGATTGGAAGATGCAAATGATTTAAAAATATGATATTTTTGTAATTCATATAATGAGGATTTTATCTGATATATTATGCGTTTGAAAATTGAATTTTTATTTTCCATTTAATTATATAATTTGTCCCTAAAATTACTATAGGGGTTTTCTAATATTTAAAAAAAAAAATTAAGTGAGCCCCAGTAACCCTAATTATTTTCAAAATTTTAGGTAGTACGGTTTCGGAAATAAACATATATGTCTTGTAAACAATTAATTTAAAAAATATGAAAAATATATATTTGTATTCCTCATAACGAGCCATTTCATTTGATGCATTGCATGATGCGTTAAAAAATATTTTTTTATTTTCCGTTTAATACTATAATTTGGCCCCCAATATTAATATTAGGGATTACTTCGTATTTTTCCTGTAAACAAAAAAAGTTAGGTCTTATAGTTTGGGGAATAAAGGGGGGAATGAGTAATTTTTTTAAATATATTTTTAAATATTCATTTGAAAGAAATTAAAAAGATATATTTGTATTCGTCATAATGAGCCCTGTGATTTGATATATTACATGATCCGTTAGAAAAAAGTTAATTTTTTTATTTTTCATTTAATTTTGTCATTTGCCCCCCAAAATCAATATTATGGGATTTCTTCTTATTTTTCAATAAAGTTCACCTCTATTTTTTTTCAAATGTACTGCGTCTTATAGTTTCGGAGATAAGGGGGTAATGGGTAAATTTTTAAATATTTTTGTTAATATCTTTTAAATAATTTATTTTAAAAATATTTAAAAAAATAATTTGTATTCGTTATAATGAGCCCTTTGATTTGATATATTACTTGATCCGTTAGAAACAATTATAATTTTTTATTCTCCATTTAATTCTACAATTTGCCCCCCAAAATAAATATTTGGGGTTTCTCCTGATTTTTCCAGTAAAGTTCAGGTGAGGCGCTATACCTTTATTTTTTTTTAATTTTACAGCTTATGGTTTCGGTGATAAGGGGGGGTAGGAATGGGTAAATTTTTTATAAATTTGTTAATATATTTTAATTAATTTATTTTAAAAATGGGAAAAAAATATATTTGTTTTCGTCATAATGAGCCCTTTCATTTGATATATAACATGATGCGTTAGAAACTATTTTAGTTTTATATTTTCCATTTAATTCTGTAATTTGCCCACCAAAATTAAAAATAGAGGTTTCTCCTTATTTTTCCAGTAAACTACAGGTCAGACCCTATACCTCTAATTTTTTTCAAAACTATACGTTTTATAGTTTCGGAGATAAGAGGGTGGGGGATGGGAATATTTTGGTATATTTTCCTTAATATATTTTTAACTAATTTTCTTTTAATATGAAAAAATATATTTGTGTTCTTCAGAATGGGACCTTTCATTTGATGTATTACGTAATACGCTTGAAAAAATTTTTATTTTTAAATTTTTTATTTAATTCTATAATTTGCCCCACAAAGTGAATATTAATGGTTTCTCCTTATTTTTCCTGTAAAGTTGGGACAACGTTCTATATTTCTTATTTTGTTTAAAATTTTAGGCTCAGTAGTTTCGGTGATCAGAGGAGGGGAACGGTCAGTTTTTTTAGTTTTTTCACCCAGAAGTACCCCTAAAATCAAAATTTCTTTTTTTACGATATGTACTCCTGATCGGGTCACCAAACTATACATTGATAGCAAATTTCAACCTCTTGCGTCCAGTGGTTTATGAGAAAATTGCTTTGATGTGACAGAGGCAGAAATCTTGAGTGATATTATAAGGGTATCAGTATATTGTATATACGGAACCCTGAAAAGGCTATGTGAAAAATACTTTTTGAAAAAAAATACTGAGAGTAAAATTAATTTAGTTATTAGTCACTATACGTGCATTTGTTTACCTGATGTATTGTAATGTCTCTCTCTATATATTTTTGGGATAACTGAATCTGAATAGGTGGTCGATTCAATTTCACTTTAGGTCAGTTCAGGACAAATTAATGGTTTTTAGGGTTGGTTCATCTGAATGTGGAGATCAATTCAGCCGATCAGATAGGGGAAAAGGAGGTAGAGTGAATCACTTTCTTTAAAACTTTCGGAAATAGTAAATATACCATTTTGGCAAAATAAACAATAGCTTTTTAAATGGGTACTGATCTCCTGTACCGCGTGTATCGTAGCGGGGCATAGTGGGCTGATGAACTGTATTAAATACAGTATATGTTTATTTAATTCTCCCCTTTAATTAATAATATCTCACTCATCTTTTTATCCTTGATAAACTTCTACCAGTCTTTGGTTTATTGTGTTAAAATCACAAAATTACTTAGTTTTGTTATAAAAAAAACTTAACTAATACACATAATAACAGAAAAAAAAAGTAATCTTCTAACTTTCGATTACATCTATGAGGTAGCAATAAATCAATCTGATTCACAAAATGTTAGGTATTCCAATTTGTTCCTACTATCAAATAACATAAACACATTTTCCATAACCGAAAAGTGAATAATAATACCCAACGCAGACTCTAACCAGAAAGATCGAGTTTGATTTTCTATATCTTTTTTTGTCGTTTATGTCCACCAATAGTCGGCTAGAGTCAAATCAATATTGTATGTCCAAAAGATGGTGAAGCATTATCTGGAACATAGAGTAATCTATACTCAATCTTACTTTTTGATTTTAGTAGCTAATATCATGTTCCTACACTAAGAAAAAATTATCTTCTTTGAGAGTAGTGTCAAGAGGAAGAAAGTTGCCTGGATTTGTTTCGTGTCTTTCTTCCTCTATCTTTTCGGAATATGTGCTCATATTGCTGACCAATCCACTTGTCTCAAATTCTGAAGTTTTTCATAGTTTTTCACCTCTCTGTCGCTGTATTGGCATTTTTCCAGGTCTCTTAATACGCTTCTCTTGATTTGTTTTCTTCACTAGCCTCAAACAGCAAAACTTTTTTTTGATCTCTCTCTGATGTTGTTTTTTGTTTATTGCCGCATAATTATTTTTTCTATTCTTGAGTGTACCTACTTGTATAGCCATGATCGATTTACCTGTGCTATATGCTTCTCGCGTGGGAAATACATCAAGGGCGGAAAAGCATTACCGTCCCTTTTTAGGGTTCAGTATATACAATATACGGATACCCTTATAATATCACTCCGGATTTCTGCCTGTGTCATCACAGCCATTTTCTCCTAAACTACTGGACGGAAGGGGTTGAAATTCCGTATATACAATATACGGATACCCTAATAATATCACTCCGGAATTCTGCCTGTGTCATCACAGTCATTTTCTCCTAAACTACTGGACGGAAGAGGTTGAAATTTGGTATCAATGTATAGTTTGGTGACCCGATCAGGAGATACATATCGTAAAAGAAAATTTTGATATTAGGGTAACTTCTGGAGGGAAAAACTAAAAAAATTGACCGTTCTCCCCCCCCGATCTCCGAAACTACTGAGCCTAAAATTTTGAAAACAATAGGAAATATAGAACGTTGCCCGAACTTTACAGGAAAAATAAAGAGAAACCATTAATATTAATTTTGGGGGGCAAATTATAGAATGAAATAAAAATTTAAAAATAAAAAAAATTTCAAACGCATCATGTAATATATCAATGAAAGGTCTCATTCTGAGAAACACAAATATATTTTTTTCATATTAAAAAAAATTATTTAAAAAGATATTAACGATAATATACCAAAATTTATACATTCCCCCCCTTTAGCTCCGAAACTATAAAACGTAAAGTTTTGAAAAAAAAACAGATTTATAGGTTCTGACCTGAAGTTTACTGGAAAAATAAGGAGAAACCTCCAATTTTAATTTTGGGGGGGCAAATTACAGAATTAAATGGAAAATAAAAAATTGTTTCTAACCCATCATGTTATATATCAAATGAAAGGGCTCATTACGGCGAAAACAAATATATTTTTTTCATATTTTTAAAATAAATTAATTAAGTTATTAACAAAAATATAAAAAAAAATTACCCATTCCCCCCACTTAATTTTGAAAATAAATGGAGGTATAGCCCCTCACCTGAACTCTACTGGAAAAATAAGAAGAAAACCCTAATATTTATTTTGAATAACAGATTTAATAATTTATAATTTAAACTTTGACCTATTTTGCCCTTTTTCTTCCAATCTACAGAGCCTCAAAACTCAGACAGTAGATTATAAAAGGCATCTCTGAAAGTTTATTAGTAAAATAAAACACCAAATTAGAAAATTAAATACATATGTATTGCGATAAAAATCAAGCGAATCGTACTAAAGCAGATATAATGAAAAGTCTATGTGTGGAAAATCAAAGTGTATAATTTTTATAAATTTGAAACGCTTTCTTTAAAAGATATAAGGGTAAATATAAGAAAATGCACTCATTCCCTGCTTGTCTGAAACTGGAATATTAGAATCTTGAAGGTGATACGCAACCCTAAGTATGCGAATCCAACTCGCACTTGACCAAATTATTTACTCTTCGTGACCATATTCACTTGCTTTTGCCCTCTAACACTTTACTCGATATTTGAACCATAACTACATTAGTCTCATCCAAATTATAAATTCTTGCAGCACCCACACATGATTGATTCCTCAAAATCACTTTTTCACAAAAACTGTTCACTTTGGTTTCATTATATCCAGTAGCCCTACTGAGAATACAATCCATAGGTGTTTGGAAACACAAAATTGAGGGGGTTATTCTAAAGCCATATTGGCAGCATACTGCAGTCAACTGTGTGTCATACAATTTTTGTAATTCTATTGTAGTTAGACGATAGAAATTTTGACTACATGTGATAATCATCTTGACTAGTGAATTTTTCTATTAGTCAACTGTTACCACCATTCCTTCCTAGAACTTCCCTTGGATTTCCATCGTCAGGAAATGGTTGATCTCACAACGTTTCAATAGCTTTGTACCTGCTATCGTTATCATTCACCTGATGACTAAGTCCAAGGAAACTTCGTCAAACGAGTTACAAAGTTTACCAGCTTCAGACTAACCATGTTTTCAGTTATGTTTTTAACATAATTTTGCAGAATCTGATGCCGAATTTTTTTTAAATGGCTTATTTCCGTGATTTTATTACCATGTAAAAAAAGATGAATAGCACTCGTAATCTGTTCTCCACTAAAGAGGCCATTATTGGGTTTTCTTTTTCTATAGCGAACCATATCCTTAGTCAGATACAATGGCACAATGGATTGCAGTTCACTGTGCCCCATCGAGAAACGTTCGCTGTTACCCACTGCACCATATGTGAAAGTCTAACCCATTTCTGTAATTAGTAGGTTGTCATTTATGTAGTGTACGAATATATCAACAATTTTAGAAAGTTTGTTCTTATGGGTAAGCGCAATGACATCTAGCGTGATTACTGAAAGCAAGTTTTAGGTGGTACATTCTATCATTTCCTATGTGTGCGTAGTTTACATACTATTACTTAAATCAGAGTACGCAAGCATTTTAGTCGAGTAGCGAGATATGTAGTAAGTATCGTAATCAGTACTCCCCGGTTAGGACTTGTTTAGACGATGAACTAGTAAGCAGGGAAGCATCAAATTAAATAGAAAACATTCCATAGTTACAAACTCTCAACTAAATTACTTCATACATGTTTAGTTACTAAGTTACTCGCCACTTGAGTAAAATACTAGGCTTAAAAGATATAAGTGTTGATCTCCTGTATACCCCCACGATGTCTTTATTCAGTCATATTTTGTATCACGGATTATGTCTCTAGTGGAATTACAAATTTTAACTAATTTCCTGCATTTTAAATGTCTTTAATTTTAAATTATACTTCCTACAATTTTAATACCTCAATTCTTTCAAAGATTGAAACTAATAATGATAACTATACTGCAAACAAGCATTTGAGACAAAACATGGTAAGAATTTTCCTTAATACTAGACCACACATCTTTAGCCATTTGATTAAAAATAGTTTAGCACTAACGGTGGAGAAATCAATCACTTTGTGAAAATAGTGATAAGAAATGTTCCAATAAATGTAAATGATGCTGGAACACATTGGATAATTCAGAGTAAAATATTTTTTACCTACGAACAGGGTTTTAATAGAAAATTTCGGACGGCTGGCTATATAAACTTTAGTAAATGGAAAAAGGGTCATGACCACGACTAATAAATAAAAATAGAATTGCAATTTGAAGTATTATTTGCGTAACTTCATATAAAAACATATGTCCAAATGATAAAACCATTTTGAACAGTGCGGAAAATGTGTCTCTCCATTCTGTTTAAAAAAGCATGCGAAATGTTCTCTCATTATGAGAAAACCGTTTGGTATCGACCAAGTGTATATGAATTTTTCATACACAAACTGCGAAAATACACATCCAATGAGGAAACGCCGCAATATAAAAATAAAAGTTCGTGTGGGATGGTATTTTTTGTATGTTTGTTGTCATTTTCCTCATGAAATTAGATCAGAACCTGCAATAATACATTAAATATAGTATATATTTGGAGAGATGTTGAATAATTTATAAGTACTGTTGTTATTTAAAAATAACACAAAATTTAGTTTCACCTTCCTCTGCAATACGCTGCTTTTGTCGATGGTCTATGATGAGCTAGGTGAAACGAATTTCCGAGTTTCCTACTTTCTAATAAGATAAAGAGTTTGCACCGCAGTTAGAAAAAAAAATGGATTTATTAACGGGTATTGTATATTTTCCAAATTAATCTAAACTCTCATTGAAAAAGATGTGATACATTTTTTAAAAATAGTACCTTTTAAACAAAATGGTATGACTAAACTTTGCTGTGAGTGGGTAAACTTTTCTTGATATAAATATTCCGAGGGTGTAGCATAGGAATTGATACTCTCAAAGACACAAAATATTAATGTATTTTATATAAGGCATAACCAACTTTTGTAGAAATGGATAGGCAGCATGTATTATAAGTGCGTCATGTAAAAATTTCTAGAAAATTATCAGTAAAGAATGACTTTTTTAGTTATCCCTTTTTAACATCGTTACTATAAGATGTAAAGAAATAGTATTATCATTTAATAAATCAGACCCTTATAAACAATTTTAAATATTAGGACGTCTTGCAAAACTAAAGAGTGGTCTTTTACATAGCTTTAATTTGCTACAACGTGCATGAAGACCAAAAATGTTAGAGATTTTAAACTCTGACTAAGCATCATTGTGAATTATTTTACATTTTAGATAAATATAAACTGAAAATGATTGAGATGATTTAGTTTATAACAATTTTTGTATTAAATCTTGTATAACATGCCGAGAATTTAACTAATCTATTGACAATTCATATAAAATCATAAATTTTAGTTTTATAAATAGCCAACTCTATTTCTAATTTAGTTAACTTTAATATACGTTTTATTTTAGTTTGTATAATTTTTTGTTACATGAAGTGGGAGACTTTTCCTATCAGAATAAAGTAAATGCCACATGTTGTAAGTTAGACATATTATATACTATATAGATCAGGTTAAAGTAGTTTGATCAACTATAATAAGATTATACAAATATAAAATAAAATTTAATTATCCTGTTAATTAGAATTTCCTCACCTGAAACGAAGATTTGGAACTGCAACAAACTGTAGCTGGATAATTGCAATTTTATGGATTACCGTCTGTCTTTTACAGAACTTCGTCCTAATAAACTGCTTCATAAAATAAAAATAAATATAAAATTATTTTTTATTTGGTGGTGATGATTATGAAGTTCATCTTCATTTGACTTAATTGGTTCAATGCCCAAAACATTGATCTCTTCTCCATCTACCGAATCTACAAAAACCCCAGCCTATTGTTGGTATTTTAGTGCAACAGTGCATTACGTTTATAGCATTATTTTTGTCAACAGCTACCCATTTACACTTCATTCTTTTTTTTCTTGCAATCCTGCTGAAACCACGGGTGTTTTGACAATAACTTTTCCAAACCTAAATTTTCCTCATTTCATTTTGTGTGTTCATTGCCTTACTAAATTAACTCTGAATATACAAAAACACTCGATTCTGGTACTAATCGGCAGCTAATTTGATAGGACACAAATTTGAATATATATTTTTTTTCAATTATTCGAGTCAAATTAGCACTGATGTTACATTTACATTTAAAACTTGTAAAGTTAAAACTCTGTAGCTTTTCTTGTTTTTACATGCAATACAAGATTTTTTGAAAATAAGCTATGGTAATATCTATTGCATTGTGTAGAATTAAAAAATACTAAAAATTGGTCAAGAAATTTAAATTTGTTTATGAGGTAATTGGCCAAAATGCTATACAAGTGGAAATATATGAAAAAATATCGTTTTGGCATTTCATGTGATAAACATATTCTGCATGTCAAAATGTCAAACGTTTTTTCCATTATTTCGAATTTGGCAGCAATTACTATTTAAAGCAAAATTATTTATTGGTGTCGAAGTTCACTAATACAAAAATGCTCGGAAAATGATCAGCTCTTATAAACATTCTGTCTGGCTGTAATTAGAAGAAATCTTCTGCATCAAATATAAATTCCTACTATTTTCGAGAAAACCCGAATGTAGCATTTAGCGCCATTTTTGCATATGTATTTAAGTGGACTGTAATTTATATGAGGTGTTGATTCAAGTTATACTATTTGGGAGAACTTAAAATCTTATATTGCATAGAATGTTTCCAGTGTATAAATATGTAATGGTACAATTTACAATTATTAAGATAAATTAGGCAGACTTGCAGACTTACCAGAAAGGTAAAAGGGTGTATGTAAATACTATATGTAAATCCAGTATGTAGTTCCGTCCATAAAATGTGCACATATGTCACGGACCGTAAAAATTATATTTTCGAACTGTTCGGCATGAGAGACGATGGGAAAGTCTCGTTGATCCATTCAACGAGGAAGTATGTGGTTTTTTTCCAACATATAGTACAGGAAGGAATGAAAATAATAGGAATTTAAGGATATCAAACCTAATTCCAGCAAATAAATAAATAATACATTCAGTCTAATGCACTTGAATATCCAATTTATATAACCCGCAAAAAACTAAATAAATATTCATTAAATAAACAATGAAGACGAAACACCGAACATTTTCAAAATCTGCGGACATCATTCTCATAGAGTATTATTTCTAAATAATATCTTATAGCAGCATAGTTATAGTGGTAAAACTGAAAGGAAATAGATTTTTCAAATGTTATTTGATCGCAGTTTTTTATCCAAAACGTTCTAACATACAGCACATAGATCCACTTATTATACATATTGTCAAGAAACCATGTAAAAAAAATATATCTAGTCTCCATATTGCAAAAAAATC
Source organism: Octodonta nipae (assembly GCA_034190945.1). Classification (NCBI taxonomy): domain Eukaryota; kingdom Metazoa; phylum Arthropoda; class Insecta; order Coleoptera; family Chrysomelidae; genus Octodonta; species Octodonta nipae. Next base: position 38,007,086 of record CM067222.1, on the reverse strand, counting down.
ACTAAATTTACCTATTTCCTACCGAGAATGGTCGATTTTTCTGTCGCATGTACGTAAAGAATTTAAAAAACAATCCATTAGTATTATTATTCATTTAATGTTTGGTAAAAAAAACGGTAATTATATTGCATTATTAATAATTAACGTGACGACTGTAAAATTCATTAATGGTGCATTCATGCCATTCAATATAAATTACTGAGTTTTTTAGCCACTTCAGTGATATAGTGTTTTAGACATTTTAAATATTCCAATTTATAACCGACGGCGATTTTTTTTTTCAATATTTCACATATATTGAGTCGTCCACATAAAGATACGTTGATTCGATGTTAACAGAACAACATGCTGCTTTGTGATTGTTGAAACAAAAATCACATTATTAACTTTGTGTAAATACAAATGGTGGCTGTCAGTTCGTGTTAAGTAAATGGATATTGATTTCTTCCACGTATCCACAACGAAAAACAATTTAAATGTTATTCGTTTCAAATATAGGATTGACTTTCCACTGTGGAATGGAAAAGTCACTGACAGATGGGAGATATTACACTTTAAGCCAATCGAAAGAATTAAACAGTGAACAGTGTATGTTGACGCCTTATTTTAAAACTAACAGGTAGAAACTGAATGACAAATTTACTTTCAGTTATAGATTGTTAGAGTGCTGTCGGGAACAGCCAATATACCAAACTTTTACCTATATGATTTGGGATCATCATTTGATTTATGTTTTCTTCAGTCACACATAAAAACACAAAATTTGTTATAAGTATTACACAGGAAACATTAGTAACGTTATAACAAATAAAAGGTAATATTTTTTAAATTAAATAAGTATAAGAGGATGACATTGTTAAAAATACAATAAAACTTAACTATAAATAATTGTAAAACAGAAAGCTGTTAGTTATAGCGGTTAATAAATACCAGTTAGGAATTTTCCTTTGAATGAATTACTTACCATTAGCTGTAAGAATGTTAGAATTATCACAGTCTGTTGTATAAGATTTCCCAATGCAATGACTAGTTGAAGCACATAAATGTTTTTAATGTTTTTTTATTCGGATATCAGTTTTGCGGGAAATTAATCTATCTTTAAGCCTTCTTGATGTTTGTCCAATAGATGAAGCATGGCATTAGATTTGTCTAAAGTATGAGTCTGACTATTAACTTTACTAAACAAAACATTAACAGTTTTAATAAATTTGTGAGCAATTTTAAAACTATGTTCACTCTGGAAAATCTTCAAGTATCTCTCATAGGTATGAAAGTGACCCATTTATGTAATTTAAGTTATTCAAAATTAAAATAATTGTCACTACCTTGTTACTATTCGAGTATTAATTCTCCTATCATTGGTTGAAAAAAAAAGTCAAACCAGGTGGCTTAACATTAACATTATTTTATATTTAGCAATTTCCATCCTACCCTTTTTCTACACTAGCGCCACTCTGGTCACTTCTTGAGCTTGTTAGTTAATGGTTTCAGCTGGAAATTATATTTCACTTTAATGCCCATATAAGTTTGTCATCCTTGTCTCTGCCAACTATAAACTTGACCTTTTTGCGGTGTTTTAGTTTGTCATATTCTATCATCCATAAACTTCCTCTAATTTAAAATATTAGAACCAAAAGCTAATTTTGTGAAGATATTGTATATTAATTAGATGTTGCATTTGTTTATTTACTATAATTTATTTATTTTGTATAAACGAAGAGGCTCTTAATATATAAACAGGTCCGTGTCTCTTACACAGATGACTAAGTTGTATGAGTATTTCAACATCAAGGACTACCTTGATGTTGAAATACTCATACAACTACACTAGTGGTGTTAGTCGGAATGCAGTACGAAAGATGGTTTCGCTTCCAAAACAGTTCTTTTAAATACTAACTTTTCGAAATTTTTCAATCCATTGAACGCAAGACAGTATATTGTTTCTAATCGAGAACCTTCGTCAGTTGCGCTTCCCTCAACTGCTTGAATTCTCGAATAATTATTTATTTATATAGTACATACTGAATTTAATATTTTATCGCTAAATGAATTTCGACATCCAGGAGTTTCAGGAAAATCTAACTCATAGAGAGTCCAAATCGGGAGTCGTACTGTATGTAACGCCGTTTCCCTCTGATTCCTAGGATAGAAATCACACGAAAAAATTTGTAGGTTTACTAAAATCAGTCAAAGAAATTACGATACTAACTTTTCGAGAATTTTTCCTAAAACTCCTGGATGTCGAAATTCATTTCGCGGTAAATATTAAATTCAGTTGTATGTGCTATATACATAAATAATTATTCGAAACTTCAATCAGTTGAGGGTAGCGCAACTGATGAAGGTACTCGATTAGAAACAATATATTGTCTTGCGTTCAATAAATTGAAAAAAACTCGAAAAGTTAGTATCGTAATTTCTTTGACTGGCTTTAGTAAACTTACGAATTTTTTCGTGTGATTTATATCCTAGGAATCACAAGGAAACGCCGTTACACGCAGTACGACTCCCGATTTAGAGTCTCTGTGAGCTATATTTTCCTGAAACTCCTGGATGTCGAAATTCATTTCGCGATAAAATATTAGATCTTTTAAGCTTCAATAAAATATTTTGATATTTACTCCAAATAGATAACAATATCAAATTCGCCTCATCTTTCCGATTCAGTTAATTCTTATAAGATGACTTCCTATTTACTTCCACTCTGTATACCACCACACTTTATACTTCCAACATGTAAACTTATACTATATATACAAACACCCGGGAAATTAGTTTGTTTACTAATACCCACTATGCAGGCACTTAGTTTACTAATATCCCGTATACTGTACTTCCGTCCAAAGACCTCTATCAAAAGATGGATGTGTTCAATGCTGACAAACTCAAAGGGCGTTGCTCGATGTTCTTATCCCGAAGTTTTTCCGTGCACTTTTAAAATTTCCCAGTTACAACCCTGTCTATCTAACTTATATACTAGTCCTTGTTTGCAACCACCCCGTATATTTCCACCTAGTAAACTTACCCCGAGATGTATGGGGATTGCGCTATAGAGGTAGTACCTTTCATCAAAGACGGTCGGACTCAACGACATAGTCATTGTTAGTCGGTGATGACTGATCCTCACTGGGCTCCTAATTCCCACTTATAGCAGAAAATATTCCGTTAGTTTATCAAAACGAAAATTTGTTATGTCGGCGAACTCTTCTATACCGTATACGGTTGTAGGTGAGTGCGTGCACTCATGAAATATAAGGTGGTACTTAAGCAGTTGTATACATAGGATAGTGAAAATATAAGTTGGAATTGAATTAGTTATATATGATAGTTCTAAAAATATTGCCTTGGGTGCCACATAAATAGTTGCGTATACAAGGTGGTTGAACTAGAGTGGAGCAAAACTATAGTTATACAGAGTGGATATTTGCGTTATAAGATGGACAATAGTTACAGTTACACGGCTTTAAACATTTTCAGAAGCAGTTGAATATACAGGATGGTTGAAATATAAGATGAAGTATAATTACAGTTATACAGGGCGGTTTAAAAAAGTTATATAATTTTGGTACATAAGTAGGTAGTTGTTTAGACAAAGTGTTTGAAGTAAGGGTGGGGTAAAATTTATTGTTATTCAGGGTGAAGTAAAATCATTGGTATAGATAGATCAATCAGTTATATAGGGTTAACCAATACACAGCAGCATATACAGTGTGGATGCAACATAGAGTGCATTAGTTACATATATAGTTAGTGGTCCAAATAATAAAACAAATACAAAAGTTAAAATATATTTGGAAAATATAGACAAAGAATAGAAAATACAGAGGGAGAAAGAGAGAAAGGGAGAAAAAGAGAGAGTTAAGAATACGCTAAAATTTTCAATTGAATTGTAGCTTAAATCAGATAAAAATGAAGATTTGTCCCGGAATAGTGATTGATTGCACACGGTTTCTAACCGGTTTTTATTTTAAGTCAGCTGAAGTGGGTTCTTTTTTAAACCATGGCGAGATATAACTTGAGGCATACCGGCGTATACCCACTACCCTTCTAATACTTCACGCATGGTTAAGAATTCACGCTCTTCTGTCCCTTTGCAATGTATGACGTTCCGCACGAAGTCTCTTATGTGCCTTATGTCCCTAAACCTAAATTGTTAGTGGTTGATAGAATTCAGATCCGAAATCAGGGACACTGGAAAACTAAATGTGATTTCAACTGATTGCATAAATTTTATTGTGAGTTTGACCTTGAAATGACATTGACTTTGAACTCATTCAAATAAACAAACCTCGCTTTCAGCCTTGCCTTAAATAAGTAATGTCCGGGATTCAGCCTATCATTAATAATAACCGTAATTGCATCTTATAGAAAAAAATCATTTAGTGGTTAGGTTCCAATCTAGCCTTCACTGACCTTGTCATAAAGTTCAATGTCACTGTAAAAGTGAGATTCAACATCAGCATCAAAGTCCTTTCACGTATATAACAATTTTTTATTTACGTTTTGAAATATTGTGGTGTTCGAAATGAAAGCTTTTTGTCACTTTATCCCGCAGCTGACATAAGAATGAGCTCTAGGTAACCTTGTAGTCCCAAGTAAACCCGATATTCATATTCGGCAACTTCAAAAACCTTCTGTTTCACATTTTTTCTTATGTTTTTTTTCTACAGTTTGACCTTGAGATGACCTTTAACCTGACATTATAAAAGTTGGGTGATCTTGGATCTGTGATGAGCGTCCTCAAATACCCTTGCTTACCGTAATCAAGTATGGAGGTACCGCTTGGGCGAAATGACATCCCTTCCATATTTTCGACTTCTAGTCGACTTTTGACCCTTGAACTCAGCATCTACACCTCTGACAGAAACTCTAGGACGCTTTTACGGAATTTTTCATCAGACGGTTAAATACTATCGAAAAAAAAATGGTTACTGCCGATTCGATGGATATCCAAAATGTAGTCTTTTCAAATTCAAGAATACAAAACTGGAGATGCCACAACTATCATTCAAACAAATCGTGATCAGGTGTACGTTGCAATATTAATGACAGACTACAAGTGTGTAGAGATAATTTATTTTAATTTCCTACTTTCTAAGCAGTATTGTTTGATTAAGGTTCACTGTTTTTACCATAAACAATTATACATTGTATATCTTATATTCCATCTAAATCCTAGTAATCAACCTCATTTCAAAACTGCCATTATTTTGGAATTAACTTTCTTGAAACTCTAATAACCAGTCCAGTTTTCTATCGCGTTTCATTGTAATGGTAATAATTCTCACGAAAGTCATATCAAACAGGATGAAAGACGTCACCCAACAATACCGGCTGTTCTTTTTAATTTTCATTTCCTTTGCTTAACAAAAGAATATATATATTTTTTTATAAGCAGATAAGAATGAAGGAAAATGTATTTGTTTTCTATACTTTTATGAATGAGAATAGAAGTGAGTATAATTTCACCGAAAGAGTTTTCCGACTGTTGTTGTTGAAGTAATAAAGAATATACCTACTCAACATTTTTGATAATTCCTGAATACTGATTTATCATTTATAGAATAATACCTAGTTTTCAATGCATGCAGTAATTAATCCCAATAAACTTTAAACAACAGTTGTTTATTTACTGAGATGCCAATGTATTTACTTTATACTTTCCCTGGTATTTGTAAGATAAAATCGTAAATAAACATGACTTTAAATCAGTGAGTATACAATTAAGAGCTAAAAACTAAATAGTCAGTTAATTTTTTTTTAAAAAAATGAGGGATAAAAGTAGCAACTATTGATAGATTAACATGTACAAGTTATTACAGATCTTTTCTATTATTTCCTTCCCTATAATTTAGTTGTACAGATTTCAAACTCGAGAGGAAAATAGTTACAAACACCCTGTACATATCGTTTAAGAAATATTTCTTGTCACTTGTTGAAATATAAGTAGATTTTCTGAAAACAGTAGTCTTTAAAAACCTGCCTTACGTTAAAAAGTAATACGGTGAAGGAATAGAGTAAATACACTTGTCCTGATTTATAAGATACACATTATTGCTTCATATTATGCTTACACACTGGACCAGTTCCTTATAATTATTTACTTGTCTAATTAATGGTAAATAATTTCAGTTAATGGAGTGAGTATTTTCTAAGGCATGCTATTCTACATAAAATTCAGGTCTACCGTATTTTATTTACGCAAAATATTCTTGAATCAGGTTCTAATGGCTCGTTTAGATTATGTCCAAGTGAGCAAGGTATTGGGCATGGAAGCAAGTAGTGCGAGAATGTAAACACTATACTTCTCCATTTACTGCCACTGCTGCTGCCATTTCTTGATACTCGTCAAAAGAGCGGTTTTTGTACGGAAGTCAAAGGACAATGGCAGTGCGAGCGATAGTCAGTGCTTACTTTCAGCCAGTGCTCGATTTTGGATTTTAGTTATACCCTAAATATCTATATTTTTATAGACCAAAATACTTGCTCTTGAAGGAAATTTAATACTCTACAAAAAGGTTATTAACATTAAAATTATTCGAAGTTGAAATTAAATTCAAAATTACTTTTGAATAACGAATAACCGTAAAAGTAGTGAATTTAATGAAAAATGTTAACAAATGTCTTTTGTAGAGTATGAAATTTCCTTTAAGAGTAAGTACTTTACCTATAAAAATACTGATATTTCTGGTAGTTTCAAAAATCCAAAACCGAAACAAAAAATTGAAAAAACAAATCAATGTTTAAGGCACGATTACAAGTAAACTCGTATTATGTCAATTTACTGTTTTGGGTAACGGAACAGGATTACTATAAAAAAAACCTATAGCCGTAACGATACATCTCTTAATTTCAGAATAGTTTTTTTTTGTGTCCAGGAATAATATTTTCACAGTATCGTTGAAAAAAATAAATGGTCATTATTATTTTTTTTAATATGGACCTGTACTTTTTTGTTACAATATCGAAAAGGAAGTGAAAGACCGATACATTGTTATATTATATGTTAAGTTTTATACAACATTTTGGGAGAAAAAAATAATCATCATTGTAAAGAAATGTAATACGTTCCTGCTTATATTCTAAATAGTACAAGGATAATTTTATTCCGTGATAAGAAAAACTACAAATTTTTTACTTGTTTTTCTTGCGTGTTAAAACGATGTATATGGAAAAATCGAAAATATTTTAAGATATCGTTCTTTTTTTGTAATAAGTAGAAATTGATAAAATCTTAAAAATTAATATTTTTCCTTGAAGTTGTTATTGCAATATGTGAATACAAAAATTCTAGATAACAGCACGATCTATGGAATAGAATCGAAACTTTTTCTTTTGTTACTTTGCACATTGCAAAAAGCATAGCTTTTGTAATAACTAATTACTTCTAAGAATAAAACATTTTTTAAAAAAATATAACCGACTTCTACCTATAAGTAAAAAACTAAAAATAATCATAACAAAATACAACTCTAGCAAATAAATAGCACACTCAATGTTGTTAGGTACCCAGGAAGTAAAAAATGTGAACATTAAAAGGTGCTCAATCTGTACAAATTAATTATCTACCAATCTAATATATTATTAAGCCGGTGCCAAGCAATTCTAAAATCCTTCATTGCGTACTTATCTACTAATTCATCAAACTTGATTGTTGCTTGGCACCGTTTTCAAAAATATACTAGATTGGTAGGTAATTAATTTGTACAGAATGAACACCTTTTAATGTTTAGATTTTTTACTTCCTGGGTAGGAACCTAACAACATTGAATGTGTTATTTATTTGCTAGAGTTGTATTTTGTTATAATTATTTTTAGCTTTTTAGTTATAGGTAAAAGTCGGTTATATTTTTTTTTAAATGTTTTATTTTCAACTTTTTAGTTTTTTTGAACGCAGGTAGTTTTCATTCTTTTTTTTTTTGTTTCTATAACCTTAATAGACAGAACCAGGTAACATCGAAAGCCTCAACATTACACAATGATACTTTCTCATTTAAATTGACAAGTAAATATTTACAAAAAAATGTACTAGTAAGCGTTAACTTAATAAGCTCAAAATATATTTAAGCCTTGTGGACTACGTCATATAACCTTTTTTCAACTTTTTTGACAACGCTGTATAACTATAGATAATTCCACTCCAACCTATGTACCAACCATCCTCTACATACGATTGCCCACAGACAAGCATAAATTTGTTAGCTGCCTTCTGTAAACTATAGGACGGAGTAGAATCCATCCCATATTTACGGTGTCAAATCCGTCCTATATTTCAACCATAGTATATAACTCCTAGTGGGCTACCCCATAAATTATTTAATTTTCAACATTTTATTATTATAACGTTCGGTGTTCGAGATCAACACGTACGCATCGTTCTGCCAACGAATTGATCTGTGAAATTTTATTGATTATTTGCCTAGTTTTTCAAGTGATTTATTATACAAGTGGAATTAGTATCTAGTGGCTACATGTAAGTCTTTTTCCTCTATATTATCATGGTAAATGACTTTTGTTCGACCTGTTCAGGTACTGTAACTCGAGCAAAGCCAGCCGTTTTTTGTGAATTTTGCAAAAAGCAGTTTCACGTTGTTTGTATTTCAACTACTATCGATATACTGGGTGTCTTAAATGCTATTCCCGGATTGATGTGGAGATGCGTAACTTGTGTAAAAGACTGTATGTCAATCAATAATGCTGAAATTAACAGAGTGTTGGATTTAAAGGTCGACGAGGCGCTTCGCTCGTTCAGAAATGAATTGTCTTTATTGAAATCGGATGTATTGAAAAATAATAAAAATTCTTCGTGTGATGTAGCGCCTGTGAAATACTCAGATGTTGTCAAAAACAAAACTTGTCCAGCAGTTATCATACAACCTAAACGCATGGGTCAGGCTGTGAATCAAACGAAATCCGATTTAATGCTGAATATACTTCCACCTGATAATAATTTGCGTTTGTCCAAAGTGAAAAATACGAAAGATGGAGGTGTTCTTATTGGCTGCAAGTCCAAGGAAGATAATGAAAAAGTAAAGAAGCTGGTAGAGGAGAAAATGTAGGATTCCTATGCGGTTAAGGAAGTTATGGGTTTCAATCCTAGACTGTGTATTGTGGGGATGACTGAAAATTACTCTGAATCTAAATTACGGGATTTAATTATGAAGTGTAACCCGGACATATTTTCCGAATCAAATGATTGTAAAGTGATTAAAATTTTCTGTACCAAAAAAAACTCAGGAATCTATCAAGCTGTCATTCAGGTTGAAAAGTATGTCTATGAATGGGCGTTAAAAGCTGGTAATTTGTTTGTAGGTTTGGATAGCTGTAAGGTGTACGACGCAATTGAATTATCGCGTTGCTTTAATTGTAATGAGTTTCACCACTCTTCCAAATCTTGTGCCAATAAATTAAGCTGTCCTCTTTGTGGGGGAGATCATAATGTAAAAACCTGTAAATCACGGATAAGAAAATGTTCTAATTGCGTTAAACTATCTGTAAAACAAAATACGACAATTCCAGACGACCATGCTGCTTGGGATCGGTCTAACTGTACTGCATATAAATCTGCCTTAGCAAAATTTAAAACGATTTACTTGGTTATATATAGCAATTCCCTGTGCTGCATGAATCATTCTCGGCTTCAAGTGGATGCAGTTTGAGTGGACAGGTCGCAGAATTAAATAGCTCCAAATCTTTAAGTATCTATTATCAGAACACTAGAGGGCTGCGCTCGAAGACAGTAGATTTTCTTAATGTCGTATCTATGTTTGAACATCAGGTCATAGCGCTAACCGAAACCTGGCTTAATGACACTATTCTAGATGGACAATTATTTCCACCTGATTTTTCGGTTTACCGTAGTGACAGGCGTTATCAGGAGTGCAACTGCTCAAGAGGTGGAGGTGTTCTTGTAGCAGTAAACAATCTCTTTACTTCATCTAATGTCGATATTAAGAGATTTTTTCCTCCTTCGTTGCTGTCTGTGGATCTGGTGGTTCTATATTTTTACTTAACTTATATGTCCCGCCTTCCTTAAGTAATGAGTTATATAATAGTCTGTTCCAGTCACTTAACAATCTGGTATTTTTGCATGGCAACAACTTACTCATTGTAGGTGACTTTAACATTTCTTCTTACGCTGATTCTTTGAGAAATAATACTGATAATATACAGGTGTTACAATTGAATGATTTCCTTCCCATTTTTAACCTTACTCAACAAAACTCTATATTTAACGATTTCGGTAAGATGCTTGACTTAGTTTTGTACAATAACAGTTGCCAGGTAGGGAAGTCTCTAGAAATTTTGGTTACTGAGGATAGACATCATCCGGCATTAAATATTGTTTGTAAATTAAACTTCATTCGCAACTTAAAGAGAAATTTTCCCACATCCTCATATAACGAATTTAATTTTCGAAAGGCCAACTTTCCTTTACTGTATCAACGTCTTACTGATATTGATTGGACTTTCCTTGAAGCATTTGACCGTCCTGAGGATGCTTGTTCATATTTCTACGGTAAGCTCTACTCTGTATTTGATGCGTATGTTCCAAAGCAGACCAAAATCTTTAAAAGGAAATATCCACCCTGGTTTACTCCTGGTATCATTGAACAATTGCGACTAAAGTCTAAGTTTAATCTCCAATTTAAGCAAAATAATGACCCGTTTGCTCGTGACAAATTTAAACGCTTAAGAGCAATAATAAAATCTGACATTAGTCAGTCCTACAAAAATTATGTGAGATCGGTTGAAGCAAATATGAAGGGGGATCCTAAGAAATTCTGGGCTTTTATAAATAGTAAACAAGGTTGTACTGCGATATGGAATCGAATGTCGTATAACGGTCAAGTGCTTCATAATCCTGCTGATATACTCAACGGTTTTGCCGAATTCTTTGCCCAATCTTTTTCCGTTAGCTCGCAGATGGTCACATTTGATCACGTGATTACTAATGCACAACACCTCACCATATCAGGTTTTCGGGAAGAGGAGGTTTTGTCTGTTCTCAAGCAGGTTAAAAATAAAATGACGATGGGTCCTGATTTCATTCCAGCCTTTATTTTAAAAGATTGTGCAACAATTCTTGCCTCACCATTAACTACCGTACTTAATATTTGCCTTAAATATTCTACTATACCTGCTATTTGGAAAACGTCTAAAATTATTCCAGTTTTTAAAAAGGGAGACAAATTTGACATATGCAACTTTCGTCCAATTTCAATTTTGTGTAACTTCAGTAAAGTGTTTGAAACATTACTTTATAATAGAATGTACTCTCAACTTAGCAATATTATTACGTGTTATCAACATGGATTTATGAAAGGACGCTCAACTATCACAAACCTTGTCAACATGACTCAATTTCTGGCTGAATGTATAGACGATCGGGTACAGTGTGATGTAGTATACACGGACTTTTCGAAGGCATTTGACCGACTCGATCATGGAATTCTATTATCTAAACTAGCTCAGTTTGGTCTATCAAATTCATTGATTAAACTTTTTTCGTCGTATCTGAGTGATAGGAAACAGTCGGTAGTCTTTAATGGGTTTAAGTCTGTCGAATACGTGGCCACTTCAGGTGTCCCCCAGGGCAGTAACTTCGGGCCTCTTTTATTTAATATCTTCATTAATGATATCGTTAATAAGTTAGACGTAAATTGCTTATTATATGCTGATGATTTGAAGATTTACTGTAAAATCAAAAGTATCTCCGACTGCGAGAGACTTTCTCAAAATCTAAAACTGATTGAAATTTGGTGCCAAAATAATAATTTATCTCTCAATACAAGTAAGTGTAAAGTAATGTCGTACACATTAAAGAAACATCCTATCGACTTTCAATATAAAATTAATAATTCTATTCTTGAGCGACCGCCCACTTTTACTGACCTGGGTGTTACATTTGACTGTAGGCTTTCCTTTGCTGCTCATATCGATTCCGTTTTCTCTGCTGCCAACAAGATGTACGGCTTTGTTGCCAGTAACTCCCGAGATTTGGTGCAACAAGAGACATTAAAAATGTTATATTTTGCTTTTGTGAGGTCTAAAATTGAGTATGCTGATATAATTTGGAGTCCATTTTACATGGTTCACATACAAAAATTAGAGTTAATTCAAAGACGGTTTTTAAAACTCCTGTCATATAGAATAGATCATGCTTATCCGCGAATTGATATCACAAACACTGAACTTCTTACCCGACATAAAATAGATAGACTCAGCCATCGGAGAGACAGTCATTCAGTAATTTTTCTATTTAAACTCATCAATAATAAACTTAACGACTCAATTTTTCTGCAAAAACTAAATATTTTTGTGCCTAGAATCACATCTAGGACAAATAACACGTTTTACCTTCCCACTTCCCGTACTAATATTCTAAAACGTTCTCCACTTTATAAAATGTGTTCGAAGTGTAATGAGGTGAATTACCACCTTGACATCTTTAATTGTACTATTTCAGCCATAAAGACCTGCTTTTTAGATAACTGAAATAGTCTATTCATCTTATTTATTATATAACTGTCTGAACTGTCTGTTTTCTTAGTTCTAAGATCAATTTTTACTTTTAGCTTGTGTACATGTTCTGAATTATTCAATATCGTTGATATTTGTTGTAAACTTTGGTTAAAACTGTTATTTTTAATTTACTTATTGTTACTCTTAAGTTGCTTTTTGTCCTGTTCTGTAGTTGGGTGTAAACCTGTTTGAACAGTAAATAAATAAATAAATAAATAAATAAATTATCGCCCTGTGTAACATTAATTCCTCTCCACTCTTTATGCAACTTCTTATGGCCTATAAAAGAAATAATTTTTTAATCACACTGTATAAATATAATTCAACTCCAGCATATATTTCAACCATCCTGTATATGATTTGCTTATATCCATATCATATAACAGGTTTTTAATCACCCTATATAATTTTAATTTCACATTTTTTCCAACATTTTTATACCACCAAACGTCTAGTCCACCCTATATTCCAATCATCCTGTATATACAGATGCCTACGGACTACTATCATTCTAGTCCGTCCTATATTTCAATCTTCACATAAATGCAACTCCTTCAATCACTTTACTTTGTGATTTTGTTTGCTATAACTAAACACCCTGTCTATAAACGCACCAAATAGCAGTTTAAAGTTTGACATATGTTGTCACCTGAATTTTCTATTAGGCCGGGAGAATGTGACAACACAACCAAAAGCACCGTCTTTGCAAAATGGAAAAAATTGCATTTTTTAAAGGAGTTATCGAAAAATCGACTAAAATATTAGGGATATTGGTCGGTTTCCATGCTCGCATGTGTTCATTCACAAATTTTATCACTTTACCAATAGAATTCTTTTCCAAATTTTGAAATTTCACCAATTCGGATATATACTCCATTAAACAAGACCATATTCATTCAAAACGGTGCACCACAGGAGAAGAAATCAGGTAACATACATACAAAAAAAAGCGAAAAAAAAATACGCGACGAATTGATAACCTCATTCTTTTTGGAAGTCTGTTAAAAAGCTATATAAGCTTAATATATATTTTTTAATAAATAGCTCTTGACTTGCTAAATTAACGTAAGCAATTTCGTGATAAAATTCAGTATTTTAGCAATAACTCAGTTTACAACAAAAATAAGTGTATTCTTGCATAACTGAGTTTACAGGGGGGAAGAGTCTGGTTACTGACTGTTTGTGAATTAATTAAATTTATTATCGCACTAGCCTAAAAAATGGCGTCGAAAAAAGTAATTTTTAAAATTAAAAAATTCTTAGAGACTTGCATAATTTCGCAACATAAAAGTTGTCACCCGGTTTCAGTAGTCAAGGATTTTTTGCGCAACAAAACAATATTTTACAACTTTGATGCTGTCATTCGATAGACCTTACTTTTACCTACCTTCAACTTTCATAAGCACATGTTTTTAATCTAACATACGTTTTAGAAGTGATCAACGAGAAACTTTGATTTTCCTGATTTCCCTTAATTTAGAAAAAAAAAACAAAAGCTGAAAATTTGTTGATATTTTATAATTTTCCAATTACCACGCAGGCAATACAATTCCAAAAATAATTTTATATTTTAATTATGCTATCTTTGGGGTTTATTTATATAATAAGTAAATATCTGTTAATTTTAAACACTTGTTTTTGATATTTTATTTAATAGTGATAATTTTATTTTATATAATCCATATTACCGCATTATAACTTTAATCTTTGGATTCTCTTATAACATTGAAATATAAAATTAAAATTAACTTAATATTTTTAATCCAACTACTGAACCTACAACCCCAGCGTAGATTGGGTGTTAAAATATACATAAATAAATAATAAAAATGTATAAAAGTAAAATTAAACAACATAGAAGTATAAAAATTGCCTTGTTTGCCTTTTGTTTAAAGTATTTTAGTTAAATATTGAGGAAACAAACTTGTAGTTCATTTTGTGGATTTCTAATTCTCTTCAACAATACCTATTTTACCAAAGACGATTTTACGATTATATTTTGGACAAAAAACAATAAACTAAATGTTTGGCCTTATCTGACGGTTTTTATTGTTTAATAAAAAAATATCCATTGATGAAAAATGTTGAATTTTGTGGCAAATGCCTACAATTGTTCCTTTGCAGATATCAATTTTGTCCAGCATATATTTAAATCACCTGGACTAAAAATCATCGATGAACCGGCCGGAGCCAGACCAGAAAACAATTTTGTTCAGCATTTATTTAAATTAGCTGGACTATAAATATCGATGAACGGGTCAGTCCTTTGACTGCAGCTCAAAAATAGTGTATGGAACTTAGCATTATTTTAATACCATTTTTGCAAAAATATTCCACAGGTGTTTGAATAATTTTTCTTGAAAAAGGTACGCCGCATAACATAAAAGAAGTTTTGTTAACAAATTTTTACTTCTTAGTTAATTATACTAGGTATACTCTAATTATGGCAGTTTTTGGGACTTCTCAGTAACAGAGTCAAAATTAAAGAATGAAAGGTAAGTGTGTTGTATGCGCTATTTTAGAACCTACTAAATGAGATGTTGATCGATTGGATTGGTTAATTAATAAATGAGTTATTCGCGAAAAATGTGAAAAAGGCGCATTATTCAAACACTTCTAAGTCTTATCTGAAAAAAATTAGAACGATAGAACTTGGCCAAAAGTTTCAACTGTCTATCTCAAAGAACTGTTGAAAATTTAACTTCATGGCTTTGAAGGGTTTGTCACAAATGTAATTTTTTATGGAGAGCTCTTTATTTTTGGTGATGTTTACAACGCTCCCATTCTGCATCAAATTACTTTTTGATAAATCTGAATGGAGCATGTTAATTTTCAAATCTTTCGGTACAACTCATTGTCTGTAAATTTAATTTAAAATTCTGCATTTTGGTATTCGCCAACGCATACATATTAGTAGAGGAGGATCCTAATTGCCCCTCACGGTAGAATAAAAATAGCATGTCATCGAATTGACATGACGTTTAAATGTATTTTCTACGCAAATCACATTATATACGAGGATAAATCAAATATAAACGGTAATTTTGCTATTCTGCTTAGAATGAAGTTTCGAACTAGATTATGTTGTTCGGAGTAGATGTTTGGTTTATGGACACTGGGGAACCAGCCGGGTAGGCTCGTATACCTAATACCTATTGAATGATGTGTGGTCATTACTGAATACACCCATGACTAAGCAAGTTACATTCGTCTATTGTGCAACAGATTGTCATAAAGTTTTAAACAAGTAAAAGCGTTAAAGCTTCAGAAATTCTAACTCATTTGAAGGCGCAGTTTGGGTCTCAGTCTCAGAATCGTGTGTATATGTGGGTGAGAAAATTTAAAAGTGTACGGGAATGATAACCATGATCGACGCCCAAGGACAAGCCTTAAAGCTGACAATGCCAATAGTGGTCGACAGCTTATTGAACGTGAGCGCCGATTAACCGTGGAGGAATTTCCTCAGAATTGGATGTCAGCTATGGAAGTGTTCAATCAATTATCATTGATCAACTTGGTTTCAGAAAAATTTCTGCTCGATGGGTCCGAGGTTTTTGACTGTAAACTAAAGATCGTTGAAAGACTTCTAAATAGATTTCTGCGAAAAGGGAAGGCCTTTTTGAAGCGCATCGTCTAAAGTGACGAAAAAAAGAATAAAATTCAAAACTCACCTCTCATCTGGAAAAGTTCTTGCCACGATTTTTTTTGACTCTAAGGAAATATACTAATTGATTTTCTACGTGCCCAACGTACAGTGAAAGTGGATGACTAGTACCAGTTGTAACGGTTGGCAAAAGCCGCGTATTTGAAACAAAAAAACAAGGAATACTGCAATAAATGGGCTGCGAAGCCACACACCCTCCGTATAGCCCTGACTTGCTTCTGAAAGAATCACCGGGAAGAAAATGATTTGGAATATATGAAGAAGTTGAGGAGCACATGAGCAGTTGGCTTGCAACTCGCCCTCAAACATTCTATGAACAGAGAAGACTGACACTCCCAACTATCGGTGGAAAAAGTATGTAGATCACGCAGGAGGATATATTGAAAAATGCTAAATAAATCGTTTCTGTATAATGTTATTCAATAAATGTATAAAAAAAAATCCGTTGATATATGATTTAACCTCGTAATTGTTTTTCTGACTTTAATTCTCAGAGTTTTGAATCAAAGTCGATCACAGTATCACAATTAATTTATTCGACAATTTTAAAAGGAAAAAACTTTAGAAATAAAATAATGAGTCAGAAAATAGAAAACCAAAGTCAACAATATAGTTATGGCAAATCATTAATATTAATGTATAGTTCTGAACTATGAAGTTAGTTAACTAATGAATAAATTTAAAAAGTTTATAATGAAAATTATTCCTTAAAACACCATCTATAAACATGGTATGCTGTAATTTTTTTGCAAAATGATTAGGAAATAAGTTATATCAACAAAAAGAAATGTAACACTTCAATGAACAAATTATTATATGCCACCGTTTCTCGTCCCAGGGCTATCAGGAAACAGTTTGACAGTTGGCATGGCATTTGTATTAGAGAAAGAATAAAAGCAATTTGAAATGAATGTCAGTCCGAATGCAGTAGTAAAATGAGCGGAAGGTGCTTTTCAACACCAATACATTTTATTTAATTCCGAATACCAAAATGCAGGCTTTCAAACTGAATTTACATACAATAAAATAAAACTAAAAGAAAATTAATTTATGAGATATGGTACTCAAAGAACTAATAATTAATATTGTTACGAAATTTATCCAAAGCCGACCTTGTTTCATTTCAGTACGACAACAAACGCTTTGAGATAAAAAATGGATCTCGAAAAGACTCGGCACCTGTAGGAATGATGATGATTTTTATTTTCTATGCTGGCTTATAAAGAAAGCAGCCACGATGGAGAGTTCAGTTATACCGCGACGACTAGCGTATATGGGAATGTTATTGTAGTATTTGAATCAGCTGTTTTAATGTAAATAATGTTCTAGAAAAGTGAAAGTGAATATTAGTTTTATAATTTTAAATTGAACCCACGGACTATATTGCAATTTGGTGACCAGAAGATAAGGATTAAGTGCAGTTAAAATCGTAATTTGATTTATGGAAACTCGTAGCATGGAAAAGATAGACGAAAAAATTGAACAGATTCTAGAAAAACGAGACAAGAAGGAGAAACAACATCAAGAAGAAATTCAACAAAGGTTAGTGAAATCTTTTGAAGATAAACTTAAAGTTGAGTTAGGAAATCTTGTCACTAATATCGATGAAAAACGTAAAATAGAATTAGAAAATCTGGTTTCCACGATGAAAAGCGAACAACAAAATCTTGTCACTGCCATGGAAGAAAAACAACAAAATTTAATGGCAGGATTATTCTCGAAATTTGTAGAAAAAACAAGATCAACTTGAACTAAAACGATAAAATGAATTTAAAATACTAGAAGAAAAACGACAAAATGATTTTAAAGTAACTGAAGAGAAAAGACAACTGCAATTTGAATAATTAACGCAAATAGTATCGCAAGTTAATGACACAGTTAACGAACGAATGCAAATAGTGGAATCAGACATAAGAGAAATAAATGATGACATAAAGGTCCTAAAAAGACCGTGGATACTCTTGAAACCAAAGTAGATGACATCGATTCCATCCAGAACCATGTGAAATTTGAAATAAGTGCTATCCAAAGCCAGGTAAACGTTGAAATCAGTTCAATTAAAGACGCAGTTCACAGTGAAGTACAAGATAAAGTGGAAACAGCAATTAAAAAATTGCAACAAGATTTGCAGAGAGGGAAATACCAGCACACCGTGAGTACCAAAGGTTCCGTTAGCAAACCACCCACATTTGATGGCAGTTCATCTTGGCCCATGTATAAACGGCAATTTGAGGCCGTGGCTACAGCTAATGGATGGGATAATCAAGAAAAATCTACCTCTCTGGTAATTTCGTTAAGAGTTCTGGCCCTAGAACTCCTCCAGAGCATTCCAGTCGATGAACAAGGAAATTTTGACAAGGTCATCGCCATTCTGGACAAGAGATACGACAATCAATCCTTGAGCCAGGTATACCAAGTCTAACTCTTAACTATGTCGTCGTCGAGAGCAGACGTGTGTGCGCTCTGCTCTGACAATTTTATAGTAAATTCGAAGTGTATAAAATGTGATTTTTGTCAAAACTCGTACCATTTAGTATGTACGAAAATTAAGGATGTAGTGCTGAAATCCAAACAAGAAAATGCAAGCATTAAGTGGTTTTGCAGTAACTGTCTAAAAAAAGTTGAACTGAAATTAAAACAAGAAGAAACGGAAGATATCAGTATTAAAACAAAAGAAGTGTTAGAAAAAACAGAGAAGCTTATAAGTCTAATTCAACAACAACAGCCTAGTTATTCTGAAGCTGTAAAAAACAGAAGTAAAATTGAACCGTTAATTATAAAACCAAAAGTTCCAAATCAAAACAGTTCAGTAACAAAAAATGTATTAGAACAAAAAATTCGGCCAGAGGAGATCGCTGTGTCTGTTTCAAAGGTGAAGCCGGTTTCACACGGATGTGTTGTTGTACATTGTGATGACAAACAATCATTGGAAAACTTAAAAACAAACATGCAAAAGGAAATGGGGAAAGATTATGAAGTATTGACAGGAAAAATGTTAAATCCAAAAATAAAGGTACTGAATATAAGGGAGGAACAGTTACAAGAAGTAAGTTTCATTGAAAAGATAGAAAATCAAAATTTTCCTGATACTATGAAAAAGGGGATAAAATTGGTACATAAATACAAAACGGCAAAAAATAGAAAAAGTACGGTAAATGTAATTTTGGAATTAAGCAGTGAACACTACAATTATTTAAAAAATAAAAAAGATCATTTATACATAGGATGGGACAGTTATCGTTATTTCGAATTCATTAGTGTGCTACGATGTTTTCGCTGCTGGCGTTTGGGCCATCACGCTGAAAAATGTACAAATACTGCGGACATTTGCCCTAAGTGTAGTGGAAATCATAAACAATCAAACTGTGATAACGACACATTAGGATGTACAAATTGTAAATATGCTTCTCAAATTTTAAAAATTCCAAATATAAATTATAATCATCATGTATTTGATATAAACTGCCCTAGTTATCAACGGCAAGTAAACATAACAAGAGAAAAAATTAAGTATATATAGCCACTACAGTCAAAGAAAAATAGTCTTATATTACTTATAAACATACAGGGTCAGACAAAAAATCATGTTCATTTGGAACAAACCATAGATCAATATAAACCTATGGCAATTGTTGTTACTGAAACCCATATTACTCGGGATATAGAAGATTCTGAAATTGCTGTAAAAGGGTACAATCCTTTCATAATATACTCTGATAGCCGTTATACAGGGGGAGTCACCATATACGTTAAAAACTGTCTAAAATGTGAAACGATTACAACTTTCCATAGAAGCAGAGAATATTGGGGAATTTTGGTGAAGTTAAATCTGCTTAAGGATAAGGTGATAGTAGGTGGAGTCTACAGATCACCAAATGGTATGGACATAACAGACTTTTTTAATAAGTTTGAATCAAGTTTAAACGAAGAGGATGTAATTAGGAATAAGACAATAATAGCAGGCGACTTTAACATAAATATGCTGGAAAACTCCCAATATAAGAAACGAATATTGAATATTACAACTACATTAGGGTTCAAGCAAATTATAACAAAACCTACACGATGTGCTAAAGACATTAAAACGCTAGTGGACCATGTTTATACAAATTTTACTGAAATACAAGAAACTGACAGAATATATCCTATTATAGGTGACCATGAAACTATTGGACTACAATTAAACTATGATGAAATATCAATAGAGAAAAAACACTATTTTCGAGACTTACACGATTCTAAACTTCAGGAAATAAAACTGGAACTAATAGGACAAGAGTGGAATTATACAACTATTAATGTAAATACTTTGTACCAAAATTTTAGTGACAATGTAACCAAAGCCATCGAAGATATATCACCACTAAAAGAAGTATTGTTCAAAAAAAAGTATCAATGGTTGGATGATGAAATAAGAAGGGAGCAGAAGGAGAGGGATAGACTGTTTAATACTTTCAAATTTACAAATAGTATCAACGATTTTGAGGACTATAAAATACAAAGAAACAAAGTTGTAGCATTGATTCGTAAAAAGGAGAAAGATTATTACGAAAGGAAAATCTGTGAAAATCGTCACGATAGTGAGAAAATGTGGAGGACCCTCAAACAAATTGTAAATAAGAACACACAAACTATTAATTATACGTGTATAAATATTGAAAATGGTAATGTAGAGAACTCATTAAATAACTTTTTTATAAATAGTGTGGAGGATATTGTAACAAGCATTCCTTTACCAGATATTGAATTTAAGGAAGAAAAAATTGAAGTGAATACCAAGTTTACAGGTTTTAAAAAAATTTCGTTAAATAAGTTAAAGAAAACAATAAATAATTTAAAAAATAAGTCTTCGGGGGACACTGTGATGTCGGTAAATACGCTAAAAAAGTTATTTGAGGTTATTGGGTATCCCTTATTAAATATAATAAATACATCACTGGAAACTGGTATAGTGCCTACAGCTTTAAAATGTAGTGTTATCATACCGGTGCCAAAAGTTACTCATCCTAAGCAACCAGAGGAACTACGTCCAATAAATCTACTTCCCGTTGTTTTAAAAGTTCTAGAAGTGTTGGTGCA
Source organism: Octodonta nipae (assembly GCA_034190945.1). Classification (NCBI taxonomy): domain Eukaryota; kingdom Metazoa; phylum Arthropoda; class Insecta; order Coleoptera; family Chrysomelidae; genus Octodonta; species Octodonta nipae. The sequence goes on along the minus strand of CM067222.1, from coordinate 37,985,818 downwards.
TGAGCAATTGATTCTATACTTAGAACAGAATCAAATATTCTATGTGGGTCAATCTGGATTCCGAAGAAAACATTCATGTGAAAGTGCGTGTCAGTTTGTGATGTCACAGTGGAAAAAGCAAATAGATGTAGGTAACATTGTTGTAAGTGTTTTCATTGATTTAAAAAGGGCTTTTGAGACAATAGACAGCAAAAAATTGATAAACGTTTGTAGAGTATATGGAATAGAGGGGACGGTTCTTAAATGGTTAGAAAATTACTTGAGTAATAGATATCAAACTACTAAAGTAGATAATAAAATATCACACAAAATTGAGGTTAAATATGGTGTACCACAGGGAAGTGTCCTGGGCCCTCTACTTTTTATACTCTACATAAACGATATAAATAAATATATTTGTAATAGTTTTGTTAATTTGTATGCGGATGATACCGTGGTATCTTTAGCAGGAAGAAACTTTTTACAAGTAGTGCAAACAATAAATAAAGACCTAGACATTTTAAAAAATTGGCTAAGGTTTAAAAAATTAAAACTTAATCCTAATAAAACAAAATGTATGATTTTCGGAACAAGACATAACTGTAAAACATTTGATGAGGGAAACTTTGAAATAAAGATGGATAGTGAAGTAATAGATCAAGTTAAAGAAATAAAATATCTTGGAATTGTGCTAGATCCACAATTAAACCTAAATGTTCATGTAGATTATATGTGTAAAAAACTAGGTAAGAAAATTGGATACTTTGGGAGAATAGGATACAAATTGTCCGAATGGTCGAGGCGTATAATTTATAATGCAATAATATATCCCCAGTTTACTTATTGTATCTCCTTACTGATGTACTGCAATAATCAGGAAATAAATAAAATGCAAATATTGCAAAATAGAGCTATGCGTGTACTGTTAAAATGCAATCGGTATACGAGTATAAGGGATATGTTATCTAGGCTAAAATTTCTTAATATTAAACAAATGGTTGAAGAAGCAAATTTGATATTTATATATAAAATCAAAAACGGTTTAATTCCTCAGTTTCTGACAGGTTTTTTGATAAAAAGATCGGACATGATAACTTATAATTTAAGAACAGGGGACCAGTATTTTATAGGGAGGTTTCACACTAATGTGTTAGAAAAAACATTGTTTGTGGAAGGGTTACGGGTATACAATTCTCTTCCAGAAATTATTAAAACATCCCATAATGTAAATATTTTTAGGAATAAATTGAGAAATATGTATTTTAATTTAATTTAATTGTTTTGTATACACTTGTTAAAAATGTAATATGTAAAAAAGATGTTATATCCTAGCTTAAAGCTAAAATAAAGTATTTATTTAACTCAGTGAGAAAACGCAAAAATCCGGTGAAAGCCTTCAAGAATTCGAAGCAGAGATTAGACTGTTAGTTCACTTGTCCTACCCAGACCTGCCAGAGGAAACGACTGACCAATTGGCCACACAGAGTTTCATAAACGACATCAGAGATGTGGAAGTTCAAAGAAATTTAAGACTGAGTGGCGTCAAGAAGAGTAATGAAGCTCTACTTCGGGCTTTGGAAGTAGAGGCCGTCATGAACGGTCACAAAGACCTGGCACCAGAGGGGCATGTTACCGCTGCGGACGGACAGGACACTTCCAACGTGATTGTCGAGTGAGGCCAACTGAACGATCACCGACCAGGGGTAACCAACAGAACAGCCACATGTAAAGGGACCGTCAGCCAGTCAGCCTAAGGGGGCAAATGCAGACTAACCCTCCACCAACCCCCAAAACGTTATCCATTCGGGGATTTTGCCGAGATAGCGGCAGCCTAGTCATCAGAGAGGCACCATCAATGGGCGAGCAGTTACCATCAGCATCGCCGCCCCTCTACATCGGAAGACCACTGAGAAAGGGACCTTCCACTGGAATCAGGATTGCGAAACATCATTCAGGCGACTGAAGGCAGCACTATGTTCCAGCCCAATCCTAGCCTTTCCTACACAGTCCGGCAAGTTCATCTTAGACACCGACGCCAGCAACACAGGTTTGGGGGCCGTCCTATCCCAGGTGCAAGATGATGAAAAGAGGGTGATCGAGTATTACAGCCATGGATTCTCGTAACCGGAAAGAAATTATTGCCTCACCAGAAAAGAAGTTCTTGCAATAATAAGGGCTGTAGACCATTTCCACAAATACCTCTATGGTCGTCATTTCTTAATCCGAACAGATCATGCCGCACTCAAATGGCTGCTGGACATGAAGACACCGGAAGGACAACTGGTCAGATGGATGGAGAAATTACAGCATTACGACTTCAAGGTGGAACACCGTGCTGGCCGTTGGCACAATAATGCCGATGCCCCATCCAGAAGACCCTGTAGAGCGAAATGCGGACATTGTCTGAAGACGGAACAGCGAAAGGGTATATCCATCAGGCAGATCCGAGTGCAGGCCAATAAAGACTGGACAACGAAACAGTGCATCCAGGACCAAATGGCTGATCCAGACATCGAACCAATCATGTCACTCAAAATGAGAGGGGCACCCAGGCCACGATGGGACGAGGTAGCTAGATACTTAGGCGTGCTGAAATCGTTATGGGCTCAATGGGACTCTCTAAGAGTAGACAATGGAATGCTCAAGCGAGTCTGGGAAAGCGCTGATGGACGAGAAACCAAGTCCCAACTAGTACTTCGGAAGAGAAAGGTACCAGCCATCCTGACCGAATTACATGATGGGATTACCGGAGGTCACCTGGGCATGAATAAAACCCTTGACAAAGTTCGCCAGCAGTACTACTGGGTGAATTACTTCGAAGACGCAAATGTGCCACCTGTGCAGCCAGTAAGGGCCCGAAGACCCAGACCAAGGGCAGAATGCAGCAGTACAATGTGGGCGTCCCATTTGAAAGAATTGCCATCGATGTCGCCGGTCCGTTTCCCGAGTCTGAGAGGGGGAACAAATACATTCTGGTCGCAAGAGGCAACCACGGTAGCGACGGTGCTAGTAGAACAACTATTCAGCCGGTTTGGCGTCCCGATGGAATTACATTCAGACCAGGGGCGTAACTTCGAATCGAATGTATTACAGAAGATCTGCACGATGTTGGGGATCAGGAAAACGAGAACAAGACCATTACACCCACAGTCAGACGGAATGGTGGAAAGATTCAGCAGGACCTTGGAACAACCTATCCAAGGTCGTCAGCAATAACCAGCGTGATTGGGATGAGCATATTCCCCTATTCCTGTTGGCATATCGCTCTGCCGTACATAATAGTATAGGCCTGACCCCAGCCAGGGTCCTATTCGGAAAGGAGCTGCGATTACCCTGCGATTTGGCATTTGGCTCGCCCGAAGAACCTCCCCAAGACATCGACGATTATGCCGACCAGCTCCGACATAACATGCTGGCAATACACGAATTAGCCCGAACGCAGATGTTGGCCACCAGTGACTGGATGAAGACGCGATACGACCTCAAGGCCAATTCAGTCGGGTTCCAGGAGAGGGACAAAGTCTGGCTTTACAACCCCCAACGGAGCAAGGGTAAATCCCCAAAGCTTACACCCGCCTGGGATGGTCCATACGAGGTGGTCAAGAGGTTTAATGACGTCGTCTACCGGATCTGTCGAAACCCCAAGGCTAAATTGAAGGTGGTTCATTTAGATCGACTAGCTCCCTACCATGGAGGGGATGTTTCTGATCGGGACGATCAGAATTAAAGGGAGGGCAGTCTTACGAAATTTACCCAAAGCCGACCCTGTTTCATTTCAGTACGACAACAAACGCTTTGAGATAAAAAAATGGTTCTCGAAAAGACTCGGCACCTGTAGGAATGATGATGATTTTTACGAGAATTTTCTATGCTGGCTTATAAAGGAAGCAGCCAGGATGGAGAGTTCAGTTATACCGCGACGACTAGCGTATATGGGAATGTTATTGTCATATTTGAATCAGCTGTTTTAATGCAAATAAAGTTCTAGAAAAGTGAAAGTGAATATTAGTTTTATAATTTTAAATTGAACCCACGGACTATATTGCAATATGTTCCTTTCAGATGGTTTAAATATTAATTTAGCTCAATATGGGAGCCTTGTAAACTTCACGTAAAAACAACAGCCCTGGAAAAAAATTCAGATTTGCAAGAAAACCGTCTGAGCTGTAAATTTGAGATTCTTACCAGTTATTTACCTCGTAGAAATGAAAGATTCTGCCGAGTTTCAAAATTTCAACGCCTCTCATGTAATAACTATCGACGATTAAAAATTGCGTATGTTTTACAGTTTTATCCAAATAACTCAATAACTAATTATCCAATCGGCTATATGAACCTATCATTTAGTCGCTATTGAAATTACCTATAAAACAAACTTAGTATCGACCCTAGAACTTTTCATTCAGTTGCTGAAAAGTTACAAAAACTGCTAAAATTGCGATTTTTGCAACTTTAAATTTAAATAAAATTTAAACTAATTAATTAAAGAATAAAAATTTGTTTTTATGTGTTATGCTATATACATTCTTCAAGAAAAGGCAATCAAATATCTGTAAAAAATTTTTGCAATTGAAAATACTAACTTCCCTAGATTAAAACCGCTCTTTTGTGAAGCACTAAGCAGTGTGAGTCCAAGACGCAACATTAGAAGTATGGTGTTTACATACTGCTTCATACTTACCTGCCTACTTCCCGGTCCACTTCGGAATAATGTAGACGAGATTTCGACCCTATTTCGGCAAGAATTCCAGCAAGCTGCCGGCAGCTCGAGCAGCAGTGGTTGGGGCATAATGTAAACGAGCTGTAATAGCTAATTGTATTAAGCCATAATATTTCACTCAATGATTAAATTTGATCTTATACAGGGTGTAAAAGGTATGATTCAAAATATTTAAAAAAAGAATTCGAGTGAAAATAATTCAAAAATTCCTATAAGATTTTTTTAAACAAGCCATTAGTCTAGTCAAAAAAATGAAAATATTACAAACTTTTCATTCGTTTTCATAGTCACAAACATTAACAGACTATATGGCTTTACTTACAGTTTTAACAAAGACAAACTTAAATTTAAATTGTAAATATATGGTAAATTGACTGAGAAGATATTGCAACATCGCCGCAGTGGCTGAGAGATTGTTTTGTATTATTGTTTTGTTTACATTTTAGAGACTAGTTTGTAAGTGTGCAGTGTTCGTAAACAAATTAGTTACAGTGGAAAATGCTTTGGTTTTCATACGAAGTAGATCCTGCAGTTTGATGCAGTAATTGTTTAAAAATAATTTCCAGTTTATTTATTATGTTTGTTTAATAACTAAAAGCTTTAAAATTAATAAATAATGCGTTTGGGAATAATTTAGCGGTAAAAATATATAATTTTCCTTCCAACAATTAATATATAAGAGCGAAACCTGTTTCAGGAAATATGTTACAAATGTTTTATTTGCCGAAAAAAATCTAATTCTCCGCAAGACAAAATATAATTATTCAATTACTGTTATTAACATTACAAGTATTAACATATTTACGAAATCTTGTGATTACGGGACGGTGTCTTATTGTCAATAATTTACTGAACATGTATTTTGGATTTTCTTTCGTTATTTAAGCCAATAGAGTACAGTGGTATAAGAGTTATTTTCATATACACTCAAACTATTTGCACCCTGTATAATACCGAATATTCGAAAACGCCTATTTGATTCAAAGTATTTATTGTCCAACCCTTTGTCCAATGAACTTATGCTTAATTATAAATCTCCATCTATTTACTTGTGTATCAGAAAATAAAACTAATCTACTTTTTTGGTGCACTTGTTTTAAAAATCGTTAGTTAGAACATAGAGTTCGATTCCAAAATAGAGGGGATCAATAAATAGGCTCGAGAATAGTTTGATGGCATTCCCTTTCCATTCCCCTAACAAAGAAAGGTCCTAGAAGAATAGGAAACAAATAGGGAAATAGCTTTATGTAATGGCTATGGAACAAGCAATGTAGAAAAACGAGTATGAAAGTAAAGCTAATATTAAGAATAAATTCTTTGACATGAGACACAGGAATACAAGTTTAGATATGTTTTTTCAGTCAATATTCTCATCGTCATTCAAGTTTTCAAGCACATGTTTCTTAACAAACGCCCTGTCTTATTGTTGTGTGCTCAGAAAGACTGAGCTAGAATAATAGAGGTGCTGATTGAGAAAAGATCGATGACTTGCAACACCCTAAAGTTATCAAGGGTATTTGAATATTCCACAAAACAGACAAAAACTGAGAAGTAATGTTCCTTGGCCTTGTCGAATTTGCCTCTATTTAAAATATGTTCCTTATGCGACGCTAACCTTGTCGCACTATGAGTGAAATGGCATTTTTTAACGAAAACCTAATATCTTGAGCAAAAATAGAGATATCCAAACAATTTTTTTAATTAAATCTTAGGTTATGTAGATTAAGGGAAAATTATTTAGAATGTCATCTTCCACTATTATAGGGGTGGAAATGAGGGATTGAAATGGTGCACATTTCAAAATTCGATTTTTTTTACTTTTATTTATGGTATATCTCAAAGACAAATACAGACATTTACACGAATGTTGGTTTAAATTGTAAGACTATTAATATAGAGAAGAAAATTATTTCTGGCAAAGCTCTCCTTATAAAAGTATAGGTGAAAATAGGGGTGACAATGTGAAAACGAGAAAAATTCCTAAAAAATACTGTTTAGTTATTCATTGGACGCTGACCACAGTTCTAAAAACCATTTTGTTATCATTTTCCACTGTGGAGATCGTTTATCGTTATTTTACACCATAGGAATGAAAACGGGGGTATGGGAATGAAAAACAACACAAAAATCTTTGAAGACGCGAGATATAAAGACCGATATCTAGGATTTTCGGGGAATCCCGTTTTCAGTAAATTATTTTAAATATTTTTCGACAATGTTTAGTTAGATCAATAATTTTTTATTTTTGCCATTTTAAGGGTTATTGTTATTGAAGTATGTGCTAATCAGGGGTAATGCGTCAAATTCATACTTTTTATCTTTCATCTTTTTTTATGATCCGACATTCTTTGGGTACCTATTAACAAAATCCTACATAATTTTATTTTTGTGAAAGAAAATTTTTGTATTGCATTTTGAGAGATTAGAATCAGGCAACCATTTTTGATGCCTTAAGAGAAAAATGATAACAATAAAGGATGTCCACAGTGACGTGTTCAGCGCCCAATGAATAACTAACAGTATTTTTTGACTATTTTTCAAATTTACACCCGCTCACCCCCTATTTTCACCTATACTTTGGAAGTATAGCTTTGCAATAAATATTTTTCTAATCTATATTAAGCACCCTACAATTTGAAAAAACATCCGTATAAATATCTGTATTTGTCTTTGAGATATACCATGAACAAAAGATCGAATTTGGAAATTTTGCACCAATTCAACCCTTATTTCCACCCCTATAATAGTGGATGATGACATTCTAAATAATTTTCCCTTAATCTACATAACCTAAGGTTAAAAAAATATTTCAGAATCTCTATTTTTGCTCAAGATTTAGGTTTCCTTTAAAAAAATGCCATTTCACACATAGTGCGTCGCGTCCGTGAGATTTGGTAGTCATGAAAACTTTCCAAGGAAACCATCATAGCAAGACTTGAAACTTATAGATGGCAAGCAATATAACAAAGTTTCAAACATATTGTAGAGTTGATATGAAATTAATATGTAATATTTTAATAAAGAAACATAAATATGAGTATTATAACAGCAATTACTAGCACAGAAATATGACTATTATGTTCAAAAATAGTTCATTCAGATATTAAAAACTGAGGAGAGACACCTACTAGAAAACAGTAAGATGGGAAATAAATTAAACTCAATATCACGAAGAGAATAACAAAAGGATCTTACAAGAAATAAATATTCCAAATCATTTAATAGAATTGTCAAATACTGAGAGATTGAGTTAATACCCAAAGTCTTGAATAAAAAGGTAAGGATACCTAAATAAATAAAAGTGCTTACAACTGGTTTGCAGAATTTAGAAGTACTTTGTCGAGAATTTCATATAGGTTATTCCAAAAAATATTTGCAACATGGTTGGAAAATATTAGCATATTACACATGTATCCTTAGTCATGGAGTTTCTGCATTTTATCCACACACTTGATTTCTCGAAAAACTCCTGGTAATAAGAAATACCAAATAAAACGACTTAGGCACTGCATAGTTTGTAACCAACGGAGTTTTCACACTTTGGACTTAAATTTTTCTTATTTTGCTGTCACTTTCTAATAAGTAACTGGTAAGTTAATTTTCAACGTCCTCAGAAGCTCCGAACAAATCTTTCCTGTTGTCCTCCTGACCATATTTTGCTAGCATGGTTACAATTTCTTCAACAGTAAATATTGAATATTTTATCTTTATAGAGAGAGAGCTTTGCATTGGCATGCCAGTGCCGCTTCTGATAGCCGTGCATTAAAATAGTTTTTTTGAACACTAGTACATTAGCCAAAAGTTTTATACTACGGTAGGACCAGAGACTGACCTACCCTAACCGCTTAAGGTGTATTTTCCTATTAATAATGTCTGCCTTTAGACTGACTGACTGACTGAGTAATCATACCTCCATTCATTTTATTTGAAAATTCTCATAAATATTCTAATTTGTTAAATAAATCTGGCTTAATAATAGATATCCTTTAGTGTTTACTCCGAAGGGATTGAATAAAAATGACAAGGGGATTTGAAAAATGAAGGCTAACCAAATTTTAAGTTAATGTTTAGTACTTGCCTGAAAGAGCCGTGACCGTTATATCGACCTCTAAGGGATTCTCAGTATATCCTATCTTCCCTTAAGTGTTAATTTTACAGTTTTCAAGATGGAATAATTCTTGTGATTTTATAGTGCAGAAAGTAAACACAATGAAATTAAATGCGTAGGTTAACCGTTTTGGATAACTATTTCTAAAACTGTCATGCTTTTATTCCAATCCAATAATATTCTTAAAACCTAGTTAAAACCAGAAAAAAATTTTAACCATCTCATGCAGCATTTCAGAATATTACTTTTACGTACTAGATCGTTTGCAAGAAGAATTTTGACTGCTTGAAAATGTGTAAAGTTTACTTCAATGAATGCTTTGTATCGTGAATTGTAAAAAAATAATAATAAAATACGACTGATATTCTGTGAATTCTGGTGTTATTTCCCAAAAAGTACTTAAACAGTTTCATAGTAGACTAAGATCCTAAGAGGTTTTAATCTCACGGGAACTTAAGAAATCTAAAAAACGAACGTTGCTACAAACAAAACGTTAGAGAAATCATCATAAACTTCTATATAAACATTGGTACTAAATTGTAGCATAAGTGTTCCTGAGAAGGGTTCATATTAAAAGTACAAAACTATCATAAATATAACATTTACGGTATTTAGCTGTATATTAATACAGTGAACTCAGCGACTATTAAATGACGATTATGACCGATGCATGGACATTTGTATATACGGACATTTTAAACGCCATAATTTAACGTTTTGTTCAAAAATAATCATCAGTAGATTCCTTAAGGCCTCAGCGTCGCCAAAATAGTATTTTGGAGAAAAATTATATGCACTGTGAGAGATGATTTGGGACGTAGTTGGATGTTCCTTTTCCAAGGCTACTGAATGGAAGTAGACTATTAATAAAGTAACAACTTGTTCTTCAGACGTTATTCCCTCCGAGTTTTGTTTTAAGATTAGAAGATGAAACTTGTCTCTACCTTCGATAAGTTTGCAGGAATTGTAGTAGTTCAGTTCAGAATTTCAAAATTGTGTGAATACTTGCTAGCTACTGATGTTAAAATTGCAAGTTTAGGCCTGCTGAATTTGAAATATCCCTTATAAAAGTTTAAAAGTGTTAAACCTCTAAAATGAAATTTATTGATAATCTGGAAAGGTAACATTTTCGCAATCCATCAAGATGTGTACCAGGATGGACACTGAGGTATATTACGGTATTTCGGGGGATTCTAGAACATTTAGCCTAAATATACAGACTTTTAAATTTTAAATGTATCACGATATTACCGACCGACAAAGGAAACGCTCCCGTCACCGGGCAAAAATACAGCAACTTCCCGAAAATGATCCAAGGTACAAACTTCTTCTAAATACCTTACTACGTATCTAGAGGAAACAACTAAACCAAAGACTGAAGACTCACTTATAGACGAGGATATCAAAAAGAAATTAATTTCAAGAGAAAAATCAAGTACCAGAAAAATTCACAAAATGGCGGAATGAAAACCTTCCAAGCCACATAATCGATCCCTCAGAGCACTACCTTAAAAGCGCTTATCTTATGTTCAATAATTCAAATATATAAACTAACAGACAGAGAAGCGGGGGGATCACCAATATCTCCAGTTGTCGCAGCTGTTTATGACATCCTTCGAACAAAAGACCCTAGAGTTAGCATAGTTTAAGTCAAAAACATGGGTTAGATACGTAGATGATGTATTTGTCTTTTGGCAAAGAAGAACTATTCAAGTACTTAAATCATATAAAATTCATCCACCTCAGGATTCTATTCAAGTTAGAGTTCGAAGAGAACAAGGAGCGGCCTTTCCTTGAAGTTCACATATCATAAACGCGCCATTACTGACCTTGGCATAAACCTATGACGTTCTGTGTGTGTTATTCTCTGACCATTTATGTGTTCTGTTGTCTTATTTCAAGTAATAAACAATTTATGTTATTGTAACAAAAAACTGTTGGATATTTGTATTACTAAATAATAATATTTGTGCACAGTGGCAGTGGAACAGAATTTATAAACCATTATTACTTTGAATAATGTTTTAAATTAGGTAACAAATTCGTTATATTATTCACATATATATGATTTTATAGTTCAAAATGTTGAAAATGATAAATAAAAAATATGCTATAGGCTTACTAGGACATTATTGCCAATTTAAGATCATTTACAAAAAAGGGTTTAATCTCAAACTGCGCAAAGCATAAATAAAATAAGTACCTACATTTAATTTAGATTTATATTTTGTATCTATTCCATTCTCATTTATCTAAATCTCAGACTAATATATATGAATATTAAATATCATATATATTTTTTAATTTTCATGTTTAATTTAATATTACGTTCTACTACTAAAAACAATATAGGTACAAACTAAAGTGGTCTTAATTTTCAAAATCAACCTATCTAAGGATGACAGTTAACATCAAGAAGTCGATTCTGTAACTAAATAATATTTCCTATCTGACTGAGAGAGTGAACCCGTGCGTTGTATTTGATACCTGCCAATAGAATAATACAAATACAAGTCCAAAATATCACTCTTGTGTAAGTTTACTCCAGTCAAAAATGTGTTACTTAAAGTTAAAACAAGTGACAGATGAATGAATGTGTACTTTTTGAGATAATTCCGTTTAATTTAACACAAATTTTTCTCTTGTTCAAATAAGACCTGATTAGGTGATCTATAAGCAGTAACATATACAGGGTGGTTCAGATATATTAAGAATTGGAAATATTATAAAGAGTGTTTTAATAAATGTTAGATAATTGAAATTAAATTCATTTCGTCTTGGATAATATTCATCTACAGACCAAATGTCAGGTACGTACAACTAACGGATTAAAAAGAAAATGGAGATTCTCAGTTCGTCTACATATAGAGTGAGCCAACTTAAATTGAAATCAGATAAAAATTCTTATTATTAATGTATATTAGTATTTAGAAAACAAGTTATTTTATTCTATTCAAGAGTAAATAAGGTTGTTGGAAAAATATGTAGCTAAAAATAAAATACCTTATTTGTGGCAATATCGAAACATTTAATTAGATCTGAAAATTGTATCCAAGTAAACTATTATGTGACTAAAAATTGTAAAATAAATACATTTAAAAAACATAAACCGACTTGAAAAAATCCCTAAATTAACTTAAAAGCAAAAAATCAAAATTATCAAATCATGCATTAGAGCTAACAGAACAACGTCTGCCGAAGCAGCTAGTATATGGTCAAAGTAATTTTAACACTTAAAAAAATATGTGAATGGAATGTCACTGCTAACTTAAAAATTAAAAGCTTACCTGTGGCTTATTTCAACCAATAAGACACCCTGTACGTTTCAAGTTATTCAGATCATTGAATTTTTATTAAATGTTTCTACATCTATCTCTACCACCTTATGCACAAAATATAAGTTTAACGTCAAGTGCAGAAGACAAATGGTAAGATATCTAAAAGTCGTAATGTGAAATGCCGTGATACAATGCAGGTCAAAAATGGCTTGTTTACCCCATACAAACAATGACTGCTTACCAGGAAGACGGAACCCCGCTTCACAATGTTCGATTTTCTACATAGATATTTTGAGGTCGACTGATTGGGAACAATCGATTTTTGCATTAACCTGCTCGTTCGCCCGACATGACACAACAGACTTTTTCTGGGGGGTGTTACAAAGAAATAGTGTTAATACAATTCGGGACAAGGAAGTTATGATTAATCAGGTCAATCTGGGATATCTATATCACTGCAACCCTTAGAAATTAAATAAAAAAGGAATTAAATTGATTTGTTTATTATTTTTCTACAATAAATTTCTTGGAAGTCTAGTTATTTTTGCTTAATTTTAAATATATGGGTGACTGAGCTTCACTCGTAAATTTAAGGTTTTATCATAAACGTTCATATATCCAAATAATCGGACATTTGCTATATAAACTAGTTTAAACTCCCTATCACAATTTTTTTTTCTTACATTTTTTATTTACATTGTGTTACTACAATTCTACTCCTTCCTATATTTCAACCACCCTATATATGCAACTTCTTATGAAAAACACATTCAAACGTTTTTTCTAACATTTAGCAACTCTAAATATGCATTAAACTATCATGCGAAATCGAGATCTTATTCATCCAAAAATTGCCTACCGGGTCAATTTTTTCACCTTGAAACCTTTAAATGCCGAGCTATAAAAATATAATGCTAGGAACATATGACAGAGGCATAAAACAGTTACATGTACGGAATATACAAATACAATTTGTATTGAAAGAATGTTTACAAGAACAGTTTCACTCTCAAATAGGTCACCAAGTCACCCTGAATTGAAAGAATTTTTGCAACAGGAGTCTCACTCTTACGTAGGTTACCAATTTGCACTGTATTGAACTCCTTGAAATTACAAAGCAGTCGCTTTGATTGTCACAAACTGTCCGTATATTTTTTAATAATTTAATTTCTCAGTAAAACGTTTTTTCCCAAATATGAGACCTTCATCAATCTATTTCTATCCATCGAAACTTCCACATGGAAAATTTCATGAAAATCGTTAGAGCCGTTTTCCAGAACTCAATTACATATATGTTATATAAGTTTAAAACATGAACTTTGTGTGAACTTATGTAACAACTATATTTCGTCGTTCCCAGCTGGCCCAGCGACACGTGGATTATCACATTGCAGTACCGCCGAGCATCCGTAGGAATCGCCTTGTCGACTTTCCCGATTCAGCATTCGGTGGTTTCCGGGAACTTACTATTCGAGTAACTAGAAGCGAAAGCAGAAGGCTACAAGAATTATGCGAACCGAGCTGAAGAGAGCAGATATGACTCTGCCGAAACGTCGTCATTTTACCATCGATCCTGGCAGTGATCAGTTATCAACTACGCGGTTGAATTCCCGGAAACTGCTGAACACATTTAGTGCCCGCGAAAACTTAAAAACAAATATACATATATATATATATATATATATATATATATATATATATATATATATATATAAACACTGCTCGTATAGTATTAGATTGTTGTGTTCTTGTTGCTGGTTATTCCCAATATACGTTTCGTACTCCAGATAAATTATTCATGACTTCCTTTAGCTTCCATTTACTTCATTTATGATAAGCAAGACCTCTTCTAATGTGATAATAACTTCAAACGTGCTCTGTATGAAATACTCCACAATTAAGAAATATTATATTTTCTAACTTCCCTTGTTTATAGGTAACTAAAGCCGTAATTATCTCCAAAATCGTAAGACTTAGACATATTTACTTTTTACTTATAAATTCTTTTACTACATTTATCATAAATATTTCGAATATCAAGAATTTTTAAATTACGGAACTAATTAATAGGCTAAGCAACTAATCCAATTTCTGAAAGCATTTCCAAAAATATTTAACAGACATTATTGTGAGCAAAATATAGCATTTAGCTAATTATCTGAAAACGCGAATTACCTTTATTGACTACAACATTTTCCTTTGAAATGAAATGTGTTAAAAAATCAATACCAAATAGCAATCTCCCTCTTCGACATCCAATTAATGTTTCTCTCAGGATTATTTCGTATTTTCGTAAAATAGTCCTAACAAACGAAGCCCTCCGATTAGCAACAGTAACATTTTGCATTGTAAAGACACCTCCATTATTCTTAATGAATATGGAATTCGTGCCTTCGTAAATGTCAAGCTTTGGAAATGGCTAAATAATTAATTTTCGTGGTTCGAGAACTTAACGCTGTCTAATTTAGTCGACGTTAAAAGAATATATTTGGGTATTCTTCAATGAACCATTATTTAGTCCGTAATATCATATATAATAGAATTGAATAAATCCTAGATTTTGTCCTTTAGTTGTTGGAGCTTTATAGAGGATATACAAGGTGTTCAAAAAAAGATCAGCCAATTTACAAAGAGAAATTTCCAATGCAACCCAAATTATAAACAGTTCTAACTTAAAAAAAATACAGGTTTTAAATTTTCATCAGGTGTAGTTGAGACTTGAGCCCCATACTATAGTAAATTGTTAATTTTTTATAGTTTTCACTATTGTAGTCCTCTTTTTCACTCTAAAAATATTGAGTTATTGCAAATTTTTAGTTAAAATAGTCAATTCCCTCAAATTTGTTTTAACAAGTCGCCGCAGGGCATGTAATATCCCCTACGTGATAAAAAAAATTTACATGAAGAGAAGAAAAGTATGCCTATTATAAAATAAAGTTTAAAAAAATCATTGCTTGAAGAGTTGTTAAGACATAAAACAAATATAATGCAATAAAGTAAATTAAATTTGTAATATTTATCTGTCTTAAATTCGATAAAATATTCACATTGGAGATATTCCACCATTTTTCGAGTAACACATTGTAGTTATTTGTACAATGTCCTTTATATTATTCAGTTAATGCTTATTGTAAAACACCATGCCAATATGGAAAATACACTTTTTTCTAACAAAATGATAGTAAGCTTATATTTTACAATATATTTTCATCAATAATCTTCCTTTTTTATTCTATTTTGTTTTCCGTGAACGCATTGTAAAATGGATGATGGTCCAATACAATAAGTAGCTTTAATACTTGTAGATGTTTGAATTTGTCTTCTGTTATAGGTAGCTGATTCTTATAAAGTCGATTATCATATACCTGTAACCATGTTAGTAACTTTTTATGGGGTAGTTCCTGCCAATTTTCGATATAATCCGGAATATATAAAACTTTACCATCTAGCAAATATTTCTTTGTCTGGCATTTACAACAGTGGAATCTTTGGCATGTTTTCCATGTCTAATTGAGTAAAAGTTTAATGATTGTTCAAATTTCAAATAAATATGATTGAAAGTATTAACATCACAGGATAGACTTGGCCGAAGCATACGAATTCATGCTAAGTAATCAGCTGGTATATTAATTAAAAAATAAAACAGTGTTCTAGAGTTGTACGGGCAGAATCTGTGATCGTCATGGTATAAGCCAGCTCTAAAAATAACTGCTGAGTGGTTACATGGAAAACCATTTTCCAAACTTCTTTTACGATGTTGACAGATCTGTCTGATGTTAGTTCAAAAATTTCACCTGGTTGTTTACACAATTTAATAAATAATCAATAAAACAAATTTGTTTGACGTCCTCGTGCAACACAAGTTCTTGTTATTTGATTTGATTTGTTTATTTAACCCAACAGTATTAGACCAATTACAGGATTAATATTATCTATTCTAAATTACAAAATATAAACATCAGATAATAAAAGGAAAAAAAAACGCTAACTGTACACAACCATGACTAACAAACCTGAATGAATTATATAACTATTATTACAAAACGTGACGGTGTAACCATAACAATACATTTTAATATACTTAGACACAGCGTTAAGAACATGTTACTGTGTTACTTTGGACAAACAGCTTCAGTAGGTTATGTAAGATATTCCTCCGTACCGTATGATCAATATTTATGTGAATCATATTATAGCAAAACCATAGCCTAAAAATAGGAGAGACAAAACGGATATTTGTTCGACCAGGTGGTGGATAAAATATACATGAACTTCTAGACTCAGCTCTCGGGACTAAGAACTTAAAATGCTCCAGTATTAATGGGCAATCAATTTCAGAGTTGATTAGTTTGTAAACAAATCGGCAATGGGCGATAAATCTGCGCTGCTCTAGACTCTTCAGACTCAGATCGGATAATAACACATCGTGCTCAAACCCCCTCTCGGGGTATATCCGAAGTACATGAACTTCGCAAACGTTCTTTGCACACGTTCCAATTTATCTATATACATCTTATAATGCGGCGACCAAATAATCGACGAGTACTCCAGTTTAGTTCTTATAAGTGCACTATAAAGAGTTTTGAGGCAATTTACATTTGTAAATTCTCTTGTATTTCGCATTATGTAGCCACACATTTTTGATGCATTAGTAACTATGTTTTCTATATGACTGCTAAAGTTGAGATGGCCATTGAATATAATTCCTAGGTCCCTGGCTTCACTAACTCTGTCCAGCACACACGAACCAATCGTATAGCTGAAATCAACAATATTATGACTTCGTCCAAAGGTCATAACTTTACATTCACTCGAGTTAGGAACATTAGTGGCTCCAGATTTGAACCTTGAGGTACCCCCGATTTAGAAATATAACTAACAGACTTATGATTATTTAACGCATAGAAGGCAAAACTGTCCCAGTTTTAATTTATAATAACTTTCTGACGCCAAGAACTTTGAACAAGTCCAAATACTCTGAAGATTCATAGTAACTTCCAAAATTTCGCCGGATGTATTAGCTTTCAATTTTGCTTTTGCGATTCTCGCAGCTTGCTCTATTTCACAGTATATATTATATTCTTCTAGAGTCAGAGTCCCAGATTTAAATTAAGAGTACGAAGTATCTATAAACTGTGTTGACCAACACTGGCAACATCTCCAGTGTCATACAATTTGTACAGGGGAGATATTTCCCAGCAGTAATTAACACTAATGTAAAATGACATTATTTCGACCCCGTTTTGTAAACATGTGTCACATTGGAGATTACAAAAATCTCCTACTATACGCTTTAGTAGACTGTTTCACGTTGCAGTTATTGTTAGAAGGTGTACAAATCTCCAATAAACCTAATGAGCAAAAAAACACGGCGCTTCTTCTAGACTCAACGATGTAAGCGAAAGCTTCTTATTAAATATACTTTCCGGCTGTCCTGATCTCCCTGTCTCTGCTTCTCTCTCTTTGTGTCATTATTAGTGATAGTCATAAATTACAAAAAAATAGCATTATCCTAATGAGTAATTCAGTTTTTAATTTAAATGTAAATGCAAAGGAACATATGTGGTGTAAGTTAATTTTTAGGATTTTTGAAACGAAAGATGAGTTCTTGATAGAATTGTCGGAATTTCACAATATTCTTTTGAACAAATGTTTCCATATCAAAGCTACACACTTTATAGAACCAGTAAATAACCTTCAACGGTGTTATTGGGGAAATTTCATTTTCCAAGATGTAATTCCTACCAAAAACATTATTATCTCAAGTTGATGAAACATCAATAATTCTAAATTTTATATATATATATATATATATATATATATATATATATATATATATATATACTGGATATATATAAAAATAGGAAAGTCTGAATGTAAAGGATAGTTCACCATCCGACAATATCGACTGCAAGGTGGATTTTCTCATATTCTTCAAACTTTATTACCTATTCATCGGAATATCATACTTGTGACACTGTATTTTTCTTTAAAACAGTCTAAATTTCTAGTAAATTGTTTTTGTTTATTTTGTATATGTAAAATATAGCCTTCTGAAAGCTGTTCTCGGATATTAAAATATAATAATGGGTAAAAGTTACTTCTTAGGGGATACCTGTTAACTTTCCGTGCGCCGTGCTAGGATACTAAAATTTAATAAAGGGTAATCAGGTATATTGCATCTTAATTGAAAATATAGTGTCAAGACTAAAATAAGAGGGCAATAGAGAAAGTAACAGGCTATTTACTGCCCTTTATTTCTAGTCTTACCATGAGATTTGTGCATGGCAGGCTATTTCTACAAGTATATACTGTGAGTAACTCTGGTAACTGCTGACCACACCGGTAATGTTGTCCTTTTTTGTAGTATTCTGACTTCTGGCGTATGTCAAGTCTATAATTTTAAATATCGCAAACAGAGAATTGGAATGATTATTACAGCAAATTGTGTGCAGGTATTGTACATTAATTCGGTGTAATATTTGTTTATTTACGATAGTATATTAATTTTATATAAACAAAGGAACTCTTAATATATTATATTGTCCCTGTTTCTTAAACAGAGAGCTGAGTTGTATGGGTATATGTATTTCAAGATCAAGGTAGTGTAGTGTCGGATCATGTCGAAATAAATGTAATTTCGAGTACTGCATTTCGTTCCCATACTCCTCTATTTTGTGCGGTCCTCCGTTAAGAAGCTTTCGCAATTTGGAGCAATATGTCACATTTGAAATATTACAATTCCGTCGACGAAGACAATAGAGAACTATAGAAATAGCTCAAAATCAAATGAAAAAAGAACGGCACACATTTTAGACTTACGAAAGATTCTTTCCTTCTCACTGTCTCTATTTTTCTTTCTTTGTGTTACCCTTAGTAATAGGTATAACTATCAGGTGAATTAAAATAATTGTCACTATTTTGTTACGACTTAAGTATTAATACAAAACAATAAATTATATACCTATATATTCAACGGTAGCAACAATTCAAAATCTTTAAGTTCTGATTATATGTAATATTAAAATGAGTTTTATTCATTTTATATGAATTGAAAATAGTATAGTTGTTCTCGGTTACGAACCTTTGAATGTGCAGCCGTGTGTTTTAGATTCCTGATCACTTATCTTTAATTGAATTTTGATCTTTAGAGGATATGAAAGTTTCAGATGTAACATCAGTGCCTCTAGTGAGTGATAAACGTACTTTGTTTATTACCTTAACAAAGGATATGTTTTGCTTAATGCGTATCCTTCTATGAGTCTATATTGGTTGATAATATGAACATTTAATGCCAAGTTGCCTTTTTGTGTGGTATTCTTTTTAATTTTTGAAGTATGTCAAGTCTGCAATTTAGTATATCCCAAAGAGAGAATTGGAGTGTTTATTAGGACGAAAAGCAAATTGTGTGCAGATATTCGGTCGGGTCTATCCTGTCGAATCAAATGAAATTTAAAGTTATGCATTTCATTCATTTGCTCATGAATTTTCATATGTGAAAGTGTGGACCCCCGTTAAGAAGCTCTCGCTTCAAAATATATGTCGATCAATTTACATTGAAAAAAGAACGTTAATAATAAACATTCCAGTTAAATTTTAATTAACCTATTTTGCCTTTATGGAGAATGCAACAAAGTTATTGGTAGAACATACGGTACAATTAAGTAACCGACTCTTAGCGTAGATTCACACGCCCGGTTAAATTCACCCGCCGAGGTCGGGTAGTGAACCTAGTGCATGTATGTACCGATACCTACAGTTTCACACATGCCGGAAAAATTCACAGAGCCTTGGGCCGACAGCTATCTGCCAGTTGGCTGCTGGCTGCGCTCACTGGATGAACCCATCGTTCAGAGCGATCACAGGTGATTTTTAAATTTATTTTGAAAATGGCGGTCCAAATTGATATCCAGAATATTAATTACTTTGGTGGAGTCCCTCCCATCTTGTGAGATAAGGCTACAAGAATATTTTTAAGTGTTCTTGGTAATAACACCACAATTGAATTAAAAAAGCTGTATATTGAAAGAAAATACCAAACGTTTCAAAGTGGATTCTGACTTCGCTGTCAATGGCTTTAAAATATTAGGAATAGATAAAAATTAATTACGAACCAAAGAATTATATGCAGTTCTTAATCCCAAGTTCAGTGAGATGAAGGATGACCAAACAAGTTTGGTGATTAATTTATTATTATTGATATAAAAAAAAGTTTTTTTCTGAAATCGCCCAAGCCATATTCAATGGCGAATACTACTGGCCTGCTCGGTTCAAGAAAAGTCTGTCCGAAATCGGGCCGATTCCCGGTGAACACAACCGGCACGTGTGCAGCTGTGGGAAGATAATGTGAGGTGGGTTTTCCTGGCGACGTGTTTTTTGCACAGCAGAAACCGAATTTGTCAAAAAAAATTTATTGCGCGGCGTGAAAGTGTTTTCCAGTCGACGTAAGAAGTTTATGGTCGCGTTGTTAATTAATAAAATATGGATGATGACTTGGAAGAAGAATTCATACTGGTGGAATATGAAAAATTCAGAAAACTAGCTGTCGCCCAGTGGTCGAAATTCGACCAATTGTGTCAATATCTCTGGCAGGTTAAGTAACATGAAAATTTTATCGTGACATTCTATCCTAGGACTTTAGGGAGAACAGCAATTACACAGAACGGATCCAGATTCGGAACCTCTGTGTGATAGTTTCCTCGATAATCCTAGATGTCGGTCTTACATCTCGCTTCTACAAATAAGTAACGAAATTCAAGTTTTTTTCAGATATAATTCATAGAACTTTATTTGTGTTCAAATTACCCTACATATTTATTTTTTCTAACACCCCTGTATAGCTATATTTGCACTCAATTCTCTAATATTTATTAAAATCCTCATTATAATAAAATTTCATTTCATTATATATTTCCACCACCCTGTATATGCAACTGCTTATGGACCACGCATAATATTTTTTAACATTTTTCAACCACCGGGTAAACCATTCTGTATATGCCACTGCCTATGACCCACCATATTTACTCTTTTTGTTTATGAAATTTTTAATTATCTTCTGTAACTATAATTCTACTCCGACCAATATTTCAATCATTATATATATGGAATTCTTCGTGGTCTACTCTATAAATCATTTCCTATTCTAACATTTTTTATCACCATCCTGTATACTATAATTCCTTCTTACCCTATATTTCATCTTAACTATATATACAACTGCTTATGGGTTACGAAATGTTGCATTTCCATTTCCGCCACCCTGTATATGCATCTATGTATAACATTTTTTGCACCACCCTGTAGAACTGTAATTTTACTGCACCTTCTATTCCAAGAACCCTGTAAATTCAACCGCTAATGGGCTTCCTTATATAATTATTTTATTAGTTATAATTGCACTCTACTCTATATTTTAAACACCCTAAATATGCAACTGCTTATGTGCCACCCATTAAAAAAATTATTTCTAACATATCTGGAATCGCCCTGTATAATTATGATATTCAACGATTACTTTACCCACTAAACAATAACAACGCTTGCATGCCACCTCCAGAAGTACATGCTCTAAGTATATAATAGCATTGGTCTGTCTATATATAATTACTCAATGGTTGGAGTCTGGCGGCACGCGGCATATTCATTTGTTTGGCATTGACATTATTGACGTAAATAATGAATTCTTATTATATTTTATTTAATGAATGAACCAATATTATAAATTAAGATTAGCATTCTGCACTGAAGGTCGTCAGTAGCTACTAAACAAAACAAAAATGAAGAAAATCGGTTGAGAACCAGAGGAGAAAATGGTACCTAATCGTTTTGTCTTAGCCTATTTATATATAGATTATAAATTAAGATTAGCATTCTGCACTGAAGGTCGTCAGTAGCTACTAAACAAAACAAAAATGAAGAAAATCGGTTGAGAAACAGAGGAGAAAATGGTACCTAATCGTTTTGTCTTAGCCTATTTATATATAGATAAGTGAGTGTCACTGACTACTTTAGCACATACCGATACAGTCTCCTCTTATTTTTATTTATTTTTGACAGGTGATATTAATATCAATATACTAAGTGATCATGCCAATGTCAATAATTATTTATCTACTTTGGCCAAGCATGGTTTTGAGGCGTATGTAAGACAACCCACCATGGTAACATGTGAAAGTGCCACATGCATAGATCATATTTTTGCAAAGAAAAAATATTCTCTTAACAACTATCATTACAATTCGAACATTTTAAACAATAACATGATAGATCATTTTCCTATAAAGCTACCAATAATAAAACTCCATGCGTAAGTAATACATGCGTAAGTAATACACTAAACAGTAAACAGTAATACACTAAACAGTAATGTACAAAAGAAACTTAATACCGGTGTTCTCAAACAAAAGCTGAGTAATCTAAACTGGTCCACTGTGTTAAATTCTCAAGATTCTCAATTACCAACTAACATGTTCTTAAATACATTCGAAGGGGCAATTAAACAAGCTACTTTTGCGACTACTAGTAAGCAAAGAAATTTAAAGAAATTAAAAGTATAGATTACAGAAGGTTTAATAACTTCTATAAAACATAGAGTCCTACTAAAAAAGAAATTATCAGAAAATTACTCAAATAACTTAGAAAAAGAATATAAATCTTATAGGAATTTTCTAAATAAACTGCTCAAAAAAAAACAAAAAATGATTATTACAAAAATCAAATTAGGCAAAACCAAAATAATTTAAAAAAAATTCATGGAATTATAAAAGCGACAACAAACGAAAACGGGTAGAATTAGAACTGAATTAAGATTGGTTAACGACAACGGCACATACATTAATAACAATAAAGATATGGCTAATTTTGCAAATAATTATTGGATTGCAAATGCTGGACAACATTCCAAAACAAAGAATAGAGTCTGTTAATACTAAAAGCGTAAAAAACTTAATTTTTTAAATCCTGTATCCAAACTCTAAATCATAAGGCACATTAAAGCCCTCAAAAACAACTGTGGTCCTGGACCCGACGGTATAGCAACAAAAGTAATAAAAGATATGCATATGTACATTATTAGTCCTCTTCAGCATATAATTAATTTAATATTTTCAACAGGAATTGTACCCACACAATTTAAATTGTCGGTAATTACACCAATTCACAAAACAGACTGCAAATATAAAGTATCGAACTATCGACCGATAAGTCTAATCAACATTACAAAAATATTCGAAAAATGTGTCAAAGAGCGATATGTAACTTTCTTTCAACAAAATAATGTTGTTCACAAAAACCAATTCGGTTTTCTTGAAGGGAAAAGTACGTCAAATGCTATGTATACGGTTGCTAACGAAATAACAAAACAATCTCGACAACAGCAAAAAATGCCTTGCGGTGTTTCTGGACTTGGCGAAAGCCTTCGACACCGTGCATCATAATATTTTACTTGAAGTATTAGGTTATGCAGGTATTAGAGGTTGTGCGAGAAAGCTAGTTACCAGTTACTTAATAAATAGGGAACAATATACGAAAATTAATGGATATTTAAGTGAAAAAACTCCTGTGAAAATAGGCATTCCCCAAGGAACGATTTTAGGTCCGATTCTGTTCCTAATTTATATAAACACATTTTTGTCTTTGGAGATAGACGCAAGAATAGTATCCTACGCAGATGACACCGTTATTATATTTAGGGAAAAAACATGGGAAAGTGTCGAAGAAAAGGCGAAATCAGGCCTCTACAAAGTTAAAACCTGGCTAGACATACATCAGCTAACCTTAAACGTCAATAAAACTAACTATATAGCATTTGGTCTATATAAGACTAACAAACCTCACTTTAATAATATTAAAGTTGAAAATATAAACGAGCTTATCAAAGAAGTCTCACACACAAAATATTTAGGCATAATTATTGATAGGCATTTAAGGTGGAATTACCACATTTAGTATGTAACAAAACGGACGCGCAGCTTAATTAATAAATTTTATCAACTACGGGATATATTGTGCAAATCAGTTTTAATTGTTGCCTATAAAGCTTTCGTTGAATCGCTGTTTAGGTATGGTATTTTGGTATGGGGTGGTTTATATACGAGTAATTTAAAAGACCTTTGTACCGTTCAAAACTACATCCTCAAAATAATTTTCCGAAAAAACATATATTATCCCACAAGACTTCTATACACAGACATTGCAAATTTAAGCCAGTTCTACCTGCATGCAGTATGTATGCATGCATTTAAGAACAATAATGCACTGCAAGTATGTACAAACACTTTTTATGAAACACGAAGTTACACTCAACAGCTAATTAAAATACCTAGCATTCAAAAAAATATCAATAAAAGATTTGTTACATGCTTAGTTCCTAAAATTTTTAATTTAATACCTACTGATATAAGGAATGAAACTTCTGTGAAAAAATTTGCTAAATTATCCAGAGAATTTATTGCAAAAAATTACAATAAGTTTAAACACCTAGTCCAATAACATTGATTATGTCATTATATGTAGTATTTGTAAATCTCTACCAGCATTTATTTAAAATTATAAATTATGTATTATAGGGGAAAAAAAGTTTTTCTTGTTTCGTATGTATATATTATTTGTTTTTTTTTCTTTTTGTATTTTCACTGGCTTCATGTTATAATTATGATATGACTGTACAAGTGTTGGGTCACTTAGAGTGCAAACCAGTTTGTAGAATGGCTTATTGATAATTTGTATACTGCCAAAATATTTATTTATAACAACTGTTTATATCATTTTACTAAATAAAATAAAAATAAATAAAATAGAGAAAATATCGCTTTTTAAATATGTGACTTAATAAATAGTAGTAATTAATCAACATAAAAATGCTCAAGCACCACTTTGGAAATAAATATTGCTTTATAACATTGCAATAATTATATTTAAATAAAAACCCATTTTATTCAAGACTTTCCCCACTTCATTCCAATGCATGTCGTTTTTGAATATTTTTATATTCTGGGTCTTTCAAGTCATTGAGTTTAATATAATTTTGTACAAATTCATCATCAGCCAAAAACCGTGTTGATATTTTTTGGGACATTTTTAGACAAAACCATGTCTTCAAAATACACAGCGCACTACGAAATTTGACTCCTCCAGAAGCAGTCGGTTCTGTCGCACTGCTCTCGTAGCACAAAAATTCTGCCGCTAGGAAACTATACCTTAACTGGGATTGGAACGATGTCGCTTGAATTCAACCGCCACTTGTGAAGCCAAGCTTACTTGGATAGACAAGGAAAAATTTGTTTCAATTAAATTAAGTTTAGTGCAATTTGGTCTTTTGCATGCTACGAAAACTACTCCTAACCGTCCTAACTCAAATACTTCCATCAACAAAAAACATATGAATTAAATTTAAAAGTAAAACAACGAAACACACCTACTTACATTAATTGAAATAACCTTGGAATTAAATTAAACTAACTTAAATAAAAATATTGAAACCAAACGATTCTTGGCCTCTACATTCCCTTGTAGCATGAGGGCTAACATTTGTAACATGAGGGTTTTTAATAATGAGTTCATTATGCATTTTAAATATGTGTTCTCTAGAAAATTTTGTTTCGTCATATCAGATAAGGTTTGTTTGGGTACCTGTCCTTCGATTGATGAGTAAAGGAAATTTAAGCCTATCATAGCTATGTTGTAATAAATAAAATTTACACAAAAAAAATCATTGTTTTTACCTCCACTCAAAAGTTTAGAAATAGTTTTCTGACCTAAAAAGAATCAAATTGCAACCAGCTTCCTTCAATTCAACAAAATTTTTGTTTATTCACGGGAGCCAAGAGAAAATAGAGTTTACTAAATTTTCTGCATGATCTAACAATAACCTTGCTGTATTCTCCATAAACGCAAATTTAGTTAATTAAATATAAATTGGACTACACATTATTAGCTTTGTGGTCGTTCACTTTGCCAAGTTAATTCACAAAACTGCATTCAAAATTATTTTTAACAATGTCAGTAGCTTTCAGTTGCCATAGAACACTTGTGTAAACCAAAAATGTCAAAATTCAAAATTTTGAGTAAAAATTTAAATAAACCAACAGTTTTGAGAAAAGGGTCATTCAACTTATTTCCTTACTAAAAAACATCAAAAAGCTACTACCAGGATTTGACATGACGAAGATTGAATTAAGATACCTAACTAGACAGAAATAAGACAATATCTCTCAAAGTGTTTACTATAGCAAACACCAAAAAAGAGTATATCACACGAATAATAATAGAGATAAAAACTGAAAAGTAAATTTGAATAAAACTACAATAATGAACTCAGAAACGATGCAGATTGCAATAAATAGAAAATAGATTCAATATTATGTATTCTAAGGACCACGCATAGTAATTGGTAAACAAAACCGGGACGGCGAAATTAAATGAAGAAGAGGATTAGGCCGGGCTGCATTCGGAACACTTGTATATTAAAAAATAAAAAACACTGCAATATTGTGGAACCAAAATATTTAACCAATGCATACTCCCTGACACTGCGTATGGAACACAAACGTGGATCCTCACGAGACACATAAAGGATGAACTAAAAACAGCAATGAGGGCAATGGAAGAAACATCTATGTTGGGTATAGCATTGAGAGACATCGTAATGACTTGCTTAGGCGTAAAACCAAAGTACCCGACATAATTGAGAGAACTACCAAGGTGTATAGGGGATACGCTTATTAAGTTGCGAGAACTAAAGACGGTGGCTGGAATAGTAGAAATATCATATGGGGACCGTGGACAGTAAATAAGAGAATGAGATAAATTGATACTGAAATTAAGAAATTGGAAAAAACGTGAAACTTAGAGAGACAAAAGACCACACAGAACAAATACCGGCTGAGATATATATTTTTTAATTTATTATTTCCACAAACGAAAATGTCAAAATGTCTTACTAAAAAATATATGCTGAAAATACAGGGCGGCTTATATATTGTAAGTAGAGGATGGCCTCTTAGAAGGTTGAAGTAGTAAGTAATAATACAATTATTGACAAATCAATTAAGAGTATTACAAAAGAATCGTAGAAGGTTATTTTACAAGTCAGCTTTTATATTTATTAAATTATATTATATGTGTGTTAAATTTGTTGAATCTGATATTCAAAACAAAAAATGCGAAAATATTAGAGGAACTCAATTCCCAATTTGCTGAGTAGAGTTAATTTGTTCGGCTATTATAAATTCAACTTAACAAAAATTGCCTATCAACTTAACTATGCCAAATCATGAAAGTTTAACTATTGTGCAATGAATTTGTTGATCTAAAAAATAAACCATTCTTTTTCCTGACGTTGTAAATGTATGACATTATGACTTCATAATTAGAATAATTTCATATTAAAATCAAAACAAATTTAGTTCCTCAAACTAACAAACACGGGTTTGTGTTGAAATCTAATTTTTCAGAACTATACTATTCTTCAACAGCCGAATGCCGTTCGAATGTGAAACTTCTTGTCAAACAAAGAACATCGAATGTGTGAATGGCGTAGATCTGAGATGAAATCTTGGAGGCGAATAATCACTGGTAAAAAAAGTTAATATTCCTCTTAGATTTATTTAAAACACACTAAAGATAACTGATATCTAATCACTATTCACTTATGTGTTTACTTAGTGGCTTGTATACATATATTTTCCTATATATCTGACGTGACAGTAATCAAAACCTCGTTTCTAATTGTCTTCTAAATGTTATTTGTGGCATGTTCTTGAGTATTTTTAAGTTTTCTTGGGAATAACACCACAATTGAATTAAAAAAGCTGTATATTGAAAGAAAATACCAAACGTTTCAAAGTCGATTCTGGCTTTAATTGTGGTGTTATTCCCAAGAAAACTTAAAAATAATCGAAACCTGATTACACACTTAACAACACAAAATGTTGGAAAATAGATTTTGTTTAAAATTGTAAATACTCTTGAAATTCATAAATCTAACATAGGAAGATGTGACTACTTGCCATTGATGGCTACCAGAACAATCATTCCCCTGATTATGAAAGGTAAAACCTTTATGTGAAATTCCTTATCGATGATGTTTACTAAATACAATAAACAACGGATTTACAAAAATAATCTGTAGTGTTAGAAACTCACTCACATTTCAATCGGTTCCTTCTTAATACTGTAAATTAAATTTTTGGTTTCTACACGATATATTTTATAAGTCAGTTTATGAAGATATTTGATTTAGTTAATTTAGTATAGCAATCACTACGCACAGCATGCTGTAATTTTCAGGGTCAGTACAAAAATCCTGCACCCCCAACCTCAACAATCGAGACCTTTCAAGAGAAAATGAAACAATGCGTACGACAGGCACTACGTTACTGAAACGATATATGATTATAAAATAAGTTTTTAGTATTTATGTGTAATTATATAAATACTAATTTCGTTTGTAGTAAATAAATTTTTAAATGTGTTATAATAGATCCCTTCTAGAGTACAAAGTGATGGCAATTTAAGAGGGATATAATTAAACCTTTTGAATGGTTAACATGTGAAGTGAATATAATAGATAAATTAGTTCAAGAAGTTTACTAATCCGTAACAGATAAACTCTATGTGTCGATTATTCTAGAAAAAGGAAAACAGAAAAACTCAGTTACGACAGAAAATTCAAGAACGTTTAATTAGATCACTCGATCATCAATGGCAAGCGGCATTATATAATGCGTAAACAGTATTTAAAGAAGAATAGAATATCGTAGTTACAGTATTAGAACAATAACAACTCCGGTCGTCTTTCTTCTTCTAATAGTTTTACTAAATGTCTTGTTCTTCAAAGAGATCAACATAAACTAGAACATCAAATTTTAGTTAATATGTTAGGAGAAAAATGACAAAAATTTGATTGCAGACGAAGTGAAAATCGTGGAAGATAAGTGACAAGGCAAATCAAAATTCTGCAGAAAGCATGCAAAAATTAATTAACGATCAAAGCGCAACTTGAGAAGATACTGCAAATTATTAGAAGAGCTAACAAACTAATTACGAAATTGCCTTACTACACTTTGTTCTACATATACAATTTTTTAAATACTTATCTGTTACAGGAAAAAATTTGGAGGAGAGAAACCCCATGAATAGACAAAATAATAGTAAAATAAATGAAATTCGTTTAATATATGGAACACTAAGGTATCCCACTATATCCTCATGAAAAATGACCTTCTTATAGTCCCCAAGTTCAAAACTGCTTCGTTCTTAAGAAACAAAAAGCCTATTTGTTGCTGTCTAACTCTTGATAATTCAGGATGGGTCGAGGTATGCCATTTTTACGACAGCTCCCGACCGGCGAATGTTTTTAGGATAATTTGTATGCACTCTTACAACTTGCTATTTCAGTAGCTATGGAGCAGTGGACAGCAAGACATTGACTCTCTGTGTATAACACGTCTGACGATACAGGCGAATCGGTGGTTGCTGCAGAGGGCGCGTTTCGCCGAGAGTTGAAAATGAGTTACGAACGTCAGAACCAGGGTTTAGTTAAATTAGCGTATTGCTTGTGGTGGAAATCTGACAGCAAGAACCCCCCCCCCATAACATTGAGAAGCTAGACGGACCTCATCTTGACGACGTTATTTTTCGTTCCTGGTTTGGATTTAAGTGTTTCTTTTTGGATAAACCTAACTGGCATTATGTTCCGAATAACTTGAAAAATAAAATTAATAATGGTTTCTTTATTACAACTGTACACAAACTTTCTGAAAAACGTCACACCTCCCTGTCCCACCTTGTACATAAACATTATACAAACATTAAGAAGATGAGTTGAAGCTGAAAAAATAATTTGGTCAAGTGCGAGTTGGACTCGCATACTAAGGGTTCCGTTCCACCTTCAAGATTCTAATATTCCAGTTTCAGCCAAGCAGGGAATGAGTGCATTTTCTTATATTTACCCTAAGATCTTTTAAAGGAAGCGTTTTAAATTTATAAAAAATATACACTTTCATTTTCCACACATATTTTATCTAAATATATTTAATTTTGTAATTTGGTCTGGAGTTTTATTTCACTAATAAATTTTCAGGAAAGCCTTTTATAATCTACTGTCTGAATTTAGAGGCTCAGTAGATTGGAAGATAAAGGGGAAAATAGGTCAAGTTTTAAATAATAAATTATTAAATATGTTAGAAATTGTTTAAAAATAAGAATAAAATATTTTTTAGAAAATCTTGGATAGTGTAGTTTCTAAAGTGGTAAAGTCGATGTTTAATATTTTTGTTCATATCTTTTAAACAAATTATTTAAATTATGGTATATTTGTAAGTCACATAATAATTTGAAATATTACATGATTGGTTTGAAAATTGAATTTTTATTTTCCATTTAATTCTATAATTTGTTCCTAAAATTACTATAGGGGTTTTCTACTAATTTTTCTTCAAAATTTGAAGTGAGCCCCTGTACCCCTAATTATTTTCAAAATTTTAGGTAGAATTTTTTATATATTTTTGTTAATATCTTGTAAACAATTAATTTTAAAAATATGAAAAATAGATATTGGTATTCCTCATAATGTGCCCCTTCATTTAATATATTGCAGGATGCGTTAAAAAAATATTTTTTTTATTTTCCGTTTAATGCTATAATTTGGGCCCCAATATTAATATTAGGAATTTCTTCGTGTTTTTCATGTAAACAAAAATTTTGTGTCCTATAGTATGATGAATAAAGGGGGAATGAATAATTTTTTAAAATATATTTATTAATATATTTTAAAATGAATATGAATAACTATATTTGTATTCGTCATAATGAGCCCTTTGATTTGATATATTACGTGATGTGTTTGAAACAATTTTAATTTTATATTTTCCATTTAATTCTGTAATTTGCCCTCTAAAATTTATAGTAGAGGTTTCTTCTTATTTTTCCGGTCAAATTCAGGTGAGGCCCTGTATCTCTATTTTTTTTCAAAATCTTACCATTTATAGTTTTGGAGATAAGGAGGGGGGAGCAGTCGATTTTTTTAGACTTTCCCTCCCCCAGAAGTTCCCCTTCATTTGCGATATGTACTCCTGATCGGGTCACCAAACTATACCCTGATACCAAATTTCAACCTTTTCCGTCCAGTAGTTTAGGAGGAAATTGTTGTGATGTGAAAGAGGGAGAAATCCGGAGTGATAATATAAGAGTATTCGTATATTGTATATACGGAATCCTAATTATGTAAAAAATGAAACATAACCTAGTTGAATCTACTATATGGCACAAAACTCATTTTGTGCTTATCATTACGGATCGCATTCGGGACGATAGGATCTTATTTTTGGGCTTAACTCCAAGAATTACGAACAGAGTACACAACATTTAAACGAAATTCTTTTATTAAAATAATTATTAAAAAAAAGATTTACTGTTTATTACTAGCATCGTGAATATATTCCAGAAAATCAGAAGCTTTATGTTAGGCGTATTCTAGCACCTACATTACATGTAAAAGAGTAACTGATTATCAGATATACATGGTATTCCCTTCGTATCTTCTCCTGTGCAAAGCTAACGTTACATGCGGGACACCAACTTCATTATAATGATTCAGTTGCCCATATTTAATTTCTTGCTCCCAGATTTTCAACTTATATACGGGCTTGCGTCTCATTTGGTTCCTGCTGCCATTCTATAAAAATTTTCTAAATTAAGCGGCATTTATAGGAATCAGAATATATTCACGCTTCATCAACCGAGTTAACCATCACACATCTTGTATGGCTAACGAAGACGAGGAAGACAATGTATCTCTAATAATCGGCTGTTATTGCACACGGAGGGTAGATGGTAGAGCTTTTGGAACACTGGATATGTAACGTCTTGTTAAAAGTAAATTTATTTTCAAGCTATGAAGAAAATACATCCTATAGTTATTTCTGCACAGTTCCACTTCATAGTTTTTAATTTTTTTCCACCTAACTGGTAGGTTCTGATGATATTTCCGAAGAATGACATGGGAGCCCTTCAAACAATGGCGCACAAACTGTTCAACCTGTTGATCGTTCGTAAAACGTACTTGAGAGTTCTAAAGATGCGGAAATCGCATTTTTCTGGGTTGTAGGGAGGGTGACCGGGTGTAGTTAAATGCATTTCAGCATTTTTTGAGTTTGTTAGGGCTAGTGAGGATCTTGCATTGTCAAGCAAAAACAAGTCGCCTAGGATCTGCTAACGGCGTATTTTTTTAATAATATGCAGCTCAAATCTCGTCAAGAAGGTCACATTAGTAAGTAACGTTTTTTTTTTGGGCGAATTTAATTAAAATCAACCAGAAAAACCCCTTGTAACTTCAAAAAACCATTAGTATCATCTTCCCGAGTAAGATGGTAGTTTTGACTTTTGATGGCACCCCCTTTTCTTTGAAACCCAAACAAGCTCGCAGTACCACTACCTATTTGTAGTCTGTGTGAGCTAGTTTTTCCTACAACTTTTAGATATCGAAATTCATTTCACGATAAAATATTAAATTCAGTTGTACTATCTAGACAATGAATTAAAATATATCGAAAAGATAGTGTCATAAATTCCTTGACAGGTTTTAGTTAATCTACGAATTCATTTGTGTGATTTCTATTTTAGGAATCACAGGCAGACGGCGTTACACACAGTACGACTCTCGATTTGGAATCTCTGTGAGCCACTATTTCCTGAAACACCTATATGTCGAAATTCATTTCTTGATAAAATATTAAATTTTTCCAGTTATAAAAACAGTTTTCTTATATTAATATATACACATTAAATAACGCGTCTTGTCTGATGACAAATTATAATATTTAACAGTTGATAGCAGGGTGTAAATTTACGTTTGTGAGTACAGAAATTTTACAATTAAAAAAAGAAGACAAAATAAGGAAGTAGTTTCAATACAATGAATTATTGTTGATATTCATATGTTCTGATTAGCCTGAAAATACCATATTTAAATTGTTACTCTGCTTTGTTATACAAATCAAACTTTGGCAAATATTGTAAATATAATAATTATATAGGTACTATCTTTTAGAACCTAATCAAATTGCATTTTATATCAAATTTTGCCATATCAGACATATCTATTAATAAGGTATGTCGTATTTGCATGTGCTTCTCTACCAAAACAAAGTAAATACTGGCAGATTGTGATAATACTTAGATAAGGTTTGTAATCCTAATAACACTTTTATTTATAGCTTAAATGAATAAATTCTGTTTTGAAATTTATGCATAACTTTTCCAATAACACAGTAACTGTTTTATTACCATTTATTTATGTTTGCTGAATATCTTAGAACAGATCAAAACACAACATAATTTCTGATGTTTGATTATAGTCCTTCACGGATGGAACAATGCGATTTCCTATGTTGTATCCGGAGTACATACATTTCTTGGTTTGTGGTCTGAAAAGAACAGTTAACTTCACGTTTCGTCAAAATCGCATTTGGTATTGGCAAAATTGTTGATTTTATTGATATAATTAAATTAATTTCGCATAGGGGACGTTCTTTTATGGATTTCAAGAAGATTAAAGTAAATGTTATTCAAGTTTTGAATATCTGTTTTTTATTAGTGTTACTAGGAGCATACTTGGTATATACCTTATGCAGAAAAGTATGTTTATAATTGATCTGCTCACATGCCAGAACAACTGCATTATTAATACTTTCGACGTGTGAATTTTGAAAGCAGTGTGAAGCTATCGCGCAGCTTTCTTTTAGCAATCTGATGTCACTCTTGTCAGATATTATTATACTTTTTAAATTTCTTGAAAATTTTCCTATTAGCTGCATTACATTCATTACAATGTAATTTGGAGATAACATTGGACTTAATTTCCTTTTGTTTTACTACATTAATAGAAATCAATATTCAAAACTTGAATAACATATAGTCTACTTTTCTTAAGAACCATTTTTATTTTTAAAAATTAATTTTAAATGTCTGATGTGTTATCAGTGTCATGCTATAATGCCATTAGTCAACTATAAATTTTCATATATAATCCATTGATATGTATGATATTTATTCTTACAAAAATTGTGGTCTTTTATGAACCAGTACATTCGCAATTACTGCAAGTATATGTAAATGTCATCATTTATAAAACAACATTTGGGAATTCGCTTTTTCTAGTAGAAGACAGAACAAGAAACAAATAATTCCATCTGCACGGGATATGGAATAAAGAACAGTAAACTAAAAATGCATTAGAACTGTATTCTCTGGGCTGAATTTAGTATGCACAAGTAAATTGAGACCTACACTTCCATTTACCAGATACTGCAATACATTCTGGAAAGAAAGTCAGTGATGAGAGAGAAATTCAAATACGCTGTGAAATGCAACACACAATTATAAAAGGATTTATATACAGGAAACAAACTGCTTACAGTAAGGGCTGTAACAGCTCCCAGTTTGTGTTTAATAGAGTGTTGTAACTACTAAATTGAAATTTCCAAATATTACACGTATACGTTGTATTTACGTACAAACATACTCGGTTAGGACTGAATTATAATAGTCAGAAACAAAAATTGTGTATAACAGATTATTGACATGAGACTTTTATGAAGCATTTATTAGACATGAACTACAGAATGACTTTAGATTAGGCAGCGTTAGTTACATTATTTTTTACATCCTAAATATGCTTATGTATCACTCGATATCACATTTATTTGTAAGATTTTTTTGTATTACTGTAATTTTACTTCATCCTAATGTTCAACTGCGCACATTGCGTGCTGCTTGAATTTCAATGTACGCACACACACACCCTAACACCATATACCTTATAGAATACCCAAACACCCTGTACGATATATTTTCATGGCACATATTTAAAATTTCGGCATCAAGCAGGAACATCTCTTTCCAGACTTAAATTGATTGAGCCGTTTTAGAGAAAACAGTGTAGGTTTATTGAAATTCACTGAAGTGTAGTCCCTTTATTACT
Source organism: Octodonta nipae (assembly GCA_034190945.1). NCBI lineage: Eukaryota > Metazoa > Arthropoda > Insecta > Coleoptera > Chrysomelidae > Octodonta > Octodonta nipae. Next base: position 37,950,749 of record CM067222.1, on the reverse strand, counting down.
GGAATACAGTATATCTAACATTATAGAAAATTATAAGGCACCTTTCCTTTTTAACCGACTTCCAAAAAGGAGGAGGTTATCAATTTCGTCGTCACGTTTTTTTTTATGTATGTTCAGTGATTATTCAAAAACGGCTTGGACACAAATTTGATGATTTAAACGGCATTGTATTAAGGAATATTGCAGAATGGTACCATATAGTTTTCTATAACGTAAGATTTACGGTTTTCCAGAAAATCAGAAATTAAGGGACTACATTTCAGTGAACTTCAATGAATAAATTGTATTCTGCAAAGATATGTTCCAGATTGATTTCGTTCATTTTTCTATAACGTAAAACATTCCATTTTTCTGATAATCGGAAAAATATATACAAAAAAACTATAAACATCATGGTAAATGTCAAATTTTTATCATAAATATCTAGTTAAAATATCAAGATATGCCATGAAAGTGTATCATATCGGGTGTTTGTATTGGTTTTCATTTTGATACATTTGAAGTCAGTTTCTTTTAGAGATGACGTTAAGTTAAGGGGGTTATAATGGCGGGAAATGGCAGATAATGTTCCACTAATTTATTAATACGAAAGTTTGTTATTGCGGCTATCTCTTCTGTATGGTATGCGGTTGTAGATATGTACGTGCGTGAATGTGATATTAGGTGGTACATAAACACATGAATAGAAGGACGGTTGAAATATAAGTTGGAATTGAATTAGTTATACTGCGTGATTTAAAAAATATTGTAATGGGTGGCACATAAGTAACTGCGTATAAAAGGTGGTCGAAATAAGAGTGGAGCAGAACTATAGTTATACAGAGTGGACATTTGCGTTATAGGACGGACTATACTTACAGTTATACAGAAAACCTCAAAAAATGTTGAATATACAGGTTGGTTGAAATATAATGTGGAGTAGAATTGCAGTTATATAGGGCGATTAGAAATGTTATATAATGTGAAACATAAATAGTTGCTTTTACAAGGTGTTTGAAGTAAGGATGGAGTAACATTATTGTTATTCAGGGTGAATCAAAAATGTGTTATATAAGCATAAGCAGTAAGGGTATTTGAATTATAGGACGCGAAAATAATATATTTACAAACATGGGTTCAAAAAATTTAAAAGTAGTTGCATATACCGAGTGGTTGAAATAAATATTATAGTAAAATTATAGTTATAAAATGTGGTTCAGAAATGTGGAGTTTGTTATATAGGGTAGACCATGAGCAGTTGCATGTATGGAATACTAAACATATGGGGCGAAGTAAAAACATAGGTATACATGAATAATTTATACAATAGAAAAATAGAAAAAGGCAAAATGTGGAGAGGATTTATACTTATACAGGGTGGTTTTAAAGATATTAGGATCGTTGCAATATAGTGTGGAGTTAAATTATAGTTGTACAGGGTAGCTCAGAAAATTGTAGGCAAATATGTTATATAGGCGTGACCAATACACAGAGGCATATACAGTGTGGATGCAATATTGAGTGAATTAGAGTTACACTTATAGAAAATGGTCCAAATAATAAAAGTTAAAAAATATTTGAAAAATTCTGAAAAAGGATATATAACCAAAAATATTCAAAAGAATTGTACCTTAAATTAGATTAAAAAAAGAATATCTGAAAATAGGGATTGATTGCACACGGTTTCTAAACGGTATTTATTTTAAGTCAGCTGAAGTCGGTTGTTTTTTAATTATAACTTATTATTGGAAATCGGTTAATAAAATGTAGCTTTAAAGTAATTTAAAATAAATTGTGATCATCGGGAAATAAGATCAAAACTACAATATATACAAAAAAGTATGCCCTTCTTGAAATAACTTGTAGAGAATGCTGTCGAGAGGCAAAACTCAGATGCGTCTTAATGAAAAAAGTAAACAAATAAGTGAACAAGGAGGAGTGGAGTAAAAATAGCATAAACAAAATAAACAATAAATTTACAAATGCCATAAAACAAGTGGAAAAAAAGTTACGGGAACATTAAACATACAACAATGCATGCAACATAATGGAAACCAGAACCAGAAATATGACAGAAAAGATCGGCAAAGCTGATACGTCATTAATGTAAAACAAAAAACTTCTACATATATTTTATAGAAAAAAATGCATACCTGGAACACAAATCAACCTTGAAAGCTACTGACAACGGACCACTTTGGCTACGACGTCTAGTAATCAAAAAAGTACTAGTTTTAGTGTGCAAGCAAAAAATTAACCATAAGTTTAAATTGTATTAAAATTAATTACTTATGTTTGTCAATAAACGATTTTTTTCGCGGGGCTGGATCAAATCCAGCTCGGAAAAATATTAGTGAGGCAGAAAAAATTCTGCAAGCTCGACATTTGATAAAATGTGTTAAAAATAATTATAATCCAAGCAGAAACGTTGTGACTTTTACTGCAAGGCTGGTAAGGGAACACAATGTAAGCACGTGGTGTCTGCTTTATTATATTGTTATCGAGAAGTAATTGTCTAACCTCAAATGTCGGTGAGAAATTAAAGTTATTATTGATTTGTAACACCCGCTAATTTTATTATTATTTTTTTTAAATTTATTGAAGTTAAAATTAACATTTTTACGTATCTGGGAGGTTAAACTTACCTGATAAAATCACTCTCATATGGGGATTTGTATTTTCTATTTTTAAAGATCTTTCCCAGGCTTTAAACCTATGTATTTTCCTGATTTTCCGAAAAAATGTTCGATGTAAACAAACCTGCTAAACATGTTTAGGTATGGTATAAAAAATAATTTCTAAATTTGCATGAGATTTACTTCCACAACAATTCACGGCATAATAAACTCTACTATTATTTTTTGTAGAAAGCTTTGATTTAATGAGGTCTATTTTAAATTAAAAAAAAATATTTATTTTATAATTAATTTTAATGGATTACTCAATATAGATGTGTATTCAAGTGCACACTAAAACTAGTACTTTTTTGACCACCAGACGTCGTGGCCAAAGTGGTCCGCTGTCAATAGACCAATAAATCATGTAGCCCAAGAGATAATCTGAAAAATGTAACACCACAATTCTGAGATAAGGGCATATTAAGTAAGATATATAGAAAGCAGCCGCCGATACGATAAGATGACGGCATAAAAAAGCTCACATTACTCTCATGTGACATGAGTCTTCAGTTATAATCAGTACTTGAGAATAAAACACAAATTAACAAATGCATGGGTTGAAACATTGAAGGTACTAAGCTCTCGATATACTAAGTAACTATTGAATAGGGTAGGATGTATATATTTATACCGAACAACATAAATAAATATAGGCTTAAAAGCAATTATGCACTTGACAAATAAGAAGCGGCCCAGAAAAGATGGCCGTCATCCATACTGAAAATCAACAAGTTACTATACTGTTGAATGAACAATTTTCTAACATATTTGGAGGCAATTAATGGTAGAGAAGAGTTACCCTAAGCTACATCAGATTCATCATCCTGTATATTAAGACTATGTAATACAATCTTACTAAACACTTTATGTGTTTCCAGTGATACTTAGGAAGATATTTCAAAATAAAAAATGTTTACATGCAATACGTATGGAACTTAAGTAAGGGTCCGATTGCAAGTACATTAATTATATATTAAAAGTCTGTCACTTGTTCACTTGAACTTGGAGGTACAGTACATGATTCCCTGATAAATAAATTGTTTTTAGCTGTCTTCAGTCTGTTCTAGTATTTCTTACAAGTTTTATTCTTAATAGACTAACCAGTTTTAAGCATCATAAAAAATTCTTTCAATTTCTGTAACAACAAACAATAACAAGCTTACCTAATCTTGTCATCGCCCAAACAATTTCTATTCCAAAAAACGAAATCGAAAAAAACAAGTAACACTGCGGTTACACACAAACCGATAATGATTCGATTTTTGAATTTCAGTCCGCCACGCAACATGTCGAAAATTTTACTGCATATGAATTTAACAATAGCGTGTGCTCCTGTTGCAACATCGGCAAAATCTATTTGTGTAGACGATATGTGTACGTCTGACATTGCATTTTTGCTGACAATTGGAATTTTGTCTTCTTTCTGCTGTTTAATTGCCTATCGAATTTGCTTTTTGTTATCGAAAACACTTTTGTTTATTTGCAAATTCTATTTGAATAATAATGTTAAATCCTTAAGCAGAAAAATGTGAAAACTTTAAAACGATTATTTTTTAATTTATTTTTCTTAAATCCCCAATCTAAATAAAACTTGCTATTGACCTATACAATTTTTGATAATAACTTAATTGTGAAATGTACAAATTGTTTCACTAATTTATTAAGTCCACCATTTTTCACTAAGTAATGTATGTATCCTTAATTTAATCATATTTTACTGAATTTAAATGATCTTGACTGATTGACTAAATGTGTACATAATAATCACCAATGTTGCAGACATACAAAACAGACTCTTATACAAACTTTGAATGAATCCTTCAACATAGTTGAGGAATAAATGTATCTTATATCTGCAGATTTGGTATCATATCGAAAATGGCTTAGAAGTACTAGGGACGGATGTATAAAAAAATATAAAGCTTGAAGTTAGCGATGATAGAATTAAATCATGTTGGTGAAAAAATACTTTTTGAATAATTTACAAAAGTTATTTATGAGCCTATGTGAAAGTTCATATTAACTGCTTATGTTCTATTCGAAGTTTGTACATGTACATAAGAAGCGATTAACTCTCTTAACTAAATCTGTTAATTAATAAAGTTTTATTTGTGAAATAACTTTTCAATATTCCAAGCGAAATATTTAAAAAATTTCAACTATCAGAAGAGCTAATATCAGGGTGTCAAACAATTTTTAAAAGTCGAGCAAATGTTTTTAAACAACTTGATTGCAAAAGTACTGTGCAAAAAAAATTCTATTATTTCCTTGAAAGTTCGTTAACTGTCTAAATAAATTATATCAAAAACTGGTTCGAGATAAAGCCTAAGTACTATTACTAAGTGCAGGAACTTTCTCAAATTACTGATATTTTTGCAATAATATCTTTCTAAACTTTTAAGGAATTATATTTGCATAAAAATTCGACTCTTTCTTTCTTCAACATTAAAGTAATCAAACAGAAAAATAAGGGAAAAAATGCATATTCTTTACATTTGTGAACTTTGGATTCAATAATCAAGTATTTTCTTTGTTTTCTTTCTACAGATATTTGAATGAAACCCTGAGATTAATTGGGGAAAATGCAATACAAAACAAATACCTAATCTTGTCTAAAACTGGTTTGCAAAAAAATATACATTATTATTTTCTTTAAATAAACAACAAAATGTTTATAAACTTCGTTCCATACATAGTCAAAACATTTAAGATACAATTTCCTAGTTAAGTCTGAAATTTATAGATATTTAACAATAAATAGAATAAAATGAGTAGGCGTTTCTTTATAATTATATACTTCATATTTTGTCCAATAACAGTAGCTACTACTGATAAACATGCTGGCATATTGACATAACACAGATAAATTCTCTTAAAGTGATTGAACAGATTAGCAAAGATTAAAATTGTAGTATTAATATTTTATATTTTTACAGCAATTGTTGTGATTGGATAATAAATATACGTTATCAGACACTAGACGCTCAAGGATAATGGACATTTACACAGAATGGAGCCAATTAAATATGGAAGAATAAGTTTAGGTAAGTCGTGGAAAAAATGAGTAAAATAGTAGCAATATGTTTACCTCAACTTGAAAATGACATACGAATGAGACAAATCATGTGTGTATTAACTGACAAACTGGAAACAAAAAATAAGATTAAACATTAACAGCATTAGAGAGAAATGCCAAAAAGGTTGATAGCGTATACCGTAGATATCTGCCCCTTAAAATTTAGCAAATTGAAACAATGAAGGGAACACAAATAGTGATACAAAATTGACTTTTAAGCGCGGTAATTAGAGAATATAACAATTTAGCAACAAATAAATTAAGATAGAGAGAATGCAGAAATATTCGAAGAAAACCCGAATGACGAACTACAAAGAAGCGAAATAAATAAAACTAAATATAAAAAGCACATAAAATTGAAATAAAACAAACAATTTTCACGAGTTCTAAAACTTTCTTGAGGTGAAATATATACTGTAAAGTTCTAAACAACTGCAAAATGTAAGGGAAACCATGAATATGATAAACAACGAAACGTAGCGAGAGTAAAATAAGTAATCACATTAGGTAACGCATATGGAGAAATAGCATAAAAAATAATCAAATCTCTAAGACAGAAAGCTAAAGAATGGTGTAAGGTGGAAATTATACCGAATGTTACGGAACAACATATTAATATATAAATATGTGAACTAAGTTGAAAAACAGTGAATATGTTTCAAATTATATTCTAGGATACTATATAAATGGTTAAAACATTATTTGGAAAACAACTAAATCAAAAGTAATCGTCTAGGCATATATTAAATTACATGTGTTGTAACAGAGTTCAATTTTGATGCCGTCACTTCAAAAATAAATTCAATCTGTGATTAAAACACTACTCCACTGCTTTTTCCTAAACGGTTAGAGGTTAGAGTCTCTGAAATATAAGATTGTCTACAAAAAATGGAATTTTGTTTTCATGTTATGCCTTTTTGTTATTGATTTTAATTAAATCATCCATCTTTGAGAGACAAATGATGATTTCATAATGCTCACTACATATTTTTAAATTCAGTTTTAAAAACTCTGCCACTCTGTATAGCTCAAAAAGTAAGCTTCTGAAAGTTTGAGTATGTTTAAGTAAAACGAGGGAGCTCCGGCGTTACGTGTGTTTTAACATTCTGACGGCTAATTGGGACTAGTATCTTGTAAACTATTTCCATTATTAAGTTAGTTTTCAGTCAATTGTATAAATATTTAACCCTAGGATGGTAACAGGGGTGACCCAACACCCCACGCGAGCTATCACGCGCTGATTTAGTGAATAATATTAGCTATCTCGCTCTAGCATTTTTTTTGTGTATTCTCTTGTTTTACTGACAGTCATCAGTAGCCGTCGCGCGGTGGGAGCGACAACACGTCAATTTTATTCTGCAGGTATGTGTGGGGTGATGCGTCACCCCTGTTACTATTTACGTAGGTATTTTCTTTTAGTCATGTATTTCATTTTTATGTTATTTTCAGTTCATAATGGCGTTTCTTAATGATGAAAAGCTTGAGCGGTACTTAAATAATATTGCCCAGGATGATGAGAGTGAAACAGAGCTATTGAAGGCGGAGCAGGCTTCTGAAAATGAAGATATCGTCTCCGTGCATTCTGAACAAGACGATATTGCTTCCGGTTCAGATGACGATGATGTGCCTTTGTCACAGTTGCGAGGGAGTGTTTTAAGAGGTAAGAATGGACATATTTGGTCTGCTTCTGCGCAAGCATCAAGCAGAACACCTCAGCGTAATATAGTAAACATCCAAAGATCTTCGCAAATCAACTCTAATATTGAAACAGAAAAGGATGCTTTTATGATGCTGTTCTCTAAACCTCTCGACATAGTACTTATATACACGAACCAAGAAATTGGCAGACGTGCTCCCAAATATAAAGACCAACGTTTTACTCAGAAGACAGACAAAACAGAGATTGAGGCACTCATGGGGCTACTATTTTATTCTGCGGTAAACAAGAATAGTAAAAAAAGTGCAACTGAAATGTGGGCGTCCTCAAGTACCCCTGTGTACAGGTCAATAATGTGCGAGAGTCGATTTCATTTTCTGTTACTTTGTCTAAGATTTGACGATAAGGACAGCCGTGATAAAGAAGATAGATTTGCACCTATTCGGGAAGCATGGGAGATTTTTATAAACAGTTGCACAAAAGCGTACCAACCACGCTGATATGTTACGATTGATGAGCAACTGTTAGGATTTCGAGGAAAGTGTCCCTTTCGGGTTTATATATCTTCAAAACCGGACAAATATGGCATAAAAATTGTAGCCATATGTGATGTTAAAACATATTATATGTTTGACGCGATGCCGTACATAGGTAAAGCAACCGAGATGAAGACGGCGGCAGACTACGTTACAAAGTTAGCAGAGAGCATCAAAGGTTCTGGTCGAAATATAACCTTTGATAATTGGTTTACTTTGGTGCCTCTAGCAGACCAGTTACTAACGGAATATCGACTGACTTGTATCGGAACTTTACGTAAAAACAAACGTGAGATACCACCAGCTTTCTTACCGAATAAATCCAAGCCTGCTTTGTCCTCTCAGTTTGCATTTGATCGCGAGAAAACGTTAGTCTCCTTTACTCCGAAGGTGAACAAATCGGTGATATTGCTATCTACTATGCACAGCAAGGAAGAAGTCAATCCCACAACGCAAAAGCCAATTATAATTGAGGACTACAATGCGACAAAGGGAGGCGTCGATACCTTTGACAAAATGATGCACAATTACAGAACTGCCAGGGGTACTCGACTCGATTCTCTATCTAGAAGTGAAGCATCCGAACACGCCAGCTAACAAATTTGGAAGCAATTTCCTGAAAAAACTAGCAATACAGCTAGCCGAGCCGCACCTGAGAAGACGTTTGGAGCCAAATTTACCTCAAATGCTATCGGGAAATATAAGGGCCATTTTAAATGTGCCCGAAGAAGTTCCAGCAAGAGAACACCCCGCCAAATTAACAAAACAAGCTCGATGCGCATTGTGTCCTCGAAAGAATGACAAAAAAGTGAAGATTTTTTGTTCCAAATGTAAAAGACCTGCGTGCCCCGAACATCGCTTGGAAATTTGTCTTAATTGTGTTTAAGTAAGCAAAAAAATGTTTTTTTTTAAATCTTATTTCGTCTAGTTACTGATTGATCTCAAGAAAAGTGTTCCTTTAATTAATAAAAAGTTTTATTTCTCATTAAACGAGTTTTTTATTCATTTAATAACACGCATAGTAGCAGGGGTGGCGTGGCACCCCTGTTACTATGCGTGGTCATGTAATTATGTTACCATCCTAGGGTTAAGATTAACTAACCATCGTTATGAGTTTTTGAGACAAGCAGTTTACGTCTCAAAATTGTTGAGATGGCTGAAATTTTTAAAGATTTAAGTTTTTGAGGTTAAGTTGAGTATAAATTTCAATTAATTAGTCTCTCTGGTATTGTCATGTTTGTTAGGAACTCTTAATTTGATGTCGAAGTTTGGATATTTTCATCACGACCCTAAAGAAGCTCTGGAAGTGTATTGTGGTATTTAGATATTTCATTTAAAACTATTAAGAAATATAATTCTGTCCAGTTAATTACACTCCTGTTTTCCATCTTTTACAAGTGGAAGGCACTGAAGAAATGATTGGTGTTTGTTTTAATCAGTGTTGTAAAGTTTTCATAGAATTTAGAGCTGCCCGGGGATCCGGTGGGGCGTCCATAGATGTAAATAGATTTACATGTACATACAAATCCATCAGTATAATCTTTGTTTAATTATTCAAAAAGTGAATTGATTCTTTGAAATTTATTTTTGCGGAATATAAATATATAAATAATATAAGGACTTAGGATCCAAGACCACACCCGCCCTTTGGCGCTCTTGGTAGAAGAGGAAGAAGACGTAAAGTCAAATTACACTTCGTTGTATTTAGCATTATTGGCAGCGGCGAAAATGTTGTTAGCTAATGATGATAAAAGTTTTAATAAAACTTTATTTTTGGAAGCATACAGGGAAGCCAAATCTTGCTACAATTTTCTGCTACGCGAAGGATGTGGGTGCCCAAGGAGTGTAAGAACGCAACCACGGTAATTAACCTGTTATTATTTTGACTTACCTAATTCATGGGATTTTAGAAAAATATTGTGCCTATTTCGAATTTGGCAGTTAGACCCGAAAGAAGATGTAATGTCTTCGATGGTACATTACATATAATAATATCCCAAAAAAAAATGAATTAGATGTTGCGGTTTTAGTTCATTGCTGGTTCAAAAGCAAGTATGTAATTGACGAAGCACCTTTAGCGGAACAATCGATAAAACAATGTACCGTCGCGTAAATGAAATCACCAAGTAAAAGTTAATCACTGACCTTTTAAGTCGAAGCCCTGTAGGTGAGGTTTTCTTGGTTCTTCTTTCTTCAGAGGCTAGCCCCGAGCAGCAGGAACTGTTTTAGAGCTTCGACTTTTCTTAAAGTAATCTGGACGACACATTACACAAAAAATAGCGTCGTAATGTTCATCGATTGAGCAAACAAAAAATTCGGGTTTAACAAACAAATGATGCGCTTTTGTAAATACAAAAGAAACAAATGAAAGCGGTTTAGCGGTTGTTACGATCGGAACTAATAACTCGTGAAATCGTAACACATTAACCACAAAAAGCTGCCGTCTTAAGACGAAATCAAAAGCAGCGTCTCTCTGTTTTAGATACAGAAAATGTAAATTAGACGATTTAATGATTTAATTAATTTAATTTAGTATCAAACGGCAATGGAGCATTAGCCAATCTACTACCAACTCTAAGAGTTCCCTGTTCATCAAGAAACGGCGAAAGTTTACAAAGCGATTTGGGCAAAAGTTTTTGTTCTCGAAGAAGGGAAATCTATTTAGAAAAACATTGATCTTGAATATATCGAACAATGCGAAGGTGAGTCTTATATAACTCAGCAGCTAAAAATGATCCAGAGCCCTTACGGTCTGGATTGCGAGCGTTATCAACAAAATGACAAATATGAGCTATAATGCGGGCAATTCGATTAATAGAAGAATGCTCTCCTAACAAAGTACGAAATAAATTAGGTAAAGCAATGACTTGAAGCGCCACTATACGGGCTTCAATCATAACTAGCGGTGACATGCTTGAGTCTGAGCAAGCATGTGACAAACAAGCGGTAATCAACAATTGTGGGCCTTTCCACCAAAGTGTATTGCGGGGAAGAACGAAGCCATGAAAGGACTACCGTGGAATCTAACTAGCAACGAATCACCTTGAACAACAAAGGACTATTGAACTGCTCATAAACATAATGAGCCAACTTAGCGGTAAGAACTGAAGCACACAGTTCCAATCTGGGAAGTGACAAAGTTTTCAAAGGGGCAACTTTCGATTTAGACAACACAAAAAACTTTGATGAAATCCAGATGCAGTTTCGAACACAAAATAAACAACAGCGGCATAACCTTTCTCAGAAGCATCACCAAACGCGTAAAGTTCACAACTAGTAATTTTTTTATAGCAAGCAGGCAAGGCAAAAGTAAATTCTGCAAGGAAGGAAGATCACCTATGAATTTTGACCATAACGAAACAATGATAGCAGGCGGGGTTTCATCCCAAGACAATTTCGAACTCCATAATCTTTAAATCAAGTGTTTAACAGAAACGTTACAGGCGAGATAATTCCTAATGGATCAAAGATTCTGTCCAAAGTGAACAGAAGTATGCGTTTAGTACAAGAGTTATCAACATGTGGATGGATTCCAATGCAAACCTAAAACTTATAAGGGATTATCAGATTCAAAAGAGTATGAATTCATCGACAATGTTTCTCAGGGAGGTGTAGCAACAATCGTGAATCATAACTTTACCATTTGCGAAGCTCAAATCCTCCTCGTCTTAAGAGTTCAAAAATTTCTAACTGCAATGCGTAAGCTTTCTCAAATGATGGACTTCAAACAATGATATCATCTACGCATGTAGACGATCGAACAATAGCGGCTGCTGATGGCAAAGAGCTTTCTTCTTCATCAGCCAAGTGATTTAATGTGCGGATAGCCAAAAAAGGTGCTCGCAGATAAGACCATCAGGGGACTGAACCAATACGGTAGGAACATCTTCAATTGACATCTTCAATTTTACAAAAAAGTTGGGTTTGTGACTGAATGAGAATGGGAGTTAACAGAACTCGAAGACACTCGGCCCATAAGGATGTAACCAAACACAGTGTTGATAGCATCAGGAACACCTTCCTTTCCCAGAAGGCGTCCATCCAACAAAATTTGAGAGAATATATCGGCACCTAACAAGGTCAATAGCGCCTGGGCTATTGAAACCAGGATCAGCAAGTTTTAAATTGGTTAAATATGCCATATTAGCCATGTTAATGGGCGCAACAGGCATATCATTGCAAATGCGGGCCAAAACAATAGTATCAACAACAAAATTGCACTCACGCTTTACTATAGAGCGAAGAGAAAGGGTAAGAGAGCCCTCAGCAGAGGTGCTCTGCATAGAACCTAGCCCGTTGAGTTGGATCGAAGCGGACATAGGTCGGAAGCCAAGGCGTTTCACAGCCTTGCTCGCAATGGATGATGTCATGATACCAAAATCTAGCAGACATCGCAAAGTTTGATAAGAACCGTGCTTATCTAATACCTCAACTAAAGTGGAAGATAAAACACGTTTGAATTGTATGACAAAAGCGAACTATGACAAGAAGTCTGCGGTAGAGGAGTTTCGGAGCTTTCAACAGCATTAATGGTACTGGATCCACCAGATGCGGAAGCCAGGTTTGCGGGAAGAACTTTAGATTCAGACCGAGTACCTGAATCACCACGATTTACAAAATAAAGCAATGTGTGTTGGCGTTGTCTGCAGTTGTGGCAAGTGGATAAAGATTCGGCTGATGAGAATCGCTTAAGCAATTAAAACAAAGTCTAAAATCTTTAACGAATTTTAACCGCGCGGATACTGGTTTGTTCAAGAATTCAGAACATTTGTAAATAGCATGATCGGATTTACAAACTTTACAATTTCTGTTGTTAGTGACAAAGAACGATGTAGTGAAACGGGAAGAATGTTGCTTTGAATTCAATGTTAACTTTTTGTAAATAAGTCGCTTTGCCTTGCGGGCAAATTCAACGTGTTCAAAGGTATCGCAATGCTTCGACAAAAAATCAGCAAATTCCGAGCGGGTCGAAAAGTCAACTTGAGCGGTCACAGTACCATGCTAAAGTTCAAATTTAGCGGCTAAATTCGTTGGAACTCGCTTCAACATCATCTGAACGATACAAAAATCTCACTGATTTACTGCTAAAACCCAAATTCTCCCGTGCTTCAAAATTATCACTGAAGTCATCCAATAACTTCCGAACCTCTGAAGGGCTATCTGAAGTTAGTTGGGAGAATTGTTCTAAAGCTGACAAATGAGACTCCGCGATTAAACGAGTTGACTTTTTTCAAAAGTATTTCATAAGCACTCACGTAATTGTTTTGTTAGTTTAAAATTCTTAATAGCCTCAAAAGCAGGCCCTTTTAAAACTAACTGGAAATATTTGAACTTCTGCATAGTACTGAGTTTTTCATTATTGTGAATTAATGAATCAACTAAATCAATAAAAGTACCAAATTCCAATATCTCCCCTCAAGCCCCGCAGCAGCAGGAACTGTTTTCGAGCTTCGTCTGTTCTTAAAGTAATCTGAACGACACCTTACACAAAAAATAGCGACGTAAGGTTCACCGATTGAGCAAACAAAAAATGCGGGTTTAACAAACAAATGATGTGCTTTTGTAAACACAAAAGAAACAAATGAAAGCGGTTTAGCGGTTATTACGACCGGAACTAATAACTCGCGAAATCGTAACATAATAACAACAAAAACCGGCCGTCTTATGATGGAATCAAAAGCAGCGTCTGATTAGATCGGAAGTCAAAACACGAATCAAAAAAGGTAAGCGTCCGAACTCGTCGGCGGTCATAACACGAGTCACTTAGTTCTCTCTGTTTTAGACACAAAAATAAAACATTTTTTTAAAATATAACCGACTTCAACCTATAACTAAAAAGCTGAAAATAATTATAACAAAATACAACTCCAGCAAATAAACAACACATTCAATGTTGTTGGGTACCTACCCAGGAAGTAAAAAATGTAAACATTAAAAGGGCTCATCCTGTACAAATTAATTACCTACCAATCTAGTATATTTTTGAACTTGGTGCCAAGCAAATCTAAAATATTGCATTGCGGACTTATCAACTACTTCATCAAACTGATTGTTGCACCGTCTTCGCAAAAAGGAAAAAAAATCATTTAAATAGGTATTTGCCTGGTATACAAACAAAACGAGCTAGCTCATTAGTTACCACAGTTTGCGTAGCTGCAAATAATTCTAAATATCAACGGTACTCAACGAAGCCAAATTTGTCACTATAAAAGAAATTGAATGTTAAGCATAATCTTTAACTTGCCATAGATTAGTAATTTTTGACGGATTCTAATGCGCAACCTCAGCAGTCTGACTACATCAATTGTCTCTTAAACAATTAAAATTGGTGAATAAATAAAAAAATTACTACGTAAAAGATTCCGTTTTTTTAACAACCCTATACGTACAATAAACAATATAGAGATCCTGAAAAAGCCGAAAGCATATGGAAATGCCCTATTTAACAAAACTTATTCAGCAAAATTATCCTATAAATAGGTTTGCATTTGCACAATACATCTTTCAAATCCTTGTCTCTAGTTTTAAATATAATCTCGGTTATGAAAAACTTTTACTAAATGCAATATTTCTAAATTATTTTGTTAATTGCTACCTCATCATATCACTCATAATAAATCAATGTTTACAAATATCTATAATAAATTGTTATATGTGACCTTTAATACATTGTTGACATCTAGTTGTGGCGCAACTGTGCACTACAATTTTGAGAACTATTAGTAGAAATGCAACTATTTACCATAAACTTAATATCGTTTGATAACATTATTATTGTGTGAAAAGTACATATAATTTACCATTAATGGGAGTGAGGGACTTAAAAAACAAGACTCACCTGTGAGTTTTCTGAAGCAACCTATTCCGAAAGCGGTTGTAAGCAGAGCCGGGGCCTTCATCTTGAACTACATATTTCACTTTTCCATGAGACGGAACCAAATGCTTACCCGATATACCCAAATCCATCTGAATATCGATCACTAAAAACAATGTAAACAACACGGCGAATATACTCAATCCGACCATTAACCGTTCTTTTAGTTTCAAGCCACCTCGTAGCATGTTGGATACTTCACTATTTTTAACACCGTTCGCGTTACTGTTGCTTTCCTTTACGACAGTTTCGAAAAACTCCGGAGTTTTACTCAAGGTTGTTGTTGGCACTAATGACCTTGACGGAAGTTCTGGCGGTGGAGAGTATTTCGTTTTCAACCGACTTTTATCACAAGTTTTCACGAACTCTTTGGGAATTTCTTTGGTATCTGTATTATTCGAAAATGTTTGTTTATTCACATCGCGATGCGTTAACTTATTCGACTGACTGGAGTGTAGAATATACGGCGAATTATCAACTTTATGATAAGTAGAAGATAAACAATTGGTATCTCGTACCTCGTCTTGTTTTATGATACTATTTTTAAATTCAAATTGATTTAGTAAATTACTGTTTTCGTGCGCGTTAACTAAATCAGTCTTGTTTCTGAGCTTACTGATTGTGTTGTAGGTTCTTTCTCCTAAAGTTTTCTTTAGAAAATAATCCAATAATTTGCTCTTGCCAGAGATCTCTGTTTTTGATACATTCGGGTTCGATTTTGTGTGATTGTTAATGTGGTTTAAATTGTGGATCGGGATTGAAGGGTGTTGTGTTTGTGCAACGTCAACGGATCTTGATTTCGTTAAGAATTTTGGATGTCGACTAGAATTATAGGAATCATGAATATAACCTTGTGTTATACTTGGATATTGTTGATTCTTTGGGGCATTTGCATACCTTTTCGATAGAATAATCGAATCTTGAACAAGCTTCTGTCTTGCTAAGGCTGGCTCTAAAGATGAAGCATTTTGTCGATTTACTTGTGGAATCTGAGAAGCTTCGACTTCCTTTGTAGAAGTGTTTTGTTCTAATAATTTTGTGGGCGCTGCAGATCTTAAACATTGCAGCCTTTTCGGTCTTTGGGGATCCAGGTTATGATTATCCAATATTAATCTGAAAAAATAAAGTATATTAGTACTGTTGAAGTACATGAGTGTGAAAATGAATCCTTCACGGATATCTTTGGGTCAGTTTAGACACTAGTAGTAAAAATCTAAATCTATTTGTACGTTTTAAAAGTAGCTCGATAGTTGAAACAGTTAGTGGTACTATTCAATGCAGGCACATTTTTTGACTACATAAGATATTATTGTATTATGTAATCATATTAGTATGTGATGGCTACAACATTATTGACTGTATACACAATGTTACTAGTCCTAGAAATACTAGACATCGGAGTAGATAGCCTTAATAAGAAATGATTGTCTTTTAATAAAGATCGTGGAA
The DNA here is from genome assembly GCA_034190945.1 of Octodonta nipae. Lineage (NCBI taxonomy): Eukaryota > Metazoa > Arthropoda > Insecta > Coleoptera > Chrysomelidae > Octodonta > Octodonta nipae. The sequence continues at coordinate 37,934,500 of CM067222.1, read as the reverse complement.
ACAGAAGATGTCATAGAATGATACTGATACTAATACGTACTGGAATTACTACATACTTTGGGATTAACAAGTATGAGGGCCGCTTGACTAAATTCAGACTTTCCAAATAAATCCCTGTAAGTATTCATTAAATTGTTAAACCTAAAGAATCAATTACTCCTGTAGACGAGATAAGATTGGAACTGGAACCAACAAGTACCTTTCAGGAAAGGGCGTTGATGTTTTGTTTATCCCACACAAAAAGGCAATAAGGGTGCTGTAGTTTATGATAAATGAAACATGGCGTTTTAAACCGTCAGCTGGTGAAAGATTTGGTCCACCATATTCTCGCTTCTGTCACGAAGTGGGTGTAAAAGTGACTAAGGTATTGTTGAATACAATGAGACGACATTTGCGACAGATTCATGTGGCTGAAAAACTCGTTTTTCATTTTCCGAAAAAAAAAACATGTTTTGGACCGACTTTCTCGCTTCTGCCTTGTTGACTATGTTGCAAAATATGCAAATATGCACAAGTGTCGCATGTGGCCAAAGGGTTGAGATAAGGACGTAATCCTATAAGAAAACGCAAATTTTGCCTAATTGTACTCAACAATAACATACTTTTCAACCCAGAAACGAGAAAATGGTGGACCAAAATCTGTCACCAGCTTACGGTATATTTGGAAAGTCCACAGTAGGGCATTTATTGTAATTTCCTTTTTCTAGCACATCGCTATAGAACTCCACAATTTGAAGTTGAGTATGAACAGGACACAGTATGGAAGAATTGATAGGGGCTTATTTCTAAAAAGAATAATATATAGGTTAGTTTAAATTAATAGTTAAACATAGGTTATGTATTGTATAGTATTCAATGTTATAAAATTTCCCTTCGAATATTTTATTTTGCTTCAGAAAAATCTTGTCTAAAAGTTCAACGGTAATACGCAGGCAAAACATTAGTAAATAAATATACTGGAAAGGAAAAGAGACGATCAATTAGAGACAATTAGGATGAAAAAACAGAAATCCTAAATTGATAGATTAAACAAACCCACGAAAAATCAAATCTCTGTAAATTACAACAATTCAAATGGAATTGTCGAAATATACAGACTTTTCTATATTTTATTCCCAAGTAGTTGATATACATTAAGTACAGATTCCACAACTATCTGCAGAAAACAAGACTCACAATAATGCTTACACAACCACACATACGAAAACACTCATTTCAATTGGAAGACAGTAAACCAGATACACATGAACATTTTTAAAACAATAAAATCTACCCTAGAGTAATTAAATTCTTCGCAGTTGCTACATATCTCGATTTTTATTACAAACCGAAATTAAGAAAAAGAAATTAAAGAAAATATTAAGTCTGCCTTGGTGAGTTTACTTCACAGCGTTAAAAACAAATTGTCTTCTAAACGTTGTTTGTGGCATATTCTTGATAACTTATATGTTTCTTTGGAAATAACACCACAATAGAAATAAAACAACGTATTTTGAAGGAAAACCAAACCAAAATGAAAATTTTCATTTTGCAATCACATCAATAAATATAAAGCCATTGACAACGAAGTCAGAATAGACTTTGAAAGGTTTGGTATTCCTGCAATATACGTAGTTTTATTTCTATTGTGGTGTTATTCCCCAAAGAAACATATAAGTTGTTAAAAACAAATCTGGCAAAAGGTAATGACACTAACGCTACTACTGAAAAACGTAGAAGATCTGTAACGCTATCGGCAGATGAACCTAACATTAATGTACAATAAATATATTTTTGAAATATATGAGTAGCGATATGAAGATTCTCCGACCACAAATGATAATCATCTTGTTGAAGTTGATAAAAAGAGATATGCCATGGAAGAACTTAACAGGTACAATAAAGCAAACATCCTATCGGTGAGGATCTCATACAATGTTTGAGCGTAAATACAAAGAATGCAGAGGTTAATAAAATTGACTAGCGGCTAGATATTCGTGTAAGGGCGGATGGTATTTGATCAGATCGTTGGGAATAATTGGTATTTAGATGTTATAGTGTTTATTTCGTTTTGTTTTAGAAATATGTTGTTATTCCATTTAAGAGATTTTGTTCTAAACCAATTTCATTGATTTTATTTGCTATATTATTAATCCGACTCCGGCCAAATTTAAAATGCCAGGTTAAAACTCAAATACAGAAAACTCACCCGGTAACATCCCTATTATAAAGTACCTCAAGTCAGCCTGTAAAATTACTGATTTAACCCTTAAAAACCAAAAACTATTTCGCTAAAAATCAAAATAAATAGAAAGATAAGTTTATCAGATTAGGTTATTTCAAAGGTTCTCAATCATATGTTTAATAATAAATATTTAACTGTCGTAATAATAATCTATAGCCAAATTCAGACACCATGAAACCAATAATCGAATTATTGAGCAGTGTGTTAAATTTTAAGAACTGTTTTAAATATAAGGAAAACTCTTCCAGCATAAGTTACATTTCAGGGCATCGTCGTAAGCATCATTTAAAAACCCAAACTAAGAGTTTCATTAATCTTTTCCAAATAAATGTAGGGTAAACTTTTTGTGTGTCGAGGAAATGGGCTTATATAAAATCGAGAAACATTTGTTTAATGCCTCAGTTAATTATTTCTACTTATTCAGTTACTTGTTCTGTACAACTTCACTTCCTCAGAAATAATTGCTTACGTTCATTTTCACAGATTTATACGGTTTTCATTTATAAATATGCTGACATCTTCAGATCACAATTATTTAAACATCATAGAGCTTAGTCTTTAAAACTTATACGAACTGTCATGTCAACTAATAATCACAATAATCCGTTTTTTTTAGTTATTTTGTATATGTCATTTTTCATAATTTGTTTGAAAGTAAAATTTAAATATATGTGCAATATGGAGGTTTAGTTATCTATAGTAGTAGTTCAAAAGTAAGATGACAAAATAAAAAAAGATTTTAAAGGGTTAATGATCTAAGATCCTATTAAAATATTAGATAAAAACATTTAAAGTATATCCCATAGGTGGAATGAATTTTTTCCGGAACTAAGGCTATCCCGCGTTGTATATAGAAACTATATATATATATATGGTTTCTGGCTATATATAAAGCCACCCCCGTCTCGCAAGAGACACCCTTGCTGAAGAAGAAGAAGAAGTATATATATTTTTCATATTGTTTTAAAATACGGAGGTTCCCAGATTCCCGATAGTATACTCTGGTGTGTTTTTCCGTTACTTGACAATTTTCGTTTTGTTGTTCATTAAGTTTCAATATTTATCTTGTATTATTTTTTACTGAATTTCATTGTAATTTTCCGTGCTGCCTCCAAGGAATGAGCTTTTAGGTTCATGTTTGTATGCTAGATATTTGATTTAAATTTTGTTGTTAAACCTCATTTTTCTCTTGATTAGAGTTTAGTTGTTTCAGGTAATCACATATCGATGATTCATTTTCGTTATAGGGCAATATTATCTCATCGGCCGGACTTAGTAGTGTGAGAAAGTAGTAGTAGTACCATTAAACAATTTTTATTGAAGAGTCTGCCGATCTCAAAATGGTAGTTAAATATATAAAACAACTTCATCCTTCATTTCATAATCGAAGAGAAAAGTTCAATTATTGAATTTCTGTTGGATAAAACGTTCGTTGAATGATGTTGGGAATAAAATTGAATAGTTTGACAAAAATTGTAATATTTTTTCTGGGAAAATCCACAGATCAAAACCAACAACCTCCAAACATCAATTATTGTCGAAAAATCATGTTGCAATTTTGTTGAAATTCCGCAAACATCGGATAATATTAACTTAAAGTAAAAACGATTATTAAAATTAAACAAGAGAAATATAAGCCCTTAAAAGTTAACGGAAGTCAAATTAAAGTCGTTTTAATACATATATTAATGCATCCAATTACAGACATGTTTACACAATGTAGAATCTATACTATTCCATACCATTAAACAGCTGACGTCTGCTGTCTAACTATTATTTTAATTGCTTTGTTATCAGCTGTTTGTATAAGATTCAAATATTCCATTATATTCGAATATACTTTATATGAAACTGTTGACAAAAATCCAGTAGAAGTTAAGTGTTATAGTACCTTTAAAATTGTTATAAATAAACAACGTTATCTAAATGATGACCTGTAAGTTATGTATTTGTGTTCTTTACACAGAGTGTTAAATACAATTTAAATTATTTGAGGCACTGATACCAGATTTCGACATTTTCTGTCCAGTGGCTTCGAAGAAAATTGGCTGCGATGTTACAGGCGGAAAGATCAGGGGGTTATTTTATAAGAGTTTCCGTATATTAAATGTACACAGAGGCGGATCCAGGGAGGGGCGATAGGGGGCGATCGCTCCCTCCGAGAGCTTAGAGATTCTGAATCTCACAAAACAGAAAGATGAATTCTTATACCCAGAAGCTTAGAATAGAAGCCCCCCTACTTAGGTAAATTTTGGTATCTAATCGCTCCTCCCCTGAAGTACCTAATCGCCCCCCCTCCGGAGCTTGACTGTGGATCCACCACTAAATGTAGAGAACCCTAAAACTGTACACATACAGTTGCCAAACTTGGATTCTAAACATAGTAGATACAGAAATACTTCAAGTGAGAAAACGCACTATGAATGTCATCCCAGAATTAAAATCATTGAAATGGTAATAACAATATAGGGACAAAATAAAGGACTCACTCATGTCTCAGGAGTCTTAAAAGACCAAGAAAACACTGTAATATAATTTGTAGTTACGAACTGACGAATAGAGTAGGCATAACTTGGATCCAAAAACTTTCAGAAGAGAAAAGAAAACCGTATATCTAAGGGAGACAATACATAATGAAATAAAGATAAAACATAGGTGAATTTTATTATGATATTTTAATTTTTTTTAACTTCTTGTTTGATTGTGAATTTTTGCTACTGATGAGGAAGCCTAGTAGTCTCCAGTTGCTACACCCTGTAATTTTTCGTAATTTGTTAGTTAATAAAATTAATAAATAAACCAACGAAAAGTGACAAAATAATGTAGATATTTCAATATTTAGGGAATATTAACAGTTGGAATTATTAAACATTTTCCAGTTGATTTTTCTTGTTAACAGGTTAGATTCCAAATATAAATTTCATTCTCTTTCGAACCTGACCATCGAAAATATGTCTGCTGCATTTTTATTTAGTCATGTCAAAATTATCGGGTTTATGTCGTAATGATTTCTTTTGATTATCGTGAGACACTTTTCGTAAAAGAATAGGGGAGACCGGGTACAGTTGTCCCAGGGTTGGTTGTCACAGCGGCAATAACAGAAAATTGAACTACAGAATAAGCTGGTAGAGCGGCGTTTAAGGAGCGTGAGAGAAATAGCTCGCTCCCTACTTTACTTTAGTGCGCTTTGAATTGCTTTGAAGGAGACACATGCGTTCATGTTTTTAACATATCGAAAGTAATTTTAGTGCATTTGTTTCGAGTCCCTTAAGTAAACAAACATTTTGCTTAGTAATATAAATTTTCTTTTATTTGTCATGTTAAATATGTGCTATATGTTACTTTTATATATTTTTTAAAGTCACTAATTTGAAATGCTTCTGAGAGGTTATTTTCTAAATCCTGTTGAGTGGTAGGTTGCCACAAGTTGACAGGAGATGGTACTCACTTCTGACCTCCAACCTCGATGCATATGTGTTGCCATTTTTGTTGGTTTTTGTGGGTTTGTTTCAAAGCTGGTTAAAAAATGCACTATATCCCTACAATTGATGATGGGTGCTGCAAGAGAAGTAATCATCCTTTGAAAATTCATTAAGTCTATTGGGAAGGACTTTGGGATTAATTATCGCACTCTGACAAGGTATGATAAAAGATTAAATGACCTTTAAAAAAATATCAACAACGCAATGGATGGTAAATCATCCAGGCCACCCAATAACAATATTTGAAATATCAGGAATAATTGTAAGGGCTTTTCCTATGGTAGCAACTCTCCAACATTCCCACCGAGTTTAAAACCTGTGGATTTGTGCTTTTCATGGGGACATATTTCAAAAACACGATTTCATGCCGTCATATGTTACAGATAGACCACTAAATAGATACTTCCACATGATAATAACTCGAAAACGATTGACTTTCAGAAAAAAACGAGAAGGGGAGCATACCATACACCCCCCCCCCGGGCACAGGATAAACTTTGAACTAGAGAGTAAGTAGAAATTAAATCCAAATTCCAAATTTTTAGGAAGATTGGTGCTGCTCGGACAAATTACCAAGTATTACCGTTTTTTGCCTTCATTGACTGCAGTATATTTGCCATAATTGTTTCTGAAGATATAGACTGTTGTTTTAGACTGAAGTATAATATTACGTCCAAAGAGACGATAGTTTAAAGCGAGTTTTGAGTTAAATATTTATTTTGAATAAACCATTTCTCGTGCTTTTCTTGGTTATAATATTTTTTATACATGTGATCATATTTAATAAAAATACCTATTAGATTTAAATATGTGTTTCTTTTTATACCCTTTAGTTTACTATATATGACTATTTATCCCAGACACTGTGACAAACATCACTGACACCGGGTGAAAAGTCACACTTGTAATTTTTTCTCCAAAATTGGAATAAAGTTAGAGATAAAGTATTTATTTATATATAGACTAGAATAATTTCACTATCATCTGATGTATAAACGCCATTCCATAACTTAGAACGAGGGTAGTATAAAGCAAAATAAAAATAATGTGACTTCCAAACCCGGCCTTTCTTACTAGTGAGGTAAGGAAACATAATATGTTTCTATCTCAATTAATAAGTGTATATCTAACAAATCATCAACAAGATAACTTTCTTTATTTACAATTGTAAAGGAACAATAATGTATTTTTTTATCAGCACAGTATAATGGAATAGTTGGGTCTGTTCATAAGAAAGCAATTAAAATCATAGTAAAGAGAAGAGAGGTCAGTTGTTTAATTGCATAGACTCTATATTCAGCACGAACGAAATAGCGAAATTTCATGCAAAATTGAGAATAATTTAATATAGCTAAATTAGATGGGAAGAAACAGGTTCGGTTACGATTGAATCAAGTGTCAACTTTTCGAAATGAGTCACAAGAACACAAGTTTCTCTCTGTTCAGTTGGTTGTTATAACAGGGGCTTTAAGAAGATTTGTAAGGAACTTGGTATGGCCATAATACACATATAACGGTATGCTCAAGCGCATAGAAATTATGTTCTACAACCTGCAGAACACATCCAAAACTGTTTAAATAAATGTAATGAAGTATATATAATGGATAAAAACAAACATTTCATTCTCGGGTGACGTCATGCGCAAACTTGATAACATTTGAGAAGACAAGATAGCATTCTGTTCTAGGTGTATCGTGGGTATGGCGGCCGTGTATAGAACAACTAGAACATTACAGAAATTGTCCGGTAATCCTAAAGATAAACTTGATGATTTCGAGAAGTCGGGAATTTATGAAATGAAATGTAACAATTATGATCTAAAGTATTATGGGCAGACAAGCAGACCTGTTTTAACCTGTTTTAAAGAGCATATTACCCATTTGAAATGCGGAAGAGTTGATAAATCGAGTGTTGAACATCATGTTTTAGAATATAATCACTCCGTAAGATTCAACTTCTTTAAAATTTACAAAACAAGTAAATAATTTTAGGGAGCTGGAGTCTTAAGAAGACATAATAATTTATAAAATAATAAATTAATAAATTCGGACAGAGGTTCTATCCCATATAGCTGATATCGTTTACTTTGTAAGAACCCATATAAATATACTAAAATGACTTTATATTGTTAGGTTAAAATAGGTAGGCAATTAAGAATTGTCACAATTTACATAATTTCGGTTTTACTATTAATATTCTGTGAACTTTGTTATTTAGAATTCAGGTAATTAAGATTTAAATTTTGTATTAATCACTAAATATACATAATAATGATAGATTTAAACTAGCAAAAAATGTAAATAGATTTAGTTCGGTTTACTCTTTGAAGATGGCAAATTAAAGTTGTTGAAACGGTGTTGCATGTTTTAAATAATGGTTTGTTGTTAGGTTGCAAATTTGTGTTTTTTTATATTAATTATTTTAGATTTCACAGTTGCTGCAATTTTTATATTATTCTCAAGCAAACAATTATTACCGCCCTGGTAGTGCACTCCTGTATGAGTGCAAATGAAAATACTTATTTTTTGTCAATCTGATCTATTATTATATTCATCTTTTATGAAAATTTACATGATAAATGTTGATTATTTCCAATAAATGTTGTAGATGACAAATGCACAAAAAATATTATTACTGATTTCTTATCAACTGTATAAGTAATATTTATTCGAATTTTGCGCGAATATTTAGAATTTTCCATAGATATGTTTGCGGCTAGTTAAAGTTCCACAATTCTACAGTTCGTGTGTTGTTCATGTCCCACTGAGTCTTTATTTGAAATTCCAAATTCCTATATTTGGTTATTTCCTCAGCCTGCTTGATATTTATATTATTGTTGTTAGAAATTGCTATCTCAATTAAAGTTGTTTTCCGAGCAACTTTATCTACCAAAACTATATATGGTCTATTGTGAGCAACAGTCCGATCAGTCCGTATTGTGCGGTCCCAGTACAGCTTGTAGTTGATATTTTCTAAATCAGATTCTGGATTGTATTTATAGTATGATAATTTCACCGACTGTGATAGTTCAAGTTTCGGTGCTAGTTCCTGGTGCAGTATTTTTGCCATTTTAGGTACTTCTTAGTTGGAATTACTTGATCTTAGACTGCCAATATAAAGCCTTCTGTTTTAGGAAACATATGACCAGAGATCAACCAGTAGTTCGACGCTGCACTGTCGACATAATCTTGGTTGACGTCATTTATATGTCTTCCATGAAAGGACTTCTCTTTCCATTTCAGCAGTTCCTGATCTGTGGTCTGGTGGTGTAATTGGACATGTTGCGGTGTCATCAACCTGGCACATGACTCTGTGTAGATCAGAAAAATCAGCGAGTTTCTGGAAATGACTACGTAAAATAGAAACTTGTTGATCTAATAGTTTGCTTAGATCTGCCAATCCTCTTCCTCCTTCAAACCGTGATTTTGAGCTTTTGTAAGTAAAACTCGAACTTTTCGGTGTAATTGTTCAATGTCAGTCTTGCACCAATTAACTTTGCCGAAAGAGTAACTGAGTACTGAACATTCATAGGTGTTAATAGCCTGAAACAGATTTTTACTGTTTAGTTCGGTTTTCAACAGTCGTCTTACACTGTTACAAAACTCTGCTGTTAGGTCCTTTTTCATGGTCAAGTGATCAATACGTTGAGCCTGCTTTATTACAAGGTATTTATAAGTATGACCTTCCCCCATAGGGGGATTGAGGTGCCATCTCCCATTTCGAAGTGCCCCTGCTGTATTTTGTCTTTAACTATATTAATAATTCGGCATTTGTCTAGGCCCAATTTCATATGGATGTCACTAGAGAACCCTTCTACTATTTTAAGCATATCATGCAGCTGTTGTCTCGTAGCTGCCATCAACTTTAAGTCGTCCATGTATAACAAATGATTTATCTTTAAATCTTGTTGTGTTTGAGTGTAGCATTTAGCGCCATTTTTGCATATGTATTTAAATGGACTGTAATTTATATGAGGTGTTGATTCAAGTTATACTATTTGGGAGAAGTTAAAATCTTATATTGCATAGAATGTTTCCAGTGTATAAATATGTAACGGTACAATTTAAAATTATTAAGATAAATTAGGCAGACTTACCAGAAAGGTAAAAGGGTGTATGTAAATACTATATATAGATCCAGTATGTAGTTGAGTCCATAAAATGTGCACATATGTCACGGACCCTAAATATTATATTTTCGAACTGTCCGGCATGAGAGACGATGCGAAAGTCTCGTTGACCCATTCAACGAGGAAGAATGTGGTTTTTTTCCAACATATAGTACAGGAAAGGAATGAAAATAAAAGGAATTTTAAGGATATCAAACCTAATTCCAGCAAATAAATAAATAATACATTCAGTCTAATGCACTTGAGTATCCAATTTATATAACCCGCAAAAAACTAAATAAATATTCATTAAATAAACAATGAAGACGAAACATTCTCCCCCACATAAAAGGGTATGGAGTCTTTTATCCCTCTGGTAAAGGACAAAGCTTGACTAAAGGACGTGTGACTGTTCCCTTAGTTGTATGTAAAGTTGCAACTCTAACTTTGCCATCGGCACCTGCATGAGTTTTAATTATACGTGCTAATGGCCATTTAAGAGGAGAACTCAACTCATTCTTTATAAGTACCAAAGAACCCACTGAAGGTGGATGAATTGATTCCTTATACCACTTTGCCCTTTGATGAAGGGCATGAAGATACTCCTGATGCCATCGCTTCCAAAAGTCGTAATGTAAACGTTGCAAAAGGTGCCAACGAGAAAGGGTATTAATTTTTAAATCCGCATAGTCTGGATCAGACAACGCAGTCAAAGGTTCCAAAGTCAAGAAATGACCAGGAGTTAAAGCATTTAAATCGTTGGGATTCGTACTAACTGCACAAAGCGGTCTACTGTTAAGAACAGCTTCAAAAACGCAAATATACGCTTTAATAGATTTGGAACCGCGCAGTCTATTCATAGTGACAGGTATAGGACCTCCAAAATCGATTCCAATGGTTGAAAATGGTTTTAATTGTGAGATACGAAACTTAGGTAAAGAACCCATATAGGGCTGATAAGGTTTTGGATTAGTTTTCCAACAAGCAAGACAGTTGTTAAGAACTTTCCTAACATATTTCTTGGCACCAATCAACCAAAAGTTTTGAGCAAGTATATTACAAGTGGTTTGTATACCAACATGTAAGTATTTAATGTAAATTTCTCTTATCAACAACTTTGTAAAATTGCAATTATTCGGAATTAATAAAGGAAATTTTTTATTAAACCCTAGTGAAGTTGATTGAGATAATCTTTCACCAACGCGAATTATACCCTTTTCATCTAGAAAAGGATTGAGTTTTCTCAAGCATTTAGTAGTAACATTATTTTGTGTAATTTGTTTAAGTTCGTTTTGAAAATGCAGCAATTGAACTCGTTTAACTATAACAATGAAAGCATTACTCAGTTCCTCTGCACTTATGAAACCTAACAATTTGTTTGATTTGTTTCTTATGTTGTAAGAAAACCGCAGTACAAAAACGACAATCCTTTTAATTTTCAAAAGTGAAAAATGATAGTTTAATAAGGAATCAATAAAACTTTCAGCTAACGAAGCAATAAAAACATTGATTTTTTCTTCTAACTGAATACCTGAATTTTCCTTAAAATGTAAAGTAGGCAGGTTCCAACATTCTTGTTGTAGTTCAAGAAATTTAGGTCCATGCCACCAAGTAGAATTAACTAAAAGATCATTTGGAAATAATCCCCTTGATCCGTGATCCGCAGGATTTAATGAAGATGGCATGTAATACCAATTCCTTGGAGCAACTCTGTCTTGAATGTAACTCACTCTATTGCTTACAAAAGTTTTCCATCTATAGGCAGGAGATTTTATCCATGAAAGTACTATAGAGGAATCCGACCAAGCAAATACAGAGTTAATTTTATCTTGGTAGATATATAATAAATAAGCAATTAATTTAGAAAGCAATACAGCAGCAGATAATTCAAGTCTTGCAATGGATAGTTTTTTAATAGAAAATATGTTTTTTCATTATATTGATTACTATATGAAATTCTCAAATAAATAATTGCACAGTAAGCTCGTTCTGAGGCATCACAAAATCCGTGTAAGTCACAGGAAACCATGTCATTGAAATTAATGTAACGCGATAATTGCACACTTGTAATCACGTTAATTTCAGACAAAAACTTTGTCCAAACCTTTATGGTACTATCCGGAGGTTTGTCATCCCAATTTAAACCCAGTATCCACATTTGTTGAATTAATAATTTTGCAATAATTATAGAAGGTGTTAAAATACCTAACGGATCAAATAATCGGGCAACCTGCGACAATATTTTACGCTTGGTACACTCAGAATCAAAATGTTTAATTGTAAAGGAAAAACAATCAGTTTGTGGATTCCATTGCAAACCTAAAATTTTTATTGTATTTTGTGTATCCTTATCAAAGGATGATGATGTTTCTTGAATATCATTAGTAGATATTTCCTGTAAAATATCTGGTTTATTACTAGCCCATTTTCCAAACTCAAAACAAGCTTTATCTAGAAGTGTAGTTAATTGACATTTTAAATTCAATAAAATAATTTCAGAAGCTAAAGGAAAATCAATTTCGCATTTAGCCAATTCGTATAGTGAACGAATAGCAAGAAATGGTGCAGTGCTTACACCAAAAGTTACAGTAGTTAATTCATAATCTTGAACAGGAACTTCGAGCGATGTACGCCAAAGAATTCTTTGAAATTTCCTTTGTTTAGGATCAACCAAAATTTGATTATACATTTTCTTGATGTCTGCAGGACAAACAAATTTATGTACACGAAAGTTAAGTAGAATTTTTATCAAATCATTCTGGAGTTTAGGACCTACATACAACGCGTCATTTAGCGACGGAAAGTTTTGTGCATGATGAGAAGCATCAAACACAACTCCTAAAGGAGTTGTTGTAGATTCATGTTTGATCACACAATGGTGTGATAAATAAAAACAATTATTGTTGAAATTAGAAGTTTCATTAATAGGCATTAAATATCCTTTGTTAATGTAATTTTGAATAAATTCGTTATAAGAGATTTTAAGCAACTCGTGTTTTGCAAATTTGCGTTCCATGTTATGGAACTTTTGTAAAGCTAGAGAACGTGTGTCCCCGAAGCTAGTATAATTTTGTTTAAATGGCAGCGAGACGATAAAGCGACCGTCTGCATTTCTGCTAGTAGTTTCACGAAAATAGTTTTCGCAATAAATATCATCTGGAGATTGAATATTAGTTTCTGGAACTTGTTCAACATTCCAAAACATTTTCAAAGTGTTATCTAAGTCAAAATCATTTTGTTGTACAAAAAAAGATTTAACTTCTTGTGAAAGATGTTGTCCAATTTTCCCCATGACAACCCAACCAAAGACCGTGTTGAGCGCGCAAGGTTCATTAGATCCTCCCTGTATATAACCAGAACGAAGGCTATATGGAAACAGTTCTGCTCCTAAAAGAATATCTATTTCACCCGGGCAGTGATATCCGAGATCAGCATACACTAGATTATCTAAGTGTATCCATTGTTTTGTGTTAACCTTCGTGGAAGGCATATTAGAACAAATTTTGTCTAGTACAATAGCATTGATCGGAAAAGAAAGCAGTTCCTTACCGACTGGTAAGATTTCACACTGTATAGTATATTTAGCAAAAGTACGCATCGTATCTAATCCTTGTATGGATGTGGATATATGATGCTTGTTTAAAGATAATTTATTTGCACAAGATTTGCTTATAAAATTAACTTGTGAGCCTGAATCTATCAATGCTCTGCAAGTTAAAAGGTTACCGTATTTATCACGGACCTGAAGTAAAACAGTAGACAATAAAATTGTAGTAGTATTTACAACGCTAGATAAACTAGCAGGTATTTGCATAGTATTTTCCGATCGATCATTTTGTTCAGAATAAGACGCATTTTCCTGCATAGGAACGTCATCTGAGCGTACAGTATTATTTTCAAAATGTAATATTGTATGATGTTTTTTGTTGCATTTCTTACAACGTTTGTTTGAAGAACATTTGTAAGCCGTTTGCCAAGAGTGAGGCAGTTAATACAGCACTTTCGTTGTTTAACAAACTTAAATCTGTCTTGAGATGATTTATTTAAAAACTCAGAACAGTTAAAAAGTAAATGGTCTGCATTACAAATTAAACAATTTGGTTTACCGGATGTATTAGCAAAAAGAGAAGACGTTAAACGAGAATTTTGTGAAGTATGTTTTCTCGAATTAGTTTGAATATGTGAACTCTTGGAGCCTTTTGCTCTAACAAATGATTCAAGAGCCGTACAACGCTTCAACAAAAAATTATACAAACTGTGATATGTATGTATTTCATTTGAAGAATGGTGCAATTCAAATGCCTTTTGAGAATTATAATCTAATTTTTCAAGTAAAATATTCATCATTACAAAATCCCAATCTTCCGTATTGAATCCCATAGTGGATAAACCAGCTAAATTCTGACCAAATGTATCTAAGAGTTTTCTTAAAAATTGTGGATTATCATTAGTTAATGAAGCACAATTAGAAATCTCTTTCCAATAACTCATTGCAAGTTCTCGATTATTAGAATAACGTTCTCTTAAACTGTTGTATGCAGTTTGGTAGTTGTCCGCTATGAATCGATTCCGTTTAACCAATTCTAAAGCAGGACCCGTTAAAGATGAAGAAAATGTATTACTTTTATTTTCATTAGGTACTTCTACCCGATTGTAGTATAAAGATTCAATTTTATTGAAACATAGTATAAACTTACTTCTAATTATTTCTTCTGCATTTAAATCTGCATCATCTTTAACGGCAATTGTATTTATAATTTCTCGATGATGCTTATCGAATTCCTTTTGTATATTATTTAAATTACGACAAGCTACGATAAAATTAGATGAATTAAGTTCTCCTTGTATGAATTTATCTGCAATCTCTCCAATTGAATCAAGTTTATTAATTTCTAAATTTCGTAAAGCGTAGAAACGTTTTAATTTTTTATCGGCCATTTCAACGTGTAGTGAAGATATTTTATTCAAATCGAAACGAATTCGAGTTTCAAATTCGTAAATATATCTTCCAAAAACAAAAGGTAAAAAGACACCAATCAACAAAAATGTCGTGAAGAAAAAGTTTCGTCTTCGTTCGACGACAACAAAGCGTAGATTATAAAAAGTAAATGAGTAAACAAAACCCTTAAATCAGCTCAATTATAATATTCGTAAATATACAAATTGTTACACAGTGCAAAAAAACAGAATGTTTTCGCGCACTTTTATAAATTTTTAACTTCTCTAGGATAATTTGTGGCTTTATAAATCAATTATCAATAGCTCGACGAATTATTTATATAGTAAAATAAACAGCGTAATCTTGGGTCGTAAGAACCAAAAAAATGCTATAATTTAAATCCATATAATCGATTGTACAATAAAAACAGCGTAATCTTGGCTCGAAAGGACCAAAAAAATGTAGCATTTAGCGCCATTTTTGCATATGTATTTAAGTGGACTGTAATTTATATGAGGTGTTGATTCAAGTTATACTATTTGGGAGAAGTTAAAATCTTATATTGCATAGAATGTTTCCTGTGTATAAATATGTAACGGTACAATTTACAATTATTAAGATAAATTAGGCAGACTTACCAGAAAGGTAAAAGGGTGTATGTAAATACTATATGTAGATCCAGTATGTAGTTCCGTCCATAAAATGTGCACATATGTCACGGACCCTAAATATTATATTTTCACCCATTCAACGAGGAAGTATGTGGTTTTTTTCCAACATATAGTACAGGAAAGGAATTGAAATAAAAGGAATTTTAAGGATATCAAACCTAATTCCAGCAAATAAATAAATAATACATTCAGTCTAATGCACTTGAGTATCCAATTTATATAACCCGCAAAAAACTAAATAAATATTCATTAAATAAACAATGAAGACGAAACATTGAGACTGAACTCAAAATTAGTCGAGTTCACTTTGTTTGAGAGAGGGTTCATGGCAAGGCAGAACCACAGCGGGCTAAAAGAGTCTTCCTTTAATATACCCCTTCTGATTGGAATGGTGTCAGTTTGTATCCAACAGTTGGCTTCATTCAGTGAGATTTTGGTTTGTCAGGTGGCATATTCTAAAGAGTTTATAATACAATTATTCCCTTTATAGAGTTTCAGTACCTTAATGAGCCAATCATGTGGAACTGAATCAAAGGACTTTTTGTAGTCCTCATATGCCATGTAGAGATTTCGTTGTTTGGCCTGGACTTGATTGCAGACAACGGAATCAATTATCAGTTGTTCTTTGCAGCACATCGAACTTTCGGCACATCCCTTTTGTTGTTGACTTATTATGTTGTTCAGCTCACAATGTTTAAAAATGCGATGATTAATCCACAATGTTATGAGTTTGTATAAGGTGGGAAGGCAAGTGATTGGTCGGTACTTTGCTGGGTCCTGTGTACATAGATTGTCCTTTGGTAAGAGGTGTGTAGCACCATGCGCAATAAAACTAGGCATCTTTTGTGGGTGTGTAATTAAGTCATTTATAAGGGCTGTTAGTGTTTCGTGGGTTGCGTACAGTTTCTTTATCCAGTAATTTTGTACACCATCTGGTCCTGGTGCTTTCCAGTTGTGGAGGTGCAGTTCTGAAATGCAGGCTCCTCCTCATTAATCCAGTTGGCTCTGGAGTTATAGGAGATTGATGTGGAAAGTTGTGTTTTCCAGAATTTCTCGATGTCTGTTTTACTGGGGTAACTAGGGACTTCATTATTATTGATGTTGTTAAGTTTTCTATAAACCCTTTTTCTGATTGTCGGAAAAATATGTTGTCTAGTTTTGCGTTGGTTACCGGTTTTGTACCTTCTCAATCGACTTGTGTAGACGGAGAGCTTTTGTCGTAGACTGTCCAGACACTGCTGAGATGTGATGTTTTCTCCATCCCAGTGGGAGGGTATTCGGTTATTGTCCATGATAGTCTTGACAAGTCTTTCTATTCTGTTGTTCCTGACTCCTCGTTGCTACTCGGTCAGTCTTCCAATATCTTTCCGAAGAGAATTGATTTTCCCTTCAAGCGTTCTTTGCCGAGGTGGTATTGATTGTGTTTGTCTAAATTGAAAAGGGTCTTGCTTTGGTCTTATTGCGACCCCAATGCAGATAGAAGTTGCAGCACAGTAGATGATTGTGTGTAGCGATTCTAACGTATGAGAAGATCTTAGTTTGGGAAGAGCTGGTCTAGTCAGTGGATTTGTTCCACTATACTCCATAAGAGGTCCTTCCATTTCTGCTTGGATCTTCTTAAGCAAGTCAGCGTTGGTTGGCTGTTCTTGTTGTAGTTCTTGAATCTCGTCCGCTCTTTGTGCCAAAGGTGTTTCAGGCTCTGGATCCATTGTATTTCGACCAAATAGTTCGCGCTCCACTTCGCTCTTTATTCCGTCCAGTTTTTCAGTAACTTGAAGCTCTGGGTACTCACGGCAAAAGTCTTATTGGAGTATTTGGCGATATACAGTCTTATCCTGGCCAAGGTTCGTAATTCTGTAAAACGTGTGCATTATAAATTCATTCATGGCGCCAGTCCATTTCATGCGCTGTCTTTTCAGTCCCGCTTGAGTGAGCGCTGGCTTTTGATCCTGCGCAACACTTTCTGCGGGTTGAGTTCTCGTTTTCGTTTGACTCCGTTGGTGATTGTCACGTTGTTGTTGTGACTGTGCTGGTGAGTGTTGTTGTGGTTCTTCTCGTTTAATTAAATTGATTATTATTATTGTTTTTACAACTTTACTGTAAGGTTTTGTTGGCTATACTAAACACTAACTGTATAATTGCACAAAATAGCAGTTTACAGTTTGATATGTGTTGTCACCGAATTTTCTATTAAGCCGGGAGTCAGTGACACCAAAAGCACCGTCTTCGCAAAATTGAAAAATCTTCCTGACAATCGACATTTCACAGATATACAAACAAAATGAGCTTGTTACTCCTTGATTTAAAGAGCCGAAAATTTGTTTAATAAAATTAATTATACCTATACTACCTGTATCCTTGCAATGTACATAGAAAATTTTCAAATAGGCGAATAAAATTTTCAGTGCCTAAGTTACCGCATTATTACATTGGTATTAAAATGTTTATGAGGAAATGTCACGTCACTTCACTTCTAAAGAACTGCATGTGCAAGTCATAGAAAATATACAGGTCCATCTAGGAATTTCCTTAATAAAACGCAATTTAGACAAATATACAAATCCCTAAGGGGTTCTGGAGAAATAGACCAATATACTAGGTATATTGGTCATAATCTGACTTCGTTGTCAATGTCAATTTAATTTAAAATGGACCAATCATTCAAGTTGATTTGACAAGAATAAGGCTTTGAAATGTTCGAATTTTTTGGGACATACACCTTGTTTTCTCCATTGTGGTATTATTGTCCCAAGAAATCACAAAAGTAACTTCAAATTAACCAGATAGAAAAGAATGGCAGATAGTGTCATCTTGCACATCATAAGTGAACAATCTCACAGCGATTTTTATGACTAAAAAACTTAAAAAAACAAAATGTTTTGGTTAAAAACAAAGGCTGAGTAACTGTTCTTCCATTTTCTATAAAATTAATAAATGTCAAAGTTTTATAGCCTTGTATGAAACTGGATTTCAAAACATGAATAGGTTGTCAATCTCTAAAACGACATAATTTAAACTGTATTTTATTAAGAAAAATCTGGTCGTGTCCCGTATTAGGTGAGGCCTACAGTTTTTCACAAAATTTAGACAATTTAAGCTGTCTTCTATTTTCTATAATGTAAAACATACAATTTTTCAAAAAAACTTACAATTAAATACAGTAAATCATAAATATTCGCAAAGTGTTGCATAAAGTTTCTTGAGAGCTGCGTTCCTGATAGTTATTTGAAATCGGTTGATTTTTAAACTTCCACTATGCTTTCAAATTTTTAATATATAAAACTACAAAAGGATTAAATTATTTTATTCTCAAAAAGAAGTGGCAACACAATAATTTCCTAACCTTATTCTCTATATTTTATGTTTGGTTCAGCTGAAGAAGGGCTAACACTTTTGGACATAATATTACACATATCTGTAATAAAAGATTATTAATCCAATAAATCGAATAATCCAATAAACAGCTTAATACTCCAAGATATCCTTTTTCCACTCTTCCACAATATAAGACGACGAATCAACGATTTTTCCGCACGAATGCTTTGCAAAGAAGCCGAATAGCTCTTGAGATTACGGTATTGCTGTGAAAAACCTTATTGGGTACTTAAATAAAATGAGAAACATTTTAGACGAAAAGAAATTTCATGGGGAAGTCTGAAATTCGTAGTTAATACTTTATATTAATTTCATCCGCAGCGCAAAAATTTGTAATTTATTTTTTCAAATTATAAAAAATTTAATTTTGATCCCGAGTTTACGCGATGACAAAAAATTAATTTTCTTTATAAGGTAGCTATATATATATTTGAAAATAAGAAAATTTTACTGGTGTTTTTCTTTTACATCCTAGTAGAAAATTGAATGAAGGATATTTTTATTTTGTGTAAAGATAAACTAAGTGATATTAGTTTCACTAGGCTTGTTTCCACATCCAACTAACTTATCCTACATTATTATATCAAGGACTCTTCCAAAACTCCCTGGATTAATAACTATTTTCGGTAGAATAATTAACCACCTGTTTACACTATCAACACTATTTCAAGTTCACCAGTTTTTGCAGTACAGTTGTATCTCTACGATTTTTGGAATGTAATATTCACATATGTGGTAGCTATTCTCTGAACAAATTTGGCCTATTTTGCAGTAGAGTATCTACTAGTATCAAACTTATTATTCAAGACTAGGAGCAATGGAAGTTTGTACGTTATAGAGACCTAGTAATAATAATTACAATTTAATTATTCATTTTGATTGTTTTAAATGGTTCATGAAAAATACAGTATACAGATAAGGTAAGTGATAATCATGGTTTAGTCCTTAAGAGCAATTTGTGGAAATTGTCCGTAACACTACTTGTCATATAAGGCGTGTTCCAACACGACGTAAACCCGATAAGAAACCGGTAATAGTATTGAATTGAATAAACGGTAATTCGTCACCGCCCATGAAGATTATCGGTTGTGTATCGGTAGTTCCTTCTGTTGGAACGAACCTATAGAAAACCTCGAGCAGGATTGCTCAACTAGTTTTCATGTATAATATGTTTCGATGTAGATTGTATGCTGTGATCCCTTATCAGGAACAATATTTTTTGAAGCAACTACTGATAATAACAATAATATATATATATATATATATATATATATATATATATATATATATATATATATATATAATAATAATAACCCGGCCACCCCGTGTGATGGCCGGGTTAGAATAGCACCACGGTATCCACCGCCTGTCGTATGAGACGACTAAAGGGGCAGCTGTCCGCTGACATACTACCTAGCTTCCCTTCCTTCTCCACAACCCTGACGGGAAGGTCTGGTTTAAGTTATATCATCTGGGAAGTGACAACCCCACGGGTCCGACTTACCTGGGTCACCAGAGTCAATTGGTGACACCACCCATGAAAATGGAGCTAAGGAGTAGATGCCTCGAAAAAGAGCCGCTGCCTAGGGATCGCCAGGGCATGTCTGGAGCTGGCGCTGGACATGACAGCATGCGGACGTCGGTGGCAGGGTGCTGAGCAGGCGAGCCCCTGCCGTTAAAAGAGCTACAGCCCAAGAACCAGAAGAACCACAACAACACTCACCAATACAGTCACAACAACAACGTGACCATCTCCAAGGGAGTCAAAGTGTTGCGCAGAATCAACAGCCAACGCTCACTCAAGCGGGACTGCAAAGACAGCGAATGAAATGAACTGGCGCCATGAATGAATTTGTAATGCGTAGGTTTTACAGAATTAAAACCTTGGCCATGACAAGACTGGATATCGCCAAATACTCCATCAAGAGTTTTGTCGTGAGTACGCAAAGCTTCAAGTTACTGAACAGAGAGTCGCAGATCAATATCGTGTCATGTTATTTCGCCTGAACAACTGAACACAATAAAGAGCGAAGTGGAGCTCGAACTATTTGCTCGAAATACAATCGATCCAGAACCTGAAACACCTTTGGCACAAAGAGCGGGCGAGACTCAAGAACTACAACAAGAACAGCCAACCAACGCTGTCCTGATTGAGAAGATCCAAGCAGAAATGGAAGGAGCTCTTAGAGACTATAGTGGAACAGATCCACTGACTAGACCAGCTCTTCCCAAACTAAGATCATCTAAGAAACTGGGTATCGTCTTGCAGGCTATGAAAAAATGTATCTTGCCAAGCTATGTTTTAGGTGCTAATACGTTAAAGTCGCTACATACAATCATCTATTGTGCTGCAACATCCATCTGCAGAACAATTGGGGTCGCAGTAAGACCAAAGCAAAACCCTCCCCAATTTAGACAAACACCTCGAATACCACCTTGGCAAAGAAGACTTGAAGGGAAAATCAATTCTATTCGGAAAGACATTGGAAGACTGACCAAGGACCAACGAGGAGTCAGGAACAACAGAATAGAAATGCTTGTCAAGACTATCATGGACAAGAACCGAATACACTCCCAGTGGGATGGAGAAAACATCACATCTCAGCAGTGTCTGGACAGTCTACGACAAAAGCTCTCCGTTTACACGAATTGTCAAGGTACAAAACCAGTAACCAACGGAAACTAGACACCATACTTTTCCGACAATCAGAAATAAGGTTTTATAGAAAACAACATCAATAATAAGCCCCTAGTTATCCCAGTAAAACAGACATCGAGTAATTCTGGAAAACACAGCTTACCACAACAATCTCATATAACTCCAGTACCAGGTGGATTAATGAGGAGGAGGCTGCATCTCAGAACTGTGATGCCATGCAACACCAACCATTTACAACGGAAGACACATTCAACATAATGAAGTACCTCCATAACTGGAAAGCACCAGGACCAGATGGTGTACAAAATTACTGGATAAAGAAACTGTACGCAACCCACGATACACTAACAGCCCTTATAAATGGCGTAATTACCCACCCACACAAGATGCCTAGTTTCCTTACACATGGTGCTACATACCTCTTACCAAAGGACAACCTATGCCCACAGGACCCAGCAAAGTACCGACCAAGCCTTCCAACCTTATACAAACTCATAACATCGTGTATTAGTCATCGCAATTTCAAACATTGTGAGCTGAACAACATAATTACTCAGCAACAAAAGGGATGCGCGAAAAATTCGATGGGCTGCAAAGAACAACTGATAATTGATTCGGTTATCTGCAATCAAGTCCACGCCAAACGACGAAATCTCTACATGGTATATGTGGACTTTGATTCAGTTCCACATGATTGGCTCATTAAGGTACTGAAACTCTATAAAGTGATTAACTGTATTATAAACTTTATAGAATATGCCATGTCCACCTGGCTAACCAAACTCTCACTGAATGAAGTCAACTGCTTGATACAAACTGACCCCATTCCAATCAAAAGGGGTATATTCCAGAGAGACTCTCTTAGCCCGCTGTGGTTCTGCCTTGGCATGAACCCTCTCTCAAACGAACTGAACTCGACTAATTTTGGGTTCAGTCTCAAACACAACAACGTACAAGCATTAAAGACAAACTATTTGTTATACATGGACGACTTAAAGTTGATGGCAGCTACGAAACAACAGCTGCATGATATGCTTAAAATAGTAGAAGGGTTCTCTAGTGATATCCATATGAAATTAGGCCTAGACAAATGCCGAATTATTAATATAGTTAAAGGTAAAATACAGCAGGGCCACTTCGAAATGGTAGATGGCACCTCAATTGAATCTATGGGGGAAGGTCATACTTATAAATACCTTGGAATAAAGCAGGCTCAACGTATTGATCCCTTGACTATGAAAAAGGACATAACAGCAGAGTTCTATTGAAGAGTAAGACGAGTGTTGAAAACCAAACTAAACAGTAAATATCTGCTTCAGGCTATTAACACCTATGAGTGTTCAGTGCTCAGTTACTCTTTCGGTATAGTTAATTAGTGCAAGACTGACATTGAACAATTACAACGAAAAGTTCGAGTTTTACTAACAAAAGTTCAAAATCACCATCCAAAGAGCTTCGTCGAACGTACAACTTTGTTACGGTATGAACGAAGAAGAGGATTGACAGATTTGATCAACAAATTTCTGTTTTGCGTAGTCATTTCCAGAAACTCACAGAATTTTCTGAACTATACAGAGTCATGTGTCAGGTTGATGCTAAACACCACTGCGACTGACACAACATGTCCAATTACACCACCATACCACAGATCAGAAATTGCTGAAATGGAAAGAGAAGTCCATTCATGGAAGACATATAAATGACGTCGACCAAGATTATGTCGACAGTGCAGCGTCGAACTACTGGTTGATCTCTGGTCATATGTTTCCTAAAACGGAAGGCTTTATATTGGCAATTAAAGATCAAGTAATTCCAACTAAGAAGTACCTAAAGTACATCGTTAAAGACCCTTCTATTAATAACGACAGATACAGGTACGGTTGCCAAACATCTGAATCTATCCAGCATATCACAGGAGGTTGTTCGCTGCAACTGAATACAAAGAACGAATCGATGCTGTGGCAAAAATACTTCACCAGGAACTAGCACTGAAACTTGAATTATCACAGTCACATAGACCAGATATAGTTTTGGTAGATAAAGTCTCTCGGAAAACAACTTTAATTGACAAAGCAATTCCTAACAACAATAATATAAGTATCAAGCAGGCTGAGAAAATAACCAAATATAGAGATTTGGAATTTCAAATAAAGACAAAGGTGGGACATTAATAACAAATGAACTGTACCAATTGTTATGTCAACGACAGGACTAGTCCCAAAACATCTACTAAATAATTTAAAATACCTCTGTCTGGACGAACATCTTTACAAACAAATGCAAAAAGCCGTCCTGTTAGGAACAGCCCGGAGGGTCAGGAAATTCATGGGAAACTGCCGCCAAGACTCCGACCACGGGCCTGAAAACCTGGCAAGGGCTCCCACAGAGCTAAACCCTTTTGATATCTAGGATATCTGCGGTTTAGTGAATTTTCCTCTAAATGCACTCATAGCGTGCCTTAGAGGAAGTGTGATGCCATACATTATATGGTCAAGTCGGATATGTATTCACTACAATAACCTTACAATACGATTACAAAAAAATGTCAAAAGTAAGATATAGATTAATAAAAATGGTAACCGTTATATAGAAAGTAAATAAATCATATATTTGTCCCAAAGGGAATTAACCATGTGCATGAGAATTAGAATATTGCATAAAATTCAAAACTTATAAAATACTCAGGTAAATATAATAATAATAATGCCTTTATTTCACACAAATGTTACAACATTTGATCCGGAAAGGCGAAGGTTAGCTACAAGCTACTCTTTAACTCTTTACCTTTCCGGATTACAAAGGAACAGCTTTCAATATACATACAGATACAAGAAAAAAAAACAATTCAATCATTTAGAAGCAAAAAGTCTCTCAAAACAAGGCGAAACCGCCCAACACTGGCAGTTGACATCGAAAAGAACGAGAAATATGTATTGTAGATTTTAACAATATTATATGTAAATGAACGTTCAAACATAGCAGAAGAATGGTGTGGCAATGTGAGTGTATTCTGACAAATGTCTCGATCATGGGTACCTGTAATGTCTTCGATGCAGATTCCATAGAGAATATTCAAAAAATGTATGAATTAGATGTTGCGGTTTTAGTTCAATGCAAGTATATAATTGACGAAGGACCTTTAGCGGAACAATCAATAAACACGTGCCGTTACATAAACGAATCACCAAATAAAAGTTATCACTAACCTTTAAGTCGAAGTTCTGGTGTTTTCTTGGTTCTTCTTTCTTCTGAGGCTAGCCCCGTAATAGCAGGAACAGTTTCTTAGAGCTTCGTCTGGACAACACGTTACACAAAAAATAGCGACGTAATGTTCATTGATTGAGCATACAAAAAATGGGGGTTTAACAACAAATGATGCGCTTTTGTAAACACAAAAGAAACAAAATGATAGCGGTTTAGCGGTCGTTACGAACGAAGCTACTAACTCGCGAAATCGTAACGCAAAAACAACAATAAGCGTCGTCTCTTCAGACGGGATCAAAAAATGTCCGAATAGTTCGGAGCACAACACGAACCTCCCAAGCGTCCTAATAGCAAGGGAGCCGAAACACGAATGTCAATACTGTCTATATTTTACACGCAAAAAAATACTTACAATTAGCATTAGCGCGACGGAATGTTTTAGAAAAGGTGCAGAAGTTTAAAAATCAATGAAGTAATTTAATCAAATTGAACACAATACACTAAACAAATTGCGGGAACGCACCAGTACCTCTTCTAAAAATATTTTTCTCGAAAAGATATGCTGGAGTTTTTTGCTTTAATAGGCGATATAAAAGAACAAAAAAATTTAATTGGCACAGTTTATTTATTTTTAACCATCTGATCTGCTTTATATAAGGAGATATACTATCATATTTTCTTCGAAAACAAATATATCTGCAACATGTGTTTTGCACCAATTGCAGATGTCTTTGCGAAATGGCGTCCAAACATGGATAATAAACAGTATTACAATAGCCTATTTGAGAAAGTATCAGGCTTTGAATTTTTTTCGCATTTTGAAGTTCATAATGTGTCTATTAATGTAAAGTATACGCATTTTTACGTAACATTTTTGCAACAATGAGTTCACATTTAACTCGAGTCTTATTTGGTTTTCACCTGCAGCTCTTTTAGTTTTGCTACAAAAAATTACAGCAGTAGTCTTAGTTGGATTTAATGTTAGGTTATACTCTTTAGACACGCGGGCGATATTTTCCAGGTCTTGATTAATCAGGTAATTTGCATATAATACTTTAGATGGATCAAAGTAATGAAGTAGTTGTGTATCATCCGCATATTGTTGAATTTCACTATTGATTATTTGTTCAGGTATATCTGAAGTATATATTAAGAACAGTAAAGGACCCAAAATGGATCCTTCTGGGACACCTGATACAATTATTTTATAAGACGATAGTTCTGTTCCAATCCGTTCACACTGCTGGCGATTCCACATGTAAGATTTAAAAAACGACAAAGCAATGTTGTCTGCCCCATAATATTTTAATTTTGCACATAGTAGATCATGATCTATTAGATCAAAAGCCTTTGAGTAATCTAGAGATACTAAAACAGCAGCTAATTTTTTGTCAATCGCACGAATGATATTATCAGTTAAGTTTAAAAGAGCTGTAGTTGTACTATGTTTATTTCGAAAACCTGATTGCTGTTGGGGTAGAATAGTATTTACAGTAACATAGTCATAAAATTGAATGTAAGCTACACGTTCAAGAATTTTAGACATTACGGGTAGTAAACTAATTTGTCGTAAGTCGTGTGGGGTTAAGGGATTATCAACTTTTGGAATGGGACAGATTACTGAGTCTCTCCACGCTTTAGGAAAATACCCATATTGCAAACAACAGCTAATACTATGAGTGATTTGGTTTATGATTGCAGATAAGCACAACTTTATCATATTCAACGAAAATCCATCGTTTCCGGCAGATTTAGATTTTATGGAGTTTATTGCATCGATTATGGTATTTTGACAGACAGGTTTTAAGGATAGTATGTTATTATTATGTCGATTGCTGACATAAAAAGCTACACGTTGCATACAATTATTGTTTTTTTTTAACACATTTACGAAATGATCATTGATTTCATCTGGCGTAAATATGTTGGTTGGAGTTTCTCTATTGCTACCGCAAAATTTAATATTCGCGGCACGAAAACCTTTCCATAGATTTTTTTCGTCTCCATTTCTTTGCAGAGTAAGCAAATAAGCAGCTTTCTAACTACGTATTGATGCTAAAACATAATTCCTATATTCTTTATAATACTTCCAATTGGCTTCGCTTTTATTTAATTTAAATTTCCGTAACGTTTTATCTCGTTCTTTTAATATTAACTTTAAATTGTTCGTTAACCACGGTGCTGGTGGTTTGCTGACTCTAATTGTCTTAATAGGAATATGTTTATTGAATGTGGTATTTAAATGATCAGTTAGAAATTTGACTTCATCATTAATGTTATTTATAAAAAATATGTCATCCCATGATATAGACAGTACGTCTTGCATCATGTTATTAGTATTTAAGTCCTTAAAATTTCGGATTTTGATGAATTTCTGTGTTGGTTTATTTTGTTCTATATTCAGAACAACGTACGGCACTATGTTATGATCACTAATATGACTCATAATAGTACCACTAGCCTGTCATATTTGGCCACTGATAAATATAGGATCGAAAAGAGTAGCGGATTCTGACGTTATTCGGGTTGGCTCATGTACATGATTAACATATCCATAAGTATTAAAATTATCAAGTAGCGGATTTGAGATATTCATATTTACGTTTAAATCACCTGTTACAACCGAGAAGTCATATTCAACAAGCATGTTTGGTAGTGTCTCATTCATAAATTGTAGCAGTTCGGCAAGTTTTGAGTTCGGAGGACGATAAATAATTACCAATGCAACACTTAAACGTTTAAACTTAAATTTTAAAAAGAGATATTCGAAAGAAACTACTGTTTTTATCATCAGCTTGAAGGCCTCCCAACACAAGGACGTTTTAACGTAACAACCCACACCATCTCCTCTAGTTTGCCTATCTTTTCGAAAAAAATTATATCCATTTACAGAAACTGCACTGTCAGTAATGTTTTCATTTAGCCATGTTTCAGTCACACATATGATATCAAATTTATCTTGAAACTCATGCGAAAAATCACAGAAGTTAGCCATCAATGAACGTACATTTGTATTGCAAATGTTTAATTTTTTGTTATATGCACTATTCATAAATTATTCTATCTTTAAGGTCCTCAATATAACTTAAGTACACAGGACATCCATTATGATTGGAACAATGATCTGTAGGCATGGATTTTTTGTTAAATTTATTATAGTTTACACAATTTATACAAAGATAAGCACTAGATGTGCATTCCTTCAATTCACGATTCCTTGTACATTTTGGACATATAAGTTCTGACCTACAATTTTTTGCTTTATGTCCAAATGAACAGCACTTAAAACATCGAACTACATGTATGTGATCAGAAACAAAAGATTTCTTCCATCCAATGAATAGAAACCATTTCTGCAATATAACTTTTCGCAATGCAGGTGTAACTTCTATAACGATATTTGTGTAATTGAAACGTTTCCCTTTTGTAACAAATTTAATAATATTTGTGGTTTGAAAATTATTTAAGTTATTTAATGACATTATGTTAGATATTATATCGACAGGTGTGTTGAGAGAATCTAAATTGACATTTCTTATAATTAAGCGAGGGTTCAGCTTCACAGATTCACTAATAGTATATTTCGACACCAGGTCCGAGTTTAATAAACTGCCCCTTAACTTTTGTTGCGATTGATCGTCATTACAGAGAACGGCCACCCCGTTACGTACCCTCCTCGTAGAATTTATGCAGATATTTAGGCTTGCTGGATCAACAGAACACATAACATCAGCCAGTACACTCTTGTTATCTGTGTTTGTGTTACCAGGAGCGGCTTTAATAAGGAGAACAGATGATGTACTATCAGAAGACTTTTTGACAGCTTCGCTATACTTCATATTTATCTGATTATTCGCACTACTAGAATTACTATTTTGCAAAATGACATCAGTATGGTTTCGTGAAGATAAAAGATTTTTCTGTAATTCATTTGTATATTTCAGTTCAGCAATAAGTTGTTTTGTTATTTCTAATTCCTTGTTCAAACAATCAACTTCTTTCTTTAGCACCGTTACTTCCGACTTATTTTTATAGAAGGTGTTAACCATCGAATTTTTACAATCATCACACAGCCAAATTATTGACAAACACGAAGTATGGAATTTTAAATCACAAAAACGACATCTTAAAAACTTTGTGTTCACGATAAAATTGTCACTGCATATTTTGCAAACGTTAACATCGGGAGCCATAGCTGACTGGACTATTTATTGGTTTTGTTTGTATTTATTTTTTTTATGTTTATTCGACGATTATAGTCTTTATAATTAGTCTATATAAGAAAAGTGGCAGTATATTTACCAAAAATCATTTTTTTGATACACTCTAACATACACAAATATACAACAAACACTTTAAACTTTCGACTAGTCGAAAAATGAAAATTTTCGACTAATTAAAACCCAATTTTTAATCTATTTTTATGGCACTTATGGTAACGTATCTGTATCGTAGCAGTTCGTCGCAGATACGCAGATATATTGGTTAACATCAAAGAGAACTAAATTATTTTAAATTTTCTTAAATTTATTAGGATTTATGAGATCATGAACGCTACTTAGAATACTGCAAAGTTCTTATTTCCGTTATCTTATTTGGAATAAAATTGTAGAGTCTATTAGAAAGAAATATAAACCCTCTCTGCCCCACAATGTTTGCTATTAAATAATTTTTCGCAACATTATCGTTTTTTGACGTGTTATATAATGTTGACCACATTCAATAATAAACTTTTTTTTTAACTTATACAAAAGATAAAGTATATCTGCCTTATCTCAAAATTATTATCTGCAAAATATAATGCATGAAAGAGGTATAAAGGTTAGATTTGAAGAACGTTATTTTAAGGTTTTTTTTTTCTGTAAAATATTAAAGCATTTTAAATGTGCGGTAGTAATTCGTCCCCAAGCTACTATGACCCTTAGTGATGCCATTGGTAAAATTAATAAAATTGTT
Organism: Octodonta nipae; assembly: GCA_034190945.1. NCBI lineage: Eukaryota > Metazoa > Arthropoda > Insecta > Coleoptera > Chrysomelidae > Octodonta > Octodonta nipae. The sequence goes on along the minus strand of CM067222.1, from coordinate 37,904,881 downwards.
TGTACATGAGAACGTGCATCTTGGCGCATACAAGCTGTGTACCGAGTTTCATAAAGATGTTTAGAACAGCAACTATTATAAAATAATGTTTTTCTGAAAACTTTACCACCTTGTATCTCAAAAGTTACGATGTTTAAAGTTTTTTTTAATCGCTTCTTTAAATATTAACATGAATTTAGCATCACCCTATATAACTGGTCACATTTAACCAGTTCCAAGACATTTAAGCAATTACTACCTATATTTTTAAAATAGTGGGCAATAAAATGATTGCTGGAATTTTTTTATGGGCATTTTCAACGTAGACAAGGTGTAGCAAAACAATTTCGAAAAATTGTTGAATTACTAATTGTTCTTTACATACGGTCTTCCTCATAGAGAAAGAACCTGGAGTGATTGTTCATCACTTGTATGTATGTATTAGTTATGCTCTAATTCTTGAATATTTGCTGAGGTGTACATTTTTGTGCCTGTCAAATAAATTTGACAGTAACGATCTAGCTTGTACGTCACTTTCGCTGTTATATTCGTCTACCAATAATCATTTCCATGAAAGATCCCGCTCTAGAGACAGTGCTCTAGTTTCCGTAATCATCCAGCAACCTAGATTTAGATTCCTCTTTTTATTTTATTTTTTTCATCAAGATCTTAGTAATGTTCAACTCAACTCTCGAAGTCTGTTCTTATATGTAACACCAGAGACACAAGGTACACTCCCACGCACTTCTTGGGCTATTTGGGCTGCATAAGAATAGATTACAAGGTTTTATTTATGTTTTAAGAACTTTTTAAATTACATATTCGAAATACTTATATTAAAGAAAACAAATGAGAAAATCCAAATGAACACACAGAATATATGAGGATGTGGTATCAAAGTGGCACTTCTCACATGCCACCAAAAGAGATGTTAAATGTTTTGTCATAAATTCAAGAAAAAAACTCAAAATAAAATGTAAAGCAATGGTCAGATTAAAAGCCAATTATGTAGGTCAGATAGAATGTCAACTTACTAAACAATGTGGCACATCCTAACGAGTCAGGACCTCAATATTGCGTTCTGTACCATAAATCGAGTGACCTCTATTTCTAAATATAACTGATTCTGTTCCATTTGCAATATTAACAAAAATAGTAAGTGCAAACATAGTCGATTAAATTATAAATATATAAAGGTCCTTTCTATAAAAAGATATTCAAACATTTCCTTACGTCAAATAAATGTCTCTTTATATAATTTTACATAATTCTTGTATGAAATTTAAGAACATAAGACGAGTCTAATATACAGTTTTAATCTAACAGCAGCAACATTCCGTATATCGTACTAAATTATATTCAACCAAAATTCGATCTAATATTGACAACACTATTTCGCCAGAAGAAGGAAGGCGACATATGCGATTGTCCCAAAATGAAATATACAGTCATTACTTATTACCTACTTACAAGTTGGTTAGAATTTGTAACACTTCTCTATTAGTTGAATTCTGAGTAATCTCATAATTCATTCATGTAACGTAATGTTCACGTTCTGCTATGCTTTGTAAAATCAATTGACAAATAACTGAAAATTACTATGTTAATGTTTAATTTCATAGTTTTATTAACACTTCAAACACTAATTACAGATTTCAATTTGTAGAAAGTTATATTCCCTGTTGTCAGCTTTTTTAAATTTAAGTCAACTTGAAAATATTTAAATAATACCTACCCCAGGCCTAAATTTGTTTACGTACGTATGTACACATGGATTTCGAATTTTCTTATAAAGCTCTTCTCCCTATGAGCACATAATGCCAGAAAAATAAAAACAGTTTCTGTAGTGAACGAATAGGCCTTTTCACATTCGAAAAAAAATTATGCGCATGCGTCAACACCTGTCAATTATTTCGTGCACTTTATATGTTTGTTTATAAAGTGACTTTACGTGAATACAATATTTTCAATGTAATTTAATAATTTAGTATTAGTAGTAAAGTTTTAATAGTTATAAACTTAAAGTGAACTATCAGTATAACGATTTTAATTAACATGTTTAACATTTTATCAATAAAGAATGGAGCAAGAAGCATTAATATCATAGAATATGTGGGAGCCATATATGAACAGTAAATCATTTTTGGAGAATTTATTTGACTTTATCAGTTTTCCAAAGCCTTGTGTCCAATCTCGTCGAAATCTTATTAGATCAAGGAAAAAATAAACAGTTCAAAGTTTATCTAAAATGTGCTAAATGTGATTTATGAATTAGAGATGTGAACGATTACAAGTAATTGATTATGTAAATAAAGATACATATATGTGTTTACGTGTAGGTATGTGTGTTTTTAAGAAAATAACTTGCTAAAAGATATAACACTAAATACTTTTACATAATGTTTACTTTTTCAAATTCAGTTTTATATAATGTACGGTGACCAGACATAAGGATGCAAATTGAGTTTAAATAAATCGTATACTGAATTTTATATTTTATTTGTACCAACTGCACAGCCTTCAGTAAAATTACATACAATTTTTGTACAGAATTCGTGAAAATCTTATAAATTAAATTTCATATATCATATATCTGTTAGTCGAAAGATGAAAAGCCAATATAATTTAGATTACAAATTGTAGTAAAAAAGACAAGAACTGATAAAACCATATTAATTAATGAAATTTGTTTTTTGTATTACAAATATTTATTTTATTAATTATCAGTATATTAATTACGTTAAATCTAATAAGAGTATCATTGTTGTCCTAACCTGTCAAATAGATCTGACTTATTTTCGCCTTGTGGACGAAAATTTCACTTTAAGCACCATTATAATTTAATGCAGGTATTTGCTTCAATTGAAAGATGTACAAACAAAGCTCCACTAATTAATATTTCAGTTAACTTCATTGATAATATAAGGGTATTAATACTAGTCCTCCATGCATATTTGTGAAAAGTGCACGAAACTTTCATATTCCTGCCTTTTTAAGATGCCAAACGCGCCCGCGCATTACAAAGGGTAAAAAGATCTATTAAAATTTGACCAGCTGTCATAATTGTCAAATTTGTCAGTGAATTTCTTAGTAATTAAATTTGTCAGTAATAAGATTTATTCCAATGATGAGCCTCTCACCAATCGAATTCTAGAGATTATAGCCCCGAAATTGGTAAATTTCTACAAAATCGTAAGAGCTGTTTTCGAGAACTCAATTACATAAATATAGAGTGTGCACGTAAAGTATGAAACAAACCCAATAGAATCATCAAGATAAAAAAACCTTTAATTCACTTAAACATAATATTAAGAAAAAAGTGTTTAAATTGGCCGCTATTTACTAACTGACAATGAGCAATGCCATTTTCAAATTCGTTTGTTAACACTCCAGTAGTGTTATTTAATAAAAAATGCCTCTGGCATTTATGTACAAAGTTCATTTAGTACAAGAACTTAATGAAGATGATTTTAACCGAAGAGTTGAATTATGTGAGACAATGACGGAGCGATACCATAACGATCTGCAGTTTTCAAACCATATAATTCTCTCAGAGGAAACAACTTTTTGTTTAAATGGGCTGTAGAAATTGGGCCCCACTGGATGATGAAGCACAAGACCAACGACAAAGAGGGTCAACGTTTGGGCAGGGAATGTCGACAATGCAGTCATATGTTCCTGTTTTTATTGAAGGTGCAACTAAATGGTGTGAATGATTTGAAACTACGACAGTAAGACATAATACCGGCAATTGCAGAAGTCTTTCCAAATACAGAACATCCTGGCAGGCTATGGTTTCAGCAGGACGGTGCTGTGCCATACTATTCACAAACTGTCCGACTTTATTTAGATATCTTTTTCCCAAAGATTCGATGGATTCGATCTCCCGATCTAACTCCGCTCGGTTTCGTTCTTGGGGCTATCTGAAATCAAAAGTTTACCTCATCTCACCAAACAGTACTGAAGATTTAAATATAAGAATACTGGAAGAAATCAGATTAATCACTCCTCAAGTGTTACCAACGTCAAACATGAATTTGAAAATCGCATTGCTTACTGTCAGCGAGTAAATGGTGGCCAATTTGAACACTTGCTTTGATTTATTGTTATTCTTTTGTTATATTTATACCTGTCATTTGATTTTTTTTTGGTTTAAGTGAATATAAACTTTTTTTTTAGAAAAATTTGTCATGTAACCGATTTGAAATTTAAACGTCCTTTATGTAGAATTATTAGAGCTTTCAAGTCGATATCTCAAATATTGGAATTACTATTTAATAAAATTGTGTATGACATCATATAGACCACATTAATGACGTCATAATTTAGGCATAATTAAATTAGGGTTAACGTGTCCGTGTTTTTCCTTCTTCATTTCTCTGGATACATTTAACTTAGTATGTTCCATACTTTTTGTGCACACTGTATATACAAATACTGGTCTTATTGCATTATTGGATAAATCTTGGTGATTAATTAGCTTGCCTTTCTGAACAACAGTTTAACGCCAAATACGAAACCAATTATGAAAATAATTAAGTTCTTTATTTTTCCTCAATCTTAATATATATGTATTTTTTCGTGATATACATGTCTACGAATTTGCAAAGTAAATAATGCATTAAATAGAACTAGAATCTTACAGGAAGAACTAAATAATTCAAAGAAGCGTGCGGTTTCAACCAATAGCTTGTATTATTTGTTTTGAAAACACATACAAATGTGTATGATCGGAATTTTTTACGATAATGCAGGTTCATTGGAAAATAATTTTATGTTATATGTAACTGCATATAAAATATATAAGTCAATTAATTTAAGTTTTATGTTAGAGTTTCCTCCATGAAGGTATTGCAGTTAATTAGTTCCACTGTGGTAAACCTGGAATTATTTAGAAACGTTTAATTGATCCCACCTGCGAACAAACTGAAAATATACTACCATCTATCATTATAATTGAACATATAATAAATATATACATTTAAAAAAATCGATTGTGAAAGACTTTACTTTGTGGTAGAGTCAAACATTATGATGAAATGAAACAACTTTCTATGTTTTCTATCACTAAAAATTTATTACAAGCGTAACTAGTTTTGACCATAATGCATCATTATCAAAGGTTATACACTAACACAAAATAAATTAAATACATTCTGAAGATAAACTGAAACATTTTAGACATTTTATACATCACTACAATACATAATTTTATATAATTTTGTCATGTGTTTTTGTTGGTTTCTTTCTGTCAGTACAGAACCGATAATGACGTGTTAGCGTTGAAACTAGTTACGTATGTAACAAATTTTTAGTGTTTAAAGTTTTTTAAGGTTTTTTGATTTTTATTTATGGATAAAATGTTTTCAGAAGTTGGGCACACTGCCTGGAATTAATGTCTATTATGCCACATCATCCATTTCACAATGCCGAATTCAGACCTAGCCTATAATTTATTGCCAATTAATTACTATTTAATTACGCAAAACTTCCATACTAGCCACACCTAATAACTCCGAATCTAATAAGGATATCGAGGTGGTTCTTGTGCTAGATTTAATTGCCAATTAATTGCTCTTCAACCGCACAACAAGAAATATTTTTCCTCTAACATCTTTCAACAAAACCTTGACTATATATGGCACATGACTTATGCTACATTAGCCACACCCATAACTCCAGATCTAATAAAGATTTCGGGATGTTTATTGTGCTAGAATTAATTGCCAATTAATTGTTCTTCCACTACGTAAAAAACATATTACTCCAAATACTTCCGAAAAAAATATGGCTAATATAGCATAAGATCTGTGCATCATCGGGATGTTTCTTGTACCAGAAATAGTTGCTAATTAATTGCTCCCCAACAGCACAAGAAAATGACTATTCTCAGGCTTAGGCTGACATGATGCAATAGCCTTTTCTTCTTTTTATAATTGTTGCACAATAGACTAATTCTCACCATATATTAAAAATTTGTTGTCCCGGGTTTTGACCATTTACACAAACACTAGTAGTAATGTGCCATACTATAACAGTTAACATGAATATCTCACATCGTTGCTCCCTATGAAGATACAATAGGTATCGAAAGCTCGAGTCAATAAAGATTAAGAGACTGTTTTTATTGCTGCATTCCCAAAAATTTAGAAGTTTTGTCTGTATTATTTAGCAAAGACATTTGGTTTATTAATATATATATATATGTATATATGCTTTTTTTATTCTACATTAGGAAACACACGCAAGCTAAATGATTCTTAAAGGACTACACTAGAAACAGATTCGTTCTCACAAGTTACCTCATATAAGATCTATTGAGTAATTCGATTAACTTCAAAAATATAATTCGCTATATTGTACTAGTAAATAAATTTAGATAATTTGCTTAATTAAACTAAACAAAAATAACCACCTCATCAGGACCATAGTTTCTTATTTTTCAGCTCCAGCCTCTAAAATTTCTCAAGTCTCTTCTTAGTGTTTTAAAACAATACACCAAATTTACCCCCAAATAGAGTATCACGAATTCCATTGATCTAGTTTCAAAGATCCAAAAAATCACTCTTCCTAATAATGCCAAACTTCTTTCTTTCGACGTGGTCAATCTATTTCCCAGCATACCACCTGATGAATGCATCAATCTAATCGTAAACTTAATAGACAGGAATAATATCAATCCCATAATCAAAAATGAAATACTATCTCTTCTGCATATCTGTATCAACCAAAACTAAGCCACCTTCTACCTGAAATATTCATGGACTACTTAGAACCACTAATTTTCAAACACGATCTCAGTAACAAAATCCTGTATTGGTTCCGATACGTCGATGATATCACTGCGTGTTTTACGGGTACACATCGACAATTACAGTTACACACAACTACTTAAACCAAATACACCCCAATATAAAATTCACACTTGAAACATAAACAGATAACTCAATAAATTTCCTAGACCTAACAATTATAAGGCAATACACCAAACACACATTCGCCATATATCATAAACCTTCACACTCTGACTTTACCATCCAGAATTGTTCACACCACCCCATACAACATAAACTTGCTGCATATCACGGTATGTTAAACAGACTCGTGACAATACCACTTAAGAAAAGCGACTTTGATACTGAACTTGAAAGAATCAAACTCATGGCAGTCAGCAATGGTTACACCACTCAACTTATTAAACAGAAAATTAAAGAAAATTGCTATCATATAAGTCTACCCCACTGACCCCAATCCCATACCTAAATTATAACATACTCTTACATTCAGGAACAGGAACATATATACAGTCTTCACAACAAACAACAATTTATCTAGACATATAAAAAACAACAAACAACAAAGACAAAATTGACAAAAATTCTAACTCGGTTGTCCATAGGTTGAACTGTGGTAGTTGCCCTAATTTCTATATTGGTCACACTGGAAGATCTTTCAATTCAAGATGGCGTGAACACACAAGAGCTTTTGAAAATCTACAACAAAAGAAATCCACATTTTCGGACCATTAAAAGAAAACCATATTCCACAAAATACATTTGAAATTTTACATTTACAAAACAAAAGTAAAAAATTATATATTCTTGAATCACTGGAAATTAATAAAAACAAACATTCTAAACTGATACCAATTCATCTTCATTATTTAATCTTAAAATCCATTTCTAAATAATATTATATTATATTATTAACATCTATTGTCAACAATTTCATACATGTATAATTTAACTGACCTACACCCAGCCCACTTCCTCCGAAATTACCCAGAATTAATTATTTTATTACCTGATCTGTAGTTTTTTGTAAAAAATATAAAATTAGCATTCAATGTATTCCCAACTTCTAATGAAGCCAGACTTGGCGGAACATATGTCAAATTTAAAGAAATAAAAAGTGAAAATTTAAACAAGTGTTTGTTGTTTTTAAGTAATCTTAAATTTAGATATGTTCTAAAATGACCTTTATCTGCCAAATTTATTTGCAGATAGCCTGTATACAAACTATTAGAGTATCTGTAGTTGCATAAGGGACTATATTGGATAGGGGATTTAGCATAAGCTTTAAGATATATTAGCCATGGTTTTTCGGCAGTAGCGGGAGTATTAAATTTTCTTCTTGCAATTAATTAGCAAGTAATTCTGATGCAAGAAATATCTCGATATCCAGAATGACTGGTACTTTCTTTCTCTGTAATTAAATAATAATTAAATAGCATTAAATTATAGGATAGGTCCGAATTCTGCTTTATAACATAGATGCTGTGGCATAATAGACATTATATTATATCACATGAGACATCTTGTTTCAAAATGGTCAATTCTTTTGTATGGGTAGAGACCTGGACGTTTAATAAAGATATGATAAATAAGATTGAATCATTTGAAATGTGGATCTACAGAAGAATGCTTAAAATACCATGGATCACCAGAACGAGAAATGAAGATCTTCTTTGACGAATGGAGCACGGCAGACAACTTCTCAATAATATCAAGGGACGAAAACTTGAATACCTTATATATAATTAGAGAACCGCGATCTGCGTGTCTCCGATTGATCTTAATCCGAAAAATCGCAAGAAGCTTTCGTGGGTTAAAACCTGCGACAATGGACAGGTATAACGCAGATGAGTTCCTCCATATACTACAGGATCAAGAAGGAAACAGAGATAATGTGAACATGTTAGTCGTCAACGTTCAATAAGAACATGACACATGAAGAAGAAGATATCTTGTAAAAATCTAGTCGTGACTAGTTCCTCATGCCTAAACTGCTGGTTAAATCCGCCAAAAATTTATACTCAGTTTTAATGTATTTCTATGACCATTATTCAGTAGTCAATTTGTTGGCCTTTCCAAGTACGAATAACGAGTAAATGTCAACAAATAAAAGATAATGTGCATAATAATTTTGTCAAGTATTCAGTTTTTACGAAACACAATAAAATAAAGAATTGAACGTTATGGGTATCGTAAAAAAATATTACCAGATGACAATAACAAACCCTGTTGCTTCATAATTTCGAAGTTCGTTGCGAATAAACGGACATTAAAAAAACGCTTGCCATGAACTATTCGGTATATTTACTTTCAGAAATTTTATTATCCGAGTAACGGAATTCAATTTTCATTCGGGAATCATTTTCAGTTATTTCTCTTTATTCAATGGATTGGAAATGCAATCAAATAAGCTGAATTCATTCGAAGAGAAATAGCCATTATCCGTGCTCATCGCTTATTTACAAACCTTTTCGGTGAATTTATGGATCGCGAGAGCATATACTGGGGGAGGATATAGAGGATATGATTCCTAGAGTATGCTGGCAGCATTGATTTATGCGAGCGGATAAACCCCTCTTTAACGCCATGCTCATTTACTGATACACATATTCTCAACGTACAACGGAATTAATTCAAACTAAACTCGGGGAGAAAGGCTGCAACGTACTTTGTACGATGTTTTATGTTCTTGCAGATATCACTTGGCTTAACCAACATTCTTCCTCATACCAGATTTATATTTCTCATCTGCTATATTTATTTCTCGATTTCTTTAGTCGGAAACCGGAAATAATAAATTGTGCCAACCAAAATGCGAAATGGAATAGAGTACTTATTGACTGTCGCAGTTTAGTGATTAATAGTATTATTGAGGTTTATAAATTGTTTAGTGAAAATTTGGTTCGATTAGACGTAGGTTATTATCTGCAAGAGTCGTTCAATTATATTAAAAACTAATTTGCAGTTAAGTAAGTTTTTAATCTTTAGACTTCAGGAAATTGCCTCTATGCATTCAATGAAAGAGAAGACTAACTTCCGCCAACGCAGAACTAATTGACTCTTGTATTTTTAAATTCACAAAAACCCTTTATTTTCTCAATGACCTGATCCACAGTAACACCCTGATTCAACATTATATTATTTCGCACGGAACGGGTACGCGGAACGACAAAAAACGAAAGCAGGGCGCCAATTTTATATGGAGTTGAACGAAAAACAATGGACCAAATAACATAGTAGCCTGGGATTTCATTTACTATGTAGACTCTGCAATACATTAATGAAATGGTTCATTGTATCTGTCATTAATGTCAATTTTGTTTATTTAGGAAAAGTTAGATATAAGTATTTAATTTTAAAATAATATAATTATGTTTCTTTTATTTTAGAAAGAAACGAAATGCAAGCAACATGAGAGATAACCTCAGGTCCACATTAAGAACTAAATTTTATATGCATACTCAATCAATTAGTTTTTGTTTTCCAAAAAGGTCGTGTTATAAAATTAATAAATAAAACATACGATAGTATATCCAAATATTTTGATGACAATTGAAGGTTTTTTTAAACATCCAGGTCAAATTTCCTACATTTTCAAAAGATAAACTCATTAAACTGACTCCGCTCAGTTCATTAATTTTTTTTGTACTTAGTCTGAAATTTATCTGCATTTTATAGATTAGGCGAATAATTAAATATTATACAAGTTCCAGATTACCGTCATTCACAAAAATCAATTTGACTATGGCTGATTTTGCTGATAATTTTAAATAAAATGTAGTAGAACCTCAATAAAAACTTAATTTTCCGAATTTATTTAAAAGATAAAAAAACATATTTTATTCACATCCTAGCTGTTATCTTCGTCGATTTCTTTAGAAACGCTACCAGAGCTTTAATTTAACGGTGTTCACGGGAAGTGGTTTACTGAACACCGCATTTAACTCTGTGTAATTTTGTAGAGCTTGTTTATTGCGAACTGCACAGTGTGTCCAGATTCCTGAATAGTATTTTTTATTTTAACATAAGTAGAATTGGAAGATATTTCTATTAGACCTGCTTCCCGAAGGTCTAGTATTGGACTAGGAATTTTACGAAAATATAAGGAGCATGAGTTCTGGATGGCGAAGAACATGTTTTGAGTCACATTAACCACATACTACATAGCTTCTTTAATTAATGCATCCTAATCTCCGAGAACTTCTGGGCCGTTTCTTCTTTTCAATCAGAACAAAATTATTGTGTAGAAAAGAATGACCTCGTTTAGGAAATTCTTCGATTATTTTCTTGAATAATTTCAATGAATGTACTTATAGATACTGAAAACAAACTATAAAATGATATTTGTTCTGCCCGGAATACCCATCTATAAAAAAATAACTAAAAGACTATTTGGCCGATCTTTATTATTCAAAAGTGTAAAAATGTACATCGTTGGCGCCTTTTCTTGTCACATCTTCTGTATACACATACATAGTTGCTGAATTGACTGTTAAATAATGGATTCCGAACATGTAGTACCAAAGCTGACTCTTTTAATAGACGTCACTCGTTTTAATATGGGGTAACGGTAGAATTTGTTGGAAATTAAAAGATATCGCCTCTAGTTTGTAATGGATCTTTGTTTGTCTAAACTTTTCGGCTTTTCACAAATGAAGTTCTTTTTCATTTCTAAATTTTTATTTTGAGTCAACATCAACGGCAGACTTTATTTTTAACCGACTTCAAAAAGAAGGGGGTTCTCAATTCGTCTGTATCTATGTTTTTTATGTTGGTTCTCCGATTACTCGCAAACAGCTCAAGGAAGTTCGACTGTTTATAGTGGAATATTTTTTCATTGTACCACAGACCTATAAATTCAAGAGACCGAAAACTTCATTCATAAATCAGATACAAAACCGATCCAACATTAAATATAAACAAATGATGAGTGAGAAAAAGACAGAGCATCATGAGTTTCTCGGCGGCAACAATGTACAGCTTGAGACATGATGTCCTATAAATTCCAGTAGCTTAATTTAGAAATATTAAACATTTTTAAATGTAATCCAACATCTATTAAATATTTTAAATTTAATAATTACAAAATCATTTTTAAAAATTTTAATGTAATACAACAACTATGATGATAAAATAAATATAATTTGTTTAATGTATTTGGATAATGGTTATAAACACATTTGATCAAATCTTAAAATTTCTAAATATTTATTTGCAATCGGGAACTTCATTATTTTTGAAAACTTCATATTGAATGGTAAAGGTGTCAATTTTAATGGGTAAGAAAATAAATAAAATCTAGAATCCAATATGGCGGACTGCTAATCAAACTCAATGAATCTACCTAAAAACTTGTACAGAGGGATTTTCGGTATTGCTGATTATAGATTTGAGACACGATTTTCGAAATTCAAAATGAAAACTCTAAGATGGCGTATAAGTCAAACTAAATGAATCTGCGTAAAAACTGTAAATGGGGGTTTTTGATATCGATGATTGTGGGTATGAAGACAGATTTTCGAAATTCAAAATGAGAAATCTAATATGTAGTAGTAGTATTTATTAGCAAATATTCTGCTACATAAAGACATATAAGTAATTAACATTATTTCGTACATAAACTATTACAATTAAATAAATTATTTAAATATAATTAGTTTTTACATATGAAACATTTTACTTAAACATATAAAGACTATTTATATATCTTGTATAAAATGAAAGCTTATTGTATATTATCACGTCCTTGGTACCAGATTTCCTTACTTGGTACCAGATTTCCTTATTCGATCAAGTACTGGTGTTGTACTGACGAGTACTGATAAATTTTACGTACCAGTGTTATTCTTTTAGACATATACTGGGGCAATATATTATAAATGAAACGCATATTGTTGTAAGTTAGTCGTTGGTTTACACTCATAAGTGTAGGGCAAATGAGCACATCTTTAATTCTGGTACATTTGTCAACTTCCAATATAATGCACATAGCTCTACTTTGATGTTTTTTATAACGCGTTTGTATATCCCTCCACAATCAAATAAAATAGTTAGAGTACGTACTCAAAATCTAGAACTATAATTGATTTATATACATGTTAGAGACTATAAAGACCACGATTACTACTATATTCTGATCTTTAATTTCCCTGCATTTTAATGTTATAATGAAAATTCCACACGAGAGTTTATTTCGATAACCCGCTTGATTATCTATTAATATATTAAATGATTAAAAATCTGTTTGTTAATGAATACTTGCACAATTTCAAGCAATGATAATGTATTTATGGGAGGGAGTTCTTTTCATTTTTGTGTTGATTACTTTCTGCACTTGCACTATTACTGACGTTTTACATAAATTAGGTACTTTACAGTCCTCAATTGAAGCATTTATAATTTTATTTATTTATTTTTCACAATTTGCAACTTACATATTGAAGGTCTTTTGTGTTATTAACTTTAAGAGCAAACTATCTGCAGAATAAGTTAAAGAGTAGCTCATAGATGACTAAATCCTAAATGGCAATAGAAATGGAGTTATACTTATCTAAAGACTCCACTTTAATAGCTGTTTTACACTCGCTAATTTACTAGCCAATCTCGTGACCTGCACCTTATTGGCAGGTGCCCAATAAACTTGTGGATTTAGAACAAGTTCTATTTTATGCGGATGTTCTAGGGAATTTTTAGTGACTTTGTATTTTTCATTCTGACCAACATGTCTCTTTTTATAACCTTTTATTTAATTTGAATTTGTTATCTAAAAAATAAGTAAAACTAGTTACTGGTCATGTTGTTTATATTTTTCTATTAATTAAAAAACAATGAAATGGATAAAATGCAATTTTGTCAATTACAAAATGAAGCAGGTGGTCAGACAGCATTTAACACCAAAGAATATATGGAAAATTTGGTATGCGTAAAACGAAAAATTTGGCAGAATTTCTAGGCCAATTAGTTACTTGATCAACGCATTACGGTTGGGGAATTTTCAGGATATAACAACATATATTTAGCGAAATATGAGAGAAGATTTCTCATGGTACACTGTTTAATCTACATTGCTGCAATGTAATGTTTAGTAATTACATTTCACAAAACAGTAAAAGAAGAATTTTTTTTATAAAACACTCATCTACTGGGTACCTTATACGTACGCCCTGGTATAAACCGATTTGTATTACATTTAGTTAAGAAATTAGCAATATTAGTTACAATATTAATTAATAATAATAATTTCTAGTATTGTTAGTGAAACGCTTGGGCATATGGGTAACATAATATTAACTTATTCTCCACTACAAAGACATTACAATGATCGTATGAAATAGACATGAAAAGTGGCTGTATTTCAATGGCAGTGAATATAAAAAATTTACTATTTGTAAATTTTATATAGGTGCTCTGTAAATAGGACTTTCGTATAAAAAAATGTCAAAACATCTACCCCTTGTTCCATAATTAAGAATACAATTCTTGTTATAGAGTCATGGACTATTAATTTTTAATAAATATACCTGTGAAATATAGCTTTATATGTACGCTCCTGAGTCATAGATTAAACATAACCTCTTACACATAACCTGCAGATCAAAATATTAATCCCGGAACAGGTGATCTACTTTTCCACAAATTGTAGAAGCTCACAATATAATTTGTCAGTAAATAATAACTTTTGTACAAAAATCTTCAAAATATTACCAAAAATTCAATAACTCCATAACAAAGGCCTAATATTGACAAGTTTCTTGCCTGTAAAGCTAAACTTCATTCATAAATCGTTACTGGTCATTACGCACGTAGTAAAATTTCTATCAGGGTTGCCAATAGCACCTATTTTATGTGTTACACTATAATATATGAATAATTTTCAACATTTGTGTCGTAAATATTTTAGTCCCACAATAAGTGTCTTATATAATTAAGTAAACTATGGTTTATATTTTCTGTTGCATGTTATATGTTGGGTGTAAATCATTAAAGTATTTTAGTTTCTATATTCCTGTCAATTAGCTCATAATGATTTTGTGAAATCTGGCTACAGTGTATCGAGAATAAAAAGAGATAGTTTGATTGTTGGAGCGCATAAAAATGTAAACAATTGGGTCTATTAAATTCGTAGGTCTGTGGCTTGTACCGTTTCTTAGAAAATGGGGAAAAACTATTTTAAGTATTCTCTGATACTCTATGCCTTGGTGAAGTCGCCGATATTACAAATATAGGAAAAAATATTCCGAACATGGGATAAATTGAAAAGAAATTGGATTGGTTCCATATCCCGAAGTGGTCCCATATTTTTTTCAATAACATAGCTTCTATAGTTTCTTAGAAAATGTAGAAAAACTTTTTATCTATTTCCTTATACTCTATGCCCTGGTGGAGTCGTCGGTATTAAAAAAAATATTCGGAACATGGGACAAATTGAAAAGAAATTGGATCAATTCCGGGGTATCCCGAAGTGGTCGCATATTTTTTTCAATAACATAACTTGTACCGTTTCTTAGAAAATAGGGAAAAACTTTTTTAACCGACTTTCTCATGCAGTAAACTTGGGTGCAATCGCTGGTACTAAAAAATATATAGACAAATTTTCTGTTCGGGATATAATGAAATAAGGAAAGGAATTGGATTAGTTACGAGGGATCCCTAAGTGGTCCCATATTGTTTTTCAACAACTCAGCTTGTACCGCTCTTTAGAAAATCGGGGAAAACTTTTAACCACATTTTTATGCAGTAAGCTTTGCTGGAGTTGCTGGTATTAACTGTTCGGAATTTGGGTAAAATATAAATAAGATGAATAAATCAAAACAAATCTTAGTTAATATGTATGTACAGTGTGTATTCATAAATAAAACGATTTCTTTTTATTAATATTTTTAAGAGAAAAAGCTATTCTTCACCAACAGATTTACATAGTCTAAAACGTAAACAGTAATCATTCCATGTCACTTTTTTAACTGTAGTCATGGTTTGTCATCAAAGAGGACTTTTGATTAAAAATTAAAGTATCTTCAATTTTGTTATCATCTAAAATCGTTATCAAATAGAAGTAATTAGAATTAATAACTGCATTTACTTATGCCACTGTATAATAAATATTTATGTAACTTTTCCAACTATATACTAGGTTTCAAAATATATATCTTTTTTTTAAATGGGTACCTTTATTTTTTTATAATATATCCAATTGTGCTGTATTATTAAAAAGTGGAATAAATTAAAAGTTGATTGGAAATAAATCCAAATAAATGTCATTTAATCAACTTCAAGGTAGAGGTTCTCAGTTGGTTTCTATATACAGTCTTCATAAGTTGAGTGCAAACGGAAAACGTTCTTATGAATATTATTTAGAGAAAAAAATATTTTACATAAAAATATTTGCATAGTCGGAAACATGTACTGTAATCATTACGAAGTTTGTCAGCAAATATGAATTTTGCTCAAAAAAAGCCTTTATTTTTCATAATATAATATAAAAATCTTATCAAACAGGGGTAACAAGAATTATAACATGCATCTAATTATGCCACATCAATATAAATTTTGTTTAAGTTAAGTGCCTTTACTTTTAGTAACAACTCAAATTGTTATCAAAGTTAATTATAATTAAAAACTACGTCATGTTATGTTATATCAGTTAAAACTGTATAACGATTTATTAAAAGATTTCTGGGAGGGGAGACTATTAAATCATTGTCACTATAATTAACAGACGTAAAGAATGATGATACTCTGATCGTCTACAATATTAGTGGATGCACCTAAGTTAGAATGATATACAAAATTTTCTTAACACATATACATATCCACAATACAAGTTATTCTATTCAACAGTAAACAAGGTTGGTCCAGCTAATAATTGCAAGTAAAATACCTTATGTTAGGCAATATCGAAAAAGTTAGATTTGAAAACTGCATCCACTTAAGTAAACCACTAAAAATTGTAAAATAAATAAATTAAAAAAAAAACAAAAACCAATTCAAAAGAAACTTAACTAATTCAATTTCTTGATATAACAATTAAATACTTTTTCTGATGTCCGTGCCAATTTGAACAGCGAAGTTACGAAGTACAACTTATCAATGTACATCCCAAAATAGTTTCTCTTTAGCTTGGCACCGAATTCATAAAAAGTATTTAATTGTAGCAAAAAAATATTTCATACTTTTTAGTTAATTCTCTTGAAGTCGGGTTTTGTTTTTTTTTTTTGTAAAGAGTATTTATTAATAACAACTCGTTCCAGGGACAGCCAACGAAAATACAAAACATTGGGTAGGAGGCGTTAACTCTTACTTTGTCCAATAATAATTTATGCATTTTCTTTACACTCAATTCTTGAGGCAAATATATTTTTTCGAATTGTCACATGGCGAATAATGTGATTGTCTACCTCCGAACGACTTGATATGAAGTCTTATTAAATTTATAATTTCTGTAGGTGTCTTAGATGGTCAATTATCATGTTTGGCTCCAACATCACAAGGAGGGAAGCCAAAAGCCTTAAAAGACTCTTGAATTCTTCGAAGCCGGCCCCTTGATATTCCATGCAAACTCAAATATGCAGTGTAACATAAAGCTTCTGTTATCCCAGATATCCTTACATTGTAGCAAAATGCAAGACAATGATCAAATGACCGACTATCGTCAACATGTCTGAAGTTTTAGGCCCGTGAAATAAATTGAGACCCGCCAAATAACTATCTTGTTCATCCTTGGAAGCGAATGAATTGAACTTTATCGGCAATGATTTGGCCTTTTCTCAAATTGATTTTCTTAAAACACAGCGTTTTGATCTGACACCGAAACAATGTCACAAGAGAGAAAAGTCATTCCTATCAATAAAAAATGGAAAAAGCGTAAAAAAATAGGTGATTTTGTTTTGATTTTATTTTTAATGAATACATATCACCGTGTAAGATGAGGGGGAACCGTTTTCCTATTCCTACAATACCATAAACGCGTTCTCTTAAAGAGGATATTTTTTCATCATTAAACTACATTGTCAGACATAATTTTAGCAAATACTGTATACAAAAAATCCCTTATTTTATTTTTCTTTATAGCAGTTTGAGTGATTCAATAACAAGAACAATATATATGGTCTGCCATTATTATTTTTCATTGTTGTGTTGAAGTCAAGTTACCTTTCTTGTCCTTTTTATCTTTTAACTACCCCTCGTCTCCAGATGGCATGAGATATTAGAGTTATATTTTAAAAATTGTGGAAATTTAAAGCACTATTTACCATTTTAATAATATTTGTGTATCTAAGAAACTAACCCAGATTTAATTGTTACGACATTTTCCATTTTATTAAATCTTTTGAACAAATAAATTGTACACGTGTTATGGTGGCGCCATTGGTGGTTGCTAAATGAAATCCTCAGCATTCGATACCAGTCGGTCCACCTGCATATTTTACACCATGGTATATATCATATTTCTCTCTGTATGATCAAATTGCATATGTACAGATGCAATTTGTTGTCAAAACAATCTGCAAGTGGTGGGTATAATAAACAAAAATTACCAGAAAACGTAGTGTTAAAATAAATGCTACTATAAGAAATGCATCGGTATGAAATTAACAGAAAATATTTAAAAAGAGGGAGGATTTCTACAAGAAAAAAGTAAAAAAAACACAGTTCGTTCCCGTAAACCTCGCAGGTAAATCAATGCACCACTTTTTTTTCTGGCCGGCCATTCAACAGTAGCATCTCTCCAAATATTCGACCACATTTCCGTAGTTTATATAAAGGGGTGGCAAAAGTCAGGCAACCTTGAATAACAAAATGGTAAGCAAGAAGAGAAGGAAGGAAGAACTGGTGTATCTGTGAGAAAAGTTTAGTGTCAAGCGTGTTAGAACTGTGTGCATGTTGCCATGGAACTGATTGGGCGCTGTGGCACCTTCTAATGGCCACCCCGAGGTCCAGATTTAACTCCACTGGATTCCTAGCTTTGGGGTGTGCTCAAGGATCGCGTTTTTCGCACATAACCGAGCGATTTTCAACACTTAAAGGAGTTAATAAGCAACGAATTTGAACTTGTCAGCAGGGACGGGGCGATGTTGCAACTTAATGTATTAAAGCCCCGGCCAACTATTTCGAGCCTAAAATGTAATTTATTTTAATTATTAAAGTATTTTTTATTTGTATCAAACGTTTTTGTCTTTTGTGTTTGTTTTGGCCAACCCCGTATTTAGCTTTTTTCAATTCTTAATTAGTTTCTGCCAAAAAAATGAACCGACTTGGTCAATTTTGATTACATTGGTTGTTATTGATTAACTTTCGTTCGACATTAATTGTTTTTGAAAAAAATATATTTAGCTGATAACGGCAGTTTCTGATACAAAAGTTTGCCAGCATCTGACGACGTAATTTCAAAATATGACCTTGATTGTTTTTGAAACAAACTCTTCAGTTCATACATATATGAAGAAGCTTAAATGTAAAGTTCTATCAAAAGTATCAGATATGTAAATTGAAAAAAAAAACAAATGTTAAATACTAGTGCTACAGTTGAGTTAAAATGTTAGATTCTATTTTTAAAAATTTGACGTTGGGAATCAAAGGTCAAATATTGATTTGCCTCCAGATTTTCGAACATATAGATTTGTAAGAAAGTGTTTTTAATCATCAACGCAAAATGATCTTAATTAGATACCATTCGAAATGAGATAATCAAAAAATATATTTACAAAATCAGAGATGGTATCTAAAATGAATGTTCTAGACAAAGTTTATTAATTCTAGACTTAGTAATTTTTTTCTTGAAATAATACTTCTGGATTCCTCTATATATTGTTTTTTATAGTTTTTTACATTAACTATGTTGTAATCCTTAAAATAATACAATGTTTTAAAAAACAAGTTGATGTTGCCAATGCAACAATCTCAAACACATTTACGTTGTTACTTATCAATATACAAGACTATTTATATGATACAGCAAAAATCATCTGTTCGGTCATTTATAAATTCATTGCATGTGAACGTTTGGAATATTACCTTGCATTAATCGGCCCATCTCTTCTCATCTAACTATTCATAACATATATATTTAAGCATTTAGTTTGAAATACTCAGGTTTTAACCTGATTCATTCTTATCTTCTGAATTGAAGTGAAAGCTTTTCAAAAATATGTTTGAAAGTCAAAAAACACGATCTATGTTTTGTAAATTTTAGTAATTTCTGATTTTAATTGCATGCTAAAATTCTAAAAATAATATACTACTTACAACACTACGGAATTCTAAAATAATATTTACCTGGAAAAAAGTAAAGAATTTGAGAAAAACTCCGATAAAAAAGTCGAAATAATTTCGGTGATTTAAAAGGAGAAAAGAAACAAGAATAAGTAATCTCGGTAATAGACTCACTAAAATTGCGAATCTTTTCTGAAGGTGTATTTATTTAAAATATGTTTTTACATATGGGAAATGTCCATCATATATTCCACAAAAATCAACCCAGGATGTAAAAACAAATTCTCCAAATCTCGTAATATACCCAGAAACTAATTTACACGATAATTAAAATATGATCATTGAGGCGTTAATTTAAATTAAATGAGAAGTTGTGATAATCAATATACTAGGCATAAAAGGTCAGCATACCAATCAATACAATAACGGTTACTACAGAATGTGCGTTATTTATCTAGATCATGTAATACAAAGTTAACCAATTGTTGGAACTACAGCTGATGTTTTAATTTATAGTAAAATTATGCCCTAATGGATGCCAACAGGTAAAGTTGAAAGGGACTAATGAAGCAAATAGCTACACCAGATTCTGAATATTACAACAATCTGAACTATGAACTAATAATTGTCGATATCAGATTAGTTCGCTAAATGAAGCTGAAAGTACAAATTATAATACGTATGGCTCATAACAAAATAGAAAAATTAATTCGCTGAATGTAGTTGAAAGTAAAAATTATAATAGACTTATGTCTCACTGGAAAACAGCACTTCATAACCGTGATGTTTCTTAGAAAAAAAAACATGTCAATAAATCTGTACGCCTAGTTATTAATAAATAATAAATCACAATATGTTCGGTCTTAGAAAGGTTTTCTAATAATTCCAAACAAATAAGTTAGTTATTTTGAGAATGCATACCTACTACAGTTTGTCTCTACAAACTTTTGGGAATTCAATTCAAATCAATTCAATTTATTCAAAATATACATACACATATAACATATGTTAATTAGTTAATAAATAACAGTATAATTACTGGTTGATCTCTGGTCATATGTTTCCTGAAACGGAAGGCTTTATATTGGCAATCCAAGATCAAGTAATTCCAACTAAGAACTACCTAAAGTACATCGTTAAAGACCCTTCTATTAGCAACGATAAGTGCAGGTACGGTTGCCAAACATCTGAATCTATCCAGCATATCGCAGGAGGTTGTCAAGCGTTCGCTGCAACTGAATACAAAGAACGACACGATGCTGTGGCAAAAATACTTCACCAGGAACTAACACTGAAACTTGAATTATAAGATTACCATACTATAAATATAAACCAGGATCTGGTTTAGAAAATAACAACTACAAGCTGTACTGGGACCGCAAGATACTGACCGATCGGTCTGTTGCTCACAATAGACCAGGTATCGTTTTGGTAGATAAAGCCTCTCGGAAAACACCTTTAATTGACATAGCAATCCTTAACAACAATAATATAAATATCAAGCAGGCTGAGAAAATAACCAAATATAGAGATTTGGAATTTCAAATAAAGACTCAGTGGAACATGAACAACACACAAACTGTACCAATTGTTCTGTCAATGACAGGACTAGTCCGAAAACAGCTATTAAATAATTTAAAATACCTCGGTCTGCACGAACATCTTTACAAACAAATGCAAAAAGCTGTCTTATTAGGAACAGCCCGGGCGGTCAGGAAATTCATGGGAAACTGCCGCCACAACTCCAACCACGGGCCTGAAAACCTGGCAAGGTTTAGGCTGTGGGAGCTAAACCCTTTTGATATCTAGGATATCTGAGGTTTAGAGGTTTAGTGAATATTCTCCTAAAGGCACTCGTAGCGTGCCTTAGAGGGAGTATGATGCCATACATTGTATTGTCAAGTCGGGAATGTTGAATAAATATCTATCTAATCTAAAATTAGAGATTTTGTGTTATATATTCTGTTCTATTTCGGCCCAGTACAGGGGTGGCCAACCACTTCAAGTAATTTAATATTTGAATTGTATGGAGACCGCTTCCTAGACAATTCTAAAGTGTATTTCATAACTGTCTCACACCAAGCAATTTATTTTCAGTTTTTACCAGTTTTCAGTTTTCTATATTCGGTATAGTAATGACAATCAAATTTCAAGTCTCGCGAGTACTCTTGAATGATGTAACACCACCACATTTGACAGTACAGTCTGCAAATTTCAAACATATCAAATATGTCTAGGTTATATCCTGTGAAAAATGAAAAAATTAAAAATTTTAATTGAATTGAGTAACAATTTTAGGATGACATAATTACTGAAAGATGGTAGGATAGAACATTCTCGCATGGCACCATCTATCGCTTAACAAGTTAAATTACCATGACGAAGGGACGAGCACAACTGATGATGTTAGAACGTATGAAGCCAAGCCTAGGTTCTCCGTCCATATAGGGATCTGATTACGTCGGGCCGAAACATTAAGTTCTGTTTGGGGCTCTATAGTTTTAACAAAGATACAGGACGCAAGTATACAACATTTTACTTTACAAAATATACATTTACAATGTGTCAGTATAAACAGAGTGAAGCAACTGTGGAAATATACAGGGTGAAGCATCAGGATATAAGTATACATGTCGGTAGATTTGCATGGAAAATTATCCAACATTAACTGTATAGATATCGGTGAGGCTGGTATTTCAATAACTGTTAGAAGCTACTGACGAGTTTTTGGTAATTTAGTCATAAGAAAATTTTGAGGATCACGGGAAAAATACTATATAAGAGACTCCAGCAGCGCCCATTGATATTTGTTGGCAATGACAATGAGAGCAGTATACAGAGTGGTATTAAGTATAGGCTAAGTCTACAGGGTGTTAGTAAGCAGAGTGTAAGTTTACAGGGTGGTAGTAAGCAGAGTGAGTCCTTTACCGAGAATGTTTAAGCTGAAGACATGGTAGTAGTAAACAAAGTGAAAGTCTACGAGGTGTTGGTAAACAGAGATTTAGTCTAGACGGTTTAAGCATACCGGGTAGAAGTATATGCACCAGGCCATTGGACGTTAGTATACAGGGTGTACGAATACGGGATGTTCCTATATAGAGTACAAGCCTAGAGAATAACTTCGTATAACTGAGTAATAAGTGCAATGAATATGCATATACATTGTACGAGGTGTACTTAAACAACAAAGAAAGTATATAAATATATGTATATAGTAGTGACACCCTGTAGCAGTATATAGACTGTAAGGATATAGGCTATAAGCGGATATATGGTGTTTGTATATTTGCATAGGAAGTCAAATTTTGAAGTGGAAAATTCAACTTAAGAGTTTAGGACCACGTTCTTTGATATTTGAGCAGGGGAAAGGTATACTGGGTGTTAGTAGGCAGAATGCAAGTCTACAAACTGTACGTATATAAGGTATGTGTTTACAGAATGTTCATTTATACGGTATACCAGCTGTAGTAATACAGGATGAAACACTTACAGCATTCTATGTGGATAGTGATATGAGTTGTTAGTATACAAAATATGCCTTTGCAGGATATACTATCGTAATGGCGTCTCGTTACGTTAGACCCTGTATATAAATAATTAGAATAAAATTAGTGCGCGACATTAATATACTATCACAAAAAATGCTGTGTCTCCTTTTTTATATGATTCTCATAAGTTTTTTGTGTTTAATAGCTTATAGTTTGGCTTAAAAAATATTTTATTTTCCTGCAATAATCACAGCGAGAAATATAAAACATTTTACTATGCATCTCAGGTTAAATGGAGTGTAAAAATAATATCAGCAACTGGATTAATCTAGTTCATAAAGGCATGCAAGACAAATTTTGGGATGGTATTTTATTTTACATAATTCTTATAGCGTATATTCATTTTAAAATATATGACACTGTAGTTTAAATACCACGTTCTAGATAATCATTCCACTCTATACAGGAAAATGTAACTCACTTTTGGACATAAAATTCAACAGCAATTCAATTATACCATCACATCAGTAAGTGTTTAAAAATGAATAATGGATAAGATTTAACAGCAAATTCGTAGAAGTAAACTATTTAAATAATAAAGACCCGCAAAAATACTTATTTTGTTTTTATTTGGTTATATGATAAAAACTAAAGAAGGAATCGTAATGTCTCAATAGAAAAGTTGGAGAGAATTGGAAATCCTTCTTATTGAGCATTTATTCATATATATAATAGAATAATTGTTCACCGAGTAAACTAGGACAAACTAGTAAAAAGTGATTTTTTTAAAATTTATATTTGACTGGTAACTAACACTAGAGTATTAACCTTGGTCAGAACGATAGATTATAATGTTAAGTGCATATGGACCAACGATGGATACTAGTAAGTTAGGAGTTTTAGAAGAACTAGAATTTAAATAATTTAGAGAGAAAGAAAGTTCATAAAATCTACTTCAATATGTCTATCTTGGTTTTTTTAATAGTAAATATTGCATTGAAACTACGAATATGCGACAGCTAGCTAGCGGTTCACTAACAATAGCTGTCAAGGCCCATGGGCGAATCTAGGATTTTCTTCTGCACGTAATGAAAATTACGGTTTATGTTTTTATGTTTTTTTCTCATCAGTTTATTAGGTTTTTATTAAACATACATATTATCTATGCATATTGGTCTATTTTTCCATTGGTTTATTAGGTTAATGGTTACTAGTATACTGTTTACTGTTGTTAATTAATTACCTATTCCCTTTTCCCACTCACAGGATCAGCCACTGTCGAGACATCTGAGGAGAATTAAACATTTGTCGTTTAAGCCAAAATTTACAAGCACTATTAATATATTTTACGGCACGATAACAAAAATCCAAGTTATAAAATATGAAGCGCATTTTATAAATTTTCATAATATATTTTGCATAGCCACATCGAACTCTCGTGGTTAATACGATACGTTCTACAAACTATTTCTACAAATTATTTAAATTGCAATTCTACAAGATCTACTTAACGGACAATATTGATCTTCAGCGATATTAACCTCAACCTTATAAACTATCATTAGGAGGAAGATTAACGTTCTAGCAGTTATTACAACCAAGTTATTATTATTTTTTAAAACAGTCATTTTATATCAGTTTTTTTCAGCTTTTCTTTATGAAAAATTCTGCAGTCAAGATGTATAAATACTCATTTTGAAGATTTGCTGATTCTCTACAGCTTTTCTCTTAACAGCATTTTGAAGAGATTTTCATTTTTCACGCTATTAACAATAACGAAACATCCATGTTTTTGGGGTTTTCAATGCTAAAATACTTTATTTTTCTAAGTTTGCTGTTAAAATTATGTCAAATATAGCTTATACACTATTATTTAAATGATTTCGCAAGCGGTTTACCGTTGAATTTTATGTCACACAAAAATCTCTATTGACTGGTGTAAATATAATTTCAACGTAAATGACCATAGCTGACGTCTGTTGTTTACCTAATTGTAAACTTGTAAATAAATGCTAATTAGATGATCAGTTTTCATAACTTTTATAAACTTCGTAATATTATTTTGCTTAACCTGAATTTTTATAAAGGGATCTTACATTGGCGGCTTCAGGGGGGATGCACTAGGGGGATGCGCCATATACATACACACGTAAATAACGTATATACACGATTTATTGGCATTCTAGCCCCCCCCCCCCAAATCTTTGACTGGAGCCGCCACTGCTCATTAGTTGTGTTTAAGCAACTGCTAAATGGTATTAACGGTTTGTTAACCATATTTCATTAACTGAATACTATCCATCATAGTTAGTGTGAAAATTGACAATCAGATACTTTTGAGTTTGTATTCAAGTTATGTACACAAATATCATTTTCACAATCTGATATATTAATTTAGGCATTAATAACATACGCCATTAGTAAGAGGGAGCTCAGACATCCGTCAGATCCAAAAGTATCTATAGACAGACTTATACCACTAATGACAAAATCTCACACATTTTTCTATAGTCCACCGAACACGAATGACTAAAACACCATCAATAGCATCATCGTTTGTGTTCAGTGATGTTTATTACGCCGTTTATTATGAAAAAGCATGTCAAAAATGGTAGAAAAATGTAATGTAGTAAATCAAATAAAGTTCAATTATTTAGGGGTAAACTTTACCCAGTACTGAGCCTTTTTAATAACACCAACTTGTACATTAACTTAAAAATTCCAGAATATGGTGTCGCTAAGTGCCCAAGAGATTGTTTTAACAACAACTACTATAAACGATTTACAGTGATCAACCGGTTATAATTGTTCCTGTTTTGGCTAATACCAATGACATCACGAAAAAGTCAAAAAGAGCTCTGTGTTACGTCATTGTTTGACATTTTTTCAACCGGTAATAACCCAAAGCAGTAGTTGTTATTGATTATCTGTCTCTTTTTTAAATGACATTTTATGTTATGTCTGTACTATCTAACAGGTTTACGTATACATTTAGCAATAAATTTTGATCAGTTTTGCAAAAATCATTTAAGGAACACTAAAGAACCATATAAATAAGAAATTTCTTAATATATGTGCAAAATTTTAAATAATCAAAAACAAAATAATTTAACATATGATTTTGACTTTTTCTGGTTGAACCAAATTGCATTCTATGGAATCAGTTTTGGTTAAAATTTCAGTGTTGAAAAGAGAAATGAAAGTACAACCACTGTCAAGCAAGGGCAGAAGTAAAGTTATAAATATAATATACATTAATATTATTTAATTCTAGCAAACATTCTCAACAAGCATCAATTCGCAGTGGTTATTAGCCAGAATCTAATTGAATTGTTACTTTTACACAAATTTGCACAGAGCATCTCAGAGTATAAACTGCTTTTAATGGAAACACAAGCTTAAGTGCCGTAACACTCGCATTTCGTTGAAGAGAAGTAAATCGGATCTCAATTCTGATACTGAACTTGTAAGGGTGAAAACGGGTTGCTAATTCGGGACTGTTTCGTGTTCTCATGCGGCTCTTAATGTCAAGAGTATTTGTTGGTTCAAGTTTTCAAGAATAAATAAAGGCCAAATGACCTAATGATTGGTATAATATATTATCAAAATGTTATTTCTAATCGCTAAAAATTCGAAAACTTTGTATATATTGTCAAACTAAGATTTTAGTTAATATTGTTTTCTGAATGATAATTGTGGCATCTCTTGTTTTCATTTTTTCTGAGTTCTTTGGGAAAATTGTGATTACGATATTTGTCATTGCGAATCGTTTTAATTTTTGAATTTTGTAATTTTTTAATTTCTTGTTCATCTTGTGTAATACTATTGAAAACGGAGTCTGATTTAGACTCAATTTTGCAGTGTAAAAGAAATATATTATGCTCATTCTGTAATATATATATATATATATATATATATATATATATATATATTGTTATACAATTAAAGATGAGTGTAATAGTATATGGCCCAACTATGACAAATTTAACTACACAGATTAATAATCAAATATGAAATGTAGAGAATTTGTTATATCAAAGACGAACATGTAATTTTTTACTATTTCTAGATCATTAATCTGTAAAAAATAATCTGATTTAAAAAAATTATGTTTTATAAGATTGACAAAAAGGAGACCTTTAGAAACAGGTATCACATGATATCCCTTTGTATTTAAACTTGTAGAAATAATATTCACCCCCGCTTAGGGGTTGAAACTGCGCTACGTGTAAAATGTGTCCCCCCGGAAATATGAATTAACGTGTTTTATTTTGTTTTTCTTTTAAATATATTTTAACAGTTATTTTGGGTGACTTGTTTTGAAATGAAAGCCCTGTATATCCTGCTCAACTTATTCAGAGCAGGAACCAAGTACACATATAGGAGAGACGTTAGCGATAGCATAATTGTTATGCCGTTTACAGTACAGCCAAACCGACTGATTTTACCGCCAAGGTGCGCCAATAAATGTTTCACATTAAAAAGAATTCTATTACAAACTACTATCTGAATAGCTTGAGTAATGTTTGAACTTTACTTGTATAGCAATCAAAAGCCTGTTTCTTACATAATAAGTCATATATAACATAAAAATATAGACATATAAACTACTATACTAATATACTATAGACTAAAGTATATTCAAGTATTGCTATTTTTTAATATTTTTATACAATACTAATTAATGCAAAACTTAATAGTACCCCTTTATTCTGGACAACAATCATGTTGTATTGTAAAAATATTTAAGCAATATAAAACATAATAACAAATATTTAAGAAACATACAACAATATAATAATAACAAAATTAAAAAAGTCAAATTTAGTGTGATTTATTTCACCAATGTATCCTTATTTGTTATTATAAATCCATTCTTTTATTTTTCTTTTTTTTGTGATTGATATTCAAGATTTTTAACTCATTTGACATGCTATTAAAAAGTCTAATAGCTAAAATGAAGCTACTTTTATTACTTATTGATTTCTTGATAATAGGCATTTGTAACTTTTTATTTCTTAAACTTGTCGATTTTTTAAATTTATCCTTTAGATTATTATAATGGTACATAAGTGATTTAAAGTAAAAGAGCTGTTTTATATTTAGTGGATTAGCCATAAGTATAAGTTTGTTATTATTTATTACTTTTAAAATTCTGTTTTGGATGTTTTCTAACAATAATCTATAAAGTTCCTGTAGGCCTATCCCCAGGCTATTATTCCATAATTAATTATGCTATTTAATAGGGCGTAATATATCATTCTAAGACTTTCACAGTTCATTACTCTTTATAATTTGGCAAAAATGAAAACAAGATATTTGGTTTTGTTAATAAGGTATTGAATATGTTGTTCCCATTTTAAATTCTGATCGAAAATAATCCCTAAATATTTACAATTTTGTACTTTAGTAATATCACTACCTTTTATTTGTATATTAAATATATCAGGGACACTATCAGAATAATACCCAAAGGTCATACATACGGTTTTCTTCGTATTTAGGGACAGTTTGTTTAACATAAGCCAGTCAGCAATGTGATCGAGATACTCGTTCATTTTCATTTGAACTCCTTCTCAAGATTTCTCAGTTGAGATAACGGCAGTATCATCTGCATACGATATTATATTACCAAATTGGTTATCAAATTTAAAGCATCGGTTGTAAATGACTTGTCCAAAAATTTTTCCCAAATTTGATATCATGGAAATGGTTCTATAGTTAGATAGAAGGTATCTATTACTACTTTTGTAAATAGGTACAATATCTACTTTTTTGAGAGCATCTTGCCAGATAGATAAATTAATACTCAAATTAATAATATGTACAACTGGTTCAATTAAATACTCTGCTAATATTTTAATAGTTTTGGTATTTATATTGTCAACACCCTCATTTTTAAATTTTAATTTGTGTATAATGTTATTTATTTCATTATTTGTGGTAGGATAAAGAAATATAGATTTAAGATTTCTTGTTGGTAGTCTAAATTTACTGTTAGATGATTGCTGTATTTTTTTACATAACTCAATTCCACTTTTAGCAAAGAATTCATTTAGAGAGTTGACAATTCCTGTTTTATTAGTTATTTTGTTCATATCATTATCCATTATGTACTTAACTTGTTTCCCAAGTTATTGTTTATTATTCTCCACATTTTTTTATTGTTATCATGACACATTTCAACTTGCTCATTATCATGCATTAACTTAGCCTCATATATTACTTTGTCAAGTATTTTAACAAACTGTTTGTATTCCGTTCTTACTTGTTCATTACTTGGCTCAGACTTCCATATCCTGTACAATAATTCTTTTTTTTTGGCATGTTATAATTCCTTCGGTTATCCATTTACTTCTAGGTTTATTTTTCGATTTATTACTGTATTGTTTTGTGTATTGAGCCAAAGCAATGCAACTTTTAATCAGTGATATTAGCAAGTTGGTAGCTTTATTTGGATCGTGGAATGAGGATATCTTGTCCCAATTTTGTACCATTGCAATCTTCTTTAACGTAGTATAATTAATAATTTTATAACTATTTTTACTTCGTTTTTTTGCAATTTATTTATTATTATATAATTTATACTAAATTAAATAATTTCAGTTTCAGTTTAGTTTCAGTTTCAGTTTATTTACCAGATTATTAATAACTATTAATTACAGTGTATAGCTTTTTTACACATAAACAGTTGAAATGGAATGGGGGTTTAACTTTGATATGTTGGTAACAATTTAAAGAAACGATCATGCTAGAGTACTTACATGTGTCTTTGTCTGCTCTGCTGATCGCTCTGTAGTTGAAGTGGACTGTATTTTGAGGAGTTGACCCCGCACTGCCCTTTAGTGAATTTTACTGTGTCTATTTCACGATGTGTGATTTCACTTAAAACTACAGCAATGAAGAACTAGAGAGATTAGTCCTTTTACGAGCGAGAATGTCTCTATATGCGTCCCAGACGGTGGATTAAGCGACTCTGGCAATGAGTGTGCGCGTAAAAATCACCAACAAAAACAAAAAAAATACAAAAGAAAAGATTCGGAATTACACTGACAATCCAAAACTCTTGTTCCAAACTAAATATACTAATCTAGTAAAAAATGTTAATGAATCCTCAACATAAACCGCCCACCGAAATACAAGGTATTTCAGCCAGCTAACCAGGAGGGCGCGGGTAGTGGACATAATTTTACGAAAGGTCTTTGTAAAGACCCACTGGCTGTACGAACTGTACTCTCTCGAGATCCCGTCAGCGCCCGGATGGAGTTCTTCAACTCTCCCTAACTGCCATTTGACTGGCGGTATATTATCACTCTTAATAAGTACTACATCGCCAACATGTAAAGACCGCCACATGTCATTCCACTTTTGACGTTGCTGCAGCGTGTGTAAATATTCGTTATGCCAACGTTTCCAAAAAACTTGATGTATTTTCTGGAGCAATTGCCATCTATTCAATCTATTACAGGGAATATGAGTAACAATAGGCTCAGGAATAGTAGTTAACGGAGCTCAAGTGAGAAAATGTCCGGGAGTAAGGACTGATAAATCATTAGGATCCGAACTCATGGGGTATAGAGGTCGTGAGTTTAGAACGGCTTCGATCTGGGTAAGTACTGTATTGAATTCCTCATATGTTAGAATTTGCGATCCTATAATTCTTACAAGATGCGATTTTACTGACTTCACAGCGGATTCCCAAAGGCCTCCAAAATGTGGAGCCGAAGGGGGATTAAAAGCCCAAGTAATTTTCTCGGTAGCTACGGCGTTGGCCATATAATCATTGAGGATTTTATATGCACCAACAAAATTGGTACCTTGGTCAGAGAATACATGAGAACATCTTCCTCGTCTCGCTATGAGACGTTTGAGACAACAAAGAAATGTTTCAGCTGAGAGACTAGAAGCCAGATCGAGATGAAGAGCTTTCGTAACAAAACAAACAAATAGACAAATATAAGCCTTTTGAGGCTGGACACCTCGTCGTTTCCACGAAGTCACAAGAAAAGGTCCAGCGTAATCAACACCGACAACTGAGAAGGGTTTGACTTCTGATATCCGTGATGCGGGTAACTTACCCATAAATGGTTCAAGAGCTTTGGACTTAACCTTAAAACATCGTAAGCAATTAGAGAGAGTACGCCTAATTACTCTACGAGCTGATAAATCCAAAAGTGTTGAGAGATTAAAAAATACAGAGTTTGAAAACCAGGATGTAGGTTTTCTATGTGGTAATTTTCAACAATCAATTGAGTTAGACGATGATTTTGAGGCAACAAAAGGGGAAACCTTTTGTCATAGGGAAGTTCAGAGGCTTGTAAACGACCGCCCACCCTGAGGAAACCATCACTATCAATGAACAGGTTGAGTTTTCTAAGAGTTTTAGGTAAGCGTCGTTTATTTTCTATTATGTCAAGTATATCTGAAAATCCGAGATGTTGTACTCTTTTAACTAACATGAGAAGTGCTTGAAACAACTCGAGTGAACTGAAATGAGTAAATAACTTAGAATTAGGGTTTTTGCAATTGTATATAAAACGTTTACAATATGCCAAAATTCTTTTGAGTTTGTTCAAAGAGGAGAAACGATTGAGTAATGTGTCAATAGAGTTTAGAGAACAGAGAGTTAAGAAAATATGTGGTTTTTATTCTACCGTACATTCTGTCTGAAGCAGAATAACCTTTTGAGGCCAACATTCCTTTGATAACAATAACCATGTAGAGCCATTCCACCAAAGTTTCTTTTTTCTACAAGGGATTGAGGAAACAACCCGCGACAAGCACAATCCGCCGGGTTGTCTATTGAGGGCACATAAAACCAGTATTCAGGTTTAACTTTATCATGAATATAGGAGACTCGGTTACTAACGAAAGTTTTCCAGCGATGTGGAGAGGATTCGATCCAAGTGAGAGCTACCATTGAATCAGACCAGGCATATACCGAATCTATATTCAACTTATTTTTGTAAGTATGGACAACAAATTCGATCAAACTTGATAAGAGGACAGCACCACATAATTCCAATCGAGGAATGCTAAGGGTTTTAAGCGGTGCAACTTTAGATTTTGCGTATAGTAAAGACACTTGAGCAGGGCGATCAATATAGAGAAATTTAAGATAAATTACAGCAGGATATCCCAACTCAGAGCTGTCAGAAAAACCATGTAGTTCACAGGAAACTAATGAGGTCGAGACTATTTTTCGAGGTATCATGAGATTCGAGAGAGAAGGGCATTCCTGTTTATGTCGTTTCCACTTTTCACGGATATCTGGAGGAGGTGAGTCATCCCAAACACATTTTAGACACCACAATTTTTGAATGAGGTGTTTAGCAAGAAATGAAAGAGAGGATAATAATCCAAGGGGATCAAACGTCCTGGCTAATTCGGAGAGGATATTCCGTTTAGTACAAGAGAGATCTAGAGGCGTAATTTGATAGAAGAACGTATCTAAGTTTGGTTGCCACTGCAGACCTAAAACTTTCAGACTAGTGTCATCATCCGAATAAAATGGCATGGGATCTAATAATCTACAATCCTCAGGAATATTTACGAGCAGTTCAGGTGTATTATCATTTACAAGAATTTGTCGATACATTTGTTGAATATCAGCGGTGAAAACAATAAAGTGTGACCGAAAACGTAACAAAATAGAACTAATATCCGTTTGAAGTTTAGGTCCAACTAAGAGAGTATCATTTAAGGAGAGAGTATTAGAGGTTTTTGTAGAGGCATCGAATACTACTCTGAGTTTCGTAGTTTTACTCTTATGATTGATAACAGCATGGTGAGGAATATAATAATAACTCCGAGGAGGAGCGTCTTCTAAAACCTTTTCCATGTGTCCTTTGTCAAAGTAATCCTGCATGAAGATTTTATAACTATCATATAGAGAGGGATGAGCTAAAAGACGTCTTTCCAAGGCAAGGAATCTGTTAAGTGCCAGAAATCGAGTATCAGGAAAAAGAGGTTCGAGATCACGAACAGGAAGAGAGACAGTGTATCTACCTCAAGGGGTTCGAGTATGAGTGTCAGCGAAAATTTGTTCACATTTTATATCCTCCGGAGAAGAGGTAATATAGTGGGGAACTTCCTCTAACTGCCAGAACTTGGCGAGTGTGTTTTCTAATGTACAAAAAAAAAGGAGTTCAATTTTGGAACAGAGGCATTGACTTTACCCATAATAATCCAGCCAAAAACAGTATTCAAGGCAACAGGACTGTCTATTCGACTTTGAATTTTTCTTTGAATCCTTGAGAATCATTGAGAAGAGATCTGCTCCGAACAACATATCTATCGGACCAGGAACACCAAAATGTGTATCCGCCAAAATGAGGTTAGAGAATGAATTAGGGCTTTCAAGAGATACAGGTACTTGAGGCATATCTCCACAAATCTTAGGTATTACAAGAGCTTCAATATCGAAGATAGGAGTTGCTTGAAATACAGGTCTTATGGTGGATGAAAGTGCAGTTGAAGTTTTCAAACCCAACTGTCCAAGGACATCAACACTGGTAGGAAGTTTGTAACGTTTCAAACCTAGTCGACGGGCACATGGCTCGGAAATGAAATTTGTTTGACTGCCGGAATCTAATAAGACCCTGATTTTTTGGTAATTTCCAAAAGAATCCAAAATTTCCACACAAGCAGTAGAGAGGAGAACAACCTTTCGACTAGTACTATCAACCGTAGGTACAGTACTAGTGAGTGTTTGAGAAGTAGAGGGCTGATTTTGCTGTGGAATAGCTGGAGTACTAATGTGTAAATCTGTTGTAACCGTTTTTGCAGTAGTGCGAGGAGAGGTATCAAAGTGAAGCAAAGTGTGGTGTTGTTTGTGACAAACCCTGCAGCAAGAAGTGGAAGAGCACTGTCTGCTTACATGTGTCGCACCGAGACAATTAAAACACCAATTGCGCTGCTTCACTATTTTAAATCTATCTTTGGGAGACAAAGTGTTAAACGTAGGACATTTACAAATTTTATGTTCCTCGTTACAATAACTACATTTGTGTACAATACGAGAATCGGTATAGAGTTCTGCGTTACTGATTAATACAGTTTTAGAGAACCGTTTGATAGGTTTTACTTGTGAGTGCTTCAGTGGAGGTTTAAAACCTCTTTGCAACATAGCGACCGAATCGTTAGCTTTACAATTTTTCCGGAGAAACTCATAGAGAGCTTGATACGTAGGTAATACTGATGATTCTATAGTGAGTTCAAAACTTTTAAGTAAACTATGAGAAATCTTTTTACTTAACATATTGAAAAGAACAAAGTCGCATGAATCAACGGGAAAGTTTAGATTCTTTAATACAATGAGATTGTCCTCAAAGGTCAAAATCTTCAAATCATTATGCGAGTTAGCATTATGCGTATCAACAATAGTTTCCCAATGAAGTGTAGCTAAAATTCGTTTATTCTGATATTTTTTCACTAATTTGTCATATGCCGCTTTGTAATTAGCAGGAGAAATTTCAAAATGCTTAATTTCCACTAAAGCCGAATCTGAAATTAACGAGAGCAGATATTGAAACTTATCCACCGGTGATAAGTCATTATTTGAATGAATGAGCGAATTATACAAACTAATAAATCGTGACCAATCTTTAATGTCTCCTGTAAACAAAGGAATATTTAACTTCGGAAGCTTCACTTGAGAAGTTTTAGTTTCTTGTAGAGAACGAGCCGACACTTCCGTCTTAAATAACTCCTCGTATGTGCATCTAATTGAGTAATATTTCTGATCGATATCTTTTCTAATATCCTTTTCTTCCGAAACGTCGGGATTTTCTAAGAGAGCATAATTACTTAAGATATTAGCATGTTGAGAATTAAACTCCGAGTAGAGATCGAACAAATTTTCATAACGAATTTTGAAATTAGAGCGTAAAAATACATCAGGTTTAGCCTTTTCTGCAAAACAAAAGAGTTCCGAAATTCTTTCAACCGATAAATCCGGGAGTACTTTGGTTTGATCAATTCTTTTTTGTGCAGCCGCCGCCATCTTATTTACTTAAATGAGAAATGAAAGCGATATTTTTTACACTGTGTGTTGTAAAAAACCGAAAACAATAACAAAAAATGAAAAGCAGAGAAATTGAGTTATTTTACAAATTCGATGCAGTCTGTTTTGAATACTTTATTTCCACCAACGAAAGAGAGAGAGAGAGAGAGAGAGAGAGAGAGAGAGAGAGAGCAATAACCAATGAGAGAATAAAATAAAATATTCTTCAACTGCAACAAACTTGACCTATATTTATACTGAGAGAATGAGAGAGAGTTGAAAAATCCGATTATACGAATACAAACAAACCCTAATTAAGTAAAAACAAAACTATATCCACTATATGCTAATGACAAAATATTAAATTTTCCACAAAAATGAGCGTGAAACGATTAGCGAAATCAAAAATAAAATACTTTGTCTTGTAGCAATTTTAATGAAACGTAGTGTACACGATGTTTACCATTTATGAGCGCAAAAAACAAGTCCAGTTTTAAACGAGATTCTACGTTGATATTTTACTTAATTGAGGATTTTTACCGATCGCAAAAATGCGTACTATTATCTAATAAAAGCAGTGCAAATCCGAGCTCGAAGTGGCCAAATTGAAATGGAATGGGGGTTTAACTTTGATATGTTGGTAACAATTTAAAGAAACGATCATGCCAGAGTACTTACATGTGTCTTTGTCTGCTCTGCTGATCGCTCTGTTGTTGAAGTGGACTATATTTTGAGGAGTCGACCCCGCACTGCCCTTTAGTGAATTTTACTGTGTCTATTTCACGACCGGTCTGATTTCACTTAA
This sequence comes from Octodonta nipae, assembly GCA_034190945.1. NCBI lineage: Eukaryota > Metazoa > Arthropoda > Insecta > Coleoptera > Chrysomelidae > Octodonta > Octodonta nipae. The sequence continues at coordinate 37,868,602 of CM067222.1, read as the reverse complement.
AACTACAGCAATGAAGAACTAGAGAGATTAGTCATTTTACGAGCGAGAATGTCTCTATATGCGTCCCAGACGGTGGATTAAGCGACTCTGGCAATGAGTGTGCGCGTAAAAATCACCAACAAAAACAAAAAAAATACAAAAGAAAAGATTCGGAATTACACTGCTAATCCAAAACTCTTGTTCCAAACTAAATATACTAATCTACTAATAAATGTTAATGAATCCTCAACAACAGTAATTTCTACAAAGATAATCACGTATCTATATGTAGGCTAGCGTTATCCTAAGGTTCATAAAAACTTTTTTTTGTTATGATTGTAGTTGTAAGTAGATGTCTATTTAAAGGGCTACCATTAATAGAAAACAGGGGTATTATTGCAAATGTTAGATAGTATATAAGTATCTTGCTCCCGATTTACATTTTAATTGTATTTTACATAATTGTTTGAATCCATTTTTGACCTTTTTTTCCTAGAACTATTTTTTTTAGAATGCTTATTTCAGGTGGAAGAGAATTGAATATGCGAATAGCCGTAATGTAGCTTACCTTATTACTAATAGACCGAAATTTAATGTGAATTTGAATATTTTTATTTCTAGATATGCTATTTGAGTTTGTATATGTTTCAGCCAGTTCTTAATAATGATATAAAATTGATTCAGAAGCAAACGACTGTTTCATATTCAGTGTATTTTTATGAATTACAGATCGGTTTTTATTAACAATTTTTAATAATCTACTTTATAGTCGCTGTAGGTGTTGTAGATTGTTCTTAAAGGCACCCCCAAGCTCTGAAGCCATAAATTGCAATGCTCTGAAAGAATGCACAGATTATACGAAGTACCTCAGAATTCATAAATTTTGATATGAATTAAATATTTTGTTTTGCTTATTCCATAGTCAATATCATTCTTCCCCCTAAGTGTGTAGTCAATTATTATACCTAAATACTTGCAGAACTCAAGTCTTTTTATTTTCTGGCTGTCTATATAACTGTTTATATCTTTTGATATGCTATTGAAGTAGTTTCTGAATGCCATGAACACTATTTTCTCAATATTTAAGGTCAACTTATTGAAAATACGCCATTAATTTATCTGTACCAGAAACATATTCATTTTAATTGTCTTCTAAACGTTGTTTGTGGCATTTTCTTGATTACTTTTATGTTTTTTTGGGCAATAACACCACAATCGAAATAAAACGACGTATATTGAAGGAAAACCAAACGTTTCAAAGTCTATTCTGACTTCGTTGTCAATAGAATGATATCTATGTGTGTATAGGTATGAAACAATTGAGTACTACACTAAATGAGATTTCATTTCATATAACGTAATTGACGATCTTCTGTTAATATAAAAAGAGTTAAAAAACTTGGTAGACGACTACTCAATAATAATAGGAAGAAAAAAAAGTTGAAAAGGTAGAAACCAAACCAATTTATGAATGAAATAAAATCACTTCCTATAATTCTTTTATTTCCAGCCAAGTATTGGCCCGATATAGTATCAGCAAAGTCAACAATTTACCCATTTCTTTGTATAGAAAACACACCACTAATATATATTGAAATATATTTTCGGTGACACTGACTTTATAATTTGTCATTAGCATCTATTCTCTGTCAGTCATGTGGTTTACCACAACTTTTAAAGCAGTTTTGCGTATTGCTGAAATCTCTCCGCCCCAACAACAATACGGTCCAATAGTACTGATGTACAGAGTTTAACAGAGGCCTTTGTTTTGGAGATTACATCATCAAAGATTACAACACTGATAAAACAAACTTTCTCAAATCCAAATTAATGTATTTTCATGAATTTCACGCCCTTAATTTAAATACCTTCTTCCTTTGATATATGTTAGCATAACCATTACGTGAGAAATGTTAAGGCAGTATCCTGAATCAAATGTTCTGTATATTACATATACCAAGAGTGGATGGAGACTTTTGCATTCTCAGACGTAATATTATATCAGTTTTCGTTATTCTTTAATGAACCTATTCCAATTTCGGATTTCAAAATCAAAGTAATACAATTTTTGGCCCTAGTTGTAACTGATATATTAGAGTTATTAATTTTATCGGCTACTTTACATCAAACAAAATAGAAGAATTTATTGAATTCACTTGCAACAGCAGCTAATTGGGCCGGATAAATATTTCTTCATATTGTGGACACTTTTTCATTGTCAAAGGCAATACATTAAAATTAATTAAACATTTTTGAAAGCATTTTGTTTCAAAATTTATTCATATTCCGTGAATATAGCTCAGGAGTAGTCGTTTCAAACCATATTTTTTATAACCATGGATTAATAACCACTAAAAGTCGATATATTAAATATTACCTACCAACGAATTCGAAAAACTCATGAAATCTAAATTAGGATTTAAAGGTCATTCAGAACTGTTTAAATACGCAATTTTAATTTCAGCATTTTAAATATTTAAGCCCAATTTGGATTATTATAAAATCGTAATATTTACTGTTCAAACACTATTAAACTTCAAAAACTGTGAATAGCAATGACGTAGTAGCCGAAATAGATTTTTCTAAAAATGCATGTGAAACAAGAACGGCAATCCTGTTAATTACTGTACTAGCGACTAACCGGAAGTGATATTTGCAACATGTTTCATATACCGAATAACCTATTTTTCAAACGATCCTTGGGGACTAGTATTTATTTGAGTTTCATGTATTAATAATTTTGCGAGACTCATTAGGAGATTAGCACGTAAGACCAGATGCTAACTAATACACTATATCGTACAGTGGAAAGTGGTTCAGAATGATAGTTGCAGGTAACGCTATTTGAAAAATTGCATTTAATTTGGAGAAAATAGTCTTACTTCACGGAAATTAACACCACATTTAGGAAATGCTATGTAATTATCGAAAAACATTGAAGTTGTCATTTATTATGAGAAAGTAACTCTAGAGGGTAATATAACACATGATCGGAATGAGAATTTTTTAATGAAATCAATGCAATAGGAAAGGCTTGAGTTCCCCTTGAACTTTCTTCAAGATGCAGACACTAGTTTCTTGCCATATGCCATGTATTTATACCCCATCGAACTTGTGCGAGATATGATGAGGAGGAGATTGTGAACTATTCACCATAGTCCATAGACACTGGTAGAAATTGGTTGGAACGAGGGGTCCGAAGAAACCACCGAGCATATCATTTTTAGAATGTCTAGACGTGTTCGAAGTATCCCAACATGTTATTCTTTTTTTTTAGTTACTTGTTAATAAAATTTCTTGCAATTGACATTGTTTCACTCTTGATGTATGCTACCTTATTGCTAAAAAATCACATTGAAGAAATGATTGTTTCTGAGTGTAACACTTCTAATGTTTGAAGACCCTAGATGTAAGACCGACATCTAGGATTTTCGAGAGAATACCTGAATACTTGATATTTGTACGCGTATAAAGGAATGACACCTCGAAGAGAGTAGTCAATATCTCTGGCAGGTTAAGTAACATGAAAATTTTATTGTGACATTCTGTCCTAGGAGTTAAGGGAGAAAAGCAATTACACGCAACGGCTCCAGATTCGGAACCTCTGTGTGCTAATTCTCTCGAAAATCCTAAATGTCGGTTTTACATCTCGCGTCTTCAAATTTAACGAAATGCATCAAATGCATAAAGAAGTGTTCGAGAGGACATTCAATTGTGGGAAGCGCAACTGATGAAGGTGCCCTGACCAGAAACAATATATGTTATATATAATATATATTGTCTTGCGTACAAAGGAATGACACCTCGAAGAGAGTACTTCTAACGTTACTAAGTATGTAAGATTTAAAAAAATACAAGGCGAGCAACCTAGGTTGATTTTCTATAATACATTTTGAAAATAAATGGTTTAATATTATTATAGTAATATAGAATAATGAAGGTCATGTATGTCTAATTCGCGAAAAACTATAATTAATATTCGAAATTACGGAACAAAACTCATAGAAACCTCTTTAAAATCCGCAAACGTAAAAGTGGAAATTGAGATTATGAGCTCAGCTCGTTATGGGCTGTGAAATTATCAAGACTTGTTAGATATTTTTATTAGTGTTCAACGAAGTAAAAATAATAACCCGCATCTGACATCTAATTATAAAAAATACTATACATCATAAAAGATAATATTTTAAACGCAGGTTGTAAAAACTCGTAATTTGAAATATAATTAGTGTTTTCGCTTTTGTAAAATAATTTATTATTTCAAGCAAAAGTGAGAGATAACGCTAATAACAATTTTCCATTTATTATTAGTATATGAACATCAAATGTCCAAAAAAAAGCATTAATAATATTTCAAATCATAAACAATATTTCAAACATTAACATTTTAGAAATCGACAAATGCGGTCTGCAAAGCTATAAAGTCAGTTCTGACAGATAAACAACTTCCTTAAACTATAGACAAGTACCTGGGTGACCGAGCTTCACTCGTAAATTCAAGGTTTTGCTATTTAAACTAATTTAAACTCCCTAACATAATATTGTTTTCTTTGACAAAGACATTAGTCGAAACGCGTCGGACAGTTTTTTTAAAAAACGTAAATTGTGGAGATTGCAATTGTAGTATCAGTTAATTATTATAATGAATTTCCAACAAGTATCGGCCGAATCAATTCAGTAATATTTTTTCTTAATTTTTTTTATGTACATGGCGTTACTACTACTGCCCCCTATATTTCAACCACCCTATATATGCAACTTCTTATCAAAAACCCATTCAAACATTTTTTCAATCACCTTACAAATCCATTCGATTCCATATTCCAACAACCCTGTATATGCGGTCGATTTTGGCCATTCTACAAACACTTTTGTTTACAAAATCTTTCAACTACCTTCTGTAACTATAATTCTACATCGCCCCATATTTCAACTATATTATATATATATATATATATATATATATATAATATATTATATATGATTTAGGTGGTTAGTCACATCTGCCCTCTTCAGGTCGGTTCGCATAATTCTCGTAGCCTTCTGCTTTCGCTTCAAGTCACTCGAATACTTCGACCGTGCCAATTTTTCACCTTGAAAACTTGAAATGTCTAGCTATGAAAATAGCATGCTAGGAAAATAGGACGGAGGCATAAAATAGTTATTCGGAATATACAAATACAATTTTTATTGACAGAATGTTCACCAAGTCACCCTGTATTGAAAGAATTTTTACAACAGGAGTTTCACTCTTACGTAGGTTACCAAATCACCCTCTACTGAACGCTTTAAAATTACAAAGCAGCCGCATTGATTGTCACAAACTGTCACTAAATTTTTTAATAATTTAATTTCTCAGTAAAACGATTTTTTCCAAAGATAAGACCCTCGCCAATCGATTTCTATCCATCGAAATTTCCATTGGGAAAGTTTCATCGAAATCGTTAGAGCCGTTTTCCAGAACACAATTACATATATATATATATATATATATATATATATATATATATACAAACATTGCTTGTGTTATAGTATTAGATAAGATAAGATCTGAATTCAATAAGGTATCCCAATAACCGTCATTCAAATATAGATAGAAACTTGTTGTTTTCGATAGAAATAGGCGATATTCGCTCTACGATTTTAATAAAAACTTAAATACTCTAAAGGAATGCTCGCCTTGGATTTTGCACCATCGTGTTGAATTTCCGGCTGTGGGATTTCTGCTCAATAGAAAACTGGTAGAATCGACAATTGATGTCACTTGATTATTTATCGTTCGTACTTCCTCATAAATCAACGGAATATCTTATGACGACAAAGTCCATTTTCGGTTCTACCAAAGTTTTCTATAGATCGGAGTCCCACTACTGATGGCTGATGGCAGTGTTTCTTTTGACTGACTGTCAGAAAAACATAGCCCAAACCAAGAGACAAAATTTGCGAAAGAAACTTGTGACTAACATAGGAAAAACACATTTTCCATTTTCAGAAAAAAAAATACAATTTGCTCCGAATTTCTTGCCTCTGCCATGGATTTTCTTATGCAATCAAATATGAAAATACAATAGACATAAATGTCGGCTGTGACCAAAGAGTTGAGATAAGGACGTGGTCCTGTAAAGAACGTAAGAATATGGCAACGACTTTTTAGTTTCTGGCAAACAGAACAATGGGAGTTGATATCGGGAGCATTCCACCAGAAAAAAAAAACGCACAAGGTTGGCGAATGACCAAGTAAGATTACTTAACGTAAAATATTGTGCAAACTTGAACGATTCCTGTTCTTAATAGAGTTTAATCCAATACTTATTTTTAAAAAGTGTCCGTCGAAGTGCATTAAATTAGGGTGGCGCTGATGTCGCAAGGGGGTGAATTTTAAACAGGACGCCACAAGTTTTTGGAGTATCTCATAGATATTTAGGAAAAATATCTACATTTTACATAGCTTGGTAGAAAAAAAAGCCGCAGTCATTTGAGACTGAACGATGGAAGCGAAAGCTTCTTACGAAATATCTCGTTATCTCACTGTCTCTATTTTTCTTTCTTTGTGCCATTCTTGGTAATGGATATAAATATCAGGGAATTAAAAAAATGGTCACTATTTTGTTACGACTCAAGTAGGAATCTTAATTTAATTCTTAATTTAAATATATCTGCAAAGAAATATAAGTTTAGATACTAAGTAAGTGTTTGTAAATAGTTTTGTTCATCTGAATAACTATTAGAAGGCAAGACGCCAAAGAAAAGTTCGTTTTGTTCTTAGATAGCGTCATTAAAAACACATAACATTTATACAAATTCATCGGTAGCAAAAATTTAAAATTTTTAAGTTCTCATTCTATGTAATTAAAATGAGTTTTATTCTATTTTGTGAATTCAAAATAGTACATAAAATTAATTAGCAATGACATAATAATTTAAAAAAAGTATAATTGTCCTCGGTTTCGAACCCGCAAACTTTGGATTCGCAGCTCCTTTCATTTATGACCACCTGTCTTTAACTCAATTATGTTGTTTAGAGGATATAAAAGTGCATCTATTGAGTTTACTACGATATCAAAACGATGTAAGCAAAGAACATGTTTTGCTTAAGGTGTATCCTTCTATGAGTGTATATTCGTTGATAATATGAGATTCTAATGCCAAATTGCATTTTTGTGTGGTATTTTTTTAATATCTGACGTATGTCAAGTATCAATTTAATATGTCACAAAGAGAGAACTTGAGTGTTTATTAGAACGAAAAACAAATTTTGTGCAGGTATTGTATATTACCTGCACGTTATATTGATTTATTTCCTATTTATTATTGATTTTCTATAAAAGGGAAGACTCTTAATATATCACCTGGTCCCTGTTTTTTACACAGAGGAGTGAATTGGATGGCTATTTCAAGAGCGACGCAGTGTGTGGTGTCGGTCAGTCGGTCGTGTCGTGTCGAAATTATGCATTTCATTCGCTTGCTCATCTATGTTGATATATGTAAATGTGAGCTTTCGTTAAGAGTCTTTCGCTTCAAAATAAAACCGGTGACTTAATATTAATTTTATTATATTTAGCAATTCACATTATACAATATTTCTACACTAGTGCCATTCTGGTCACTTGTTGAACTTGTTATTTAATGCTGTTAGCTGGGCTTTTTCACTTAAGCCTAACATAAATTTGTTATCCTAGTCTCTACCACCTATAAATTTGGCAACCCTGCCCTTCTTTGTAGAGTTCTTTTCTCAACCAGCAATAAACTTGCCCTTTTTGTGCTATTCTCGGGTATTTCAAGTCTCTAATTTAAAATATCGCAAACAGTAAATTAGAATGTCTATTAAAACGAAAAGCAAATTTTATGATGGTATTCTTTATTAATTGGATGTTATATTTGGTAATTTACCATATCTTATAGATTTTCTATAAACGATAAGAAATATATAAACTTAAACAGAAAGCTAAGTTGTGTAGGTACTTCAAGATCAAGCAAGTGTGGTGTCGATTGGAACGAAGTAACGAAACAAATGCAATTCCAATTTTTACATTTCATTACCATACTCAACCATTTTCAGAAGTGTGCCTACGTTAAGAAGCTTTTGCTTCAAAAAATCTCTTATTTTGCTGAGGCAATATCTAACGTAATCGCGATATACACGGTGCGGGCGGTGAGTTGCTTAAATCTGACAACCGCAAAAAATTAAACACATAAGTCATGATGTCCTTACTAAAAAATAAAGTCCTGCGATTACAGCGAATTTGCTTTGACGCATTACTCGGTTCTTTTGTTTCTCTCGCAGTTGCAGTTTGCGACTGTCACATTACGCTGGACATAGCCCTAATTTACTACAACTTAATGACACATGGACCCTAATTAAATATCCCTTTTATGTTAACCAATACCAAATGATTTTTTAATCTACCATATATTTTTCACAAACTAAATAAGTATCTTGGCGTACGGGACAAAGACTCAATTTCAAGGGATGTGAAGTGAACTAGGGCCATCCGATACCCTTAAATTAGTTATGACTAAGCCAACTTTTGTCTAAACCTGGAATAATTTTTGTTTTTGGGTTGGGACAATGAGGTTGTTTTTCATCTAGGATGTCAGCAAAAGGAAGTTCCGTGATCTGTACAATGGCAAATACCGAAATAAGTTGTTTTTAAGTTCAGGGGTTCGATTTAAATTAGCTGATGAATTGGGGGCTTTTGGGAACTTACCCTGGTGCCATCTGACAAAAAAAATTAATTCAATTCAACTTTATTCACAAACAAATAATAGACACATTAAAGTTAAAAATTATAAAATATATATATTGCTAAATGATGAGTGCCTCCACTATACATTAAAAGGCTCTTCCATTGCAAATAGCAGTACAAAAAAAGAAACAAATCTAAAACAAATATATAAAAACAGAAAACATATAGGTATAGGTTATGTACAAAAAAATTCCGCCACATTGTTTCGAAAACAAATGTTTTCAACTTTTTTTAAAGGTAAAAATACTTTTGGCTTGTTTAATATCACTTGGTAAGAGATTGTATATTTTGCAACCACTGTAGATTACACTTGTTTGGTTTAAAGATGTTGATTGGGCATAAGAAGACTCCTAAACCTAGTAAAAGACGAGTCTTCTGATTATCAAGTAATATGGGTTTGTGCTTATAAGCAAAACAAGCCACCTCATAAATGTAAATAGGTACACGTAACAGTAAGAATTTATAATTATGTAAAAGATTGTTTACATGTTTCCAAAAATGATAGACCACAGATTATTCTAATTACTTATTTTGGCAACAAAAAACACTATTTATTTGGGGACATTGACCCCATAACAATATTCCGTAACGCAAACGGGAATTAAAATTGGCATAATGCAAAGAAAGTAGGACATGCCTATTGCAATTATTTTTTAACTGTCTAATGCCAGAACAGTTTAACCTTAACTTTTCACAAAGTTTGTCAATGTGTGTTGACAAAGTCATATTTTCATCAATAACGACTCCCAGTAATTTAACATCCAATCTTAGCTTAACATCGAACACAATTTACATTATTCTTTTTTTTCAAAAGTTACAGCTGTAGTTTTATCTGCGTATAAGAGTAACGCTTCATTTGCGACCACTTAAATTTACATCTTTATAGATTTGCTCCGCACTTTGTTGAGTGGACTTATGTAGGTGAACAGGTCATTGGCAAATATTACATATATAAATAGTCCAGTATTCGAATCTTGAGGAACGCTCTAATTTTTTTCTGCTTGAGTAATTAACACATATAATAATTTGTGAGCGATTTTTATCTAGCCATAAATTAAAATAAGCGGAATACCACGTATCCCGTAACGTTCTAATTTGATGAGCAGAATGTCATGGTTGACGCAGTCAAACGCACGAGAAAAATCCACTAAAAGACCAATCTAACACTCTTGTTCTTTAGAAAACCACGGACTAAATGACAATAACGATAAAAATGGAAAAGAAAAATTAATAGGCAACATGTCGCCCTGAAAATAAAAATATACGGAACCGAGATATTTTTATTTTTCCCTTGTAAACCATACTTATTGCTGGAGTATTCTGGACCTTGAATACAGATTTCCAAATAATTTCGCTAAAAGTCAATGTCGCAGATAGATAAACAATTTATATAGCCTTTGTTTAGACTAATAATATTTCACAAATTAATAGAAAACAAAATTCATTATTGGACAACGGTATAGTCGATTTTTTTCGCTATTTTTTCTTCCCGGCATATCCCTACAATGTAAATTAATCGAGTTGTCTAAATCTTTAGTTTGCCGAGACTCTTAAACAAACTATTTATACGTTCGTTTCGATTTTGCGATAAAACTAGTTAATTTACCCCCTTTTCAATTAATTTATATAATTCTAAAAATCATGTAAGTGGGGGTATCTAAATCAATAATTTGTTTCGTACAAAAATATTTCACAACTTAATGCGTTGCAGATAACACAAAGGCATTCCATTTTCATTATTTCCTTAGAGATAAAAGAATAAACTAATAATAGGCAACATATACGTGGTTACCGTCTGTTTACGATAAAATCTAATTCATCTCTTATCTCTTGGAAACATTAATCTTTTCGAGGAAGGAAAACCTACTTAAAATGTTCCACGATGCGAGAATTAAAGACTCTACATTGTATCTTTAGGTGTATACGTGAGAAAATTTCAGTATTTACTCACATCCGCGAAATCGAATTATATTTTCACTGACGTTTTCATTTCTCGCCTTGGATTTCCTCTATAAAGCGCGTCTGATTCGATTTATAAGCTGTTCAATAGAAACGGGATCGACTTCACCCTATTTCGACGACAGACAAAGTCTATAGCCGAGCTGATTGCAACAAAAAAGTGTAAGCAGTATAGATTTTTTTTATCAATAAGTCCTTTGAGTTCATGACATCAGTCCCAGTTCAGATGTGTTCATAAAGATTTATTTCTGGGAAGCAAGACGACTGTTGATATTTTGACACTGACACCGAAGGGTTATATTTTAGATAAAAAGACACATTTATGTGATAAATCTATTTCTTTGAAAATCACTTTACTTACAGGATAATATAGTTAAAAGTAAAACTGTTAGGTAGATAAATAGGTATTCTTTATACTAAACAGCCAATGGCATGGTACATTGTCAAAGAATACATTCGAAATTAAACACTATATATAGTACATATTTCAAATAAATACATATTTTTTAAATCACTCGTATCTGTTTTTTTTTTTTAATTTTGACTTGATGCAGGTTTCGAGCACATTCCGGAAATATATTAAATATTTTTGTAGCCATATACGGCACAAATTTCTGAATAAAACTGATATTGCATCTTTGCGGTAACAAAATAGAGCTATTTCGTGTTTCATGGCTATGACTTAAAACATCTCGTTTAAAAACATCCGTATATTTATATATAAGCATAAAGCAAAAAATAATATATACTTTACATACTTGTTAGTGTCAGGATTTTACTACTTATGAATACTGACTTGTACCTAATTATGACGTAATCAACCATTTGATCATTAATAAAAATTGAGATTGTTAAAACACTTATATTGCAAGTTGCATCTTTGCATCTTTTATTATGTTTAATGTTCTTGATAATTTATGCTTATCAATTATTTTCAGCCGAGTTGTTTTGTTACCAATGTAGGTCACTTGGTCATGAAACTTAGATCAACTCGAACGTGATTTTGCAAATTATATACACGTTATATAAAAATAATCTTATAAGTAGAAATTACATGTGTCAAATTGTAGTATAGTTTTTAAAAAATAGAAACATTTTTTAAAAACATAAATTCAGTCAACGGGTTATTATAAGTAACTATACTATTTTCTTCACTGGAAACATACTTATGATACACCTTTTCAGAAATAAGAATACTCTTTCAACTTCTGTAGTTACCCCAAAGAATTAGTTCATATCGTATTTGCAATTGTATATACGCATAATATGCTGACAGTGCTGCTTCACTGCTAATAATCTCAGCTATAGTTCTTAGTGCATAACAATATTTTGATATGATCAGAGCAACACTCCCGTCATGCGCACTCCAGTCCAATCTTTTATCAATATTTAGCCCCAAAAAAAGAAACATATATGAGTCATATTCAAAACCGGTGGAATGCAATTTCTTGGTGCAAAGCGTTTCCTCTAATCCCATGACTCTCTAACTTTTGTTAGATGATTCACACTTTCAAAAGCTTTTGACAGGTCCATACATATACCTACATTTTTACTGTTTAAAGAATCTATAACTTTAACAATTGCTTGATATATCGCCCGTATGGTTGACTTTCTCCTGCGAAATCTATTATGATTGTTGTCTATCAATTTTATTGATATTTGAGAGGAGAGATATGGGCCGGTAATTTTGTTCTTTATTTACTTCTCCTTTTTTCTGCATTGCCCTAACTATGGCATTCGGGGTAGGTACTTGTTTTAAAACAGAGTTATATTATGTAGCACAAAGGCTACTACTACAGTTTTTTTTTTGTTTTTTAAAGTTTTTAATATTTTACATACCTCTTCACAATCTGCTGGCCTTAGAGGCACTAAATTTACAGATGCTATTGAAAAAAATATTTTCTATATATTTATAAAATAAAGATCCATTTTATAAACTGTTTTTGATAACCTGCCATAATATTTTGATAAATTATCAAGAGTTGTTGTTTTATTATTGTTATTATCTCTAATCTTTTTTACCAAATTACCTCTATTTTATTTTCAGCATTAATTAAAGACTGTTCATTTGACATATATTTATCATTTCGTATCACCAAATGTAAAACGTAACTACTTTACGGACATATTAGCCACCGTCATGTTTTGAACAATTTATTATTGAATATCCTAATATAGAAATGCTACTTAAACGTTTTCACGTCACTAAAATAGAATCGCCAAGAGACTTACAGACTGGGAGTGTACTGAAAAGAAAATCTGAAAAGGTTATATGGATATTCACAGAAGATGTCATAGATGATGTACGGGACAGAATGGAAAACAATCTGAATAACTCTATAGGAAAATTAGCAGTTTAAGGAACCCACAGGATAGAAGAAGAAGTTACAAAGGCATCCTTACAAAATCAACACTTACAAGACTAAAAGTTCGTAAATCGACAAATTTATTGTTTATGGTTTTTCCAATCAGTTAGAGATGAAGATTTGGATGATTTTTTTTGTTCTGAAAAAGCATGGTTCACTAATCAGGATATATTGTATTTAAGTATAATTTATACTAATTTATTGCTCCTAAATAATTTGTCATTTCTAACAAATATTTTGTGTTCTGCAGTCTTATTTATTTTTAGATGCCTATGTTAAAAAAACATGGCATTTAAACAAACATTGTGTCACATTCATATTTATTATTTTTTAATTTAATTATTCAACAGTGTACATAAGTGATTAAACTCAACTGCACATGTTATTTAAACTTCAGAGGTAAGGGTGGTTACAACAATTTAGCTAAAAATGTTAAAGCTATACTAATTCTTATAACAAAATCATTGCTAGACGTTTATAAAAAATTCAGAATCAAAATATAATGGTAACATATATTAGAATCTGTTTTTAATTTTAAAGGTTTGTCCTCTATCCCTCATTATATTATGTTTTAGTATTATACTTGCAGCACTTTACAAAATTATTTTGTTCTTATCCGGACACTCTGAGAAAGCACAATAAAAGCACCGTTTTCACACTTGTTAGAACTATGACCATAACTACAATAATTCTTTCAATAATTTGTTTTAAATTATCACTATTTTTGCATCGATAGCAATGGCAGTTTAAATTTATGAATAACTTCACGATTATCAAGATGATTCCTTTGCTTAATGTGATTTATTAGGTATACACAAGATATTTACATACATAATGCAGATAACTATTATTCCAGTTTTCACAATTTTTTAAATTCAACATCTATTTGTTAGCAGATTTTAGTTTTACATAATATTATCATATATTTGACCAATATGATTATCACAATGATTTGCTAATTTTTTATTTAATAATAGGAATTGAAAAGCTGTGGAACCTTTGGTGTGTCACAAATGTAAAAACATAGTTTTGCACCCTAACACCAAACCTTTATTTTCAACACTCAACGCACGTTACAACAACTCTAAGTTGTCATCTTCAGGACCCAAACCCAAACTAAATCTAAATTACAATTTTCTCTAATTTATACCTACCACTAAACTATTACTTAAGTAATTAGTACAAGGGGTAAATCCTAAGTACCTGAATTCTAATTGATAGACTTCAAAGATAAGGCAGAATTTATATAATGCAAATAAGTAAATTAGGATAATCTTAAATTACCTACCTACTTTTATGCTACATTATTAAGTAATGACATTTTTAATACGTATTTTATGGATTCTTAGAAAGTAAACTATACAATGAACTATATGGAATAGGACCCTTATCTGAATTCATTAGTTTATTATTTTTATAAATCATAATGCTTTCGTACGAGTCCAGTTCCCTAAAATTATTTACTTGTTTAACTAATTTTAAAGAAGATAAATCTACAGAGTGGTTGTGTTCTAAAACATGATGTGCAACACTAGATTTATCCGCTCTTCCGTATTTCAAATGGGCAATATGCTCTTTGAAACGGGTACTGATAGATCTGCGTGTCTGTCCATAATACTTTAAATCACAATCATTACATTTGATTTCATAAATACCGGACTTCTCAAAATCAGCAAGTTTATCTTTAGGATTGCCCAACAATTTCTGTAGTGTTGTAGTTATTCTATACACCGCCTTCATACCAAATTCTTTAAAAACTTTCTTAAAGCCCCTAGTATAACGACTGTACGGAACCGAGACAAACTTTTGTTCTTGTGACTCATTTCGAAAAGTTGACACTTCTTTCATTCGTAATCGAAGCCGTTTCTTCCTAATTAATTTATCTATAATATCTGTTGGATAACCATTACATGCAGCTATTTCTCTAACAGTTTTCTTTTCATTTTCAAACCTCTCTTTATTGAGAGGGAATGTCAACAACCGATGTACAAGGAAATTAATCCCCGCCATTTTATGTTGTTGACAGTAAAAAGACGTATTAGGTAAATATCTATATGTGCTAGTATCCTTCCTATATACATCAAACTCTAACTTATCACTATCATTTCTTAAAACTAATACATCTAAAAATGGTGTAGAGTACCCTTTTGTTCCTGTTCATATGTAAATTTAATAGAAGCAAACCTATTGTTAAGATACATAACAAAATCATTAACATTGAGCTCATTAGTATTAAATATAGCAAATATGTCATCCACGTACCGTATCCATACCCTAGGAAAATACTGGGAGTCATTTTTTGCTTCAACTTCGAACCTGCCCATGAACATGTTCCTGGGCAGATAGTCAATGTTCTCACCAAAATTGGTTTATTGCCAGCTCATTATATTTCAGATTGATCAGCCGGTATATACATAGATTAATTTAGACTTTTCAGTATTACGAGGTGTGCCTCTTATAGTGCTCTATAGAACGATAGTTTACTCATGGAGAATAGCACGAAATCAACAAAATCACAATTATTAAAGCTTGTCCACAATTACCTTTATTTCTGACTAGCACTTTGGTGTTCTCTATGAAAGTGTTCTTGGTCCTTTATTATTTATTGCTTGTACTAATTATATACTACAGGAGGTGTACAATAATTGATTTGTGTGTCTGTCTGGTGATGTATATTAACAACTCCCAATTGCACTGAGAAAAGAAAGAAGCTCGCAAGCCAGAGATGATTTACTATGTCAGCATATTTCGTTGCTGTATGTATTTTCTTGTTACAGGTTGCGGTTAAAAATAAAAATGGCGGATATATGGTGTTCGGAACAAAAAACATAGTTTGTGGAGTTATGCAAGGAGTAAACCAAATAATGGATCCCAATTCAAAAAATAGAGATTTGGGAAAACCATTTGGTTGCAACCGATTACTGAACCAAATCTTTTTGATTTCCTTCTTTTTTGTACAATACTTTCAGCTCAAAAATTTGAGCACAAAGAAATGTTATAACAGCTCATGTATTGTGTAACAATATTGCACGAGACATTACTGGGTACAAACAAAATGCGAGTACACTACTCATGTGCAGTAGCTGCCTACTTTCAAGACAGCAGCTTGCATTTATATGACCCCTTGGGACGAATTGATGTAATCTAATTGGAGTATACAGGTATTGGAGCGATCCACTATCAAAGCAGCAATTTCTATTGTGAAACCATTCCCTTTAGGGCATTTTCAGGTTTGTTCCAACCGAAGCATAACTAACTCACCGGTAACCTACATGCCCGGTAACAAGTAGTCAATTTCAGGTACGTCACTGCTCACGTAGGTAACCGGTTGTGTATAGGTCAATCGTCTGGTTAGCTTGGATTGTATTTACAGATTTGTAGATTTGTATACGGCCTTGAATAGAACTTACTGATTTGAATATGCACTACTTGAATCCAGTAGATGGCAATATACACCAGTCAATAGAGAATTTTTAGTGAAAAAAATTAACAGCAAACCGCTTACACCATCATGAAAATAATTGTTTATAAACCATAATTGATTTAATTTTAACAGCACGAGTGGCAGTAAACTATTTGAACATTACAATCCCCCAAAAACTGTATTTTTCTGTTTTTTTTTTTTTGCTTATATTCTTAAAAATGATGACGCAATCATAATGACATCAATAAAAAAGTTTTAGACAGGCAGAAAATCTTCAAGATTAGTATTCACAAATCTTGATCTGAGCATTATTCATAAAAAGGCGTAAAATCTAACATGAAGTAATTTAAAAATCATTCCTTAGTTGAAATAAAGACTGGAACTTTAATCATCCTCTTAATGATAGGTTATAACGTTGAGGTTAACTGGGCTCAAAATCGATATTGTCCGTTAAGTAGATCTCCCAGAATTGCAATTTAAATAATTGTATAAATATTTTGCAGAAAACATCATATTAACCACGATCATTCGACGGGTATGTACAAAATATATTTGGGAAGCACATAAAATGCACTTCAGTTTGTATTTCTTGAATTTTCATTACAGTACCGCAAAAATATATTAATAGTGTTGGTGAATATGGGCTTAATCGATGAATCCTTACTTTACCGCAGATATATTGACAGTGAAGGATCCATTAAGTTGAAAAAAGTAATTAAATAAATAACACACACAGTAGACAGGTAACTGTTAATCTAATAATACACTGGAAAAATAGACCAATATGCACAAATAATAAATATGTAAATCAAAACTCAATAAGCCGCGGAAAAAAAAAATTAATTCTATCCCAGTCGGTAAGAACACCCTACTATATATACAAATCAAAATCTATTTTAGAAAATAACAACTACAAACTGTACTGGGACCGGACGATATTGACCGATCGGACTGTTGCTCACAATAGACCAGATATAGTTTTGGTAGATAATGTCTCTAGAAGAACAACCTTAATTGACATAGCAATCCCTAACAACAATAATTTAAATATTAAGCAGGCTGAAAAAATAGCCAAATATAGAGATTTAGAATTTCAAATACAGAGACAATGGGACATGAACAACACTTAAACGGTACCAATTGTTATGTCAACAACAGAGTAGTCACAAAACATCTATTAAACAATTTGAAATACCTCGGTCTGGACGAACATCTTTACCAACTGATGCAAAAAGCCGTCCTGTTAGGAACCGCCCGGACGTTCAGAAAATTCAGGGAAACTGCAGCCACGACGCCAACCACGGGCCTGAAAACCTAGCAAGGGCTCCCACAGAGCTAAACCCTTTTGATATGTAGTATATCTGGGGTTTAATGAATTTTCCCCTAAAGGCACACTATGTGTGCCTTAGAGGGAGTGTGATGCCCTACACTGTATGGTCAAGTCGGAAATTAATTATAATTTTCGTCTCACCTCAAATAAAACCTAGATCCGCTTATATATCTTGACTGCAATTGTAAGTGCTCGGCTGCATTATTACGAAAATGCAAGATACACAAATTGAATATATGAACTTTTAAAATATTTTTATTATAACCCGATCAGGCCAGTCTGCTTAATACGGTGCGCTTTGCAAAATATCTCTTTAAATTATTTTTATTATAATTCTTCAAAAACTACTTGTTCCGCAGTATCTATCTTGAGCCCATACAAACTTAACACCATAAACTATCATTTTGAGGAAGATTAATGTTCCAGTGTTAGTTACCCAGTCAGAACTCAAATTTAAAAAAACACATTGACCAGTTTTTCTGACTCAATCAATCAATGATTCAATCAGGACGTATAAAGACTCATTAAGAAGGATTTCAAAACAAAGCAATCCATATTTTGCGGGTTTTTATTATTATAACAATTTCCTTCAATGAGTTTGCTCTTAAAATCCAATTACTTATTATTTAAAAAATGTTATTGACGTGAACAATTGAACGACCAATTCCCTCTTGTTCAATACTTCGTAGAATGTTTTCTTTAGCTATCCCATGAGAACCGTGAACGTCAGTTGGAGTACCTTGGGTGGGATAGGGCATGGGAGCTCCCCAATCCCTTAAAAAAATGTCCCCTGCCATACAGCCAGATAACCCTTTTTTAAATAATAATATAAACAATAACCAAAAAAATTTTCCAGTGAGAGGAAATGACTGATTTTTTAAAAATTTTATCACGTTCGTATCAGCAGCTGAGGTGGATTTGTTTTTTCGTTAGAGTGTTCCAATTGTTGTTTGACAAATTTTCAACAGGAAGGTAATCAATTAAAATATGTTTTTAAGAGATTGGGGCGCTCCCATGCCCCAATACACCCACCATTGGCCAGCTGACGTTCGCGGCGCTTCATGGAATAACTAAATAAAACTTTTCACAAAGTATTGGCCGAGAGGAAATAATTGACCTCAAAATTTCACTGGCTCCCGGACTATAAGTAAATTATTGTTACATTCTATGTCACTGCAGTTTTGCTCTATAAAGTGGTGTAATAATAATGGAATTATTTTTTAGCTGGTTTTAATGAACTCAAACTATGTCTGTATGACATAGCAACCAATGAAGGATATTAGGTACACATAATAAAAAACACAATAGATGAAGAAGTAGAGTAATTATATATTTAGAAGAGAATCTGTGAAGCGAAATAGAAGTACGTTACGAAAAACATATAATCTTAAATAAATTAGCGGAAAAACATCAGTCACTTCTCGAACTCTAAGCCAACCCTTATCTGACTGCTGCCACAAACCGTTTTATTCACTTTTCTACGACCAAGGTTGGGCAACCTTAAAGCAGCATATTCGAGCAGTCCTTTAAAAATATCACAAGATGAGGGATAAAACGGAAAATAAATTTTTGAAGGGTTTCTATTCGTGGAAGTTGCTAAACGTAAATTCCTTAAGAAAGGATCAGACAGGAAGTGATGATTTATGCCAGAGATGTGAAATGCATAAATAACGGCCTGTAGCACACCGTTAGGAAGATAAATGTCATATTGGGAAATATATACGACGGCAAGTGAAATTTAATAAACATGCTTATAAATTATTTAATTTATTTTTTCAACCACTTTAAGCTCTTTTATTATTTCGAAAAGTATTAAACTTTTAATGGGAAGCCAACAAAACTGCGACTGATAAAAGTGAGTTAAAAGCATTTAACTCGCTTTTAGTGTCTATGGGTACATTTCCATAAATTCAAATATTAGTCTGAATTTATTATAGTTTGCTCCTTTCTAAACAGCTTGAACAAATCACTTTTATATACTTGGTTAAAAGCTTTGCAGGTTTCTCTATAATTAAATGTAAAAACTTAAATACAGGGCTGGCTTTAACGAAAAATTTTTTTTGGTATAGTCATTATTATATAATAATAACTATGCATTTGTAACGTTGGTAACTGTTTCTGAAGCTATACCAATCTTGATCACGTCATGTGTTGGACAATCATATCAATACTGACACTGACGTCAGAAACAGTTACAGTTACAACAATATTAATAATTTGGTATAACATTGTTAGTCTGAAGTTGGTAGACAATGTAACTCGTTCCTCGAAGTTTCCTTAGACTTCCATCGTCTTGAAATGGTTGATCTCACAACGTTTCAATAGCTTTGTATCTGCTATCGTCATCAGGTAAATGATAGGAAATTCAGAGAATCGGTCGTATTTATATTATACCCTCAACCGGTCATGCGTCGCCGGTCATGGTCATTGGGTCTTACCTGGTCCAATCAGCGTCGTCGTATCTGGAGGTTGGTTGCCGGTGATGCCTAGCGGCAGAGACTGAAGAAGAGCTCTCCAAATATTTTTAATTTGGACGCTGGGATCGCTAATTATATTTTCGTTCGAGATTATATAAGCTGTCTCTATGAATTTTCTTTTGTACCAGTGCTCTTCCTTGTGAATTGCTCTGGCCTGGTCCCATTTGATATTATGAGTAGCTGTGCGGTGCTCCTTAATCCTGGTGTCCAGCGATCGCTTTGTCTCTCCAATGTAAAGATTGCCACATTCACACGGTACGCTGTATATACAGTTATTTGGTATTGCTGGTACGTCGGGCCTCGTTCTTGTTATCATGCTCCTCAAGGTGTCGTTGCTTTTGAAGATCATTCTGATTCCATAGCTGTGTGCAATTCTTCTAAGTTTCTCCGACAAGCTTTAGTATACGGTAATAGTAGAGTTGTTACCGTGGTGTCCTCTTCCTGCCTAGGTAGTTTGTCCAGTGTCCAGCTCTTCAAACGCCTTGGTAATGATGATTTCCGGATATCCATTTGCCAAAAGGTCTTCTCTAAGTTTCGCTTGTTCTTCTTTGAGGGCATCTGGTGTGCTGCAGATATTTTTGGCTCTATGGATTAGTGTTTTGAGGATGCCAGTTTTCGTTGCTGATGGGTGGTTGGAATTGTAGTGAAGGTATAATTCTGTATGCGTAGCCTTCCTGTAGACTGTTGTTTGGATTCCGGTCCTAGTCCTTTGACACTTTACATCAAGGAATTTTAGGCACCCACTCTCTTCCATCTCCATGGTGAATCTAATGGATGGTTGGGATTGGTTCAGGTGCTCCAGGAATGCCTGTAGTTCTGTCTCTCCATGTTGCCAAATAATAAAGGTGTCATCGACATACCTCAACCATAGCTTAGACTGCTTCTCGAAACTCCTCAGTGCATGTTTTTCGAACCATTCCATGTAGATATTGCCGATGGTTGGTGATAACGGGGAACCCATAGGCAATCCATCTTCTTGCATGAAGAACCGGTCCTTCTCCTGAAAGTAGCAGTTCTTGAGGCAACATTCAAGCAAGTCCATGATTGAGTCTATTGGCAGCTCCGTCCTCTCCATCAGGGTTTCGTCTTCAGTAAGTTTCTTTCTCACTATGTTGAGAGATTCGTCTAGTGTTACGTTCGTGAAAAGGTTTTCAACATCTAGACTTACTAAGCGATGTTCTGGCCCAAGTTCCATGGATCCGATGATTTCGACAAAGTGTTTTGAGTCGTTGACGTGCGATGATGTTTTTTCCTCCAAAGGTTGGATTATTGGTAGAAGGAATTTCGATAGTGCTGCTCTTGGTGAGTTGCGCGAAGTTGTAATCGGTCTGAGAGGTGCTCCAGCCTTGTGAATCTTGGGTAGTCCATATAGATGTGGTGGTTTGCTGTGATGTGGCGTCAATTTCCTCCTTGTCTCGGGTAGAATGTATTCAGCATGATCTCTGAGAGTGTTGTAAGTTTTCCGTTCTATTTTGGATGTTGGATCAGTAGGCAGTGGCTTTATTATTTGGCAACATGGAGAGAGAGAACTACAGGCATTCCTGGAGCACCTGAACCAATCCCAACCATCCATTAGATTCACCATGGAGATGGAAGAGAGTGGGTGCCTACCATTCCATGCTGTAAAGTGTCAAAAGACTAGGACCGGAATCCAAACAACAGTCTACAGAAAGGCTACGCATACAGGATTATACCTTCACTACAATTCCAACCACCCATCAGCAACGAAAACTGGCATCATCAAAACACTAATCCATAGAGCCAAAAATATCTGCAGCACACCAGAAGCCCTCAAGGAAGAACCAGCGAAACTTAGAGAAGACCTTTTGGCAAATGGATATCCGGAAACCATCATTACCAAGGCGTTTGTAGAGCTGGACAAACCACCTAGGCAGGAACAGGACACCACGGTAGCAACTCTACTATTACCGTATACTAAAGGCTTGTCGGAGAAACTTAGAAGGATTGCACACAGCTATGTAATCAGAATGATCTTCAAAAGCAACGACACCTTGAGGAGCATGATAACAAGAACGAGGCCCGACGCATCAGCAATACCAAATAACTGTATATACAGCGTACCGTGGGAATGTGGCACATTGGAGAGACAAAGCGACCGCTATATATATATATATATATATATATATATATATATATATATATATATATATATATATATATATATATTCATCCGCGTAGTTGATAACTGATCCCTGCTGGGATCGATGGTAAAAGGACGGCGTTTCGGCAGAGTCACATCTGCCCTCTTCAGGTCGGTTCGCATAATTCTCGTAGCCTTCTGCTTTCGCTTCTAGTTACTCGAATACTGAGTATTCCTAAAACCTAATATATGTATATATATATATATATATATATATATATATATATATATATATAATATTTTATATCAATTGTTACTTGGGGTATGAAGTGTGAATGAATTTTTCTCATTTATTTTACATGAAATATTTATATAATGATGTCATTGTATTCTTTTAATAATGCCCTTCAGGTTTAACTCAGCTTTCCGCACTGCTAAATGCATATTGCAGATATTTTTAAGTTTTCGTACGAAAACACGGATTTACTAATTTGCAGTATTTAAAAGTCTAGTATGGAATAAAATTCATTAGTTTTCTGTAATAAATTAACCGCCAATGGTCTAATAATTAGCGAACATGTTGTCACTATTTCTATAAATAATTTCAAACGACATCAGACAGACAAAATAATATTTATAACAAACAAATAAAAATCTAAAAAAGCCTCAATTTCAAAACTAAACAACGGAAACTAAACTAAACAGTAAAAAATAAAATCCTAAAATATATGTTGGAAATGTCGTTTATGTATGCTTATGAAAGGTTTCCTACTTATTAAATCCAGCTAGTAAAAGGACTGTGCAAGAGAGGTATCCTTGTGTACGATTTAAATAATAGAATTTAAACAATAACACAGTTTGTTCAACTTAAACAATCACAAGTTTTTAACATAACATTTCTTCATTTGAGTTGTACTAAGTCAACGAGTACTCGTTGTTTCACTAATTTTTAACTTCAATGGCGGCTGACGCCATTTTCAATATCACATTTTCTACTCTCTTAGAGGTGTCATATATAATATATATAACATAATATATTCTTTCTGGTCGGGAACATTCATCAGTTGTGCTTCCCACAAGAGTTTAGTTAGTGATGTCTTTATTATCAAAGTTAAATTGGTCTTACAAATTTCTTACTCCAAGTCTACATTTTGATACTTATTACCTTAATTTGTTTTCTATGTTACATTAAATTTTTCACTGAGTTAATTAATATAATTATAATTTTTAATTTGTAATTTAATAATTTTCCCTACGCAATTCCTAGCCTACATTCCTGTCGAACACTTATTTATGTATTTGATACATATCAAAAACTAAGACACGGAGGTTCCGAATCTGGAGTTGTTCCATTTAACTGCTGTTATCCTGTAACTCCTAGGTTAGAATGTCACGATCGAATTGTCAGGTTAACTTCTCCTGGTATATATTGAATACTCTCTTCGAGTCATTCTTTTGTAAGCAAGACATTACATAATATGAGATTGTTTCTGGTTGGGAACCTTCATCAGTTGCGCTTCCCACAAGAGAATGTCCCCTAGAACACTTATTTATGTATTTGGTACATATCAGTAACTTTGTAGACGCGAGATGTAAAGAGAGACATCAAGGATTTTCAAGAAAACTAGCACACAGAGGTTCCGAATCTGGAGCCGTTCCATGTATTTGCTGTTATCCTGTAACTCCTAGTTTAGCATTTCACTATAAAATTTTCAGGTTAACTTCACCTGTTAGAGATATTGAATACTCTCTTCGAGGTGTCATTCTTTTGTACGCAAGACAATATATAAGATAATATATTTTTTCCGCTCGGGAACCTTCATCAGTTGCGATTTCGGTCTTTACATCTCGCTTCTATAAATCACATTTTCTATCAAATGCTTTCATTGAGGTTTCACGACTTTTTACCACATCTAAATTTGCAACGTTTTACATACACAAATGCTGCATAAACGATGCTCACCAAACCCTCTGTTACAACTCACAATTGCAACTGACTAACTAAAACAAGAATTTTCCACTGGGGTTTCACAGCTAAGGTGCTTTGGTTTAGAGATTAAAATTTTGTCATTGTTACTCGGATACGCTGTCAAATGAAGGTTCTGTGGGTCCAATACCTAAAAGTTTTGATCAGGTTACGCTGTTGTCTAAATCAATCGCCAGAGTGCGCCTCCATGCATCCATCTTTATTATTTAACTCTTTCAAAAAGAAAACTTTTGTTTTCGAAAAATCTGTTTTCAAACAAAGATGTATGTATATATTTATTTATATAAACTTCTCTGATCCGTTCTTTTATGTCTCCTTTGCTTGTTTCGGGGATTATGTAAACTTTGTGTTTCACATAGCGACAAAAACATACATTTTAGTTAAGTTTAGTTATCTGGGCAGCTATCTAATCGCCTCATCTCTTCCTGTCCATGTGTCAGGAAATATATTATTGACGTAATATAGAATTAAAGCAATTTAAAAGGCATGTAATCTGTTATGTAGAGACCATATTCTTTCTCTAGTAGTACGAAATCAGTTTTTCCAAATTCACAATCCAAGATGGCGGACGATTTTTTTTTAAACAGTCAACCAATTGATGCACAACCAATTAACGGTAATCGATGTTTGTAATCTGATCCGAAAGATGACTGATTAAAAGAGGGTATTCCAAATTAAAAACAAATTTGACGTTGAACTTGGCCACTACTTGTTTTGAAAATTTTCCAAAATTGATGTCATATTCGTAGTCATCAACATCGAAAATCCCCGTGTACCAAATTGGGAGTTGAGTTGGTTGATTTTTTTCAAATTGACAATTATCAAAATCTAGTTACGAATCTGAAATCTGATTTTCGCAATCCAAGAGGGCGGACCAGTTTTTCAAACAAAAACTGATTTTAGATTCGAAATCAGCGACGTCGAAAACCCCTCGTACGCCTAATTTGGCTATAATAGGTTGATTTTTCAAACAAACTTTGATCTTGGAATGACCTTGAAGGTCAAGTTCAAGATCATGGTCAAAGTCATATTCGGACCTGAAATTTTCCGCTCTTTCCAAATCGGTAATGAAAAATGTGGCTTCGCATTTCAAAAAATTGTGTATGACGTCACACAGACCACATTAATGACGTCATGAAAAATATATTTATGCCATTTAGCTGTCCGTCCTTTTGGATTATGATTTCCTTTGTGTAAGCAAAATAATGGTACAAATGGCGTTCTTTTTACTTAATGACGAAGTTCACCCCTATTTTTGACAAGTTTACCCCTGTCCGCCAGCTTGATGGTACCACTCTAGGCAGACGCCTCTCGGGAATTTGCTTAAATATACCACAATCTTATATGCAGCCAATTTTGAAACGTTTACTCGATGATGAGCAAGACCGAAAAAAATTACCACTTTCACCCACTGTAACTATCCTGGGTTATCACTTCTACTGGCGGCTGTCTAGAAACGTGCTGTAGTTCAGGAATAGAACTTAATACGATACGTTCTGTCCATTTTCTCGATGACGGTCAAAAACCGGCTCTTTCTCTTAGACTATAGATTTGTGTGGTATAATATGTAAAAGTCTATTTAAACACTTTATGAGAACTATAAAGAATTATAAATATACCTGACATTTTATCGTTCCTTCAAAGAAACTATTGTCACACAACATATTGTCCCACTTTACCATTCCATACGTTTGAGACCGTAGTTTGATTATCTATCCATTATAAAGAAATATTTTTACTAAACTTGCCTTAATTGTGAATAACAGATTATCAACAACCAACCGATTTTCATGAATTCTCCATTGTGTCCATTGACAAAATATAATTAATTAATTAATTAAACCTCTATTTTTTTAAATTTTAGGTAGTATAGTTTCTGAGCAAACGGGGGAATCAGTAGATTTTTTAAATATTTTTGTTAATATATGTTAAACAAATAATTTTTAAAATATAAAAAAATATAAGCGTAGTCCTCATAATAAGCCCTTTCATTTGATATAATACAATATACGTTTGAAAAAAAGGTTATTTTTTTTATTTTCCGTTTAATTCTACAATCTGCCCCTAATATTAATATCAGAATTTCCTCCCTATTATTTCTCTAAAGTCTAAGTGAAGCACTATATCCCTAATAATTTTCAAAATTTTAGGTGTTACAGTTTCGGAAATAAAGAGGGGGATGTGTACGTTTTTATATTTTTGTTAATATCTGTTAAACAGTTTATTTTAAAAATATAAAAAAATATATATTTGTATTCCTCATAACGACCGCTTTGATTTAGTATATTGCATGATGTGTTTAAAATAATCTTAATTTTATATGTTGCATTTAATTCTGTAATTTGGCCCCAAAATTAATATTAGGGGTTCTTCTTATCTTTCCTGTAAAATTCAGCTCAAGCCATATACTCTATTTTTTCAAAGTTTTAGGTCTTATAATTTCAGAGATAACCCGTTTTATTTGTATATTTTGTTAAACCCTTTATAATTAATAAAAATATATTTGAATTCATTATATTATATATTACATGCTGCGTTTAAAATAATTGTAATTTTATATTTTCTACTTAATTCTGTAATTTGTCGCCCAAATTATAAGTAGGGTTTCTCCTAATTTTTCTTATAAAGTTTACCTCTTCACATAAACGTTCGATGTTTATCGAAATTTTAGCACTTGTGGTTGCGGAGATAAGCGGAGTTCGGTAAAAATTATATTTAAAACCTGAAAAAACCATATTTGGGTTTCTTTCATTTGATATATTAAATGATGTGTTTGAATTTTTTTCAATTTTTTAGTTTTCATTTAATTCCACAATTTACCCCGTAGAAGTAATACTAGCGGTGGAATGTCTTCGATGGCACATTCCATAGAGAATATTCAAAAAATGTGTATGAATTAGATGTTGCGGTTTTAGTTCAATGCTGGTTCAATGCAAGTATATAATTGACGAAGGACCTTTAGCAGAACAATCAATAAACACTTGCCGTCACATAAACGAATCACCAAATAAAAGTTATCACTAACCTTTTATGTCGAAGCTCTGGTGTTTTCTTGGTTCTTCTTTCTTCAGAAGCTAGCCCCGTAATAGCAGGAACAGTTTCTTAGAGCTTCGTCTGGACAACACGTTACACAAAAAAATAGGGACGTAATGTTCATTGATTGAGCATACAAAAAATGCGGGTTTAACAACAAATGATGCGCTTTTGTAAACACAAAAGAAACAAAATGAAAGCGGTTTAGCGGTCGTTACGATCGAAGCTACCAACTCGCGAACGTAACACTATAACAACAAAAAAGCGGCGTCTCTTCAGAAGGAATCAAAAAATGTGTCCGAATAATTCGGAGCACAATACACGAACCTCCCAAGCGTCCTAAATTCTAGGGAACCGAAACACGAATGTCAATACCGTCTATATTTTACACGCAAAAAACACTTAAAATTAGCATTAGCGCGACGGAATGTTTTAGAAAAGGTGCAGAAGTTTAAAAATCAATGAAGTAATTCAATCAAATTGAAAACAATACACTAAACAAATTGCGGGAACGCACCATTCCGCCAGCCTTGAATTACTTATTTCAAAACTAAGGGTCCACTGGCAGTGGACAAAGCTTACAAGAGGTCGTTTCAAAGTACCACTTGCAGTTCTAACTGTAGCAATGCGTACAACACCATCACCTCCAGGATGTACGTCAATAATGCGCCCTAATGGCCAATTCAAAGGAGGTGAAGTGTCTTGCTAAAAAATAACAGGAGTACCTGGCTTAACAACCTCCGAGAGATCAGTCCATTTACTCCGTTGATGAAGAGTATGTAAATATTCTTGCGACCAACGTTTCCAGAATGCCTGATACAAACGACTCAGTAACTGCCATCTGTTGAGACGATTAGATGGGACAGATAAAAAATCAGATTCAGGAGGTGCTGTTAAAGATTCCATGGTAAGAAACATTCCAGGAGTCAAGGCGGTAAGATCCGATGGATCGTTGCTACAAGGGGTTATAGGTAGCGAGTTTAAAACTGCTTCGACCTTTGCAAATACAGTAGAAAGTTCTTCGTAGGTTAGGATTTGATCTCCAACGATACGTCTTAAGTGAGCTATGACACTACGAATTACTCTCTTAGCGGATAGAATCCAAAATCGTTGCTGCAAAAGAAATTGAACGGTTTGGATTCCTGCGTGAAGATTGGTGACATGACAATCTTCGACAATTAGATTAGTCAAACGACTTTTACTTGGTAGCAGTGCGGGAAATTTAGTATCAAACGGCAATGGAGCATTAGCCAATCTACTACCAACTCTAAGAGTTCCCTGTTCATCAAGAAACGGCGAAAGTTTACGAAGCGATTTGGGCAAAAGTTTTCGTTCTCGAAGAAGGGAAATCTCTTTAGAAAAATATTGATCTTGAACATAGCGAAGCTGAGCCTGATATAACTCAGCAGCCAAAAATGATCCAGAGCCCCTACGGTCTGGATTGCGGGCGTTATCAACAAAGCGGCAAATATGAGCTATAATGCGGGCAATGCGATTAATAGAAGAATGTTCTTCTAACAAAGTACCAAATAAATTTGGTAAAGCGGTGACTTGAAGCGCCACTATACGGGCTTCAGTCATAACTAGCGGTGACATGCTTGAGTCTGAGCAAGCATGTGGCAAACAAGCGGTAATCAACAATTGTGGGCCTTTCCACCAAAGTGTATTACCTAATAACTCTGATGGCAAAGTGCCGCGGGAACCCAAGTCAGCGGGGTTATCACAAGATTGAATGTAAAACCAATGCGAAGAAGGAAATTTTTCCTGAATGTAAGCAACTCGATTACTGACAAATGTCCAACGGTGCGGGGAAGAACTAAGCCATGAAAGGACTACCGTGGAATCTGACAAGCAACGAATCACCTTGAACAACAAACGACTATTGAATTGCTCATAAACATAATGAGCCAACTTAGCGGTAAGAACTGAAGCACACAGTTCCAATCTGGGAAGTGACAAAGTTTTCAAAGGGGCAAGTTTTGATTTAGACAACACAACAAAACAAACTTTGACGAAATCCAGATGCGGTTTCGAACAGAAAATAAACAACAGCGGCATAACCTTTCTCAGAAGCTTCACCAAATGCGTGAACTTCACAACTAGAAAAGTTTTCTATAGCAAGCAGGTGAGGCAAAACTAAATTGTGCAAGGTCAACAAAATAGCGATAATGTCTTGATGCAATTTAGGACCGATAAACAAACAATCATTCAAAGATAACCGATGAGGTATCTTAGCGGATGCATTAAACACTACACGAAGTTTGGTTGTGCTACTATCTCGTTTCAAAACACAATGATGCGGTATGTAGTAACAATCAGAAGAAGTAGGTGATGGATAGGGAACCAACTCCATATGATCCAGCTCCAAATACACTTTGAGAAAATCACAATATTGTTTGTAGAGATCTGGTTGCTGTAGAAGACGTCTTTCTAAAGAGTAGAAACGTTGTACGGCGAGATTATACATTCCATCAAAAGCAGGAAGTGTATTTCGAAAAGGAAGGGGCACAACGAATCTACCTGAATCCAATCTCCTGCATCCTTCGAAAATATTTTTTCGCAGATAAGATTATCAGGGGACTGAACCAGTGCGGTAGGAACATCTTCAATTGTCCAGAACCTTTGGAGTGAATCATCTAATGATACTACATCTTCAATTTGACAAAAAAGCGAAGGTGGGTTTATGGCCGACTGAGAGTGAGAGTTAACAGAACTCGAAGACACTCTACCCATAAGGATGTAACCAAACACAGTGTTAATAGCATCAGGAACACCTTCCTTTCCCAGAAGGCGTCCATCCAACAAAATTTGAGAGAATATATCGGCACCTAACAAAAGGTCAATAGCGCCTGGGCTATTGAAACCAGGATCAGCAAGTTTCAAATTGGTTAGATATGCCATATTAGCCATGTTAATGGGCGCAACAGGCATATCATTGCAAATGCGGGGTAAAACAATAGTATCAACAACAAAATTGCACTCACGCTTTACTATAGAGCGAAGAGAAATGGTAAGAGAGCCCTCAGCAGGGGTACTCTGCACAGAACCTAGCCCGTTGAGTTGAATCGAAGCGGGCATAGGTCGGAAGCCAAGGCGTTTCACAGCTTTGCTCGCAATGAATGATGTCATGCTACCAAAATCTAACAGACATCGCAAAGTTTGATAAGAACCGTGCTTATCTAATACCTCAACTAAAGCGGTAGATAACAACACATTTGAATTGTATGACAAAAGTGAACTATGACAAGAAGTCTGCGGTAGAGAAGTTTCGGGACTTTCAACAGTATTAATGGTACTGGATCCACCAGATGTGGAAGCCAGGTTTGCGGGGGGAGCACTAGATTCAGGCCGAATGCCTGAATCACCACGATTTACAAAATGAAGCAATGTGTGATGGCGTTGTTTGCAGTTGCGGCAAGTGGATAAAGATTTACAGCGATTCGACTGATGAGAATCGCTCAAGCAATTAAAACAAAGTCTAAAATCTTTAACAAACTTAAACCGCGCGGATACTGATTTGTTCAAGAATTCAGAACATTTGTAAATCGCATGATCGGATTTACAAACTAAACAATTTCTATTCTTAGTGACAAACAAAGATGTAGTGAACCGGGAAATCGCTTTGCCTTGCGGGATAATTCAACATGTTCAAAGGCATAGCAATGCTTCGACAAAAAATCAACAACTTCCGAGCGGATCGGAAAGTCATCTTGAGCGGTCACAGTACCATGGTAAAGTTCAAATTTAGCGGCTAAATTCTTTGGAACTCGTTTCAACATCATCTGAACGATGCAAAAATCCCACTGATTTACTGGTAAACCCAAATTCTTCAGTGCTTCCAAATTATCACTGAAGTCATCCAATAACTTCCGAACCTCTGAAGGGCTATCTGAAGTTAGTTGGGGGAATTGTTCTAAAGTTGACCAATGAGACTCCGCGATTAAACGAGTTCGCTTGAATTTTTTCAAAAGTGTTTCATAAGCACTCACGTAATTGGTTTGTGTTAGTTTAAAATTCTTAATAACCTCAAAAGCAGGACCATTTAAAGCTAACTGCAAATATTTGAACTTCTGCATACCACTGAGTTTTTCATTATTGTGAATTAATGAAACAAACAAATCAATAAAAGTACCAAATTCCAATATGTCTCCACTAAATGAAGGCAAATTAATTCGCGGCAAAGCAACACTTTCCTGTTCCCGAGCTATATTTTGTGGCGTAGAATTCTGAACAGATTTCAGTTTAGCAAAAATAGACCTAATTGAATAAAACAATTTTTCAAATTTATTGCGAATGTCATCCTCAAAGTCAAAATCATCGGTTGCATCTGAAATTAATCCAACGATGGAATTGTGATGTTTAAAAAATTCGGAATGGATTGAATCAATCATATCAATCATGCTAAAAAACAATTCAACGTTGTCACCTCTTAAGGCTTTCTCGGCAGCAAAATAAATATCTTCTAATCTTTTAAACTCCGATTGTCGATGATTTTTAAATTTATGTAAATTTTCAGCGGTTTTTGACATCTTAACAATACATTAAAATCACTGTAACGCCACTGAACAAATCTAACACGATAGAATGAAAACAAAATACTATTCCAAAAATGTACAATTTTTTACTGTTGAAGTAGTAAAATATCTGATCAAATGTCAAATAAATTCAAAACAATTTAGCAAATAACCAAAACAAACAAAACGAGCTCTTGTAAGTTTTTAAGGCGAAAAAAAAATTGCGTTTTATTTCCAACGGAATTAGTGAATATCCCGAACTTGCTTTTTCTTCTAACAAATAAAGAAACGAAAATTCAATGCGGTTTTCAACAATAATTGCAACGAAAAATCAATGTTTTGATCATTAAACGTTGCACGAAATTTACTCAAATGTAACCCGGCCCGGAGTTGGACCAAATTATGTAATTTATTCGATAATCTTTGCACGAAATTAACTCAAATTGCATCCGGCTTGAAGTTGGACCAAATTATGGAATGTCTTCGATGACACATTCCATAGAGAATATTCAAAAAATGTGTATGAATTAGATGTTGCGGTTTTAGTTCAATGCTGGTTCAATGCAAGTATATAATTGACGAAGGACCTTTAGCGGAACAATCAATAAACACTTGCCGTCACATAAACGAATCACCAAATAAAAGTTATCACTAACCTTTTACGTCGAAGCTCTGGTGTTTTCTTGGTTCTTCTTTCTTCAGAAGCTAGCCCCGTAATAGCAGGAACAGTTTCTTAGAGCTTCGTCTGGACAACACGTTACACAAAAAAATAGGGACGTAATGTTCATTGATTGAGCATACAAAAAATGCGGGTTTAACAACAAATGATGCGCTTTTGTAAACACAAAAGAAACAAAATGAAAGCGGTTTAGCGGTCGTTACGATCGAAGCTACCAACTCGCGAACTCGTAACACTATAACAACAAAAAGCGGCGTCTCTTCAGAAGGAATCAAAAAATGTGTCCGAATAATTCGGAGCACAATACACGAACCTCCCAAGCGTCCTAAATTCTAGGGAACCGAAACACGAATGTCAATACCGTCTATATTTTACACGCAAAAAACACTTAAAATTAGCATTAGCGCGACGGAATGTTTTAGAAAAGGTGCAGAAGTTTAAAAATCAATGAAGTAATTCAATCAAATTGAAAACAATACACTAAACAAATTGCGGGAACGCACCATTCCGCCAGCCTTGAATTACTTATTTCAAAACTAAGGGTCCACTGGCAGTGGACAAAGCTTACAAGAGGTCGTTTCAAAGTACCACTTGCAGTTCTAACTGTAGCAATGCGTACAACACCATCACCTCCAGGATGTACGTCAATAATGCGCCCTAATGGCCAATTCAAAGGAGGTGAAGTGTCTTGCTAAAAAATAACAGGAGTACCTGGCTTAACAACCTCCGAGAGATCAGTCCATTTACTCCGTTGATGAAGAGTATGTAAATATTCTTGCGACCAACGTTTCCAGAATGCCTGATACAAACGACTCAGTAACTGCCATCTGTTGAGACGATTAGATGGGACAGATAAAAAATCAGATTCAGGAGGTGCTGTTAAAGATTCCATGGTAAGAAACATTCCAGGAGTCAAGGCGGTAAGATCCGATGGATCGTTGCTACAAGTGGGTTATAGGTAGCGAGTTTAAAACTGCTTCGACCTTTGCAAATACAGTAGAAAGTTCTTCGTAGGTTAGGATTTGATCTCCAACGATACGTCTTAAGTGAGCTATGACACTACGAATTACTCTCTTAGCGGATAGAATCCAAAATCGTTGCTGCAAAAGAAATTGAACGGTTTGGATTCCTGCGTGAAGATTGGTGACATGACAATCTTCGACAATTAGATTAGTCAAACGACTTTTACTTGGTAGCAGTGCGGGAAATTTAGTATCAAACGGCAATGGAGCATTAGCCAATCTACTACCAACTCTAAGAGTTCCCTGTTCATCAAGAAACGGCGAAAGTTTACGAAGCGATTTGGGCAAAAGTTTTCGTTCTCGAAGAAGGGAAATCTCTTTAGAAAAATATTGATCTTGAACATAGCGAAGCTGAGCCTGATATAACTCAGCAGCCAAAAATGATCCAGAGCCCCTACGGTCTGGATTGCGGGCGTTATCAACAAAGCGGCAAATATGAGCTATAATGCGGGCAATGCGATTAATAGAAGAATGTTCTTCTAACAAAGTACCAAATAAATTTGGTAAAGCGGTGACTTGAAGCGCCACTATACGGGCTTCAGTCATAACTAGCGGTGACATGCTTGAGTCTGAGCAAGCATGTGGCAAACAAGCGGTAATCAACAATTGTGGGCCTTTCCACCAAAGTGTATTACCTAATAACTCTGATGGCAAAGTGCCGCGGGAACCCAAGTCAGCGGGGTTATCACAAGATTGAATGTAAAACCAATGCGAAGAAGGAAATTTTTCCTGAATGTAAGCAACTCGATTACTGACAAATGTCCAACGGTGCGGGGAAGAACTAAGCCATGAAAGGGCTACCGTGGAATCTGACAAGCAAGGAATCACCTTGAACAACAAACGACTATTGAATTGCTCATAAACATAATGAGCCAACTTAGCGGTAAGAACTGAAGCACACAGTTCCAATCTGGGAAGTGACAAAGTTTTCAAAGGGGCAAGTTTTGATTTAGACAACACAACAAAACAAACTTTGACGAAATCCAGATGCGGTTTCGAACAGAAAATAAACAACAGCGGCATAACCTTTCTCAGAAGCTTCACCAAATGCGTGAACTTCACAACTAGAAAAGTTTTCTATAGCAAGCAGGTGAGGCAAAACTAAATTGTGCAAGGTCAACAAAATAGCGATAATGTCTTGATGCAATTTAGGACCGATAAACAAACAATCATTCAAAGATAACCGATGAGGTATCTTAGCGGATGCATTAAACACTACACGAAGTTTGGTTGTGCTACTATCTCGTTTCAAAACACAATGATGCGGTATGTAGTAACAATCAGAAGAAGTAGGTGATGGATAGGGAACCAACTCCATATGATCCAGCTCCAAATACACTTTGAGAAAATCACAATATTGTTTGTAGAGATCTGGTTGCTGTAGAAGACGTCTTTCTAAAGAGTAGAAACGTTGTACGGCGAGATTATACATTCCATCAAAAGCAGGAAGTGTATTTCGAAAAGGAAGGGGCACAACGAATCTACCTGAATCCAATCTCCTGCATCCTTCGAAAATATTTTTTCGCAGATAAGATTATCAGGGGACTGAACCAGTGCGGTAGGAACATCTTCAATTGTCCAGAACCTTTGGAGTGAATCATCTAATGATACTACATCTTCAATTTGACAAAAAAGCGAAGGTGGGTTTATGGCCGACTGAGAGTGAGAGTTAACAGAACTCGAAGACACTCTACCCATAAGGATGTAACCAAACACAGTGTTAATAGCATCAGGAACACCTTCCTTTCCCAGAAGGCGTCCATCCAACAAAATTTGAGAGAATATATCGGCACCTAACAAAAGGTCAATAGCGCCTGGGCTATTGAAACCAGGATCAGCAAGTTTCAAATTGGTTAGATATGCCATATTAGCCATGTTAATGGGCGCAACAGGCATATCATTGCAAATGCGGGGTAAAACAATAGTATCAACAACAAAATTGCACTCACGCTTTACTATAGAGCGAAGAGAAATGGTAAGAGAGCCCTCAGCAGGGGTACTCTGCACAGAACCTAGCCCGTTGAGTTGAATCGAAGCGGGCATAGGTCGGAAGCCAAGGCGTTTCACAGCTTTGCTCGCAATGAATGATGTCATGCTACCAAAATATAACAGACATCGCAAAGTTTGATAAGAACCGTGCTTATCTAATACCTCAACTAAAGCGGTAGA
Organism: Octodonta nipae; assembly: GCA_034190945.1. NCBI lineage: Eukaryota > Metazoa > Arthropoda > Insecta > Coleoptera > Chrysomelidae > Octodonta > Octodonta nipae. The sequence goes on along the minus strand of CM067222.1, from coordinate 37,832,815 downwards.
TAACAACACATTTGAATTGTATGACAAAAGTGAACTATGACAAGAAGTCTGCGGTAGAGAAGTTTCGGGACTTTCAACAGTATTAATGGTACTGGATCCACCAGATGTGGAAGCCAGGTTTGCGGGGGGAGCACTAGATTCAGGCCGAATGCCTGAATCACCACGATTTACAAAATGAAGCAATGTGTGATGGCGTTGTTTGCAGTTGCGGCAAGTGGATAAAGATTTACAGCGATTCGACTGATGAGAATCGCTCAAGCAATTAAAACAAAGTCTAAAATCTTTAACAAACTTAAACCGCGCGGATACTGATTTGTTTAAGAATTCAGAACATTTGTAAATCGCATGATCGGATTTACAAACTAAACAATTTCTATTCTTAGTGACAAACAAAGATGTAGTGAACCGGGAAATCGCTTTGCCTTGCGGGATAATTCAACATGTTCAAAGGCATAGCAATGCTTCGACAAAAAATCAACAACTTTCGAGCGGATCGGAAAGTCATCTTGAGCGGTCACAGTACCATGGTAAAGTTCAAATTTAGCGGCTAAATTCTTTGGAACTCGTTTCAACATCATCTGAACGATGCAAAAATCCCACTGATTTACTGGTAAACCCAAATTCTTCAGTGCTTCCAAATTATCACTGAAGTCATCCAATAACTTCCGAACCTCTGAAGGGCTATCTGAAGTTAGTTGGGGGAATTGTTCTAAAGTTGACCAATGAGACTCCGCGATTAAACGAGTTCGCTTGAATTTTTTCAAAAGTGTTTCATAAGCACTCACGTAATTGGTTTGTGTTAGTTTAAAATTCTTAATAACCTCAAAAGCAGGACCATTTAAAGCTAACTGCAAATATTTGAACTTCTGCATACCACTGAGTTTTTCATTATTGTGAATTAATGAAACAAACAAATCAATAAAAGTACCAAATTCCAATATGTCTCCACTAAATGAAGGCAAATTAATTCGCGGCAAAGCAACACTTTCCTGTTCCCGAGCTATATTTTGTGGCGTAGAATTCTGAACAGATTTCAGTTTAGCAAAAATAGACCTAATTGAATAAAACAATTTTTCAAATTTATTGCGAATGTCATCCTCAAAGTCAAAATCATCGGTTGCATCTGAAATTAATCCAACGATGGAATTGTGATGTTTAAAAAATTCGGAATGGATTGAATCAATCATATCAATCATGCTAAAAAACAATTCAACGTTGTCACCTCTTAAGGCTTTCTCGGCAGCAAAATAAATATCTTCTAATCTTTTAAACTCCGATTGTCGATGATTTTTAAATTTATGTAAATTTTCAGCGGTTTTTGACATCTTAACAATACATTAAAATCACTGTAACGCCACTGAACAAATCTAACACGATAGAATGAAAACAAAATACTATTCCAAAAATGTACAATTTTTTACTGTTGAAGTAGTAAAATATCTGATCAAATGTCAAATAAATTCAAAACAATTTAGCAAATAACCAAAACAAACAAAACGAGCTCTTGTAAGTTTTTAAGGCGAAAAAAAAAATTGCGTTTTATTTCCAACGGAATTAGTGAATATCCCGAACTTGCTTTTTCTTCTAACAAATAAAGAAACGAAAATTCAATGCGGTTTTCAACAATAATTGCAACGAAAAATCAATGTTTTGATCATTAAACGTTGCACGAAATTTACTCAAATGTAACCCGGCCCGGAGTTGGACCAAATTATGTAATTTATTCGATAATCTTTGCACGAAATTAACTCAAATTGCATCCGGCTTGAAGTTGGACCAAATTATGGAATGTCTTCGATGACACATTCCATAGAGAATATTCAAAAAATGTGTATGAATTAGATGTTGCGGTTTTAGTTCAATGCTGGTTCAATGCAAGTATATAATTGACGAAGGACCTTTAGCGGAACAATCAATAAACACTTGCCGTCACATAAACGAATCACCAAATAAAAGTTATCACTAACCTTTTACGTCGAAGCTCTGGTGTTTTCTTGGTTCTTCTTTCTTCAGAGGCTAGCCCCGTAATAGCAGGAACAGTTTCTTAGAGCTTCGTCTGGACAACACGTTACACAAAAAAATAGGGACGTAATGTTCATTGATTGAGCATACAAAAAATGCGGGTTTAACAACAAATGATGCGCTTTTGTAAACACAAAAGAAACAAAATGAAAGCGGTTTAGCGGTCGTTACGATCGAAGCTACCAACTCGCGAACTCGTAACACTATAACAACAAAAAGCGGCGTCTCTTCAGACGGAATCAAAAAATGTGTCCGAATAATTCGGAGCACAATACACGAACCTCCCAAGCGTCCTAAAATCTAGGGATCCGAAACACGAATGTCAATACCGTCTATATTTTACACGCAAAAAACACTTAAAATTAGCATTAACGCGACGGAATGTTTTAGAAAAGGTGCAGAAGTTTAAAAATCAATGCAGTAATTCAATCAAATTGAAAACAATACACTAAACAAATTGCGGGAACGCACCAAGCGGTATGTCTTTATTTTTCCTGAAAACCTTGGGCACCGTACTATATTTCCCATTTTTTCAAAATTTTAGTCTCAATAGTTTCGAAGATAAGGAGGGAATGGTCGATTTTTGTAAAATTTTTCCCTAGAAGTACCCCTAAAATCAAAATTTCTTCATTTATTATATGTACCCTTGATCGGGTCACCAAACTGTAAGCAAATACCATATATCAACCTTTTCCGTCAAGTAGTAAGAAAATTGCTGTGATGTGAAAGACGGAGAAATCAGGAGTGATATTATAAGAGTTTCCGTATATTGGATATGCCGAATATTAAATAATATATCTAGTAAAATATTGCATTTACGTATAGAGAAAGGCTCGTAAAACTTGAAAGGCGTTGTTAACAATGGCATCATGATGATCCATTTGAAATAATTGAGAAATTTGCTTCTTCGTATGATTCATCACCGTGTATAGTCAAAATTCACTATATGAATATAAAATTAACATATAGGGTGTCTCATTTATGAAAAGATAACTTCGTTTCACCCTGAAAACAAACTACCGCGTATGCTTTAGAATAATTGAAAATTAAGGACTTCATAATTCTCTCTAAATGTTTCTTGTAATATATTTCTTCAATATCTTATAATTAGTGTTTAATTGAACATTGGCACTCTAAGTGGCATCGTGTACATACTCTAAAGCTTGAATAACTGTTCCTTTTGTTTTCCAAAAAAAAAGTAAAAAATGTATTGCTGATTACGCTACTGCTAAAGAATTTTTGACTCAATTATTATACAATTCGTACTGACATGTAATTCTTTTGACATTCACTGACCTTGAAAGTGTCGTAATTCATTACATGAAATAACGTTTATTTTCCGATTGTCCATACGGTTCATCGGTGTGTAGACAAGTGAATGATGGTCTGCATGATTTGTTCTAACTTCCGGCGTTTTATACCGTCTACCACAGTTAACTGAATAAATTATGCAATTAGAAGTATTAAATATCGTGCGAGCATTGTTGTGTTTATACAATATAGGAAGCCACGTTTCAGGCACCAAATATGATTTCATTGACCAATGAACTCACACATAAACTACAATAACAACAGCGTTAACAACTTTAAAAATGATACTTATAATATATATCGCAAAGTGTATTTTAATTTACCATTATAAATTGGTAAAATGCACTTTGTAAAGGACTGCCTGCGTTTCAACTGATTAATAACAGTCATTATTAGCATCCAAAAATATTCTATAAGTATAAATGACAACCGCGATAACGTAAAAATTACGTTGTAAATATAGGGAGTACCTAGAAATATGTGTAAAAGTAGCAAATAAACAATTGCAAAAGTTATACATAAATAACCTGGAACGCACTAGTGGTAACATGCATTAATGATGACCGTGTGACATTAATATCGTATTTGTATTTAAATATATTTTGTAACTTCGTTGACCACAGTTGTCCGAACACCTCCACGCAGCAACGAAATAAGTTTATCAGTTTTAACAAATTGTGCCTTAAAACGAAACTTTTATTTTTATACATCCAACACCTCTTTGACATTATCTGGTTACGACAAAAAAGGGCAACGTTACTTGCCATTAAATATGTGTGCTAGCTTCATATTATAAAGTAAACATTTGAAATTAAGACATCTCATTAATAATTGAAACTAATATAGGAAATTATTGAAGCGTACGCTTCTTAACAGAGGCCCGGACATACACATATGAAAACAGATTTCTATGGGAATGAAATGCATAACTTGAAATTGCATTTGTTTCGACATATTCCGACCGACAACACACTCTACCTTGATCTTGAAATACCCGTTTATAGAAAACGAATAAATTATAAGAAATAAACAAATATAACTTCCAATTAATATATAAACATGCACAAAAATTGCTTTGCGCTCTAATAAATATTCTTATTCCCTTTTTACGATATATTAAAGAAGAGACTTTAAATACGTCAGGAGTCGGAAAGAACACCAAAAAAGGGCAACATTACTATGTGTGTGCTGACTAACTTCATATTATAATGTAAACATTTTACATTAAATCACCTGAATAATAACTGAAATTAATATAGGACATTATGTAGAGAAAAGGTAGAACAACGGTAATCGCATCGCAATCGTCTCTGCACGTTTACTCATTAGACGGGGTTACTCAACTTATGCGACATGGAATATCACGAATAACTAAATCCATTTTTTTAAATAAATCATATGAATAAAATGCAATATCGATCTTTTTTATAATTAGGGCTCCCTGAGTACAGAAAAAATTATTTTTAAATATATCTACATATCATAGATATCTATGGTTCATTCGTTTAATCATGCTAGCGTGAATTACCCTATATGCACATTAGCGAGTTATGTGTAAATATGTTCTGGAGCACTTTATTTTAAAACATGGTTTGGCATTGGGCAGTGCTAATAATAACATTAAAAAAATTAATTAACTTACACGTCAAATGCATTTCGGATGTGAATTACCATATACATAGAAGAGTGCGTTAAGGGTTGCTTTAGTGTAATGTGCAAATGATTTTTGGTGCACATTATTTTAAAAAACTGCTGCTAAAACATATTAATGTTTTAGCAGTAGTTAACTGTAACCGTAATATCAGAATAGTTATCGGTCTTTAGTGTTGCAGAAGGATTAAAAGTAGAATTTAAAAATATTTACAAATGATTTTCAATATGTTATTATAAATAACATTTTTTCAGATGACACCTATTCGTGGTTATTATCGGGAATACAATGGTGCCTTAAGAAGTTGAAATGGCATAAAGAGATAAGAATCCAAAGTTATCTCTTAATTGAATAAGAAATATTTAAAGTTTTTCTTCATTAAACATTTGTTGGATTACACACTGAGTGATATATAATTGTTACTGTTTTAAACGAAATTGTGTCAACTGTCTGTGAACATTTCTAAATTTGTCACTTCAGTAGTTCCTAGTTTGTCATGGCCAACGTGAATTTAATAAATAAATTATTAATATTATTAACTGGAAGAACAAGGAAGCTAAAGGTTCAATATTCAGATTATTGAAAATATTTGTTGATATGTTTTAAATGTATTTATCACATAAAAAATAAGATATTGATTTGAAATCTAACGGCCTGTTTGTAGAATTACTAGATCTTTCAAATCGATATATCAAATATTGAAGGTGCTATTTAAAAAAATGTGTATGATGTCACACAAACCACAGTATAATGACGTCATGATATATCTATTTATGTTCAAATCTGCAGACTATTGAATTAAGGTTGACGTGTCCGAGGATTTTTTTTCTTCTTTTATCTAGATAGGTTTTATTTAGTATGTTCCATACTTTACGTGCACGCTGTATAATTAAATTAATGAGAACAGCACTTGTTTTAAATTAAATGAAATTTTACACAATTTGATGTGTATCTGACAATCCGAACATGTCCACTATTCTATTATATCCATTCTATAAAAAATAAATTTTTCGATAAACTCTAATAGGTGTCTGACAATATTGTACAATTCTTAAAGGCTTAAGGCATATTTAAATAAGTCCATCAAGCGGAGGCTGCTTTGAAAGAGATGATATCTCCACACCCACAACCCTATACACTCAGGAACACTACAAGAAAAATATGTTAGCCCCGAATGAATAAAAGATAACCGAAAGGACTGGAATGACGATTAACCTCTATCAGAAACAAAGGAAACGATGTTATATCCTTATCATCGTACGATGCCCTTTCTCTCCTTATCTCTATTCGTTTTACAGCAAGGGTCTCTTTCTATTGTGTCGGCTTCCTCGAAATTAAGATAATATAAGAAATGAAAACACTTCATTAGTTGGTATTTGCGACGGAAAATTATTTCCTCTGCGAAATTGAATGTGAACAAATCCATGTTTTCCTTTGTCTTTCTATTTTGGCTCTCTAAATTTTTATTCATGTTATTCTGCACACTAATGGGGCGTAGCATGGCGACCACGTAAAAATAAAGAAAATAAGAGATTTTAATGGGAATATATTAATGGAATATCCCGAAATATATACGCCAGACTCTAAGAAAGCAGGAACTGAGAAGTACCTCAAATATAAATGTAAATATAGAAACGGTAATGTCGGGAAATGTTATTTTAAAGAGACGGTAGCAAAACATATAAAGAATTTATGTGCTTCTCCTTTTTCAGGTATCTAGGGACCTGGCTCTTATACGAATATTACGTAATTCATTATTTCTAATATTACAAAGTAGTTATTGGACTGTTTATGAACATATTGGGAATAACATCACAATAGTTAAAATGCTGTATATTTCCAAACGTTTCGGAGTCTAGGTCAGATCCCGTTGTCAATAAAGAAACTATATGAAGAAACGCACAATTGTAAAATTAAAAATTAAAATGTTTGACAATATATGTGACCTATGACTAAGAGAATTTAATTTGATAATATTCAAGCTAACACCCAAATTTCTAAAGATAACATAATAAAATAACTGACCATGAAATCGAAATACTCAGAGAGAGATGTTTAAATTTAATATTGTTTTGGGAAAACATAAATGATATAGTAAGAAGTAAATGATTAAATTTTGAATAGAAAATAATAAGGGATTTATTTATTTTTATTAAGTATGTTAACAATGTGTGTATTCACCGAGGTGATCTATACACTCCCCAACACATCTTGGCATTGATTCAATAAAGTGGTCTATTTCTTCTGAAGGAATACTATCACCAGCTACCTGTATTTCATGTCTTAACACCTCTCAAGTCCGTGGAAGCTAGGGTAAATTTCCAAGCGATCTACCCATCATTGATCATATCCCAAACATGTTTTATGGGAGAAAGACCACCATTGCAACAGATTCACATGAGTCTCTTCAAAAAAGTTTAAACTAACTCGAGCATCATGAGACAGAACATTATCTTGTCGAAATATGGGATCCATGATCTGATTAAGTAAGGAGTTCATACGGCTCTACTACTTCCTGAAGATAATGTTGCGCTGTCATGTTGCCTCGAACAGACTAAAGACCTACTTACATGGGCAAAACACCCCATACCATAACGCCTACAGTTCGATATACATGTCGGTCAACATCAAATCAAGGTTGGCCTCTTTCTCCTCGACATCCCGTAACCCTTCTTCAGTCATCATGTGCACCCAAGTAGAATCGAGATTCCTCAGAGAAGAGGACCTGATGCTATTCCACATTCCAATGTTGTCGTTCTCTGCAATAATATAGTCGTTGCCGTCGATGCTCAGCGATCAGAGGCAGTATACGATGGGGTCGATAATGCTGTAGTCCAAAATACCTTATCCGGCGGTAAACCGGCCACTAACAAGATAGCTTTGTTCTCCTGTTTTACCGATTCACTCGGTATGACAATGTACAAATGTACCACCAATTTACAGCCCCCACCAACTATAGACCAAAATTTAAAAAAATACATACTTCAAGAAAAAAATCGAGCAAAAATTGTAAATGAGACTCAAAGTCCAAAAAAAGTTTGCAATCAAAAAATCAAAAATACAATTTTTTGTATGAATATTGATTTTGAAAATTTGTTAGTACGTTCTCGTACTCTCCAGCGTTTACATTAATTAAATTTAACATTTATTTTAGATATGTAGGCAATCCCAATATTTCTAAAGCAACGAACCCCCACCAAACTAATGGGAATTGGGGCCCTGTCAAATTGGTTAAAAATGTAGTATGCTGTCGTGTGGGTGTTCCGAGAAAAACCTCTAATGGGCACGAGGCCAAAAAATCGATGCTTTTTGGAATATAGAGGGTTAAAGTTACGGTAATTCGTTGAATTCATGTAGAGATAGTGTCGACGACAAATTCTCTATTTCTCTCTCTTTTTCTTATCCCTCTTAACTTATAACTGCAGTTAGCTTACATATAGACAAATATACAAAATGGGTATACCGGGTGGGACATTAAATTATATTGAGACAAGGTGGTATCATGCGTGGGTTCTATTATTCCGAAAATAATTTCAGATAAAAGTTGCAGGATTTCAAGTAGGCCATCAAATTTTCTCTATTGTGACTTCCGGTTTGGACTGGAAGTGGTCCTTTTCGACCAGAAGTTGTTATTTTAATGGAAATACTCAATTTTACCGGGGATTTCGATAAAAATATAAAAAGCTAACACTTTTTGTTGGTGTCAGTTTTCGTTACTATCCCTATTTTGGCCATATACTAGCTATAAATGGTTATATGTGTTTAATCTTGAGACAAGAAAATATCTCGAATGGATTCCATTATTTCGACAAAAGTTTCACATAAAAGTTGTAGAATATCAAGTGGGCCATCAAATTTCATCAATTTCCTATTAAATGACCATTTCCGCCCGGTACTGTTTTTTAATGGAAGTACCCAATTTTACCAGTGCATCTCAAAAGATAAATGAAAAACTGTTCAAAATGTCCAAAGTATTGATCAAAAAAAAAATGGCATGAACAAAAATTGGCTACTTCCATTAATGCAGAGAGGAAATCATAACATAGGTCATTTGAAGCCTAATTGAAACCTTACAACATTTATCTGAACGTTTTTCGAAATAATGGTATCCACTTTAGATATTTTTGTTTGGCAAAATAAATCACCCATAACTATTTGTAGCTAACTTCTGGTCAAAATGTGGATCAAAACGAAAAACTATTAAGAACAGAAGGCATTATTTTTCACTTTTCTATCAAAATCTATCGCAAAAATAATTTCGACGGAAAAGACCACTTTCTGTCCAAACCCGAAGTCGCAGTAGAGTCAATTTGATGGCCCTCTTGAAAACCTTCACCAATTTTCAAAATTTTTTTTCCAAATAATGGAATACACTTGAAAAATTACCTTGTCTCAAAATGAATGCCCAACCCGGTATATTTACGCAAATTTTGTTTATCCATACGGATATATATATATATATATATATATATATATATATATATATATATATATATATAGTAACTATGGAGATAAGGGATATTGACTACTACTTTTTGGTGAACTCTTTATTCAAAAATCCGAGCTTTCGGAACTGTTCGCTCCTTCTTCAGGGTCTAATGCTACAAGTTATATCATACATTAATTTATATAATTTCTATACCTGATAGTTGTTAACTTACAATGTGAGGTTTAAAAGGTAATTTCAGGGGCTTGTTAAACATAACAAAACATACTCTATTTACAGCAAGGATTACATTAGTAATAAAATTTTATTTGTGTTGTTATTAATAGTTCATTGTTCGTATGACATCCAAATGTCATACGCCCAAGCTGTCAACGTTCATTCATCCATCTGTCCATCATAGAACTCATGGAACCGCTTTGAGAGTAAGAAGGCATAGACAACACTCAATTGTTGTACATCTGATTTTTTATTGATTGGATTATTTTGATCATTGATATGGATCATTTCTAGTTTGTTATATTTGTTTTCCCTATCTAAGATCTTTATATTTTCAAAATCAATTGTGTGCCCTTGGACGTTAGCATGATTAGTCAGTGCACATCTTGGCTTGTTGTCATTTATGTCACTCTTATGAAGTGCTAATCTACTCTTGAGCCATTGCGTGGTCTGGCCTATGTATGTGCTGTCACAATCCTGACATCCAATTTGATACACTATGTTTGATTGCAGCAGAAATGGTGTGGGATCTTTTAATCTTGAGAACAATGTTTTTATGGTCTTTATATTATACGTGGCTATTTTTATTTTTTCATATTTAAAACAGTTTTTTATTTTGAATGTTAGGTCCCTCACATATATATATATATATATATATATATATATATATATATATATATATGTATTAGATGGTTTCGGGAATTTATCCGCGTAGTTGATAACTGATCCCTGCCGGGATCGATGGTAAAATGACGACGTTTCGGCAGAGTCAGAATTATGCGAACCGACCTGAAGAGGGCAGATGTGACTCTGCCGAAACGTCGTCATTTTACCATCGATCCCGGCAGGGATCAGTTATCAACTACGCGGATGAATTCCCGGAAACCATCTAATACATTTAGTACCCGCGAAAACTTAAAAACAAATATATATATATATATATATATATATATATATATATATATATATATATGCATATTTTGTATATTCGTATATATGAAAGCCAACTGGAGTTACGAGACAATGAGGAAAAGAACGAGAACTTGTCATTGACAATCTCTATGTGAACGGCGAATTATTGTAACTTTGACCCTGTGTGTCGATTTGCAACTTTTGATCGGTACATCGAGATCGACAATATACCGCATTTTGATCCAATTTGACCGGGACCCCGTTGCCATAAGTTAGGTTAGATTAGGTTAGGTTAGGTTAGGTTAAGTTAGGTGCAAGGTTCCTTAAGTCTTTTTAGGGTTCCTTATATAAAATATACGGATACCCTTATAATATCACTTCGGATTTCTGCCTCTGTCACATCACAGCAATTTTCTCCTAAACTACTGCACGGAAGAGGTTGAAATTTGGTATCTATTTATTTTAGCGACACGATCAGGAGTACATATCGCAAAAGAAAAAAAAATGATTTTAGGGGTACTTCTGGGGGGAAAAACTAAAAAAATCGACCGTTCCCCCCCTGATCTTCGAAACTACTGAGCCTAAAATTTTGAAAAAAATAGGAAATATAGAACGTTGCCCGAACCTTACAGGAAAAATAAGGAGAAACCAATAATATTAATTAAAAAAAAATTCAAACGCATCATATCAAATGAAAGGTGTCATTCTGAGGAACACAAATATATTTTCTTTCATATTTTAAAAAAATATATTTAAAAAGATATTAACGAAAATATACCAAAATGTACCCATTCCCCCCACCTTATCTCCGAAACTATAGATCGTAAAGTTTTGAAAAAAATAGAGGTATAGGTTCTGACCTGAAGTTTACTGGAAAAATAAGGAGAAACCTTTACTTTTAATTTTGGGGGGCAAATTACAAAATTAAATGGAAAATATAAAATTAAAATTGTTTCTCACCCATCATGTTATATATCAAATGAAAGGGCTCATTACGACGAAAACAAATTTTTTTAAAAATAAATTAATTAAAAGATATTAACAAAAATATAAAAAAAATACCCATCCCCCCCTTATCTCCGCAACCATAAGCTGGAAAATTTTGAAAAAAAATGGAGGTATAGCCCCTCACCTGAACTTTACTGGAAAAATAAGGAAAAACCCCTAATATTTATTTTGGGGGGGGGGCAAATTATAAAATTAAATGGAAAATATAAAATTAAAATTGTTTCTAACGGGTCATGTAATATATCAAATCGCAGGGCTCATTATGACGGATACAAATATATTATTTTAATTTTTTTTAAATGATTGTTTTAAAATATTTTAAAAAAATTACCCATTCCCCCCGTTATTCCCCAAACTATAAGACCTAATTTTTTTTTGTTTATTGGATAAATATGAAAAAATCCCTAATTCTATTATTTGGTCCCCAAATAATAGAATTAAACAGAAATTAAATTATTAGAAATCCCCCATAGTAATTTTAGGGACAAATTATACAATTAAATGGAAAATAAAAATTCAATTTTTAATATAATATATCAGATAAATGGCTCATTATGTGAATACAAATATATTATATTTTTAAATCATCCGTTTAAAAAATATTAACAAAAATATTAAACATCGACTTAATTCCCACTTTAGAAACTACACTATTTAAATTTTGAAAAATATATTTTATTTATATTTTTTAATAATTTGAATAACAGATTTAATAATTTATAATTTAAAACTTGGCCTCAAAACTCAGACAGTAGATTATAAAAGACTTCTCTGAAAGTTTATTAGTAAAATAAAACTCTAATGTTAACTTTTGGGGGCCAAATTAGAAAATTAGAAAATCAAGCGAATCATGAAGCAGATAAAATAAAAAGTCCATGTGTGGAAAATCAAAGTGTATATTTTTTATAAATTTAAAACGCTTCCTTTAAAAGATATAAGGGTAAATATAAGAAAATGTAATCATTTCCTGCTTGTCTGAAACTGGAATATTAGAATCTTGGTACGGAACCCTAAGATAGGAGTCCAACTCGCACTTGACTTAATTATTTAAATATGTGAACAATCTGAAGCCTGTAATGTACAAACGAGAGGTAATTAAATTTACCATGTAACTGTAAATAAAACCAGTAAAATACGTCTTTTAAGCCAAGGGGATTTGGCTTAACTTCTTTATTTTGACGTATTTTGTTTAACTATGTAACAATCGAATAATATACATGTTTTATTAAAAGCAATAAATGTAAATTAAAAAAAATGGACTGCCAATTTTGAATACCTTAAATAGGCCCCCACCAGTTTTTTGCTGAGGAGTCCCACCAACTTAATTCCGGCTCTGGCAATGTAGATATAATAACAAAAGCTGGTATATATAAATATACGAATAAATTCTAAATTATTAAATTTTCACCTACTTGCACATCCCAATTTGCATTTAGTACGTTCGAGTAGACGTAAAGGTCAGACGAACTCACATTTACCTGTATTGCGCGAATAAGATTAAGCTTTTACTTTTACAAGAGGATAAAAGGAAACGAATCAATTAATTCTACGCTTCGAAATACATCCGCTGCAAAAATTCCCAAGGTATTTCTGTTATCTTTATTCAAATCAAGAAAAAATGTAATTAACATAAATTTTCATAACAGGAGCTAATTTACCTCTGTAAATACATTTTTTTACTTTTCCCGGCTTTCGGAATTCGGTTGGTTTATTTCGTGTTATAAAGGCGAAGTTTTCCGCTTTTGATGAACGTTATTAATTGAATAAACTAAATTACTATAACCCAATTAATTGTTGTTGCCGCAACTTTTTGCAAGTACTTGATTCTCAGACAGCGACTTATATATCCTCTTTTACAGATAAATATGCTTCAGAACTTCAAAAAGAAACCTGGACGGTTTTTTAATTGAGAGTTTTTTATTAAAAGTCTTAGTTCTCAATAATTGAAACAGACACACACACACACACACACACACACACACACACACACACAGTAGCCTCATCAAGTAAGGCACCACTACCAAAAACTCTTAAACCGGTGCTAGCTAGCAAGCTAAAGCCCGGTAAGGAAGGTTGCCAGAACATCGGGCAAACCACCCAGGCAACAACAAGTAGGGTGGTCAATTCAGAAGCGGAGAGAAACAATGGATTAAAATCCAAGTTTAAAACGCAGACCAAAAACCAACCTGCAAACCAGTCGACTCACTGGCAAGTGGTAAAGAGGAAAAAGGCCCCGAGGACCAATAAGCAAAAACCAGCGCCACATTGTACGCTGCTTATAAAGAAAGGCGAGAAGAGCTCCCATGCAGATATCTTGCGAGGTATCAAGAATGATCCCACCTTGCAGGATATAGGCAAAAAAGTCAATAAGATCCGACGAACAGCTAAGGGAGATCTACTTTTGTTATTCGCCAAGGCAGACGCTCAGGAGATGGAGCGCTATTGTAACGCCATCAAGAATAAGCTCCCAAGCGGGGCCACTGTACAATCTCGAATACCGCAAATCGAGATTGAAATTAAAGACTTGGACGAGATCAGTACCAAGGAAGATGTAGTAAACCTGCTCAAAGATAATATCGACGGCCTGGCAGAGATCACTGAGGAGGCAGTGAAATCACTTCGACGGGCATATAGATCAACACAAACGGCAGTTGTTTGTCTCCCAGAGGTCCAGGCCAAGAAAGCCATCGCACTTGGAAAGCTTAAACTTGCGTGGGGCACAGTACGTGTTCGCGAGAGGATCAGCCTTCGACGGTGCTTCAAATGCTGGCACTTTGGGCACAACGCCCAGGCGTGCAGAGGCAAGACTGACCGAAGCAGTTGTTGTCACAGATGCGGAGGCGCTGGTCACAATGCCTCGGCTTGTCAACAACCTGCCAAGTGCTTACTCTGCAAAGAGAAAGATAGTAGGTCAGACTGCCGGCACGTTGCGGGTAGTTGGAAATGTCCGATCTACCAACAGGCGATGAGAGCAGCACAAGCCCGTAAATGAAAGTACTGCAACTCAACCTCAACCATTGCGAAGCAGCCCAAGACCTACTGGTACAGCGGGTGCGGGAATTGGATTGCGACGTAGCCATAATCTGCGAGCAGTACAAAAACTTCGACACCCTGTCCTGGGTAAATGACACAACGGACAGAGCAGCGATATGGGCTTGCGGTAAACTTCCGTTCCAACAACTCCCAAATACCCCGAACCATGGCTTGTGAGAGCCAAAGTGGGAGGGGTTCACTTCTATAGCTGCTATGCACCTCCTAGTGCACAGCTCGAGGAGTTCGAGTTATTCTTGGACACCTTGGCGGAGGATGTACGGAAGCGTGAATCGGTCGCCATCGCAGGAGATTTCAACGCCTGGGCAATTGACTGGGGATGCCGAGAAACGAACGCTAGAGGACGAGCTCTCCTTGAGACCATGTCTTCGCTCAACCTGGTACTCCTCAACACAGGAGCCGTAAGCACATATCGCAAAGGCACAGCCAGCTCCATTATCGATGTGACATTCGTTAGCAGCAACCTAATTAAAGGGGGCTGTGAGTGGCGGGTCGATGAGGAGTTTACTAATAGCGACCACCAAGCTATTATATGGGAAATCAACACCACTCCCAAACGAAGATTGTGTGTCAGTCGTGCGAGGCCACAGCCAGTCGGTTGGAACAAAAATGCTTTCGATGCTGATTCATTCGCCTTGGTTATGGAGCAGGAACCATTGTCAATAGCAACAAGCGCACAAGCCACTGCCAAAGAGGTAATGACAAGCGTTGTCAAGTCCTGCGATGCATCCATGCCAAGGAGACGGCAGAACAACAGCCGCCCACCAGTTTACTGGTGGAATGACACGATCTCACAACACCGACGAGAGTGTCTCAAAGCACGAAGGCTGCATCAACGAGCACGGAGACGCGACAGGGTCACAACAGAAGAATTAAGGCTCGACTATGAGATCAAAAGACAACAACTACGAAGAGCCATTCTCTCAAGCAAGAGATCCTACTGGAAGGAGTTGTGTGACGAAGTTGACCAAGATCCATGGGGAAAACCGTATAAAATCGTGATGCATAAAATCAAGGCCACCCCCATGACATCAACGAACTGCCCCGAATCATTGCACCGCATTGTCACTCACTTGTTTCCTGCGAAGCCTGAGCTACCCGCTTATCCTTCGTGGCAGGTGAGGGACGAAGATATACCATCAGTGACTATGAATGAGCTGATGGGCGCGTGCAACCGGCTCCAAAACGGTAAGGCTCCCGGTCCAGATGGCATACCAAACATCGCGCTAAAATGCGCCATAGCCAATAGGCCTGACATGTTTCTACACATGTATGAGACCTGCCTAAAGCAGGGGGTTTTCCCGACTAAGTGGAAAAAGCAGAGGCTTGTGCTCCTACCTAAAGGGGGAAAGAAACCTCCAGACGAACCGTCATCATATCGTCCCCTCTGTATGTTGGACTCTGCGGGAAACTCCTTGAAAGAATAATAGCAGATAGGCTGGAGCCCTACGTTGAGCCAAAACTTTCCACCAACCAATTCGGGTTCAGAAAGGGGAGATCAACCATCGATGCCGTGACACTCGTTACCAACATCGCCAGAGAGGCTATCTCGGGAAAGAGATGGAGAAGAGGTGGAAAAAAGTACTGTCTAATAGCCACCCTGGATATCAAGAACGCCTTTAACTCGGCCCGCTGGGACCGCATTTTGGAGGCTCTTGCCAGGATGGAAGTTCCGCAGTACTTGCGCAGAATGGTTTCAGCGTATTTCAAGGACCGCATCTTGTTGTACCAAACTGAAAATGGGCAAGTAGACTATAAGATCACAGGAGGTGTACCTCAGGGCTCTGTTCTTGGCCCCCTCTTATGGAACGTAATGTACAACGACCTGCTCCTGCTCGGTCTGCCTGAGGGCGTCAGGCTAGTGGCATTCGCCGATGATGTAGCATTGATCATAGTGCGCAAGCACATAGAGGAGATACAAACAACCTTCTCATTCGCTATAGCCACAATTCAGCATTGGATGCTCGCAGCGGACTTGAGTTTAGCAGAACAAAAGACCGAAACACTTCTTGTTAGCAGTCGAAAGGCAAGGGAAACCATCACCCTCAAAATAGGCGACACCTACATACAGTCGCAGCCCTTCATCAGCTATTTGGGGGTGCTCCTGGACGCACGGCTCAACTTCAAAGAGCACATAATCGCGGCCAGCAAGAAAGCAGCTGGGGTTCAGGGGGCATTATCTAGAATAATGCCGAATGTCGGAGGCCCTAGACAGATAAGAAGACAGCTACTGGCAACAGTAACTACTTCTGTTTTGTTGTACGGGGCACCGGTATGGGAGAAATCGCTCGAGCTACCATCGTACCGCCGGAAAATGAAATCAGTCCAGCGGCTCTCAGCGATTCGTGTGGCATCATCCTACCGCACTGTGTCTTACGAGGCGGTGAGTGTGATTGCTTCTACCCTACCAGTCGACATCCTGGCTGCAGAAAGGGGACGGCTTTATAGCAGAAAGTTAGAGAAAGACCAACCGACAGGAAACAGCGATGAAAGAGCCATGAGTCTAGGGCAATGGCAGGAGAGGTGGGACAGCTCTACTAAAGGCCGGTGGACATATCGATTGATACCTAACATCAGTCGTTGGGTCAACCGCCAGCATGGGGAGGTTGGGTTTTACATCACTCAACTCCTGACTGGGCATGGATGCTTTCGAGCATACCTGCACAGGTTCAGGAGGGCAAACTCTCCAAACTGCCCACACTGTACGGACGTGGTAGAGGACGCGGAACACGTGTTCTTCTCCTGCCCCCGGTTTCAGGATCAACGTGCTGAAGTGGAGAGGATTCTGGAGACTAATATGGTTCCAGAACAATTAGTAGAAGCCATGCTGAAGGGCCCCCAAGCCTGGAACTTGGTATCAGATTACGCGGAGACTATCCTTAAAGAGCTCCGCAATACCTTCGAGGAGTAGGCTTTAGAGGCTTTCAATGTAAGAGCAGTTAACATCTGCAATGAACCACCCTTGCGAAGTAGTATTGACAAAGAGTGCCGCAGGGGACCATGGTTGTAGGAGAAAGAGGTTAGGGTTTTAGCGGGTATACGGTATACTGGTTTCAATGCAACGATTTACTCTTGCTTTGAAGTCATTGCATCGGGAGTCCCGCACGACGGTTAGCACGTGCTAGTTAAGTACGCAATGTATTTCCCCCCTCTTCGGATAAAAAAAAAAAAAAAAAAAAAAACACACACACACACACGAGGAGTAGGCTTTAGAGGCTTCCAATGTAAGAGCAGTAAACATCTGCAATGAACCACCCTTGCGAAGTAGTATTGAGTAAGAGTGCCGCAAGGGACCATGGTTGTAGGAGAAAGAGGTTAGGGTTTTAGCGGGACAATTTTATTTAAAATTGTCTGTGATCCATCACAACATGAACAACTGATCATGAAAGTGATCAACATGAAATTGCCCATAATTGAACGAAATTGCAAAGTTTCTCATAATCTATTTATGGAAATGTTGAAATTCACTCTTAATAACAACTACTTCTGCTTCCAATAAAAGTTTTACATACAAAAAACAGGTTCTGCAAAGGGCTCAAGTTTAAGTCCCATATTAGCAACATTTGTGATGGATCATCCATTGGACATATGCCTCCCCAAACTGTCATGTAAAGTGGAGCTCATTAAAAAATATGTTGATGATATGATACTGAGGTAAACATAGATGAACTGGTAATGCTATTGAATGACTTTGATGGGAAGATACAGTTCACAATACAAAAAAGGACCAAAACAAAACAGTCTCATTTCTGGATACTAAGGTATGTCGCTCTAACAATGTAATAATACTGTTATAGAAAAAATACTAACTCAGATAAGATCATTCACTACAAATCCGATCATCCTATATCAACCAAGCTCAACATCATAAAACAAATGAAGCTTAGAATAACGAAATTTTGTCATAAGGAATTTCATAAAAAAAATATCGACCAACTAAAAAAGATCCTCATGGAAAATGACTACCCTAAACGTCTAATTAACAAATTGTTACATCAGACAAGTGCAACAGATATCATATCCAGGGTTGCAATTTGGGAGTTTACCCCTTATTCGGAATTTAACACCTAAATTAATAAACATCTTTAAAATAGAAAGGGTAAGAATAGCAACCTACAATGTCAATACTATAAAAACACTGTTCACACCACTGAAAGATCCAACACTCAAATTTCTTCAGTCGAATGTAATCTATAAAATCGAGTGCCAGGATTGTGAATCTACATATGTGGGACAGACGTCGCAGTGGTTGAAGAGTAGACTGGCTATCCACAAGAGCGACATTTGAAGCAACAAACAAAGATGTGCGTTGACAGCCCATGCCCAAGAATATGAACACACAATCAATCTAGAAGAGGTCAACATCCTAGACAGAAGTAACAGATACAATAAAAGGCTCATTTTGGAAATGATCCATATCGGAAAGCAAAAGCGACCAATTAACAAAAAAGCGGATACAAAACAACTTAGCGACATCTACGCTTATTTGTTGTCTGATCCTCTGAGGGATTTCTATGATGGACCAACAGACCAGTGAATTAGATGTTCCATTGTTTGTGTTGATGGTTCTTAGTGTTTTATGCTGACAATGACATTCCACATAACCTCTTAACTTTATTTCATTCAGTATTTGTAACAACAATTTATATCACCTCATCAATTACATAACCCTGGCGAAGGAAACAATAATTTCCGAAAGCTAGGTTAATGTGAATAAAGAGTTACACATAAAAAACAATAATTAGTCAATATCCCTTAACCTAAATACCTAAATACCTATATATATATATATATATATATATATATATATATATATATATATATATATTGACTATATATCAATATCCCTTAACCTAAATACCTATATATATATATATATATATGTTAGGCGTAAATATCATGCACGTGTATGATACGAAGTATCATATTTCGCTGACCAGTTTCCTGCTTCATAATGTAAACGTGGGAACGCATCGACTTGACCGTTCTTTTGATTAGTCAGCTTTCTTAATGTTATAAATCAGAGCGACGCGGTCCCACGATCGTCATTTATCGTTAGTATACTTGTACCATTTAGTTAGTCAATTTTAATTTTCAATTTAATGTTTTATTCAAAGTTTTAATTTTTATATTTCAATAAATAATTTTTTTTTAAAAACTCAAAATCAAAAGTGATTTACAAGATATAATATATATATATATATATATATATATATATATATATATATATATATATATATATATATATATATATTTTAAGGATGAGAGAGCAATAGAAAATGGTGTTATTGAGATTTCATTGTGACCAATTCATGGCCTAAGTATGGTCATAATTTAAAAAATTGGTTGAAAGTGTTTCGTCTTTTCTGTGATATATACAAAACATAATACATACTATTAAAGATCAAGATGATTTTGATAAAATTAGTGCAACATGTTGATAATTTGGAAAGTCGTGGTCAATTATATACCGAAATATTTATGAACAGTATATAAATTTATTTTTATGTGGGCGTAAAAAACAAGGTGGTGGAGTGTTAGTTGCGGTTAATAAGTTTCTAATTTCCATTGAACAAAAGCAGTGGTGCAGTGTAAATGTGTGCGAAGATCTTTGGGTCTCGGTTCGTATAGGCCAACGTCGATTTCTGCCCCTTGTTCCATATACGTACCGCCTTATGCTACCCTCGACAATTTAAATTGGCATCTTTCGAAAGTTAGTGATGTGGTGTTAATAAGTCCTAATGATCACGTAATAGTGCTAGGTGATTTCAATTTGCCTAAAATTAAGTGGTCCCATGATACTCAAGGTAAGAGTTATTTTGCTACAGAAATTGGAGATCTGCTGGGAGAAAGCCTTGTTGATTCTGCTAACCTACTACATCTTCGTCAATTTAACGGATGTCGAAATACAAATGGTAAAATTTTAGATATAAATTTTTGCTCATTAAGGAGTGTTGGGGTTGAACCTTGTGATACTCCGCTTGTTGTCGAAGATATACATCATGTTTCTTTGGACATTTTAGTTTCAACTGATTTGGAGGTAGAGTTAAAGAAAAAATCTCCATTTTCTATGTTGAAATTTCGATCAGGTCGGTACAATAACCGACGCACTTTGTGAAATTAACTGTGTTACATTATATTTTTATCTATAGAAATAATCTCATACAAACCTCCTTAATATATTCCATTACCTGTCTTTTATTTGCATCAGTATAAACTTTGTAAATATATTTAATACTTATTATTCCGAATTCCGAGGTTTGTTTTGACATTTACTTGTATTGAATCTTAGGTTATCGATAACCGATATACGTCAAGGATTCTCTGCGTACCCTGTGTTAGGCCGGGTTCACTGCCTTCATTGGCTGGCAATACGGACGAGCGCTTCTGGGGTGAATCTTATAGTTGGATATTTAGTCGATTCATAGAAAGGTGCTATTTGTCCTCATCGTTAATCCTGCCATAGTGTAGAATGTATAGTTTTACGGTGTTGTGTTCGATTGACAGCAGACTTGTGACTCAAAAAGGGAAGTGAGTGGTGGTAACTTTTGAAACAAGTTGATTAGATATCGGCTGGCATGCCGAAAGTTTAGGAAATTATTCAGAATTTTTCTGATTTGAGTAGCCATCCGTTTATATTATTTTAAAACTAACGTTTGGTGCGACATTTACAAGGATAAAATAATAGGACCCTTGCATGATTTTCTTCGTGACCTTCCAAGACGTGAACGGCAACAGGTATGGTACCAGCAGGACGGCGCAACATGTCATAGTACAAGGGAAGTAAGGCAATACCTGGAAAACATCTTTAATGGAAGGTTAATTCATAGACATTCCGATATTTTTTGGCCAACTAGGTCGCCAGATTTAACCCTATTAGATTTTTTCTTATGGGTTACTTAAAAGAAAAAGTATATCAACACAGGCCATTCACAAACGTAGAACATTTGGAAACAATTATTACGGAAACAATTCAAGGTATAACTCCGAATATAATTAGAAATGTATTGAGGGAATTTTCTTCTAGAACTGAAACATGTATTGTAAGAGAAGGCAGATACGTTGAGCAATAGTAATTTGATGATAAAAGTATTACACGCTTGTTATGCAATTAACATTATTAGCACTGTATTCTGTAAATGATAATTATTGTAAAATAAATAATTTTGGTATGATCAATTATTTTAATGCATCATCAAAATAATGCAACATGGAGGTTAAGAGACGTAAAGGTTATCAAATATTCATCGAATAAAGAGATAAGTAATTTCGAATGAGGTATGGGCCAATTTCAACAACAAATTTTAGAAAATTAGAAAACCTGAATAAGAAACTAGCACGATCACAGAACAGCTTAACGTTCCTAATAAAATGCCGAAATGAGGGAATAATTCCAAAGGGGTTGTTACCAAAAATGCCATTCACAGACAGAGGTAGTATTAGAATTCAGTTGAAAACAGGTAATGCTTTAGTTAGAAATAGAATACAACACCATCGGAAATTGAAGGTAAGCCTTAAAAATAACATCATTATATTAGAAAACAAATTCAAAGAAACGCACATTCCATCAGACTATAACCGCATCTTTAATTGTTTAAAGGATTCATACAGCTTGGAATTTCAAATATGTAAAAACAGAAATATAAATAAATTTCAACATCTCTTAAATGAAAAACACAAAAAATCTGTACTTACACCAAATACAAATTTCATCAATAAAACTGTGATTAATTTATCAACTAAACACATTACACCAACAGAACAATACGTACTTTCTAAGGGATTAAATTATTCAATCACTCCACAAAATATACCTAAACTAGATCTGATAGTTGCGATTGAAGACACAGCCCAAAAACTGCCTCCAGAAGTGTCAAGTGAATACCGAATAAGAAATAAATTACTTCTAGAGAAGCAACACAAAATGAAATACAATCTTACTCCTACAGAGAAATATGCCGTAGAAAAACTTAAAAAAGACAACACAATTAAAATTCTACCTGCCGATAAAGGTAACGCTACGGTTATACTTGATAAAAATGATTACAACACCAAAATGATGGACCTTATTAACACAGGATCATATTCTAAGCTCAAAAAAGATCCTACGCAAAATATAGAAAAAGCCGCTAGAGACATTATAACAAAACACAAACAAGAATTCACTCCATTAGAACGAAAACACTTAACACCACACTATAGTAAACCTCCACATTTATATGGCGTTCCAAAAATACATAAAGACACAATACCAATGAGACCCATTGTAAGTTCAATAAATTCACCATTACAAAACATATCAAAATTTTTACTAAATATAATTAAACCTTACGAAAATAATCCAAACAATTTAAAAAACACTAACGATTTTTTAACAAAATTAAAAAGCATTATTATCAACAGAAATGATATACTAGTAAGTTTCGACATAGTTAGTCTTTTTACAAATGTACCTGTTGATAAATCATTACAAATTATAAAAAATAAATTACAACAAGATATTACCTTACACAACAAAACAAAACTAAACATTGACACAATTATGGAACTAACCGAACTTTGCTTAAACACTACATATTTTCAATTTGAAGGAGATTTCTATAAACAAGAATTTGGTATGGCCATGGGTTCTTCTTTATCTCCTATAATCAGTAATATATTCATGACATATTTTGAAGAAAGATTCATAGGCAAATATAAAAATAAACCAAAAGTGTGGTGGAGATACGTTGATGACATTTTTGTGGTTTGGGAGTATGGTGCTGAAGAACTGCACTCATTCCTAGATTACATCAATAGTCAAGAACCCACAATAAAATTTACAATGGAGATGGAAAATTTGCATAAACTTGCTTATCTTGATGTACTTATAGATAGAACAAACAACACAATAAGTACAAGTACTTATCGAAAACCTACAAATACTAATAGATATTTGAATTTTCACTCCAACCATCCTTTAAATGTAAAGAAAGGTGTTGTAAAGTGCTTATATGATAGAGCAAAAAACATATCTTCATCCACCCAAATCTTTAACAAAGAAGTCAATATTATCAAAGAACATCTACTTCAAAACGAATATCCCCAAGACTTTATAAATAAAACTATAAATCAGTTAGAAAGAAAATCGCAACAACAAACCAGCACAAATAACCATCACACTAATACCAACCAAACACAAACAGACAACCAAATTATGAACATAATTCCATATATCCCAGGTGTATCGGAAAAAATTAAGCGGTTAGGAAATAAATACAGCGTTAAAACTGTTTTTAAAACAAATAATACCTTGCGCTCTATCCTCACACATACCAAACCGTTTAACGCAACCCAGAGTTCTAAAAATTGTGTGTACAGTGTTTTGTGTGACTGTGGCCATTCTTATACCGGTGAAACTTCAAGACCTTTAGAAGTAAGAAAAAAAGAACATCAATATAACATTTCCAGAAGACATGTGGACAAATCAAATTTGGCCAATCATGTATTAACGAGCACCGGCAGCCATAGGATAGACTGGGATAAAACAAAGATCTTGTTGAAAGAAGAAAACTTAAAAAAGAGAAAACTTAAAGAAGCCAGCTGTATGATGATAAACAACACTGAAATCGGAGCACCTTCAGCCGACCTTCATTTGGACTGGAAGAATTTACTGCTAACAGAACAAAAAAACGGTAACCTCAGCGTCAAGTGATCGCCAAACGACAAATTGTCAGTGTCAAATTTTTTGACAAACAATAAATTCAAAATCAAAGCGAAAATTTTTTAGAAAAAAGCCTCGAAAACAACACTAAACGATTGACAACGACTCCAGACTCGGAGTTGAAACGTCTCCATACACAGATAAGTATTACACAATATACAATACATTACTTATATACAGGAATACTGGTTGATCATTTTATAGACATCTCTTTCTCTCAGAAAAACTGTGAGGAAGAATCTCTGTACAGACAACCAGTAATCCGGGCAATTTTACGAAATTGCCTTACTACACTTTGTTCTACATATACAATTTTTTAAATACTTATCTGTTACAGGAAAAAATTTGGAGGAGAGAAAACCCATGAATAGACAAAAAAATGAATAAAGAGATAACTGATAAAAGTTTCTGATATTTTCAAGAATTAATTTAATTTACCCTTAAGCCAAATTCATATTTTCTACCAAACCTTATAAACGACTGAAAAAAATTAATATGTGATGATTGCATTTTAGGTTTAAAACCATGCAGAACTTTTTATAAAGAATAACTTTTTTTCATAAAACCAATAATAAAAAAGTTTCACGTATTGTGCGAACTTAAGCAGACACACAGTATATCTCGTATTGAAAAGCTACAGAAAATATTTATTTTTCATTTAAACTTCAGATATAACGTGATTATCTAGATGAAGTTATGAGGCTGGTATTAAGCTTTACAAATTACAAAAGCTGAATACAAGACGTATGGTTGCCTATGGGACATTTTTATTTTAAATATATTTTAAATGCACAAGATTGCTTGAAAACATATCAAACCTTAAATCAAGACTTGCAAGAGAAGCACAGAAAATGTAACAAGAACGCTGAAAATCAGATATTACCGCATTCTGTCAAAATTTTGCAAATCAAAACAAACGTTAGTGAAGATAAGCATGATTACCAACTAAGGAACTCTCTTGGTGTCAGAAAATGTATATATCCAAACATAAAAAAAATCTTTCACAGATATCCAGCTAATTCTTTGAGGTGTAGTTATTTAATTAGTTATAGAGTCCATTTTTAAATGTCATCCCCTATCTTCACTACTAGGGGAGAAATACTTTTTCATTATAAACAGAACCATCTTTCAGGCATAACCTATTAAACAAAAAAGATTCACTTACATCGGTTCACACAAAAAGCACTCTAACGAAATGAGAACTGCCTAAGAAATTAAAGAGAAATAAATAATAACATTATCAGATAAGAACAGACAAAACGTAAAGGAGAAGTCAATGTAATGCCAACAAGAACATTTCCAAAAATGGAGGTGAAAAAGATGACAACAGAATTTTGGAAACGAATGCTGCCGCTGAGGTAAGGAAATAAATACAACTAGTAAAAAAATCTGTTGACCTGTTGATAATATCGAATTCATGAAATACCAATTCCAAAAAAATTACCAAAGTACGAAGATTATTTGAAAATAGTACCTAATGAAATTGACAAAGTGTAAAATACATTTAAGACGTTTCGAAAATAATTAATGTAATGAGATTATCAAATTTCAGAGGTTACTAAAGAATCTTGTCTCAAACTTCCAACCGCCAACGAAACTTATGTGAAAAAAACAGGCATGGAACAACCTGGAAAAGACCACAGTACTTTTAATGTCCTCAAGAAGATTTACACTAGAGTTACTCCAAAGTCTTCCAAATGGCTAACGGGTAGGTTTTAACAAACGACAGTAGGCTGAAAAAGTCTTAATGCAATTTACCAAGTCCAAATTAAGTCGTAAATTCAAAAGTCTGGGGTAAACTTACGACAGTTCGAAGCCGACATTGGATATTTGGTTTCTGAAGAATACAGATAGGCTAAGTAATGAAAAATCAAGCTGTAGAAACTAAGGGCCATTATGGCCATTTATGTACGGAACCTAGTTGCATTCTTATTAAAATTAACTGAAAATATGGATTTGTCAACTATTTTTCATGCATAATTTGTTTGAATGTTTTTGTATGATATGTCGATTCCTCCTCAGGAATAGATGTTAAGTTCAAAATACTGAGGTTACAAAAAGTAGCCGACCATTACAAGTGAGTCAATATCGGCAAAATTTAATCCTAAGTAGAGGTAATGCTAAAAGAACCCCAGAATCTGACACTGGTTACCAGTAGCCGATATTGAGTTTCACATTCCCTATCAAACATTTCAAACAGTGAAACTAATGTTGAAGTTTGCTCAGATTATGTTTATATTAGAATTAGTGCATTTTATAAACATCCGTTCAGAATTCTCATTATTTGTTTGAAGAACTCAGGATTAGGTTTAGTGTCCAAGCAAATCACAACATTGAACAAAATGATAAGTAATTAGTCAAAATCTTGTTAACCCTGATGGTTGCTTTTAGTAAAATTAATGGGAATCGGTTTTTGCTATTTCATTTTTTTATATCCTGCTTATAGCTTATTAATCATTGTTGTTAGAAAAATATTAATAAGTATAGAGAGGTCACTTAATGTGAATGAGTAATTATTTCTTTATATATTATATAAGAGCTTATATCCAATTAGATATTTGATCTAAATATTAAAACAATATGTTAGGTGATTACCCAAACTATAATAAGAATTACGGTTTCCATATAACAGTTTCCTGAATAATTTAAAACGCAATTAGTTCTATAGCCTACCAGAAATAACGTTTACGTTACGCTCAAATGTAGTCCTTATTATTTCTCCATTTTATATCTGAACTATAACTTATTGTTTGGTCGGGTAAATGTAAATTAGGAAGAAATGTTAAAATGAAAGATTTGAATGTAAGTTTAGTGTATAAAGAATGAAAACAGTAATACTACTATTTATAAATATATATTTTAAGTGTATTAACAAATCTCAAACAATCAACAGGTTGTGTATTCTGAATGGATTTTGTCGTAAATTGCCTTGTCATATTTTAGCATGAGGATGATGGTATGCACACTACCATCCGATAACGTAAAGATCGTCATCTTCCTGATTATGACGGAATTCAGCAAGAATATATTTGACGTGCTTTCGAATGCAAAACCCAAGTAATTCTTAGAGAGCCTAATGTCGAATTAATATAGAAAATCTAAATGTAAACGCCAGACAGCACAACAAAATCTCATGTCAAGGATTTCAATTACTTTACCCAATTAGTTAAAAATATAAAACTTGGCTATAAACAGAGAACTTATTAAGTTTCAACAAGGAAAATCTATGCTCCAACTAAACGAATTTTTTCAATAGTAAAGAGTAAATTTGGGTTTAATAGAAAAGTACTAACGAAGATAAGTAATTATAGTTTCAGGATTAGGTAAATAGTTTATTTGAACCTTACGATTAAACATGACAGGAATTCTTTCTCATTTGGCATTTTCCACAAAGCTTCAGAAACTGATTTTGTTACACCCTTTTTCACCAATCACCCCTTCAACTATAAAATTGCTGCCTTCTATAGCTATTTTAATAGAATCTTAAAAATCTCACTAGACAAAATGGAATTCAACAAGGAATTACAAATTATTTATCAGAGAGCAATCAATAACAAATTTCCTATTCACCTAATAGACAAGTTGTGTATCAAAAACTATTAAATTTCAAAATATTTCTGTAATCAATAACACCAAAAACATTGAACCCACATACCATGTGTTTCTATGATAATGGTGTATATCTACTACACAAAATCTTCAAACATCTTAATATTGACATCACCTTCAAACTAATGACACACTTCAAATATCTTTAAAAAAATAAGGCATTTATAAAATCTCTTGTTCATTTCCAGGCTGTTACACTATATACGATGACCAAACGGGACGTAATATAATCACTAGGGCCAAAGAAACTAGACTTATCAACAATAGCATCTATAGACCTAATGTCCAGACCCCATCGTCATTTGCCAACCATATTCTCTCCAACAATCACTCTTTCGATCACAATAAAAACACAAAGATTTTACACATTTCTAGTAAATGTCCTTTAATGGACTTATTAGAAATGTTATACATTAACAAGACCTGCAAAATCACCACTATTAACTGTGTAAATGAACAAATTCCTTTTGATTGCTTGTCACTTTTTAATGCATTATCCTTTCACCCTGGCACGCCAGATCTTTGATTTGCCTCACCTACAAATATATTTGTCTATATAATTTAATTGTTGCTCATAACTACCCATACAGACACTTACAGTATACGTTTTCATTTTAGATGTATATAATCAATTTTGTTTGCACATAGCTGTCAGATTTTTAGGTTATGTCGGCCTTTTACCTCCCCCCATGTTCCTCTTCCTGAATGACATGTATACCTACCCTCTCCTAATCATCTTCTTCGTTTTCTCACCAGTCATATTGTTTTCAATTTCTACGCCACGTTCAGTTCCTTACTCATGATAACTCAAAGTGCTTGAGCACACTATTTACCCATTTTAGACTCCCTTATACCCTACCCCTCATAAGGGATGAAAGGTCCCATAATGTGTGTAGCTAATTGTTAAATTTTTAATTATATTTTAATTCAGGTAAGTCTCTTCGACTATACTATTTTATATTTATTTTTAACAGACTTCCAAAAAGGAGGAGATTAACAATTCGTCGGCACGTTTTTTATGTATGCTCAGTGATTATTCAAAAACGGTTTGGGCAATTTTGGTGATTTAAACGAGATTGTATTAACGAAAACTACAGAAAGGTACTATATAATTTTCTATAACGTGAGATTAACCGTTTTTCAGAAAATCTGAAAAAGCAGTAATTAAGGGCCTACACTTTAGTGAATTTCAATGACTCTACACTGTTTTCTCTAAAAACAACTCAATCAATATGAATATTTTAAATTGTATTCTACAAACATATGTTGCAGCTTGATTCTGTATAATTTTCTATAACGTAAAACATACCGTTTTTCTGAAAATCGCAAAAATACGGTAAAACCCAATGTAAATGTCAAATTTTCATCATAAATATCTAGTTAAAATGGAAAGATATGCCATGAAGGTATGTCGTACAGGGTGTTGGTAACGATTTTCATTTTGCGGGGCTTAAAGTTGGGTGAAATGTATTAAAATAAAAATTGTTGTGTGAGCGATCTTTTCTATACATTATACGTTGGTAGGTGTGTGTTTGTGTGTGCGTGCATGAAAATTCAAGCAGCAAGCAATGTACGCAGTTGAAATATAGGGCGACGTAAAATTACAATTATAAATGTGATATTGGGTGGTAGAGACATAAGCAGTTGCATATATAGGATGGTTGAAACATAAGGTAGAATTTCTATTCCACCTTTGTTACTTTAATTCTTTAAATTTATACACGGTGGTTCAAAGAATGTTGTATTGGATGGTACATAAGTAGTTGCGTATACTAGGAGGTTGAAATAAGAGTGAAGTAAAACTATAATTATACAGAGCGGGAAAAAACGTTTAAAAAAGTGTTAAATAAGCATATGCTGCAAGCATATTTCATTTATAGGGCGGAGGGATCAAAAAATGTTAAAAGCATTTGCATATACAGGATGATTGAAATATATTATAGTTACAATTCCACTCCACCAGAGTGTAGCTAAAAAAATGTTGTTTAGTGTTATACTTGACATATAGGGGGCAGTAAAATTATAGGTGTGCAGTGTGATTTAAATATTAGAAAAATAGAAACAGTCAATGGCGTGGAGAGGATTAATACTTATACAGGGAGGCTGCAACATCGTGTGGAGTTGAATTCTAGCTGTACAGGGTGGTTCAGAAAATGATAGACAGATACTTTATATTTAGTGACCAATACACACAAACATATACATGGTGCTTGCAATATAGGGTGAATTAGAGTAAGAAATAATAACACGAGTAGAAAGTTAAAAAATCTACAAAAAATTACAAATTAGAGAGAGGAAGAAAGAGAGAGATAAGAATACCCCAAAATAATCACTTAAATTAAATAAAAAATATATATGCCAGAAGTAGTGATTGATTACACACGGTTTATTTTCAGCCAGTTGAAGTCGGTTCTTTTTTAAATATAAATTCTATATGTTCAAAATCTTAATTTACATTTTCTTTGTAATAATAAGTTTTTTATATGGCGCTGAAGATGCTTGCACAATAGAAGTGAAACATGTACACTTTTTATTTACTTAGTCCTGATCTTTACCAACTCCACTGCAAGCAATATGAACTACTATGACAAATTACAGTCTTATTTCAAATATCATGAGGGGCTAATGATCGGCAGAGGTTTAGACCGGGGGGGGGCGGTGTGGGGAGCAGTTGCCTTCTTTCCCCAGGCTGCCCCTTTCTCATCGAAACTAGTACTAAATTCTTTGTTGTATTATTCAACCTTCGCAAAATACAGTACCTTTTCGCGTCTAAGATTTTAAATCCTTTAACCAAATAACTAAAATTACGGAACTTGAAATGCCTGTAAAGTTTCAACGTCCAAACTGTTTACACCAACGTGTGAAGAAAAAACTTTGAGTCATAAATATAATATAACAAGAGCATTCATCTTTTTCGAGATAATATTGTATATGTAAAATTGTAAAGATTTCATAAATAGAGAAAATTGTAAAAAAACCTGTATACAGGGTGTTTATAAAATATCGGACCTCGTCCTATTTCAGAAAGATATAAAGATAGGAGAACAGAGAAGAAAATAGTTGAAGAATTATTTACTGAATTTCTAATGTAAGGTCCTAAACTTACATGTAGTTGTTACGTTATCCTTCAAGATCAGTTCATGGTGATGTATTTTTTTGGACGCCCATATTTTTATCCTGGAAATACAATGAGAAAGTTTACATTTGAACTTGACCCTGACCATGTATAAAATCTATTTCTGATGGCCAGGGATGGTCAAGCCAAAGTCATGTACAACTATTACTTGATACCTTAAAATAGGCGTCGCAAGAGAAAATGGTTAAGGTATGGGTCAAGTTAGAGTCAAGAAAATTAACGTTGTAAATAGCAAACTCACGTGATCAAAACGCTGTAAAATTCGTCGTGAACTAGAATCTGTAATTTGCATAATGTCGTTCTCTAAAATTTGTTTAGTTGTCTTCGAGTGATCAACGCTTTGTATTGTGGTGATAAACACTTTATGGGGATTTAATTTCACATGTGGGTCATTTTAGTGTAAACTGTATGTTATGTTTACTTACATCAAAGTGGTTTTAACAGAACTTACACTTACAGTGTAGAACTTATCCCGACATCATCAATCTTGTATGATGTACAGAGCTAACAGATATATGATTTATAATCACAGACACAGTCGTCACAGAACTATATAATGAAATACATATTCAAGATGTTCAAGGCTACGTCCGTGACGTCACAAATAATAAATAAGTTATTTATGCGGTTTTCATTATTATTTTATTTTTTAGAATATATTGAAAATTATAGAGAAAAATAAACATAGTACGAGCTTATTACACCATTATTGACAATTTATGATGGTTTCCAAAAACAGTCAAATACCCAATTTTCAACCATCTTCAAAATGTCGATCTAATAACACTATCTATTTTTGTATTAGATTAAGTTAAATGTTCATACTTCCGACTTTGTACAAGTTCTTTTCTGCATCAATAAAAGTAATCTTTCAATCTTCGTTCTTCAACAGAAAATTCAATAAATATAATCTTGTTTGTTATATTACGTTTTGATAACACTGCTCCTAAATACAATAAAATTCTAACCATTAAAACCCCTAGTACTAGTCATCAGTCATCACATTATATCATCAAATACGGTGCAGAGCAAATTGCATCAATCGGTAAGTGGCAGCGTTAAGACCTTGCCAGCTGTTTACAACTTGGTTACAATAACGAGTATGAATTCAATTAAATAGCGACCGCACTCGAGCATTCAACAAGTGTTTCTTGATAGGAAGTCTATTTTTACTTCATAAAACACGCACCCAGTTGTGTCTAAAGAGTTGGCAGCTATATTTGCTTCGAGTAAAGTGAGGGCAGTGAGACGTACGTTTTTATGGCAGTGCTTGTATATTACACCGACTGAAATATCACTGTTTTATAGCAAATTCATATAGTGTTTTCAAATTCTTGACTAATTTGTGTCAGTCCACCTCGACGATTTGCTATTTTCGTTACTGAACAGCCAACAAATTTTAACGTAGTTTATAAATATCTTGAATAGTCGCAGTTATTTTGAGCCAGTTTACAAAATTCATCTTTTGATAGAAATCGAACGTATAATTACATTAACCAATTAAATTATAGAAATTTCATTTGTTCCCGAAGATGATTTACAATGAGCTAGACGAAGCATAGAAATTGTTACATAAATGTACTAAAGGAATCAAAGTAGATATTTTTGAAACTCTAAGTAAATGTTTAAGCACTTTTGGGTAATAACACCACAATAAACGGAATTACTGTATATTTCCAAACGTTTGGGAGTCTAGGTCAGACCTCGTTGTCAATGGAAAAAAAACTATGAAAAAGGCACAATTCTAAAATTTAAAATTAAAATGTTTGATATTAATATAGTAATAAAAACCAACTCACACTAATAGGTGTCTCAACTTTTACTCAAAATCCAAATTCAGTAAAAAGTGGTACCATCAAATATCTATATGATAGAGCAAAAACCAACTGTTCTAACATAAACAAATTAAAGAAGGAAAAATGTTTATAAAAAATGTGCCTTCTGCCAATAATTACCCAGAAAAAATATTAATAAAGAGTTAAACAAAATCGAATACCAAACCAACACCAAACTTTACCAACCAACACCAAACTTCACCAAGCAACACAATAAAGATAATCACATTACTACAATAACTATACCATACATACAGGGTCTTTCAGAAATACTAAAAAAAGTGGACAATCAGTTATATTAACAACACAACCAAAAAATATTACTAAAAATACAAAAACTTGCATTTATAAAATCCCTTGTAATTGTAGCAAATTCTATATTGGAGAAACCTAGATGTTTGAATAAACGAACACAAAAAGTACATTAAAAAATTGCAGTTTGAAAAATCCAAAATTTGGTACCTTGGTTATAAAATGCAATTTCAAAATTCACTTCTATTACACAAAGAAGAACACAACACGAAAGAAAAATCTCCCTTATGATTTTAATGGGATCACTGAATCAACAAAAAGTTTTGATCGCATTATTGGCGAATGCACTAGCTTACAATAAAGTCGCACCTAGGAGCGCCACATAAAATCCCGAAGATCACCCCTTTTCAAAATTCTTCCAATTTGAAAGCAATTTCATTATTATTGATCTTTAGAAGTTTCTGTGCTGCCCTGTATATTTCAAAATCAAACATATTTATTTTAAATTTTAGATTTGTGCCTTTTTTCATAGTTTCGTTGCCATTGACAACGGGGGCCTGACCACGGTCTTATTTCTCCAAAAGTGCTTAAACATTGACAAAATAAGCCACAACTATCCTTCAGGATATACCACTATAATAGAAGTAGTTTATTCTAATCGTTTGCTGAATTGTAATAGAGTTCTCTCATAATTTATTCTGCCCACTCAGCAGTACTGAACAATTATTTATATAGTGTTTTATTTACAGCCTTAAATTCTAATTGTTTAAAAATATTTATTTTTCTTCTTGCAATAGTCGCTGCTTTGAAATGAATGAGACAGATATGTTATAACTCAATTATATTCAAATAATATTTCGGATCATAAAAGCCTCTTCATGGACTGTAGGCAACAATTTAAAGTTGTATAATGTAATAATAAAACTTAATTATTATCTATATAAGAAATGAAATATTTAAAAGGGTTAGTAGAATACCAGGCTTGCACCGAAACGGAAAGAATTAGGAGTCATTTAGGAGTCAAAACTCAATGTTAGTTCATAAATGAAATATCTCAAGTTACAAACATATATTTTCCCTGGAATATGACTGGAACCTTTATTGTGTTACAGAAGTATAAAAATAAATCACCAAACAAGAAATCTTTATATTTTACTCTTAACTCTTCAAACTATCTTCTTTTACTATACATAGGATGGCTTTTGAAATGTTTTATGTTCTCAAAAGAGTCGAAATAAATAAAAACTACAATGTAATTATTTATAGGAATAAAACATGAAAAAATATATTAACCGACTTCTAATTAAAATTAAAATGTTGAAGATATAATTAACAAAACACACTAGACATTCACCCTTGCTAGGTGCCAACACGCAAACTAAAAAAATGTAAACAATAAACGTGCTCATTCTGTACAATTTAATTACCTACCAATCTAAAATATTTTTGAAGTAAGTGCACAGCCAACCTCAAATCTTGCATTGATTACTTATCTACTATTTCACAAAACTTAATTGTTGCTTGGTATCGAATTCAAAAAAAATATATAAAGTGGCAGTAATTATTTTCAATTGGGGTGCTAATTAGGGGCTAATTTTGCTTCTTTTTGATCCGAAAGAAGACTAATATCATTGTGGTAAAAACTCGTTTAGTTTTGAGACTTTCGTAAAAAACTAAAATAAAGGTTGTTTCAAGCACTTCATAAGTGGTTCTATAAATTTTCCCCGAAAAATGCAAACTATAACGTTTTTGGGTATATATACAAATCATAAACCCACCATTCTTTTTGTTTTTTACAAGCTACATTCTTGTTTAGAATATTGTTTTCGATAAAATGCTTTGTTTTGAGTTATACGTGAAAATTCGCTAATAAACGTGTTTTTTTATTGAATAATTGAGACTTTCAATCACGAATAATTCGATATAACTTTACAAAAAAACTTAAAATTATTCAATCTATCGAATTCCGGACTTACGTTCACAAAAATACCCACGAGAGGGCGTGGCATCCACCCCCAGGGCAAAAGCGACCTTCTGCAAAATGTCAGCTTTAAAGTAGGGGGTAATCACAACCTACTGTCAACTTTTCATTCAAATCTGTGCTGTTTGGCAAAATTATAAGTTAATTAGGTCATTGACTAGAATACATGGCTGCTCTATAGAAGAGTCATCAGCAAAAATATCTTTAAATAGACTCGTACGAAACGTATAATCAATGTGATTAGACATTTGGTAAATACTAGTAAATAGCAGTTTCACGATATCCGTGGATATATTAGAATTGTATCAACCACAGCTGATCCAGCTACTATCTATTTACAGTGTTATGATAGAATTCTACACAAAATTCATCAATCGGAGCATTTTGTTGTTTTTGTTCTAATGACATATGCCAAAAAATTATGTAAGTGATGAAGTCACTGTGTCAATTATTTGATATCGTTATCTTAGAATTTTAAACATTTGTCTTACATAGATTCCTATTTGACATGATTTAATATTGCATAACATATAACAGCTCCTAATAGTGATGGTATAATTCACGAAACCATAAAGAACATTAAATACTTTGCTACCGTTACGAGAAAACTTTCATACAACAACAACGGAAATACTCGACAATAAAATGTTAGCCAATCGTTTCTTGTAAAATATTTTAAAAAAGTCAAATTTCATCTTACAAGGTGCCCCTCATTCATGACCTGACAGAATATATTCCTGATTTTTGTTACAATAAATTCGTAACAACCGAGATTTTCCATTTACACCTGCCATTACTACAGCTCATCAAAGTAACACGAGTAATTGCCTTGACAAGGACGTGTTCAAAGATCGTCATAAAATACATGTACATCGGTTGCTGCTCTTTAATTAACCAAATTAAAGAGAAACTTGTTGCATTTCCCATTAACTTAACTTTATTGATCATCTATTTTCGAAATGGTACGCTATTGGTTGGCCTATATCATGCCTTGATGAGAACACATCAATAGCTTCATTATATACATGAGATGATATCAGTGGTTTCGGTATGATAAGTGAGGCAAATAATTAATAGACAAATAAAACAATTATATTTTACCAAAACAAATACATATTTCAACAGCTTATTTAAAGCCATGTATTTAACTCATGAAAATGCAGTCAGGTAACATGATTGATTTTTTACTTAGTTAGGTTTAGTTATTACCATACGCTAATATTGTAGAAGTAAAGTGTATTTCTCTATCTTCATGATAGTTCATTTATAAGTAGTCGCTTATCAAACAGCATTTGCTGTAGCCTTTAGACAGATTACCTGTGCCTCAGTGCAACCAACTAAAATCTTACTGTCAAATATAAGAAAAACTAGTAGTGTACGTAATAACGAAAATAAAATGTAAAGAGTCTGTATTTGTTGTCTCCGAAGTGCCGAATGAAATAAATATACCAAAAGAAATATAGTACAACCTTTAAAATATGTGCTTTTGTAAGACGAAATTGTAGTAGTACAACACCTCTATATACCTAGAAATACTTGCTACACTAACTCATTTATTCGAAATTTGTAACATTTCCCTTGAAATTCGATTTAACCAGATAAACGAGAAATTATGGATCTATAATAACACAATTATAGGCGAACATTATTTTATCAACAGTCGTGTAAAGTCTTAATTTTCTTTGCTTTTGAATAGAAAGCACTGAATATTTGTAAGCGCTATTTTCTATGATGTTGGATGTACAAAGGAACAGATTGTAACGGACATTAATGTTAGCGCTAATAACGAGAAATAAACATTAGTAAATGTACCAAGAAATAAGGTAAGTAATGTGACTAAAATATATCTATTGTAACAGAAAAGTAGAAAAGTTTAATGAAATGCGAACGTCACATTTCCTTAGACTTTCCACTCCCCTTGTTACGACCAGTCACACCAACTCAGACCAAGAAGTAGGCTATTCCTGTTTTCATAGTCCACTCAATACCTTTGTCTTTTTTCCTTGTTGGTTTACTGTTTGCCATAAGCGATAAATCTTGTTTAAACTCTCTGATTGTAAATACTTTTAAGATGAATCACTATCAGCTTATTACGATCTCGCCCGATATCAATGAGAGCATTATTCAAAGTTAGCACTTTGCTTTTACCGATAGTTACAACATATGCATTACCGCTCAAAAACTGCCCACCATGGACGTGTGCTTTATTAATTATTTCCACTTTTGATTTTACAGGCGCTAGTACATGTTTGAGACTAATATAAAAACTACTTACATTTTGTCTTGTTTTAGTTTTATCTTTTGGATCCAGTTTTATGTTATCACCTTGTTCTATAGCACTATTAACAAGACCCAAATTGGTGTCTATATTACGTAATGGGGCATAAAAATGTTCTCTTTTTTAACAATAAATATTTGTTCCAGCCCTGCTGCTATTGAAGAATCAAGCTCGTAATCATTGATGGGCTCTACAATACTAATTTATACATCATGAGTCGGTGGTGGGGGGCGAGCCGCGCGGCTTTGAGATCCCCTTATCTCTCGGATACGAGATCACTTAAAATATTGTAATATAAAATGTAAGATTATAAACTGTAATTTTAAATTGTTTTTCTACCTCTTATACCACTGCTCCACCTCCGCCTTACCGCGATAATAATTATCGAAACAATCGAAATAAACTTTGAGTATTCAAAAATAGTAGACCAGCTTAGTTATGTGAGTAGACTCCAGTTTAAAAACACCAATTAAACCTCGAAGTAAATAAAGTGCGTCATTGGTCCCTTGTCATGTATTAATAGAGTGGTGCAGTAAAAGTCTCAAAGATATCAATTATCGAAACTGGTGAAGCTAATCAGAAATTTGTACCTTTGTTTGAATGCCGGTTTGTTCACACTCCTTTATCATAATACAGATGGAATCTTCCAACCGTTAAACGACCATACCTGTAACAAATATATATGAAATTATAACGAATTGGAATTTCAAAAAAGAAAGTAACGGAAAACAGTAAAAATTATTGCCTACGGTCCCTGGTATAAAAATGAAAATGAATACCAGCATACTGCATATTGGTGAGTAGCCCATGATTTCCGAGTCCGACAGTTCTTTGTTTATAGCACAACTTGACCGTGGGTAATTTTCCTGTCATAAATCGAAAAACTTGTCATTTTCATGATTAGCTGTTTGGTAATAACCAGCCTGACTAAAAAGAAAAATCTTAGGCATCTTTTTTGTGTGATAGCAGGTAATTACCAAGAATTTTATCCTCAAATCGGCAATTTCACAGCGTCGGACTGATAAAACTTCCTATAAAGTTTATCGAACAATTGTAGTAGGTATTACGTTTCTATATTTAGAATTAAACATTCCTGAGGAAATTAGCTAATGGGTTTTCATCAATCTAACATTGGTAAAATCGACACGTTTATCACGGGGAATAAACTAAAAAAACCCAAATAAAATCTCGGACAAATTTTCCTTACAATTTTATTTTTCAAGTTTTTTAAACATAGAACTAGCATGCTGGTCATTACCAAACATCTTATCATGAAAATCACATGTTTTCCGATTTATGCCAGGAAAACTACCAGCGATCAAGTTGTCCCAGAAAATCAATACCGTCGGACTTAGAAATATGGGCTACACATGAATATGCAGTTTGCTGGTAATCATTTTTTTATACTAGGAACCATGGACTATTATTTCGATATAGAATTTGTCTGTTTTTCTTTATTAAGCTTTACGTCTGCCTTTAATTATATATTTTAATTACAAGTATGCCATGATATAAAAAACTAATCACAAGTGCTATGATGAGATTTTTAAAGGAAATTAATTAATTCATTTAATTTAATGATTATCATTTACGATCGTTGTTATATTTAGTTAACAAGCCGCCAATTAAAAATAATGCGTACGCACAGTTATAGTAACATCTAAAACCTTCTGCCACAGTTCCAGATCGTTAAAGATTCCTTCTATTCAGATACGAGTATAGTATCATTAGTCCAGGTCATTTGTGAAAATATGACATAATAATCCAAAAAAAAAACAACACCAATGTGTTCTAAGAATAAACATGACAGATTAGCACGAAATTCAACATTTTTTAGCAATGCGTTTTTGTCCTTTAACCAAATAACCTAAAAAAATAGTTTACTTTGTTCTTCTAAGAAAAATCTACTCCTAGAATTGTGTTTGAACAGAAACGACCAACCTTGTTAATTTTTTCCTTAAATAAATGAACCTAAACCCAAAGTTCATACAAAAATTAAATGTTGATAATTTATATGTATTTTATAGTTAAAACATTGGTATTAACTGAAAGAGTACATCTCCTAATATCCCATCTATGGTCTAAAAATTAATATTATAGCCATGGTAACTTTTGCAAAATTGCAATTAAACCTATATATATATATATATATATATATATATATATATATATATATATATATATATATATATATATATATATATATATAGATTATCATTTTCAAAGGGTAATATTACCTCAACGGATGACCCGATCTATGGATTAGTTACGTCGACGACGCATTTGTCGATTTGTCGTATTTTAACTTGGTAAAGAAGAGATAGTCTTGTTATTAAGTCACTTAAATTCCAGCCATATCCATTAATACAAGTTAGAAGTATATGTATTTGCCTTTGGACATCTTTGAATCAAGAAATTTAGTTGTACAATGAATTACGTAAGTAAATTATGATTTGGTCAGCTTTGGTTTTCTCGGGTTGTGTCTGAGAGATCGAATTTCTCATTATTAATTCCTGAAGAACCCATAGGCCAGCAGAAACTTTAAATCAGGTGCAAGTAAAAAAACTTTTTCAAGACACCGTACTTTTGGATTTGCACAAAACAAAAATAATGCCATTCATTGTGTTCGACAAGAGAGCAATAAAATTATTTCTTTATGTCCGAATATGGGTATATAAATTAATGCAGTCGCAGATTCGGCTCATTGGTGAAACTATAAAAGCACACAACAGCATTGTTATGCTAATAAACAAGGACATGAAACTCATAAAACGATAAGATTGTGATACAAAACAATGAACAAGTACTTTAACTTTTTTCTCGGAAATTTTTCTATACAGAAAGTCTGGTGTATCAACACGCACGTTGCTAAGCATGCAACAAATTTTATTTTATATTCTTATATTGTTTAAGAGGATTCATTCTTGTCAGAGTGGTATAGAAGTTAAACAAGAAGGAACCCATGTGTCCATTTCTTATAGAGATTACTCAATGCAACCTAAACGACTTTTAATTGAATATTTCATTAAATATGGAATTATTCCAAACATCATTAATAACATTACAGTCCCAGATTATTAGATATTAGCTTTTACTCGCAACTTCACCTTCGTAAATAATTCAGGAGTATTCAATGTACTTCAAGAAGTTTTCTTATAATGCTCGAACAAAGAGAGTGATATTAAGTATATGATTTTTAAGGCTAATTTGCCTGCGTAACTTTAGATGAAATAGTTTGGTTCGGCTTTCTATTTCTGACATCTAATATAGCCAACTGAAAACCAAATACTAGGAAAACTGTGGACGCTTTGGTGGGTCACAGACGCATAAACACAATTCTTTGTACCCTAACATCAAACCTTTATTTTCTCACTGTACGCCGTTTCAAGAACAAAGCCATCGTCATCGTGGAGTATATCAATTGTCATGGAGTAAGTCAAAATTACTGACTTACTCCATAATGATGGCAGCTTTGCTCTTGAAATGACGTTGAGTAAAAAAATGAAGGTTTGGTGTTACGGTACAAAACTTATTGTTTATCCGTCTTTAAAATTTCCAAAATTTTAATTATGCATTTTAATTAGTTTATTTTATTGTGTTTTTAATTAATGATTTTTAATTCCTTCCATTTTTAAATACCCATGTTGAGTTAGGCAATGTTTTAATAAATTTCAATATTTGAGTTTTTAATATTTATTAATTATATTTGTAATTTGTATACTGCGATATAAAATAAATATAATGAATTGATATTAATTACATTTATTTTATCTGGTAGTTTTGATTGTATTGTACATTTTGTTAT
The DNA here is from genome assembly GCA_034190945.1 of Octodonta nipae. Taxonomy (NCBI): domain Eukaryota; kingdom Metazoa; phylum Arthropoda; class Insecta; order Coleoptera; family Chrysomelidae; genus Octodonta; species Octodonta nipae. Next base: position 37,791,598 of record CM067222.1, on the reverse strand, counting down.
GTGTTTATATCATTTTGTTAATCATTTTAATTTGAATAATTGCGTAATTGTTATTTTAGGTAGTTGAAATAAGATAAATAAAATTTAAATGAAATATATCTTTATATTAAAACAATAGAAATATTATCGGCAAAATCAGTCCAGTATCTAGGCGCATATCTCGATTGCCACCATAAGCAGGACTTACATGTAAATTATGTAATTAAAAAAAAATTAGGAATCCCCTCGTGAGTTGGTGCAACAAATATTGTTTTAGATAATTTTCATATATTACGAAAACCTATAATCAACATAAATATATATAAATAAACGCCTATATATATATATATATATATATATATATATATATATATATATATATATATATATATACGCCAAATATTTTGTCATATTATTCTTTTGGCATTTAGATATAAAAACAAATTGCAATATAATGTCATGGTAGGGATAGCCGAATCGACGCCCGCGCACGCACTTGATACTTTCGGCATTATATGAAGCTCAAGATGCTGTATTCGAGCTAACAAATACACCTGAAAATTTTAAATTCGTTTTAATTCATAAAATAAAAACAGAAGGGGTCATCAGAGTAGCTGCGTTGTGAACTGTAAAAATACAGACAAGAAATGTTTTAATTTTACATCTTAGAATTGTGCCTTTTTTATCGTAGTTTAACCATTGACAACGGGGTCTGATCTAGACCCCGAAACGTTTGGAATATATAGCAATTTTCATAACTGTGGTGTTATTTCCCAAAAAGTGCTTAAGCATTGAAAAATATGCCACAAATATCATTCAGAAAATAGACAGGAAAATGTGAATGTATATTTTAAAATTGTCCGCCTGCGAAATGGAAAATAAATCAAAGAAATAAGTGGATAGCTACTGTAAAAAGGCAAACGTACATTCTACTATGACCTTTGTTTCAGTAATAGCAATAACACTTTATTAACATATTTTTCGAAAACAATGGAATATTACTTTAAATGAATAATATAAAGAATATTATTTTGTAGTTGTTTCAATTTTTGCAAATAAAAATTGCTGTTTGTTACATTTAGTAAGTATTATTAGCAAAATTATGTGTCGGCATATTATAAAAAACAATTTATTAGTGGTTATTTTTTTATGTATTGATGGATCCCTATGGACTCCCAAGCCATCTGATTATATTAGCAGTTATCATTTTAATGGAGGAAAAAAGCGAAGGACAGCTACATTCCCACCATATTCCCTCCAACCTCCAAATCTCCTCAATTGAATAAATCGTTAGCAGTATACAGGTAGATAAATATATGTGACATAAAATAAATTGTGAAAGCAACAGTAACAATAATTCAAATTGAAAATACCAGTAATAAAATTAACTTGATAAATTTCAATGTCAAAGAAAATTAAGAAAATTATTTATTAAAAACTAATAGTGTATTATAAAGATAATGATCCTGAATATAGTAGCACCACAGTTATAATTGATTACACAGAATTTAGTATTGAAATTGTATTCTCAAGCGAGTTTTAACATATTCTCAATATAAAAAAATACCGTCAAAGTTCTGGTGGATATTACTCCTGGTGGTTTCATTTGTTTAAGAAGTAGCTGGAGGACAAAAATTGGATTCTCAATGACTTAACAATAGAATCAGGATTGCTGGATTTATTAGAAAATGGGGATATTGATTTGACTGACAAAGGTCATTGATGCAAGTTGTAAAACATGCAAATGTTTAGGCCACTATTCTTAGAAATTTTCAGGGCAAGGAACCCAACAAACGTTCAGTGTAGCAAGATTTGGGACTCACATGGAAAGAATCATGCATTTATTGAGAACCCATCAAATATTAAATAAAATCCTAGAACATTTATTTCATTTATGTACAGCCTCCAATAATTTTAAATAAGAAATGTTCACAAAACTATAATCAAAACATGATTCATTGTTATGGTAAATTGTGTATCTACCCAAACTAATGATAATTGTAATATTTATTAAACTTTTTTTTGAGAATGACATAAGATTATGTAACAAATTTCTAAATATTTTTGAACCTAACCATATCTCATAACATCTTTTGCCCTAATCGACCTTTATAAAACAAAAACTTATTATTTTTAAATGTATTTCTAATATAATAACATTATTTTTTAAGGTCAGTCTCATCCAAATTAATATTCTTGTTATTTTCGTTAACATTTTTAATTCTACCAGCTTTCAATACTGCATATAAAGCAGGTAGGTTAGTAATGCTGAAAATATTTTTTTTCACTTTTTAGAATAACTGTTATTACATTTTTTATTTTACAGGAACTGTTTCTAATAAACTCCCTTCCAAACTATTAGTTTCTTCTAACTATACTGATTTTGAATTATGAACAAGATACAAACTTATTTAACACCTTACGTAAGATCTAGTAATATTCTGGGTTCAAAAATATACAATCCGTTGCCAACTCCAAAAAAAGTCGATCAACTCGCTAAATTTGTCCAAAATCAAAACAAAAGCTTAGATAAGCTCATTACCTCGACTAAAACTTCACAACTTATATTGATAGAAAAAAAAATTATAATTTTTGTTGATAGAAAAATTACAAATAAAACTAAAAAACACAACTTATAAAATTATGGTACTTTTTGTCTTTTGTCCCTGTTTTTAATATTAGTTAACATCAGCAATACAGTTTGCTACAGAAATGTCAATCATTAATGAGAGGACCTAACATGTCTTCGCACAACTAATTCTTCTGTAGGAAATTAGGTTCTTGCCCTCACAAACTGCATCGTCCCAATGTGTGCCAAAGCACATCCACACACATGGGTATTCATTCTGTGAATTTACCATATTTGTTTCTTTTAGTCCGCTGTTGTAAACACAAGTGTAATATTTAAAATATTGTGAATTAAATATTTTATTGGTATTATTTTTTATTAACGTTAACTTACCAAATAGAACGGTTGCTTAATACATGTAAACTTATATTAAATCTTACAAAATACTCAAAAAATTTAAATTAAATAAAAAGTCACATTTATTTTGTTGTTCATTATTCGTTGTGAATTGAATGATAAATGTGTGTCCAGTTGATAATAAGAAATACAAAATAAGAAACGATTACGTCAGAGGACTTACTTGCCCTGTTAATCGCTGTGTAGCTGTGTAGGCTGTGTATTTGCGTGACTTGACAAGCGCTGCTCTTTTGTATATTAGGTGTGTCCTTTTCATGAACGGTCGGATTTTTCGCTTAAACATAACAGGTGAACGTGAGCACTTGTTCTCCATGAGCGAGACTACCGTCTAGGGAACAACGTATTTTATGGATGTTCGAAGACGAATTTTGACGGTTTTCTGACCCCCACCCACCCCCATGTAAGAACTTGTACGATACAAGTCATCACCCACACACCCCCATTCCTTACGTAAGATATTCATTTATTCAAAATTCTTAATTTTATGGACAAAATAATGTACCTACATATAATGTAATATATCATTATAATAATAAAGTCTTTATCTCAAAATAATAATGAAATACAATATACCTACTTTCATTATCAGTGTTACTACATTTTTTAATATATTATATTTTTGTTATTAAAGTTTGTTAAAGTTATAAAAACATATAAATACTGACTGACTTCCAGAGTTTTTATAGAATTAGATGTTTACGGTTAATCAGTGGCGGATCCAGGATTATCATTTGGAGCTGGCTTGATCTAGTTTGGGGGGGGGGGGCTTGACGTCACTGAAGGTTAGCTTTAGCACAATAAACACTAAAAAAGCATACCACTCAGATGGTTTTGGAGAGGACTTCAGCTTCTTAGCCCCCCCTCTGGATCCGCCAGTGGGTTAATAGACCAGTGCTGAAGCCTTTGAAAATGGTAAAAAGTAAAAAAAAATAGTAGTAATATTGTAGTAAATTTTTGAAGATATTAATTCTTATGTTATTGTAAGCAAAAGTATATTATAAATAAGGGTTTGGGTATTACATACTTTATTAATATGTAATGTTATAACTATCCGTATTTATATTTGGAAATGCTTAATCAAGCAGAATAAAAATAGTTAATTCAGGTAAATAAAAGTCATGGGCAATGAAAAAATAAAATATTTAAATCTTACGTAAAATTCATTTAAAACACCACCTACCTCAATATAAGATTTCGTAAGATGGTAGCAGACACCCACCCACCCTAAAATGTCTTACGTAATTTATGGATGGTCCTCTAGTTCGGTAGCTAAAGTATCTCTGGCGCAAAATGGATACGGGTTAAATAATAGAATAAATACTAAAATATAAAGAGACTCCGAGTTACACCGTCTAGCCAAAATATTGCACTGAATAACTGTACAATCATTTACAAACTAAAATACCAAGGAATCTTCAACATTATTATTTTTATATATTAAATACAATATATAACCAATCATAACTCTTCTTTTCTGTCTTTAATTACTCCTCAAAAAACCGACAATCAATGTTATTTAATTAAAGCAAGGGCTTATTTCTAAATAAATAATAAAACCTAATTAATATACAACAAAGAATGTAAACTGAAGGTATGAAATAAAGTCAATTTAATAGACAATATCATGTCAATACCGAGTTCAATACAGACCTGAGGTCTTCATTAAATCCACCATATTTTAATAATATATATGAATCAAATTTTGAAAGATTTTAATAACAACAATGGTCGTTATTTCAGCTTAAACCCTAAAATTTTTAAATGTAAAAACAGCTGATTTGAATAACTTTCATTTTTGGAAAACAGAAATGTTAATCCATGTTAAATTGCCAATATAATGGAATTAAAATGTGACTAATGATGTTTTTTCCAATTAACACTTCTTTGAAAACTTGTGGCTCCCTTCGCTTCATTTCATATACATCCGCTTTTCAACGTCATTGTGAAACTGGAATCAAAATCAATTTCATGTAATTAACACTACAAAATTTAAACCGTGACCTATCCTTGTGGTGAACGCTTTTATACTCTTCAATGAGTACAGTATTTTAATTTGAGCAAATAGGTTATAACGGTGGTAATGCCTAAAATTTTTTTATTTGTTTTATTTCGTATAATTTTAGGTAGATATATTGCAATTAATTTGGTCGATGTATGATTTCTCAAAATATGCCGTACATCTATTTACATGTAACAGGTTATTTACTTAGGATTAAACAAATAGGATTTGAAAACTATTTCAATACAAACTATTAAGAATTGAAATTAAAGTTAAAGAATTTATAGTGACAACATACTTGCTACTTTACTATATTACAGAGTTTAATAAATAGGTTTTTAATACTTGAGAAGTTTTAGCATTTCTGTCATGAGATCCCAGAATAGTTGCTTGCAATCTATTGTATATATTTATGCTTCTGTACAATGGTGAATCTTGCGTTTTTCTTGTTCGTGCCATTCGATTTCTTATACTTCTTGTTTGTCTTGTTTGATATTCATGGCAGTTTCTTATTTCCTGCAGGTTGCAGTGTATCTTTATATAAGTGTTTTTTTTTTGTTGTATATAAGCTTTGCTTGCTCTAGTTGCATTAAAGTGTCAATGCTTAGGATTTTGGTTTTTTATAGACTTCTACTGTAGTTGTTCTTGGGTTCATCATAAAGATACTTTTTACAGCCTTGTTTTGTGCTCGTTGTAGTCTTTGTAGTAAATGGGATTTAGATATTTGAGGTGAGGTTCTATGAATCTATTATACAGAAGTTTTCTCGTCGGGTAGCTTAACAGATGTGTACATCTTCGTATAGCTCCTCTCATTGGTGATATTTTAGCTATGACATTTTCTATATGTATGTTCCATGTTAATGTGCTTGTTATCGTTAGACTTAAGTACTTGTATTTTTCTACTTTATTTAATTTTCTTTGATTTAGTTTAACTTCAATATCATAGTTTTTTGTTTTTTTTTTGTTTAATTATCATGTAGTCTTGTTTATATTTATACTTAATTTATTATAACACAGCCATTCGTAGTACAGTTGGATATCATTATTTATGTCATTTTCCAATTCTTTGGGAGAAGATGCTGACAAAACCAGTACAGTGTCATCTGCATACATGAATAATTTTGATTTTAGAGGAACATACTTTATGCTATGGACGTGTAATTTTGTAAGGGTCCCAGTATTGATCCCTGGGCAATACCAACTTTTAACATTCCTATTTCACTAATTTCTTGCTTTACAACTGTGTACTGTATTCTTTCTTCTGTATAAGAGTTCACTAAATTATAGCCTACTCCTCTGATACCCATTTTATAAAACTTACCCAACAGTAGCTGTATGTCCACTGTATCAAATGCTTTCTGTAGATCTATGAATACAGCTATTACATATCTGTTTTTATCCAGTTCTTCAGTGATATATTCTAGCAAATCAACTGTAGCACTTAAAGTACTACTTTGCTTTTAAAAAGCATACTGATACTTGTAAAAGCCACAATGTTTTTGTATGTAATTTACCATTCTGCTTTTAATTATCTTCTCTAGGATTTTGGAAAATATACTTAAAATTGAGATCGGACGATAATTATTCAGCTCAGTTGTTGGGCATTTTTTATGAACAGGAATACCTTTTGCTGTTTTCAGTTCTTCTGGGAATTTTCCACTTTCCAAAACCTGGTTCACAAGTCTCACTATTATCTCACCAATGCTACTAAAAATCGCTTGAATATTTTGTTTAGTTATGTTATCTGTCCCAGGAGCACTATTATTTTTTAGGTTCTGAATTGTAGTTCTTATTTCATTTAAATCTGTCGGTCTTAGGAACATAGTTTGATTTAGTTCTTCTTCTTGAAATGTTACATTTTTGTTCTGTTTGATCTTTGAAGCCAAATTTTGTCCTATGGTTGTGAAATGTTTATTGAATTCGTTTGCTATTTCTTCTGCATCATTTATTTCTTTATCATTACTATTTCTTAATTGACTTATTTTACCCTGTTTTTTATCTTTTTTGTTACATAAGTCATTTATCACATTCCATGTTTTTTGTGAGTTTCCTTTAGCTGCATTAAATTTTTTCTCAGCATATTTCATTTGAAGATGTTTTCTCATGTTATTTATTTCATTTTTAAGTTTTTTATATACATTTACAGTGTATTTATTTTTTAGTTTTTTCCACCTTATGTAACTGTTATCTCTTTCTTTTATTTTCTCTAGATATTGAGGTGTAATCCAGTTTTTTTTGATGAATTTTTATTTTATACTCTTTGGTGCATTCCGGTTTTGTTTCTTCTATAAGTTTTGCTAATTCGGTGAATGATGAAATTTAATTTTGCTCAACTGTTCTTTTTATCATGTTTTTCCACTTTTGCTCATCCAAATTCTTCTTTATCTTTGTAATCTTCTGAGTGGTTCCAACCAGTTTGTTAACTGTTATTTTTAAAATTTTATTATCAGATATGTCATGATCTGAACATTTTATACTACAGGTAATGTTTTTATTCGCTAATACATGATCTAAGATACTAGAGCGCGTGCGTCCTACACGCGTAGCTTCTTCAACAGATTTTTTATTTTGTATATTAAACCCATTCATTTCTATGGTGTTTTGTAGTCTTTGATTGTATTGTATTGTCGCCTATTATAATGCACTCTTCTTTTCCCTTTTCCATAATTTTATCTAGTTGGCTAATGAAGTCCTTAGCATTATTTTGTGGAGGTCTGTATATGCTCCATAAGAAGAATTTTTGTTTAACTACTTGTACTGATAGAACGCTGCAGTCCTGCATGTGCACTTTGTCTGTGTCATTTACAATGAAATCAATATTATCTTTTATAAAGATACTTGTACCTCCGTACGTGAAATTCTGCAGTGGTGTATCGCTCTAAATGAATTTAGATTAAATAGTGTTACTTTATTTGTATATAACCATGTTTCTGTTAGTATTATTATAAGTACATCTTTATAGCAGTCGTTTTCCAATATTTCCTTTAAATCTCCCATTTTATTTCTTAAGCTTCTATTATTTATTTATAGCAAGTTTAAATTCATTTAATATTTACAGTTTTTTTAATTAATTTAAAAAAATCTTTTATATATGTTTAATTTCAGTTTCATTGTTTATTCTTATGGGGACATTATTTAATATCTGCAAAAAACGCCTCTAATTTTCTTATCTTTTTTCAAGTCTCTTGCCTGTTTAAATAGCTTGTGGTTTTGCTTTGTTAAATCATCATTTAGATATATCCTGTTTTTGGATCCAGCCAAATTACATTCACTTGTGATTAGACCTTTAGTTGCTCTTATTTTAAACTGTACCAAAATGGGAGCATTTGTGCTGTTATTTAATCGATGACAGTTTACAACGTCTTCATCTTTAATAGTAATTTCCATAGTACTTCCAATTCGTTTAACAATTTCTTTCAGGCTTATTTCTTGTTTGTCAATACATTTTGCTCCTTAGCATATAATTTTTCTTCCAGCATTTGTACTCTGTTCTGTAGCTTAACATTTTCTTCCTTCATTTCCTTGATTTCTTCCCATAACGTTTTCGTTTCTTCCAGGTTTTCATCGAATTTGTCAGACATGTACTGTACTGACACTTTGAGGCCCTCTATTTCTTCTTTTTGTGAGATTTTCAACTGTGATATTTGTTGCACTAGTGCCCCTAAATGCTTACTAAGCAATTTATCAACAATTGTTTCATGTTTGTTTTCTTCTGTTGTTCTATTTTCAAGAGGGTTAACCTCACTTTTTCCACCTTTACAACAGTTTACTTTTTCGTCGGAGTCCACAAATCCTGCCTGATAAGCACAACTCCTATGGAAAGCGCTATTACAAATTTGACAATGTAAAGCAGTCACTACTTTTTTTTACAATGTTTGCACGATTTTTCTAATGATTTTGCTAATGCCTGACCGCTTTCTCCCAAATGCCTCACTTAATTTACATACGCCCCCTAACGAGTTAATGTATCCCCAATAGGGCCACCAGTAACCTTATAGACCTGCGGAAAACCCCCACCAGATGTCCTTGGTAAGAAGTTAGAGAGATAATGCTGTCGACGATCAAGAGAATTTAAGGAATTGAAATAGACCTATAGAAGATATTGGTCAGTTTAATAACAAAGATCGTGACCAGACGTCGTAGAGAGCAACAATATTTTTTAGGCCTAGAAAATTAGACAATGAGTAGGCACTTCCCCAATTCACCGGAGAACGAACAAGTATAACACTAGCTACGAGTGCCAGACGTATTGAATCTATACTTTTACATAAGTCAGTGTCTGCAGCTTTCAAAACGAACAGAATGAAAGGAACTGGGCCAATGAACCCAGTCAGTGGTAAAGCGCAACCTTCTACAGTAAGTGCTCCATATCCAGTGGAAAATAAAGGATATGAAGAATTACGCTTAAAGCAATGTGTTGTGTAACCGACTGCAAGTTAAATATAGTGACTACGCCCATAGAGAACATGAAAATAATTAACAGATCCTTGGCAATGTAATGTAATGTAACACAGGCATCTACTACTTTAAATGCCACCAAAAAAATTCGAACAACGACTCAATGTATTGATTATTTCTAGAGGTGTCTCGAAAATAGAATGTTATCTACAAATACGGAAGATACTGTATACACTCGATAGTATTTTTGAAGTTACTGCAAATAAAGTAATAATCAAAATATATTTTCAAAAAAAGTCGTACCAAAGTTCTAAATAATACTCATCATCTTCATGATCCTCAATGATTGTTGTGACTTGAAAAGTTAACAATAAGAATGCATTCTTATTGTTTACTTTATTAGCACAACAAACATTATATAGTATTATTTTCTCTGTTGATCAATAGTTATTTTCGTGTAGCCGGTTTCTACGAACACTTCACGAGGTTCCTCGATATGACATTCATATTCATTGAGATTAATTTTTAAGTATAGTGTCCTTTTTACTGATACATGAAAAATCTACTTGTTCATGTAGTTGATAATTATTATCTGATCGTTTTTTTTTTAATCGTTATTAAGCAAATCGGGATTGAAAACTGATTTATTATGGTACTTACGTAACGGCAATAACAATTAATCAGTTTTTAAACAGTTTATCAGTGTTTATCGTGCGCAAATATTTGCACATTAACAGTCAACTTCGGAATAATGAACTCCATTTTTTTTTAAAAGTTACCATACTGGTCAAACAACTTTGAATAGATTTCAGTAATCTGAATAAATTGGTCAATAAATAAATATAATACAGACCTTGTTTAATTAGTTATTGGAACATATTCTACAATATTTAGTAACGTTGAAAGTCCTCGTTTACTCACTTTAGGCATAAATATACCTCATTTACCAAACCAGCACATACTTATTTTTTGTTTATTAGTCTTATTATGATATTTTAAAAATATATTATAAAATAGGAACGATGTTACATAGGTTTGAAGACTCGAGTTGTAAGACCGACATCTAGGATTTTCGAGAGAATTAGCACACAGAGGTCCCGAATCTGGAGCCGTTCCGTGCAATTGCTGTTTTCCCTTAACTCCTAGGACAGAATGTCACGATAAAATTTTCAGGTTACTTCACCTGTCAGAGATATTGAATACTCTCTTCGAATGACACCTCAAAGAAGTGTTCGAGATGACATTCAATTGTGGGAAGCGCAACTGATGAAGGTTCCCTGACCAGAAACAATATATTATATATATTGTCTTACGTACAAAGGAATGACAAGTCGAAGAGAGTTCAATATCTCTGACAGGTGAAGTAACCTGAAAATTTTATCGTGACATTCTGTCCTAGGAGTTAAGGGACAACAGCAATTACACGGAACGGCTCCAGATTCGGAACCTCTGTCTGCTAATGCTCTCGAAAATCCTAGATGTCGGTCTTACATCTCACGTCTTCAAATTTAAGGAAATGTATCAAATACATAAAGAAGTGTTCGAGAGGACATTCAATTGTGGTAAGAGCAACTGATGAAGGTTCCCTAACCAGAAACAATACATATTATATATATTGTCTTGTGTACAAAGGAATGACACCTCGAAGAGAGGACGTTACGTAGGTTTAAATATTACCAAACAGCTTCTTTACATATATCACGGTTTCTATATCTGTCTATCACAAAAGAAACTATCGAACCCAAGGGTGTCGTCATATACGGTTTCCGGTGTATTCGCACGCTGAGAATGACTCCGTGCTCAGTTTTAGTCCAGTACCCTGCAATCTTCAGAAAATTGAGGATAAAGTACATTATACTATAATAATATATAATTTTGTTGATTGTGCTATGTGGATTGAAGCATGCTTACTAAATTTCCATTAAGTAGTGGTACTGCTTTTAATCTCAACTTTGAGAAATCTATGTCTCCGTTCCTTATCTTCATGAACATATTCTTCTTCTTCTCTCCAAAGTTGTCCCCTAGAAAACAAGAATTCTCGTGATCTTATCTTATTGTCCAGAAATAAATAGGTTGCATAATGCGATATTACATATGAAACTATAAATTGTCAATTTAGTAAAGAACGAATATTACTGAATTTATTGGAAAACTTATAATTATGAACTAACTAACTATGGCCCAGTTTGAGACATTGTTACATTACCTTACTAATCTATGGATCATTTCTTGAGCGTCTATTGACATACTAAAACCGATTTTCATGGTTCTCTGGACGAACACTTAATTCAGAACACCCTCTAACACTAATCACTTTCTATGTTCCTTTGCATTTTAGCAAACACTATTTTCGTCCATTTTTAGGGTTCCATATATACCTTATACGGATAGCCTTGATAATATCAATCCGGATTTCTCCCTCTTTCACATCACAGCAATTTTCTCCTAAACTACTGGACGGAAAGGTTGAAATTTGGTATCAATGTATAATTTGGTGATCCGATCAGAAGTAGATATCGTAAAAGAAGAAATTTTGATTTTAGGGGTACTTCTGGGGGGAAAAACTAAAAAAATCGACCGTTGCCCCTCTCTTATCTCCGAAACTATAAGAAGTAAAATTTTGCAAGAAATTTGACATGTAGGGCCTCACCTGAATTTTACCGGAAAAATGAGGAGAACCCTCTACTACTAACTTTGGGAGGCCAATTACAGAATTAAATGGAAAGTATAACATTAAAATTGTTTCTAATACATCATGTAGTATATCAAATAAAAGGGCTCATTATGGCGAAAATAAATATATTGTTTTCATATTTTTTTAAATAAATTATTTTAAAGATTTTAACAGAGATATAAAAAATACCCATTCCCCCCTTTATCTCCGTAAACCTAAAAAACCTAAAAATTTGAAAAAAAATAGAGATATTGGACCTCACCTGAACTTTACTGAAAAAATAATAAGAAAACCCTAATATTAATTTTAGAGGGCAACTTACAGCATATATGGAAAACATAAAATTAAAATTATTTCTCAAGCATCAAGTAATATATCAAATCAAAGGAAGAATACAAATATATATTTTTCATATTTTTTAAATGAATATTTTAATATACATTAACAAAAATATAAAAAAATTACCCGTTCCCCCCTTTATTCCCCAAACTATAAGACCTACATTTGTTTGCTTACAGGAAAAATACGAAGAAGTCCCTAATATTAATTTTGGGCGCCAAATTACAGAAATAAACGGAAAAAAATCACACATCATGCAATACAGCAAATGAAAGGGCGCATTATAAGGAATACAAATATATATATTTTCATATTTTTAAAATTAATTGGCTACAAGATATTAACAGATATAAAAATTCTCATTTCTCGCTTTATTTCCGAAACCATACTACCTAAAATTTTGAAAATAATCAGAGATACTGGGGGTCTTTTGAAATTTATAAGAAAAACTAGTAGAAGACCCCTATATTAATTTTGGGGACAAGTTATAGAATTAAATGGAAAATTTTTAAACGCATCATGTAATTTATCAAATAAAAGGCTCATTATTTGAATTCAAATATATTGTATTTTTAAATCATTTGTTTAAAAGATATTAACAAAAGCATTAAACATCGACCTAATTCTCACTTTAGAAATTACACTATGTAAAATTTTAAAATATATATTTATTTGTATTTTTATATAATTTGTCTAAAAGACTTAATAATTTACTATTTAAAACTTGACTTATTTTCACCCTTATCTTTCAATCTATAGAGCCTAAAATTCAGACAGATGTTTTTATAAAAATCAAGCGAATCATGTAGCATATATAATAAAAAGTCTATGTGTGGGAAATAAAAGTGTATATATTTATTTCCTTTAAAAGATATTAGGGTAAATATAAGAAAATGCACTCATTCCTTGCTTGTCTGAAAGCGGAATATTGGAAAAATATATACCTACTTTGAATCACCTACATTGTATCAAATCTTGAAGGTACGGAACCCTTAGTATGCGAGTCCAACTCGCACTTGACCAAATTATTTTTACTTAATCCTTATTTTATGACTAGCTATCTATTTACATATATGGCTGTCCGGTCATCCTTTTGGTATCGCTGCAGTGTACTAGTTGTAAACCTGTCTTTTGAGCAAATTATTTTCGGAAGGGTTTATCACGGCCAGTGTTCACCGTTATTTTTATTCTTTTAGTTAAGAGATCTCTACTTTCCAGTTTTGCAGCTAACTCTGTTCTATCCTTTGGTAAATTAAAATTTCTAATAAAATCTTTCAATTCAATTTGTGTGAAATTATAATCTCTTCTTGCATTGTAAGGCAAATACTTCTTCATTTTCTTGAAATAAATGTGAAGACTCTTCAGAAACTGATTTCTCTCCAGACTCTTCTTCCTCAGCTCCTTCAAGATCATCTGCTTCTTGTTGAGCTTCTGCTGCGCCACGCCATTCATCTACTTCCATGGGTTCTTCAGCAGGAGTAATAGCTACTATAGCTTTATTATCTTTAAATTGTTGAGATTGCTGTAGCCACTTGCAATGGTCTTATGAGATGAACAGTCCCTTTTTAAACTAGGCGGTCCCCATAGTGCTTGTATCTCATATCCAATGTCGACTCTTTCAATTCTCTCTCAAAGTGTTTTACATTCCTGTAATAGAGCAACCGTCTCATAATGACGACGGCTGCGAACCCTTTCTCTCACTCAGACTACCCACTAATATGGGATTTTCGAGTCACTGCATCATGATTTTGTTCCTTCCATCTGCCATGGCGAAATGAAAGTCATTATCGAGGAACGTAACCGGATAGTGGAGCAACACCAATTCCAAATATCACTTCGTGGAAGAACCCCATATTCAAATCAAAATCATAATCAAAAAGAATAGTAATGAAAAAAATTGCGCAATCCTGACATCAGATTGGATTTCAGTGAGAAAAAATACAGCTGTAACCGCATCCGCATGTGAAATACAGGCCACATGGTTTTTGCTTTATTTTTCTGCAAACTCTTTTGTATGGTGGGGATAATATTAAAACGAAATATAATTAACTTAAATATAAATTAATTTAAGTAGCTTCCAAGAATTTATTTATTCTGGGTAACAGCTGTGTCACAGTGTTTAGTTTTAATACAATACAATATTTCCAAGTGATCCAAACAAAAAGTTATTTTAACAGGTACTTATATCCACCCACAGGCAAGCAACACACTCCACCCAACAACATGGGACAAACTCATTGTTGTCGGCTCTGCGTGCGTTTCGGCCCTGAATTCATTGGTCCCATCGAGTTTGTCCCATGTTGTTGGGTGAAGTGTGTTGCTTGCCTGTGGGTGGATGTCTGAGAGTTTGGTGTTGGGAACGTCCAGGTCTCTTCTGGCGTCGCGTGTGGCTTGCCTGGGTGGGGCACGGCTGGCTTTCCGTGGGATGTTCTGTGTTTTTCTGTTGTTCTTCCAGAACTTTGCCGTCATGTTTTTCGGAATAACTCCCGAAATCAAGACTCGTAAAAGAGGCAATTTAAATAGCGAAGAGGCCTCACAGTCTAAACGCACGCAATGAAATTCAGAACTAATCGAATTGTTGGAAAATACTATTAAACACCGTACCGGCCCGGACCCGTCCAATAACAACTCAACCGGAAATAACAAATCAGCAGGTGGGAGGCGTGCCCACTGAGCGCCCAGGGCTAATCACAAGCAGCCGTTCACGGTGCGAACCAATAGGCGCCGAGCCCCGACTATATAACAGTGCGAGCGCTTCTGAAAATCTTAGTATTCGAGTAACTAGAAGCGAAATCAGAAGGCTACGAGAATTATGCGAACCGACCTGAAGAGGGCAGATGTAACTCTGCCTAAACGTCGTCATTTTACCATCGATCCCGGCAGGAATCAGTTATCAACTACGCGGTTGAATTCCCGGAAGGAAACCACCTAAAACATATATATATATATATATATATATATATATATATATATATATATATATAGGCTGATTGGCCCTGTGCGCTCAATGGGCACGCCTCCCGCCTGCTGATTTGTTATTCCGGTTGAGTTGTTATTCCGTTTTGTTTCAGAGCTGTTTTTAAACTGTCCATTTCCTGTTTGATGTTATCCTGGTCAGCTAGTCTTTGTGATCTGGTTACTAAAGTCTTGACTACGGCTTGTAGTTCGGCTGGGTGGTGATGAGAATTAGCATGAAGGTATCTGTTGGTGTGAGTTGCTATCCTATATACTGTATGGCCAAGGGTTCCATCTTCTTTTCTATTGATCAGAACATCAAGGGATGGTAGTTGATTGTTGCCTTCAACCTCCATGGTAAATTTTATTTTGTGATGGATGCCATTAAGGTGGTCTAAAAAAGTATTGAGGTGTTCCCTCCTATGAGGCCAAATCACCAATGTATCATCCACATATCGCAACCATAAACTGGGTTTAAGACTTGTTGAGGACTACGAAGACGAGGATCCCTTTAGAACAACAGGGAGTGTACGAGATTCCATGTGCAGACTGTCATAAAACCTATGTGGGGCAAACTAATAGAAGAATTCAAGCTAGACGTGATGAACACCAGAAAGCTGTAAGAAAGCAGGAAAAAGTAACATCTATTGCGGAACGCGCCACGATGTCACACCGAATAGACTTTGAGAACACCAGAGTATTGGCAAATATAGAACACCCGAAATCAAGACTCGTAAGAGAAGCAATTGAAATAGCGAAAAGGCCTCACAGTCTAAACGCACGCAATAAAATTCAGAACTTATCGATTTTTTGGAAAATTCTATTAAACACCATACCGGCCCGAACCCGTCCAATAACAAGTCAACCGGAAATAACAAATCAGCAGGCGGAAGGCGTACCCAGGGCCAATCACACGCAGCCGTTCACGGTGCCAACCAACAGGCGCCGAGCCGCGACTATATAACAGCGCGAGCGCCTCTGAAAATCTTAGTATTCGAGTAACTAGAAGCGAAAGAAGAAGGCTACGAGAATTATGCGAACCGACCTGAAGAGGGCAGATGTGACTCTGTCGAAACGTCGTTATTTTACCATCGATCCCGGCAGGGATCAGTTATCAACTACGCGGATGAATTCCCGGAAACCACCTAATATATATATATATATATAATGTAAGAAATGTTTCGGGAAGCAGCCTTTTATGAGCGATTTTATAAAGAAGTGAAATACACTTTTACTTTACGAAAGCTTTCGAAGAAAAAAAGGAAAAGAAAGTTGTGCTATTGCCACTCTTTAGTTCTGGCATGTGAACAAAATTATTACAAAAGAAATTTTTTAGAGATGATATTTATTAACTATTATCCGAATAATATTAATAAAAAACCAGATATCCAAAATTTGAATAACATTTATTGCAATCTTTTAGACATCTACAAGAAAAATTCATTTTCAGTATTCAACAATTAAGTTACATAGTAACAATACATTATTCTACTCACATAGTAATGTTATTTTTGATTATAACTTCATTTCCAGTTTTGCTATCAATGTCACTCAAAAAAAAATTTAGTTACATCTAATTTATTAATTTCATATGTTTGTGCTCTTTTTCAAATTACAATCAGAATTTACTGTAAGTATTTAAGAAATTATCTCACATATTATAATTATAAATTTTGTTTGTAGTCAAAAGACTGACGAAGAAATTAAAGTATTTCGAAAGCTTTCGCAAAGTAAAAGTGTATTTCACTTCTTTATAAAATCGCTCATAAAAGGCTGCTTCCCGAAACCTTTCTTACATTGTGTTAGCCAATTCAGCCGTTACTCAAACAATTGGTGTATATATATATGCTGATATATTCAAACCCAAAAACCCAACAAGTTTTATGTGTGTATAAAGTTAGAAAATTCAAAAAAACTCATTGAAAATAATCACTCCCTTTCAGTGCCATATTCAGGGTGAAGTATATTTTTGACAATCTAAAAAATTTATATGTAGCGAACCTTTTAAGATGATCGTTCAATTAAAATATACAGTGATTAAAAAGTAGTCCAGATTTGGAATAGAAACATCACCAAACACAGATATAAATCACATAATATAATAAACACTATTTATACACAAGAATACTGGTTGATTACATTGTAGACATCTCTTTCACTATGAATATCTGTGGGGAAGAATATCTGTAGAGACAACCATTATTTCTAGCAATTTTGCGGAATTGCCTTACACTTACTTCCATTTTCAAATTTCCAGTACTTATTTGCTGTGGAAAAAAAAATAGGACAGAAACAACAATGTACATACAAAATACTTAAATCTCCTTCTTAACAATCATTCTGAAATTAAGATTATTAAATTAACTACGATATCAGCGACAATTTTCCAAAATCTTGAAGTTTACCAAAGATATGGATTATAAACAAACCATTTTTTTATAATTTCTTTCAACTTTTACTAGTGAAAAATCAGACGTTGTTGTGGAATTAAAAGCAGTGTGATACAATCAATACTCTCCATTATTGTAATCTTTTTTCTTACATTTTATTTATTGTATAAAAAATGCAGCACCCTACTGAAGTTGAATTATATGTTTGGTTCATCTACGCATTAATTTTTATTAATTAATATTTAATTTTTCAGATAACAAAATCTAACTAATTACATTATACCATCATGAATTTTTTTATCTACTGTAGGAATTCATTATAGTTAGTTGCCTCACGTTTATAAAACGGCTCTCAATAGTTACAGTCGGAATATCGAGTTTAGTTTATGACCACATATGCTTGTAAACTATTGCATTAGGGAAACCAAAGCAAATAGATCAAGACTAATACTCGGCAGTTAATTAGAAATCCGCCTTTCGTGAATAATCTGTAACGAATACTGATGACTTAATTAGCCCATTTAGTCTCGGTGGATTTTCTGTGATATTTTTCGTGTGATGAATTAACAGAATTCGTCATTGATGCGTGTTAAGTAAATGCGATTTATGCGACAGACAGTGGAACTGCAATAATGGAAACATTTTTTATGGTGTTTCATTATCATGCACCAAGTGAGATCTCATTGTAAAATAATCGGATGCGTTTAACGATTTCTTCTTTTCGCTTTGAACGATATTGTATTGTTTTCTTCCATTGCCTGTAATCAATAAACGGGTACGTAAAAGTAATTTGCATGTTTACGTAATAATAAAACGTTAGTCATTCAATAAAGACAATTAAACGTAAGCAATTATTTCGTTATTATCTCACTCGCTCTGTTGTCTCGCCACATATAGATGGTTTCAAAGCAGATCAAAATAAAAACTCTTATACCACTGTGGCTATGGTCTGTAGGCCTTAATAACCAAGAAAATACTAAGTAAATTATTGTCAATATGGCAACGTCCTGCTGTCGTCCAGATATAAATAAAACTTGATCACCGAAAGAATAAATTCTTGTAAATTTTATAAAATTATTATAATTGGTTTGTGAAGAATTAGATTTGTTTCGGTAAATAAAACATTTGTGAAATATTTCGGAAACAGACATCGTTTTTAGTTAATTTTGAAAAAACGCGCGAAATTATGTGAAAGAATAGAAAGACAAAAAGCTATTTTATTGTTTTTTGTTTCTGAAACAGCCAAACCAATAATTTCCCTTGCCTGTCATTGCATAATTTTCCGTTAACTGATAACGATATATTTGTTTATTTAGGTAAATAGTGCCTCATTGCCTGCCATCCAATAATTACAGTTTAGCAAAATGACAAAAAAACCTCTATTCTGTAACGAAAGGATTGTTTGTCACCCCTGTGTAAATTCTGGTTCCCGTGGTGGCGGACTTGCCTGAATCACCAGATTCCTAATTTAATTCCCTAATTCAATTTTCGCAAAGTGATGTGTAAACGTGAAAAGTCATTTAATGCGAAGATTCTACTACATACAATTTTTTTCTAGAATATCACTTTCGGTTGCTAAGGAATAGATTTGTGATAAGAAAATTACACCTCCACCTTACTATAATTATATTCGAAATGTTAATTAATTAATAGCATAGTTATGAACCATCATCCGGACACTGTAAATAGGACTTTAAATCGTCCAGAAATGACACAATCATTAACAAAGACACTAACTATTTTATCGATCAAGATTCGTAACTCGACTAGAGCCATCAATCAAGTTTACATTTAGTTATTTTATTTTTGGCGCTAAACAAATACTAATCTTTCTTTGTGAGATTGTTGCTAGGTGTTTCAACTCTCTGCAGGATTCCTGAGAATGTCTACGGATTTCTGCAACGTTCGCCGAAAAGTTCTCAATTTATTACTATGCCTTGATGTCCTCTGCCGAAACAAATTTAGGAGTAACATCAAAGATACCCTTCATTAACACAGTTTTTCCAGGTGTGAGTTGATGTTTGATTTATGACTGTGCGATACAAGACGAGAACACGAGTCCCTTGTAGTTGTGTTAATGCGGTCGACTTTTTTGGCCCTGTTGAGGGTTTCATAACATCCAGTCATAGGTATCTTTCTTTAAGCTGACACAGAGAACTACAGTAAGAATATTACTAAATTACAGAATAATCTAACGGTAAGGGTCCCTATAAGCACAAACGAGTTGAGCAAGGTATAGTTGTTACCTACTGAAGATCAGAATAATGGCTTCCACTTCGCCTCATGTTTTAGTACCTACCATACAACATTGATAAATATCTTATCGAAGCCCTCTAAACCTCTCCCTAGTTCGATTAAGTCCTATATTATGGATTTTGTCATTTTATAAAAAAAGCAAAAGCTCTCAAGGTGCAGCCTGGCGATATGTTAGTGAGTTTCGATGTACTTTCTTCATAGATCATGAACTCGGTAAATGAAACAACACATTTAAATCATCTTCCCAAACGATATATATAAACACTGTTCAGACATCGTCTAAGCACTACGTACACTTACATTTAGTGGAATCAAGATTTCTATGAGCAAGTTGATGGCGCAGACATAGAAACATTTCTCAGCTCGGTCATTGCTAATTTTGATATGGAATTTTCGAAATCAAAGCCTGGAACAGTGCTATCTTGAAACCGTCATATTTTTACATTTATGTAGTTAAGACCTTTATGATTTGGAGTCACGTCGAAGAAAAAGCATTAATAGAGTGTACAAGATACTTAAACGGCATTCATTTGCGTATTACATTCACCATGAAGGAAGAATGAGACGACCAACTGTTTTTTTAGATGGTTTAGTTCCGAGAAAAAAAAGGTGGCATAATGTATTCCGATAATGCACTTACACAGACCGGTACCTCTACAAACATTCCAATGACCATCCAAGTCAACAAGGTACTCGCGAACCGAGCATCCAGAATCTACTTTATCTAAAATATAAATAATTAAATCGTGGTGAATGAATACCCGGTCCATCAGACAAGAACTTACTTAAAATCAAGACGGATATCCAGTCACACAAAATATTACACACTTGTCATATTTTAAAAATATATCGGGTATCATTGGGAAAGCTGCTTAGGTCAAAACAATTTTCAAACCCCCCAAAAAACTCGCCACATTCAGAATTAGGTGGAAAAATGTAAAGAACTGCGAGTGTATTGCAAAGTAACGGAACAGTAAGACCATAAATTAATAAGAATACCCCTAAAGAATCAACAGCCACAGTTGAAAAAACATTTTTTGTTTATTGTTATTGACTAGTGGTACGTTTGTTTTTAATGCACAGACATACAGAATGGGCAGTATTGGTCTGATCGAAAATCTCATTTTTTGCCGGGATTACACTCAGGCTCCTCAAAAAGTTAATGTGTGTGTAAGAGTACTGTGATAGGATATTGTTGTAAAGTCCGTGGGTTCAATTTAAAGTTATAAAACTAATATTCACTTTCACTTTTCTAGAAACTTTTATTTACATCGAATATACAACAGGTGATTCAAATATCACAATAACAACTTTACATATAAGCTCTTCGCTCCATCAACTGAACTCGCGATCGTGGACTGTTTCCTTTATAAAATCAGCGTCGAATTCTCCAGTAAAATCAGTCATCACTCCTACAGCTGTCGAGTCATTTCGAGAACCATTTTTTTATCTCAAAGCGATTGTTGTCGTACTGAAATGAAGCAGGGTCGGTTTTGGGTACATTTCGTAACACTGCCCCCCCTCTTTAATTCTGATCGTCCCCATCAGAAACATCTTCTCCATGGTAGGGAGCGAGTCGATCTAAATGAACCACCTTCAATTTAGCCTTGGGATTTCGACGGATCCGGTAGACGACGTCATTCAATCTCTTGACCACCTCGTATGGACTATCCCAGGCGGGTGTAAGCTTTGGGGATTTACCCTTGCTCCGTTGGGGGTTGTACATCCAGACTTTGTCCCTCTCCTGGAACCCGACTGAATGGACCTAGAGGTCGTATCGCGTCTTCATCCGGTCACTGGTTGCCAACATCTGCGTTCAGGCTACTTCGTGTATTGCCAGCATGTTATGTCGGAGCTGGTCGGCATAATCGTCGATGTCTTGGGGAGTTTCTTCGAGGGAGCCAAATGCCAAATCGCAGGGTAATCGCAGCTCCTTTCCGAATAGGACCCTGGCTGGGGTCAGGCCTGTACTATTATGTACAGCAGAGCGATATGCCAACAGGAATAGGGGAATATGCTCATCCCAATCACGCTGGTTATTGCTGACGACCTTGGATAGGTTTTGTTCCAAGGTCCTGTTGAATCTTTCCACCATTCCGTCTGACTGTGGGTGTAATGGTGTTGTTCTCGTTTTCCTGATCCCCAACATCGTGCCGACCTTCTGGAATACATTCGATTCGAAGTTACGCCCCTGGTCTGAATGTAATTCCATCGGGACGCCAAACCTGCTGAATAGTTGTTCTACTAGCACCGTCACTACCATGGTTGCCTCTTGGTTGCGTGTCGCATATGCAACAGGCCATTTGCTGGAGCAATCCATTGCGACCAGAATGTATTTGTTCCCCCTCTCAGACTCTCGGACCGGCCACATCGATGATGGCAATTCTTTCAAATGGGACGCCCACATTGTACTTGTACTGCTGCATTCTGCCCTTAGTCCGGGTCTTCGGGCCCTTACTGGCTGCACAGATGGCACATTTGCGGCACCAAGCTCTGACGTCTTCGAAGTAATTCACCCAGTAGTACCGTTGGCGAACTTTGTCTAGGGTTTTATTCATGCCCAGGTGGCCTTCGGTAATTCCATCATGTACTTCGGTCAGGATAGCTGGTACCTTTTTCCTTGGAACTACCAGTTGGGACTTGGTTTCTCTCTTGTCTTCGTTGGTGTGGATTCCTGACTCGGACACTACGTGACCCAAAAACTCTACTTCTTTTTGGAACAAGGAACACTCGGATTGAGTCTCAGGTTAGCATTATTAATTCTGGAGAATACTTCGTCCAGGTTCTTCAGATGATCGTCGAATGTCTGACCCATGACTAGAATGTCGTCAAGGTATACTAAGCACAACCTCCATGTTAACCCGCTCAGTACATACTCCATTAGCCTCTCAAATGTAGCGGGTGCATTACATAACCCAAAGGGCATGACCGTGAACTGAAACAGCCCTTTACTGGTGGAGAACGCTATCTTCTCTGTCGTTTGTGTGTAGACCAACCTGCCAATATTCACTTTTTAGGTCTAGTGTGGAGAACCAACCGGAGCCTGCTAGTGTGGTCAAAGTGTAGGTAGTGGATAGCTGTCTTTCTTCGTGACATCATTCAGCTTTCTATAATCCATGCAAAATCGGGTAGTTCCATCCTTCTTTTTAACTAGCACGACGGGAGCAGACCATGGGCTGATGGATGGCTCAATAACTCCATTTTGTAACATGAACTCGATGTTTTCCTCGACTGCCTGTTGTTGCCCCAATGGTAGTCGTTTAGGTGGTATTCTGATGGATTGAGCCTTTCCGGTATCTATTCGATGCTGGATGATGTTGGTGCGACCGGTGGTTCCATCTTGACTGTTAAAAATTTGCCAGTGTTTTGTGATAAATTGCTTGACTTTCTTCTGGTTCTCTGGTGTCAGGTGTGTCAAATGGTGAGCAAACTATTGTAGGAACTCTTTACTGGGCCCTGTCTCCTTCACCGACGTCTGGTACTCTTCTTCGCAATTGATGATGGTCTCTACTGGCTCGAAACAATCTATCTCTTGACCATTGGCAATTCTGATGTCGTTGTTGGTAAAATTTAGGACTCTGATTGGTATATCTCGTCCGGTTTTAACTATAGCCCGTCCAACCAAGTAGTCATGAGATGAGTGTACGGGCTCCACCATTCCAACGCAGCTCCCAGGATTGCTCTTTAGCTGCCCATGAATAATCTGTTCCGTTCGACCGGGAATTCTAGCTGAAGACTTTGCCACAATTTTATGGAGGTAACTGAACTGTTGACGGGCCGTGTCAGTACAAATTTCTCATTTAGGAACCGAAGAACATCATATCCCGGGTCGAACATAAATCCATGCTGGCTAATTAGGTCCATTCCCAGTATAAAATCGTCCTCAATATTCGCTACCAGGACCTTATGCCTGATCATGTTGTCCCCTATCTGTAGCACGACATCTGCCTCACCCTGTATTGACATGGACTCGCCGGTGACTGTTCTGAGCTGGATGTTATTGGTAACTGGCCGAATTGAAAACGCTCTCAAAACCCTGGACTTGGCAATGGACATAGCGGGGCCGGTGTCGATGGTGATGGTAATTGCTCGGCCATTGATGGTGCCCCTGACGACTAGGCTGCCGCTATCTCGGCAAAATCCAAAATCCCCGGATGGATAACGTTTTGTGGGCTGGTGGAGGGTTAGTCAGCTTTCGCCCCCTTATGCTGACAGACTGACGGTCCCTGGACATGTGGCCGTTCTGTTAGTTACCCCTGGTCGGTGATCGTTCAGGTGGCCTCACTCGACAATCACGTTGGAAGTGTCCTGTCCGTCCGCAGCGGTAACATGCCCCTCTGGTGCCAGTTCTTTGTGACCGTTCTAATATTTTATTCAGACCAGCTATAAGCGCTTGAAATGGTGACTCTGACTCTTCCTGGTTGAAGGAAACTGCTCGGACCCTCGGCTTGAACATGTTCATGACGGCCTCTACTTCCAAAGCCCGAAGTAAAGCTTCATTACTTTCCTTGACGCCACTCAGTCTTAAATTTCTGTGTACTTCCACACTCTGATGCCGTTTATGAAACTCTGTGTGGCCAACTGGTCTTTCTTTTCCTCTGGCAGGTCTGGGTTGGACAAGTGTACTAACCGTCTAATCTCTGCTTCGAATTCTTGGAGGCTTTCACCGGATTTTTGCGTTTTTCCACTCAGTTGGACTTGGTATACCTGGCCCAAGGATTGATTGTCGTAACGTTTGTCCAGCATGGCGATAATGTTGTCGAAATTGCCTTGTTCATCGACTGGAATGCTTTGGAGAAGTTCTAGGGCCGGACCTCTTAACGAAATTACCAGAGACGTGGATTTTTCTTGGTTATCCCATCCATTAGCTGTAGCCACGACTTCAAATTGCCGTTTATACAAGGGCCAAGATGAGCTGCCCTCAAATGTGGGTGGTTTGCTAACGGAACCTTTGGTACTCACGGTGTGCTGGTATTTTCCTCGCTGTAAGTCTTGTTGTATTTTTTTGATTTCTGTTTCTACCTTGTTTTGAATAGCACTGATTTCAAATTTCACCTGGCTCTGTATGGAATCGATGTCATCTACTTTGGTTTCAAGGGCCTCCACATTATTTTTTAGGATCTTTATGTCGTCGTTTATCTCTTTTATATCTGATTCTATTATTTGCATTCATTCATTAACTGTTTAGTTAACTTGTGATACTATTTACATTAGTTGTTCAAATTGCATTTTTCTTTTTTCTTCAGTTATTTTAAATTCATTTTGTCGTTTTAATTCAGTTTGATCTTGTTTTTGTTCAAATTTCGAAAACAATCCTTCAATTAAATTATGTTGTTCACTTTTCATCGTGGAAACCAGATTTTGTTGTTTTTCTTCCATCGTGGAAACAAGATTTTGTTGTTTTTCTTCCATCGTGGAAACAAGATTTTGTTGTTTTTCTTCCATCGTGGAAACAAGATTTTGTTGTTCGCTTTTCATCGTAGTGACAAGATTTTCTAATTCTATTTTACGTTTTTCATCAAAAGATTTTACTAACCTTTGTTGTATTTCTTCTTGATGTTGTTTCTCCTTCTTGTCACGTTTTTCTAGAATCTGGTCTATTTTTTCGTCTAGTCCCTCGGTAACCTGCTTGACTATTTTTTTGGCAGTTTCGTCCATTTTTTCCATGCTTCGTGTTTCCATAAATCAAATTACGATTTTATCTGCACTTAATCCTTTACTTCTGATCACCAAATTTGTTGTAAAGTCCGTGGGTTCAATTTAAAGTTATAAAACTAATATTCATTTTCACTTATCACAATAACAACTTTACATATAAGCTCTTCGCTCCATCAACTAAACTCGCGATCGTGACCTGCTTCCTTTATAAAACCAGCGTCGAATTCTCCAGTAAAATCAGTCATCACTCCTACAGCTGTCGAATCATTTCGAGAACCATTTTTTTATCTCAAATCGATTGTTGTCGTACTGAAAGGAAACAGGGTCGGCTTTGGGTACATTTTGTAACAATATTGTAGGGCCAATATTTCTGGAAGAAAAATTAACAAGACCTCTTACATTAACTTACATTAGTTAATCATACATCATCGACCTAAAAACATTTAAGGGTCATTTTTGCTAATATCTGACCTGTAATATTTGTTTTATTTTAGTTTATTCAACAAACAAACAACTTGCTATTTTTATAGCAAGTTGTTTTAATTAATTACTAAATTAAAATAGCAAGTTTTTTATGTAAAAAAAAATTATATAAATTGTATTGTAAATTGTATATAAAAATACAAGGAAATTTATTTTCATTTGATTACCTTTGATTTTTGTGTTACCGCTATTTCTTTTAAAATTGTCTTTAACATTTTTATAATTCCAAGCACACTTCATTGAAACTATGAAAATGTTACATTATCAGAATATACAAAAAAGGTATGTTTAAATGTAGATTTTCAACGATTTGAAATTTCATTAATTCGCAAGTACTAAACATATATGGTCCGCTGTTTCCGTTGCCTTCACCAAGAGTGCTTAACGAATATTAAGTCTAAAAAATTATTGAAACTAAGTTTATGAGTAGGAAGGTAAGCTTATGCAAATTGCTTGAATATTTCAACGTAACACCTTAAAAAACAGTTAATATGAATATTATAAGGGCATATATCTGACCTAAATTCACAGAATTGTAAAATATGTAAATTACTTGATTTTAATACTACAGAAAACGCATATACACTGACTTATTGCATATCTTAAAATAGTATGCCTCTCATTAGGGTATTTTGTAATTAAAAGTTTTCAACAATAAACTCTTCAAAGACATAAACACTACACAAATTCAATTTCAACTACAAAACTCTTCTTAAGATTGTTTTAAAAGATATCTATTATTTAAACAGAATCCTAATTTGCAAAAACCCTCAGCAATTCAAGGAAAACTCATCACATCCATCCTAGAAATGTTTAAGCCAAGAATTATCACTATAATAATCTATGTAAAAACTAAAGGATGGTAGCGAAAATCTACATAGGTACAGAAATATCGAACAACGCGATATTTCTGTACCTATGTCGCTCTCTCTCTCTCACTCTTTGTGCCATTCTTATAAATGAACATATATTTTAGGAAAATTAAAATAATTGTCACTTTTTGTTACCATTCAAGTATTAATCATAATGTGTAATTAGTGCTTAATTTACGAATAAATATAACTGCAAAGAAACATGTGACATGTAAGTTAATTTTTAAATAAAACATTTTTTTTTAATTATGATAATTTACTTCAATGATAACAGATTAAACACCGAATTTAAGTAGGTAGATATTTTTGTAAAAATCAAAGCATCTCCAGACTATTATTCAAAATGTCTGTTGTGTAACACCCCGGTGGTGTTAGAAAAATTTATCGTTTTAGAAATTATTGAATCAAATTGAAATAATAATTAATGCAATGTTTCGTTGCATTATAAAATTTTTTCTAAAGCCGAAATTTGTCGCTAAGCACTAAATAAGAAATTAATGATTAAAATAGGTCTTGTTTAAAAGACTGGTAGTGTGAATATCTAATACACATTACGAAATATGCCATTTTCTTTAAAACAATATCGAATAGTGTATGTATTGCCACTCCAGTTATGAAAAAAATTTACGTGGGTAAAAGTAACAAAAATCAAAGAGGGCCGAAAGGTCAAAAACTCGGAAAAATTTAATCAGCAGTCTATCTGAATCGAGTTAAGAAACTATTGTAAAAAAATATTTTTAAAACGCCGTCTCAAAGCGAGCCAATAGGCGTGCAGGAAATCAAACAAATAGGAAATGTGTTTAAATTAACTCACATATGGGGGAAACGGAACTTTCGCGGGAACGTGATGTTAAGAAACAAAAATCAGTCTTCATCGAGACTTCATGGAGATCAGCTCCGGAACACAAGGAACAGACACGATCAGGGAGGTTCGTTCGTGGCGTGGCGAAGTTAGGAGACAGAAAAGGTGAAAACAGGATCCTGAGACAGGAGTTTTTCACCTGTCCACATAGGGTTTAGGATCAGTGAAATTTAGCTAGCTAGCAAGTTAGTTTTGGTGTTCTTTTCGTTATTCACAGGTAGGTGACCGTGAAATTAACGAAATATATCGCATCCGGTAAAGACGATTACTCTGTCTAACAAAGAGACGTTAGTGCAAAAACCTGTGAGTTTTCCCTTGGTGAGACGTAGGTTCACTTCCGAACCCAGAGTAGAGGTTTCTCAGACCAGCGAATGGCAGGGAAGAAACGTCGTGCTAGGAACTAATTGGGGTCGGAGTAGGCAGAGGTAGATCGTATCATTACAGAAATATTCACCAGAGTTGGTTGGAACGGGGCAGTTTGTTTTTCTCATGATATATATAATTTTGTTTAGGTTGTTTATTTACAGTTTGTTTTATGCAGAAACTCATTCGTTAACTGGCTCACCAAGATCTGCAGATACAAGAGAAAACTTACTGTAGTTAGTGTCCCTAAAGGACAACTAACATCTACGCCGCTCCTGAGTAAAACAAAGTAAAACATTTAAGCTGACTGAAGTATAAAAACAGGGTCAAACTGACTGGAAATTTCTATAACACTAACTGCGAGATGACCATCGAAATTTGCTAGAGAGTTCGATGTGGATTATAAAGAGGATGGCTGGACATTCCACAGTTAGTTCTGCTGATATAGAGTTGGATTTTGATTTGTAAATAAAGTTCTAGAATGTGAAGTGAATATTAGTTGTTAAGATTTAACTTGAACCCACGAAGTTTACTGGGACTATTCTATAAGTCCTGCTCAATTTTTATAGATGTTCTATTACGCAGTTCGTTCAGCTTAGATAGTGATATTTTTTTGATGTAAATTGTTTGCGCAATCAGCTGTTGTAAATATTATATTTTGATGTGTTAATAAAGTTCTAGACAGTGAAGTGAATGTTAGCTGTTAAGATTTAATTTGAA
Source organism: Octodonta nipae (assembly GCA_034190945.1). Classification (NCBI taxonomy): domain Eukaryota; kingdom Metazoa; phylum Arthropoda; class Insecta; order Coleoptera; family Chrysomelidae; genus Octodonta; species Octodonta nipae. Next base: position 37,762,664 of record CM067222.1, on the reverse strand, counting down.
CCCACGAAGTTTACTGCAGTTTGATGTCGAAGTGTGGAATTCAATGAAGTTAACATCTTAATTTCATTTATGACAACAACTTGTAGTATGGAAAAACTACCAAAAAAATATGCAAACAAGTCATGGATGGACTAGACGAAAAAATAACAGATCCAGAAGGAACTTCAAGAAGAAATCCACCAAAGGTTAGTGAAATATTTCAATGAAAAACGTAAAATTGAATTAGAGAACCTTGTTACTAATATAGATGAAAAACAACAAAATCTTATCATTGTCATGGAAAAAAAACAACAGAATTTAATGGAAGGGTTATTTTCGAAATTTGAATTAACAAGACAAAATGATTTTTAAATATTTGATGAAAATCAAGAAGAAGTTGAATTAACGAGATAAAATGAATCTCAAGTATTAGAAAAAAAAAGACAACAGCTATTCAGAAGGTTTGGGGTTCCGTTGGAACTACATTTAGACCAAGGGCGTACCTTCGAATCGAATGTATTCCAGAAGGTCTGTACGATGTTGGGAATCAGGAAAACACCATTGCATCCACAGTCAGACGGATTAGTGAAAAGATTCAACAGGACCTTGGAACAACACCTATCCAAGGTTGTCAGCAATAACCAGCGTGATTGGGATGATCATATTCCCCTATTCCTGTTGGCCTATCGCTCAGCTGTACATAACAGTACGGGTTTGACCCCAGTCAAGGTCCTATTCGGACAGGAGCTGAAATTACCCTGCAATCTGGCGTTTGGCTCCCCCGAAGAATCGTCCCAAAAATTCAACGATTATGTCTAAGTACTTCTTGGGAAATAACACCACAGTTTAAAGAAAATTGCTGTATATTCCAAACTTTTCGGGGTCTAGGTCAGACCCCGTTGTCAATGGTTAAAAAACTTGGATAAAAAAGGCACAATTTTAAGATGTAAATTAAAATATTTGACAATGTGTATTATTTGGTTTCAACGATTATGCCGAGCAACTTCGACATAACATGCTGGCAATACATGCAATAGCCCGAACGCAGATGTTGGCCACCAGTGACCGGATGAAGACCCGATATGACCTCAAGGCTAATTCAGTCGGGTTCCAAGACAGGGACAAGGTCTGGCTGTACAAACCCCAGAGGGGCAAGGGTAAATCTCTAAAGCTTACACCCGCATAAGATGGTCCTACAAGGTGGTCAAGAGGATCAATGACGTTGTCTACCATATCCGTGGAAACCCAAGAGCTAAGTTGAAGGTGGTTCATTTGGATCTACTAACTCCCTACCATGAAGAGAATATTCCCGATCGGGACGATAAGGATGGTAGGGGGGGGGCGTATTATAAAATTTATCTACGCCGCTCCTGACTAAAACAACGTAAAACATTTAAGCCGACTGAAGTATAAAAAGGGGAATCCTGCACAAGGTCAATCAGACTGGAAATTCCGATAACACTTCGGCAAACGCTACACGAACTGGGAGATTACCCTCGAAATTTGCTAGAGTTCGATGTGGATAATAAAGAGGATGGCTGGACATTCCACAGTTAGTTCTGCTAATATAGAAATGGATTTTGATGTGTAAATAAAGTTCTAGAATGTGAAGAGAATATTAGTTGTTAAGATTTAACTTGAACCCACGAAGTTTACTGGGACTATTCTATAACTCCTGCTCAATTGTTATAGTTGTTTTATTTTATTTTAGGTATAAATTTTATTCTTTTCGCTTTCGAGATCTCAATTTTTCAGTTGTTTCCTTTCAACTCCCACCTTCTTCCCAGACAAGTATCAGCATTTGCTCTTAGAGGGAACTAGGAGACGAACAGCCAGAAGCAATCACTTACTGAGAGACAAGGAAGATTAGGAGCAGTAAATCTCATTAAATTTTTATTTATAGCACACACACACAGAAGGGTTCCAGGATGCTTTCTTACCAAAATTCATTTCCAAGTGGTGGCAGCGTTACCCCTTTTCTCTCATGTCTTTTTTGCTAACAGGATTGCAACTGTATAATACAAACAGTAGCTGAAATATCAAAATAAAGGCGGGGGCTATCTAATAATGAAAAGTATCTGGCCGATCAACCCCCTTTCATCTACCTAACAGAAAATAATTTAATTCCCATGAAATATTTTTTACAGTTATATCAATAAGTATGTAAACGGGTGTTTTTGTCTTATTTTGGGTCGCTAGTTTTGAAACGAAAGCCCTATCTACATAGTAAACTTTACGTCTATTAACTTATAGTAGCCATTTCATAGTGCCCATTAGAACTAAGCGCATATTTTGTTGCTCAAAATGATTTTGTTGCTCCAGCGTTTCCGAGAAACGGTGGCTAATGTACTTTAAGACTTAAACTACATGAGCCATATGGGTATTTAAGAAATGAAAATAGCTATAAAAATGAAACAAACGCGTGCTTTTGTTGTAAATTTGTTAAAGATGGCAGAAAATAATATTCGGAAAAACCCCCAATTTTGTTGCTCGAGCCCTTTCCGAGAAACGGTGGCCAATGTAGCTTAAGTCTTCAGTTACATTGGCTTATTATTCATATTTCACTAAATGAAATATGAATAATTTACTTTTCCGTATAGTTTGAAAGGTTATAGATATTAATATAACTCTGCTGTTTAATAAGAAAGTAATTTAAATTTGTCATGAACAGTTAAAAGTTTTTATAAAAAAATACTTTCCAGGGGACGTAATTTGGATACAAATATTTAGTGATAATGAAGAATATTTTATTTAGTATTACTAGGAGCTGATCATTTTTTGAAGTGACAGAAACTTTGAGTGAATTCCAAACAACAGATGGTGGTTACTACCCCGGCTATATATATATATATATATATATATATATATATATATATATATATATATAGAAGACGAAACACTCTGGCTGGAAGTGGACGACCTTAAAAACAAGTCTAACCTCATGATGGAGAATACAAAAATAATTCCAAAATTATTGTGTATAAAAAATAAAAAATTAAGTATTTTGGTGGTTTTTTTTTGACTTGGGATACAAATTCAGACAAGCTTGATCCTATCAAGCGAAAAACTTGGTAAAACCAAATATAACATGAAATTTCATTCAGTGAAGATAGACACTTCACGAGAAAAACAGCAATATATAGTTATTTATTAAGTTACTTTGTTGAACATGATTAAGTAAACAGTAAAAAGTGATACAATATCATAAAACTGAACAGATGTAAGTATTACAAATTTTGAAATAGTTTATCTTCTCGACTATGTTAACAGAACTAATTTGAAATATATGTAGGGTTACACGGGGGGTGGTTTTTACCCGTAGGGGCTGCTTTTGGGAATGTTATTTTGTTCCAACTTTGACCAACAACTCAGCAACAAAATCACGCAATTGATTCATTTTGATAACTATTTTCGATCCTTGCTAATGGCTAAGGTATCTTAAGACTTAAGCTACATTTGCCACCGTTCCTCGGAAACGGTTTGAGCAACAAGATTGTAATTGACGTCACAAGTTGACAACAAAATAGTAACAAAATACCCCGCAAACGTATTTCACAAAATATTTAGTTTTACGATTTTCGTCATTTTGGGGTACATGGGGGATGTGTTTGAACCGTAGGGACAGCTTTTCGGAATATGATTTGGTTCCATCTTTGAGCAACCAAATAGCAACAACCTTTAGCATTTGTTTCTTTTTGATAGCTATTTTCACTACTTAAATACCCACAAATTTTTCGGAATATTATTTTGTTCCACCTTTGAACAACAAATTAGCAACAAAATCACACGTTTGTTATATTTTGATAACTATTTTAATTTTTTAAATACCCACATGGTTAATGTAGCTTACAGACTAAGAGCTAGGAACCCATTTTTCATGAAGAGATATAAATGGAACAGATGAATGGTTAATCGGTTGTTTGCCTTACCTATGTGGGAACGGTAGGTACTGCTCATGCAAGAAAGGCATGTATGTTTAAAGAAATGAATAAGGAAAACTACTGATAGTATCAATCTGAAATTGGGTAGACTGGGGTTTTTCGTTGAACTGGTTTCAGATGAAATATGAAAAATTGTCTAGGAATTCCGGTTCTACCGAAAGTGCACCTCAACTTTATTTCTAAAATGGAATACCAGTTTTTTATAACATTGTTAGAATCTACGATGTTATATGTCTAAGGGCTCCGGTTGAAAGCTATTTAAATTTTTTTGCAAATTTTGACAGATGCAGCCCTCGACAAAAAAATATTTTTTTGGAAAAAGAAAGGGTCAGGTCAAAAATTACCAGAATTTGCCTCAATCAAAACTTGCAGCTTCGTAGGTCTTTGAAACTGTTCAAAAACTTATAGTCAGTGCTCAAAAATTGCCGCAGAATTCGAAAATCATGTAACTCATAAGTGGCAACCCCTTTTTCTCAACGTCAGTGGATTGTACGCTAAAAAATAGGGGGAGTTTATGATTACAACCTATACCTAAATTAAAAGGTTTTTATATTAACTTGGAAAAGGTCAAATGTCCGTACGGTTATTAGAGATATCTGAATTATCAGTAGGCTTTTTTGAAAGAATTGACAAGAAACAAATGAACATTACTTTAATTTGTTAAAAATTTATGGAGAATTTGATATTGAAAAAGTCTGTTGAACCTTTCCTGCGCGATACCCCGATAGACCAAAACTTCCTCATGACTCCATCACGCAGATCATTCCCAATGATAAACACATAGCCATTTTGTTAAAAAGTGAAACAAAAAATCTGTCAGAATATCAAGTTAGCTCTTAGCCATTTCACCAAACTGATGTGAACCTGAAAGGTCGAAAACTGACCGTAACGAAATGGAATCAACACAACGCAAGGTTATGGTGAAACCTTACGATTGGACCCAGTTTCGTTACGCCTAGATCAAAAGTCAAATACAAAACCATGGGTAACGAATAAACTAACATCAAATTTTGATGGGGGTAACCGATCCTTTATGGAAAAGCAAAAAACAAGACATCAAAACTCGACGAAAAGTGTTCATGACTAGAAAACCAGTCAAATTCATTTTCAGAGATTCTACTTATTTCGACTTCAGTGTGTCATCTGCAGTCAGGCTCAATACCCTGAGACAAGTTGGAATTTCTTTTCTGAGAAGTAAATCTACGGAATATTTTTGGAAAAGAACAAACATCAAAACTCGAAATTCGAGTCGATGTGTTCCTCCATTTCGTAGAACTCGGCAGAAGTCGGTGCAGACAAAATTCATCTTCGCACTTTGACAATGACCAAATTTCTCTCTTTGCTTTGAGAACTATTTCTAATCTGAGAAATGACCATAGATTGATAGTTTGTCAGGAAATTCCATAGCTTGGAAGGACTGACAAAAATGGACAACTTGAGTGCTTTTCTTCGGCTGTGGATGAGTCAACTTATGTGTCATATACTGTCCAGATGTTGATTTTTATTCAAGAAGTAGATAAAAGCTATGAAGTGTATGAAGAACTTCTTGATATTAAAGGTATTCACGGAGCGGCTAATGAAAAATACATAATTTTTATGAGAGCTAAAAATGACATTTTTAAACATTCGATAGAAAATGTTGCAAATTGTTACAATTGATGGAGGCAAAAGATGTATGTTCCCGTGTTGAGAATCTTTCGATATTTCTGACCTTCTAAAACCATTCATATCAACTATCAATTTTATCAGAAGCACCAACAATTCCGCGAGTTTGTTGCAGATATTGGAGAAAATAACTTAAGAACACTTTGTCGTAAGCTAGATTAGTTGCAAAAATATCGTTGCAGAGCAAGAACATTTTCGGCTGTTTCTATTGAATTTCTGGTGTCCAATAGTTTTGAATGTGAGGATCAAAATTTTCCTCTGCCCAAAAATCTGAAAGAACTTTGTTTTCGATCCATAGCCCCTAAAAGTTGAATTACACATCTCTGGTGAATCCTTCCTCTGTAGTGCAGAACCAGGAATCACTTGTAATTAAGGAAAAATAGCTCCAGTTAATGACTAGGTGTTGAATTTGTAATATAATTGGCTTAGTATTTATAATGACTGACAGTTCCCCATATTTATTGCTGTTTTTATTGAATTTATGGTGTCCAATAGTTTTGAATACGAAGATCAAAATGTTCATGTGCCCAAAAATCTGAAAGAACTTTGTTTTCGATCCATAGCCCCTAAAAGATTAATTACACATCTCTGGTGAATCCTTCCTCTGCAGTGCAGAACCACGAATTACTTGTAATTAAGGTAAAATAGCTCCAGTTAATGAATAGGTGTTGAATTTGTAATATAATTGGCTTAGTATTTATAATGACTGACAGGAAGTAAACATCTATTTTGACAGTTAATTTGACATTCTGTCCTCACAACGCCCGGGCAAATTGTAGAAATCAGTCGATTTAACTGTGAGAAAGCAGGCCTATGGATTTGTCAACTAGTTTTCCTCGGTAATGTGAGTGAATGTATATTTTAATTTACTCATTTGTTTATAGAGACTTACCTTTAACCTCCGTGATAAAAGTAAACATCTCGCCGAAGTGTTGTGCGATTTTAAGTGGTTTGGAATACAATAATAATTATAAATGTTATATGCATGTATGTATGGAATTTGAAGCTCGTATTTGATTCCATTTCAATATTGTGCAATTAACGAAAAGTGAACTTATTTTTTTGTTCTCATATATTCATACACTTTACACAAAAAACTCAACTAAATATAAACATCACAGAGGTGGATAAAAATTCGACAGCCCGGTTGGGAAATTTATAGTTTATAATCGACTAAATTACTGGAAGGAGTTGGGTATAAGTCGCAGGCTCAAGATAAAAATGACGGAGAACGAGGAGTGTAGTGTCTGTCATCGCACAATCAGATCTAATCAGCATGCACTTGAGTGCTCCCGATGCTGCGCCTGGGTACATAAAGGATGCTCTGGCATATCAGTAGCAGAGTTAAACAAGGTTTATTCATGGGCACAGCGTTCAGGATCGCATACATGGGAATGTAAATATTGCTCTGTAAATAAAGAAGTTAGAAGAGTTTCGATGAGGAAATCAAACCTTTCAGACTCCGAGACCTCATATGAAAAACCAGGAACAAGCAAAGCAAGCAAATCAACATCGAAATCGAACAAATTGGTAAAATCTGATTCGGGCGCTAGCCAGAACGTCACAGATGCCATCCAAGGTTCTTTGAATGCAGACGTAAATAAGAAAGAAAGAAAATAAGAAGCATGCAGGAATTGCAGTCGAAACCAAATGTTAGTAATAAGGACATATTATTTGTGATAGGGCAGTTGTTTCAGCTTATTATAGATCAGAAAAATCATCTCCAAAATGCTCTCGATGATTTTTTAAACGTACAATCAGCCTAAATAAATAACTTGGAACAGGAGGTTCAGAAGTTTAAAGATAGTATTGTCCAAATAAGAGCTGAACAAGAAAAACCTACTATTAGCCCTCAGGCGGAGTCTGAACAAGATGAAATTATCTCTGAAATCGTAGTCATAGAAGTAAGAACATAATTATTTACAATGTAACTGAATCAACAGATGAAGCTGCAAAGGATAGGATTGGCTCAGATAGAGCACAAGTGGTGAAAATTTTGAAGAAACTAGAGATAAATTTAAGCTCGGAATTTAGAGTGAGTAGAATTGAAAAAAGAGGAACAAAAACACGTCCAATGAGAGTGACGTTCTCGGAAGGGAGCATACCAAAAACATGTTTGAAGAAAAAGAGTAAACTGGAAAATCTGAATGTAACAATCAAGGCGGATTTTACGTATATGCAACGACAAAAGCTAAAAACTCTTCTTTCGGAGCTGGAAACGAGGAAGAAAAATGCTGAACAGGACTTAGTAGTCAAATATGTGAAAGGTGTTCCGGGCATTCATTCTTCAAAAAACTTCATGGGGCCAGAGAGGGAAAATCATGCATAGACAATCTCAGTTTGTACTATCAGAATACAAGGGGAATAAATACTAAAGTTGATGACATATATACTGGAACATCTGAAGCAGAATTTGATGTATATGCTTTCTCCGAAACTTGGTTAACAGCAAGTGTTGATAGAAAAGAATTATTCTCAACCAAGTATGCAGTATACAGATCAGAATATTCCAAGGGTGGGGGAGTACTACTAGCGGTAGCCGCTTCTTTGGAGTCTTACTCTATGGACCTATCTCTGTGTAATAAGGTAATATCATGTATTAATATTGTAGGTGTAAAGATTGTTTGTAAAGCAGATGTGGTATATGTAATGGTTGTATATATTCCTCCTAATCTAAGTTGTGATATTTATCATAAGTTTTTTGAATACCTTGAACTCTTGGAGACTATATATGGCAGGCATATATTAATAATAGGCGACTTTAATATACCGTTGTATCCTGAATCCACAACGGATGCAAAATCGGTACTACTTAGGAACTTACTTGAATTCTACGAAATGAAACAGTATAACAACATAAGAAATATCAACAATAGACTATTAGACCTAGTAATATCAAATACCAACTTGTCAATCAATAGAGATGAGTGCCCTCTTGTCAAAGAGGATCCTCATCATCCAGCTCTTGCTATTACTCTGAATACTTGTAGGACGAGAAATAACAGATTTACTTCAGGCAAAGATAATCTGAGCTTTAACTTTAAGAAAGCTGATTTTCCGAGTTTATATCAGGAAATTTTTAGGACTGATTGGTCTTTCTTGAATTATAATAGAACTATAAATGAAATATGTCAGGACTTTTACGAAAGGTTAAACACTATCTTCGCTATGTATATTCCGAGATATCGCCATAGAAAGGTTAAATATCCCTCTTGGTATAGTAAGGACACTAGGAAAGTACTTAAAGTGAAGAATAATTTCTTGGGAAAATACAAAAAATAGACGGATTTTTATCTTAATGAGTATAAAAGACTAAGAGCTTCCTCCAAATTACTTATTAAGGAATCATATACATCATACTTAACTGAGGCTCAAAATAAGTTGACCTCAAATCCCCAAGATTTTTGGAAATTCATACTTATGAGGAACAACACATCGAATATTCCCCCTATTATGATTGATAATGAGGATACCGAATTCAGTAATCCTTAAGATATTGTTAACGCATTTGCTGCTCATTTTAAAAACTCTTTCAACCCCAATCGAGATACAAGTAATACTTCCAATACACCTTTGTCCTTTTATAATATCATGATACCCCAGTTCTCAGTGAATGATGTAATAAAAGTAGGTAAGAAAATCAAACCTAAATCATCATTTGGTCCAGACGGTGTTCCATATTTTTTTGTCAAAGATTGTATCAATGTCTTAGCTATACCTCTGTGTAACACATTTAATCTATCCTTAAGTCGAGCGGAGTATCCTGAATGTTGGAAAATGCCTAAAGTTTGCCCCATTCACAAAAATGGTAACACTTCTTTAATAAACAATTATAGGCCTATATCAATGATTAGTGATTTTTAAAGTTGTTTGAAATGTTGCTGTATGAACATATATTCTTTCACGTTAAAAGCCAAATAACATTTGACCAACATGGCTTTATTAGTGGACGCTCAACAGTGACAAATCTAGCATGTTTCGCCGAATATCTGTCTCAGTCATTAGATAAAAGATCACAGGTTGATGTTATTTTTACGGATTTCTCGAAGGCTTTCGATAGGCTCGATCATTCAACCTTACTCAGCAAACTTTCTGCCTTTGGCATGAGTAATCATTATGTCGAGTTTCTTCGCACCTACCTAGTGAACCGTACTCACTTTGTTTGGTACAATAATCATAAATCTGTTAGTTATATTTCTAAATCGGGGGTACCTCAAGGTTCAAATCTGGGGCCAGTAATGTTCCTAATTTTCATCAATGATATCACCAATGGCATTCATGTTCAAAAATTGTTATTTGCAGACGATCTTAAGCTCTTCTCTTGTGTGAAAAACCAAATGGATTGTAAAAACTTAAAAATAATATCTATAAAATTCAAGAATGGTGTACGATAAACAATCTCCCCGAGTAAATGTAAAGTTATGACCTTTGGACGAAGTCATAATTTTGTTGATTTCAGTTATAAGATTGGTTCGTGTGTGCTGGACAGAGTTAGTGAAGCCAGGGACCTAGGAATTATATTCAACGGCCATCTCAACTTCAGAAATCATATAGAAAACATAGTTACTAACACATCAAAAATGTGTGGCTACATAATGAGAAATACAAGACAATTTACAAATGTCAATTGCCTCAAAACTCTGTATAGTGCACTTATAAGAACTAAACTGGAGTACTCGTCGATTATTTGGTTGCCGCATTATAAGTTGTAAAAAGATAAATTGGAACGTGTGCAAAGAACGTTTGCGAAGTTCATGTACTTCAAAAAATATGGGATATACCCCGAGAGGGGGTTTGAGCACGAGGTGTTATCATCCGATCTGGGTCTGGAGAGTCTAGAGCAGCGCAGATTTATCGCCCATTGCCGATTTGCTTATAAACTAATCAACTCTGAAATTGATTGTCCACTTATACTGGAGCATTTTAAGTTCTTAGTCCCGAGAGCTGAGTCTAGAAGTTCATGTTTGTTTTATCCCCCACCTGGACGAACAAATATCCGTTTTGCCTCTCCTATTTTTAGGCTATGCTTTTGCTATAATATGATTCACAAAAATATTGATTATACGGTAAGGAGGAATATCTTACATAACCTACTGAAGCTGTTTGTCCAAAGTAACACAGTAACATGTTCTTAACTCTGTGTCTAAGTATATTAAAATATATTGTTATGGTTACTCGGTCATGTTTTGTAATAATAGTTATATAATTCATTCAGGTTTGTCAGTCATGGTTGTATACAGTTAGCGTTTTTCTTTTTTTTTTCTTTTATCATCTGATGTTTATGGACTTTTAATGTTTACATCTTTTTTGTTGTTAGATCTCATAGGCTATATTTTGTAATTTAGTATAGTTAATATTAACCCTGTAATTGGTGTAATACTGTTGGGTTAAATAAACAAATAAATAAATAAATTTCAATTCCTTCTCAGCAATTGTTATCGAATAATGATTTTCTGAAGAAATTTATAGATATTACTGAATTCTCTTGACTTTTCGTCATTATCAATATTGCTTCATATTTTTTATAGTTTCGTTCTTGACTAATTCATTTTCATGCAAAATGCGTAATAGATCTACCTGTTGAAAATGGACATTTGCAATTTCTCTGTATATCTTTGTTCCTATAGCTTGTAGAAAAAAAATTAATAAACGTTATTTAGAATGAATTTTTCTCCAAAAGGGATCTTGCAATTTTGGAACGATTTTTTCGAATAATAGAAAAAAAAATAAATTTAATATTTAATGTTAAATATTTATTCCAATTTAACTGAAATTTCGGAATATGACACATTGTTTATTACTAGGCTTGTTCATAGTACCCAGTTGCCAACGATTCCAACGGTTTGAGATATTCTACTCCAATCGAGCGTTCGCCGAGTTAACTACCGAGCTCGCTGATTGGCGTAGAATTTCTCAAACCGCTGGAATCGTTGGCAACTGGACAAACCTAGTAATAAACAATCTGTCATATTTCGAAATTTTGATAAAATTGAAATAAGTCTTCTACATCAAATATCATAAAACTATAAACTTTCTGTTCTCCTGAGTCTGTATCGGTGCAAGAGCATTAAATTAAATTAATTTGTTGGTTAAAAAAATTAAAATGGCAAGAGCTGACAAATCTAAAATAACAGATGCTAATGTTTCAAATTGTTTGTGCACATAAAGGTACATCTTTATCATGTTACAAAGCTTAGTACTAGATTTTTGTTATATCTTTGCATTTTTCCCAATTTACAAATAGAAATCATGCAAACAAATTTCAATTATGTGGAATGTTTCTGATACAATCAAATTCAACAAAATGGAAAAGCAAGATGTTCCCCAAACCGTTAATCCGCTTTCGAAAAACCCTCTTCTATAATTAAAAATGTGAAAAATTAAAGTTGTTTATAGGAAACTTGTGGCATATTATTCATTGCTTAAGTACTTCTTGGGAAATAACACTACAAGTCACGAAAAATTGCTGTCTATTTCACACGTTTCGGGGTTCAGGTCAGACCCCGTTGTCAATGGTTAAGAAACTATGAATTACAAAGGCACAATTCTCAAAATGTACAATTAAAATGTTTGACAATATCTATTATTTGACTTCTGACGTAACTAAGAGATTTTATTTGTAATATACAGGGTAGCATAGAAACTTCTAAAGATCATATAATCATAAAATTCCTTTCAAATTAGAAGAATTAGAAAGGGTAATTCTGAATTTTGTGGCGCTCCTTTGTTATAAGAGTGCATTCGCCAAAAATGCGACCAAAGAATTTTGTTGATTAAGTGATCCCAATAAAAAAATACTTAAACATATATGAAGCTTATTTGGAAATACAAAAAGGTTTTAAAACAGTATAAAAATATTTAAAAAATAAATATTGTAATTGTGCAGAATAAGAATAACTTTACATTATTTATTTATTTATTTGACCAGTCATTTTACAAAGAATTACACATTAACAAATGGTATAAATAATCATACATTGTGCGTAGCAGGCAATCTAGTTGCATGTACGTATGACTGGAATATAATTGCAAATTAATAGTCTTAAAACTAAAAGCTAAAACTATTCAATGCTAACAATGTTGGAATTTATATAAAAATAAAATAAGTATATAAACTTATGAAGACGCGAGATGTAAGACCGACATCTAGGATTTTCGAGAGAATCAGTACACAGAGGTTCCGAATCTGGAGCCGTTCCGTGTAATTGCTGTTCTCTCTCAACTCCTAGGACAGAATGTCACGATAAAATTTTTTCAGGTTACTTCACCTGTCAGAGATATTGAATACTCTCTTCGAGGTGTCATTCCTTTGTACGCAAGACAATATATATTATATATCAATATAATACATATTGTTTCTGGTTAGGGAACCTTCATCAGTTGCGCTCCCACAATTGAATGTCCTCTCGAACACTTCTTTATGCATTTGATGCATTTCGTTAAATATGAAGACGCGAGATGTAAGACCGACATCTAGGATTTTCGAGAGAATCAGTACACAGAGGTTCCGAATCTGGAGCCGTTCCGTGTAATTGCTGTTCTCTCTCAACTCCTAGGACAGAATGTCACGATAAAATTTTTTCAGGTTACTTCACCTGTCAGAGATATTGAATACTCTCTTCGAGGTGTCATTCCTTTGTACGCAAGACAATATATATTATATATCAATATAATACATATTGTTTCTGGTTAGGGAACCTTCATCAGTTGCGCTTCCCACAATTGAATGTCCTCTCGAACACTTCTTTATGCATTTGATGCATTTCGTTAAATATGAAGACGCGAGATGTAAGACCGACATCTAGGATTTTCGAGAGAATCAGTACACAGAGGTTCCGTACAAAGGAATGACACCTCGAAGAGAGTATTCAATATCTCTGACAGGTGAAGTAACCTGAAAAAATTTTATCGTGACATTCTGTCCTAGGAGTTGAGAGAGAACAGCAATTACACGGGACGGCTCCAGATTCGGAGCCTCTGTGTACTGATTCTCTCGAAAATCCTAGATGTCGGTCTTACATCTCGCGTCTTCATATTAACGAAATGCATCAAATGCATAAAGAAGTGTTCGAGAGGACATCAATTGTGGAAGCGCAACTGATGAAGGTTCCCTAACCAGAAACAATATGTATTATATTGATATATAATATATATTGTCTTGCGTACAAAGGAATGACACCTCGAAGAGAGTATTCAATATCTCTGACAGGTGAAGTAACCTGAAAAAAATTTTATCGTGAATTCTGTCCTAGGAGTTGAGAGAGAACAGCAATTACACGGAACGGCTCAGATTCGGAACCTGTGTACTGATTCTCTCGAAAATCCTAGATGTCGGTCTTACATCTCGCGTCTTCATATTTAACGAAATGCATCAAATGCATAAAGAAGTGTTCGAGAGGACATTCAATTGTGGGAAGCGCAACTGATGAAGGTTCCCTAACCAGAAACAATATGTATTATATTGATATATAATATATATTGTCTTGCGTACAAAGGAATGACACCTCGAAGAGAGTATATAAACTTACTCAAATATTTGTCTTAATACGCTTGTATGATATTCAGTGAAAATCATAAAACGTTGTTCAGAATCCATTGTTTTATTTCCTTTTTTCTGTAGTTATCCCTAAGTTTATTGAACTCCTTCATTTAGGAGTTCAATAAACAATTTAATGGCCATGACAAGACTTCTTTTCTGGCTACTTCTCTTTTTTATTTTCTGCAACTGTAGACTTTTACATCCGGTTTTGAACTTGAATGTAATGTATCTATTATTTAATTCTCTATAGTCTATAGTGATATAATAATGGTAATAATATGCACAAAAAAATCAATATTTTTATTCAGTCTTTTTTTTGGCAGTTGTTGCAGTTTTCAGATTTTGTAAAATCAAACAAGTAACTACTGCTCTGGTAGTGCACTGATATAGACCTAACCCATTCTCGGGAGAATTAACTAGTTTAAAGTCGATGAAATTTTTCAAAATTGGAACAAAATTGGAATCAATTTTCTGTACCAAATTTTATTTTAAAAATTACATTACTTCGAAAAAATCTCGGTATTTCACAAAAATCATCAGCCTTATAGAAAATTATATTCTAACTTTTGTTAAGGATTAATTTGAAAGTTATAGAAGAAAAACTGAAAAAAGAACAATTTTTATACGTCTAATTGTTTATAAATTATTTTACACAACTTTCTGGAAGGCATACACTAATTATAGATATTGTCTAGAACCTATTTCTACAAAACAACAGATCTATTTCTTATTTCGCAAAAAATCACTTGATTTGATCTAAATCGTTCAGAGTAATAGAGGTGTTCTAATTTCTTTATTGTTTAACAACATACAAAACTTTCTTTGATTTTGGTTTTCTTAATATGTTCTTTAAGTAATATTTACCCGTTTCAGTTAAAACACGGTTTGCCAATCACAATATGGCTATGTCTTCTGCATTGCTGTATTGATCTTTTTTCGTTACTTGTAAATTCATTGGTATACGTATTTCCGCAAACACAAGGTAGGTACAGTGTATACCGACTTGTGAAAATCTGATTTGCGTTCTTGTTAAAATCCATATAGTGATTTAATTGTTTTAAAAACGGTTTTTACTTTTTTAACGAAAATTTGAATTGTTGATAAAACCGCCTTGCTCAATCATACAAGAATTTAATGACTTAAAATTCAAGTAGCTGTTGGTATATGTTGTGTTTCTGTAAATACCAATAAATGGCAATACTCTATTAGGAAGTATACAATGGATACAATAACGGCGTATAAAATAAACCACCGTGAGGAATTTTCTACTGAATATAAGAAATGAACTTGCAATATGTAACTTAATCACAAAAAATAATTCTCCTTTAACAAATATGTTAGACGGTGATTTAATTTATTCGTTAGATTTCTATCAGTAAATATCTTGTTAAAATCCTTAAACCGTGTAATTGACCAAATCATACCATCACAACACAGGAAAAACCTAAATTGAAAATGACTTTCATTAGATTGTCAGCGGAAGTGCATTCAACATGCACGTTGTTGTAGGAAAACAAGGTATTTCCTGCTACTGAATGCGCAGTTTTGGGAAATAAAACTGAATTTAACAACTTAAAAAGAAATATATTTAATCATTCATATGTAATTACTACTAAAAAATGAAGTAATAATAATTAACGACATGTTCATTACAATACTACATCTATTTATTCATATATATATATATATATATATATATATATATATATATATATATATATATATATATATATATATATATATATATATATATATATATATATATATATAATAGTTACTCGAATACTGTATACAGTATTCGAATAACTAGAAGCGAGAGCAGAAGGCTACGAGAATTATCCGAACCGACCTGAAGAGGGCAGATGTGACTCTGCCGAAACGTCGTCATTTTACCATCGATCCCGGCAGGGATCAGTTATCAACTACGCGGATGAATTCCCGGAAACCACATAATATATATATATATATATATATATATATATATATATAGACGAATTTTCTTTGTTGTATCCGGTGTACATCCGCTTCTCGGTTTATGCTCTGAAAACAACATTTTACCTGACGTTTTGCCAAAATCTCATTTGGCATTTTCAAAGCGCAAAATCTGAAAACAGAACGAAAAAATTTAAAGAGTGGCTTTCTATTTATAACCTGTATGTTGGCTGTTAAGATGCGGGGTCATTAGTGATCTTTATTGCTTTACGTTTTAATCCCCTTGGGTTGTTACTACCCGTCGGGCTGTTTATTGTCCCTTGTGATTGTTTTTCATTAGGATTAGATTTATTAGTAGGAGTTTTATGGTGCGGTTTTAGTGCCAAGTTTAGAGCGTCGTCTCGTTTATTTAGTTTCCCGATTTTTTTGAATTTCCATAGCTTCCCGTATTAGCCTATTTCGGTGATTTTCTACGTTGGCGATTTCCTTGCACGTCTATTTTATGTTTTGTATTGAGTTCGTGTTGGAATAAGGCCGATGTCGTCTGCGTAGTTTATGCTCTTCTGATCTTACGAAATGCGTCGGTTAGTACTTCCCATGTATGACTTTTGAGTCTCCGCAAGATATTCTATAGACTTCGTGGTTCTCTAGCTCGATTTTATCTTTTGGGTTACCGAGGACTTTGCCTATGTTCGCCTGAGGCTTGAAAATTGGCGTTATGTTGTGTTTTATCAGTACTCGTCCTATTCTATCGGTAGTACCTCTAATATAAGGTAGGATAGCTCTATGTTTGTTCTCCTCTATGTCTTTGTTGTTTTCTTGTCCTGTGTTTCGGTTTATTGCTTGTTTTATTGTTTGATTTTTGTATTCGTTTTTCTTCAGTTCTTCTGTTATAATTTAAATTTCTTTGTTTTTGGTGTTAGGGTCTGTTAATATAAATGATCTCGAAATATGGGTGTTGGCGACTGCATGGATCTGTGCTGGGTGATGGTGTGACGTGGCGTTTATGTATCTATTGGTGTGTCTTGGTTTTCGGTAAATTGTAACTTGAAACTGCCTGTTTGGTGTTTTGGTAACAACATCTAGAAATGGGAGACGATTATCTTGTTCTAATTCTAAGGTAAACTGTATTTTAGGATGTAAGGTGTTGATATATGTCAAAAAAATCCAATTCGGCTCCTCCATGTGGCCAGATGATGAAAATATCATCTATGTATCGAACCCATAATGTTGGTTTAAGCTTAGCATTTTGGAATCATGTAGAGATTAGCTATTACTGGTGACAGCGATGAGCCGATGGGAGCACTCTCTGTTTGTTAGTATATTTGTCCATCGTATGTAAAATATGTGTTGTTTAGGCAGTGTCTGTCTGTTTCTGTTCTATGATTTAGGTTGAGAAATTTTCTTTCTTGGATATCTTCTCTATAGCTTCGTCTACTGGAATGCTTGAGTCAATACAGGACATAAAATAGACTTTAAAACGTGCAAAGAAATTGCCAACGTAGAAAATCACCGAAATAGGATAAAACAGGAAGCTATCAAAATTCAAAAAATGGGGGAACTAACTCTACAAAAATCGCACCATAAAACCACTACTAATAAATCTAATCCTAATGAAAAACAATATATATCACAACCAAAAAAACAACACCTGACTTTTAAATGAATTTGTGCCAACCCACGTGTCCTCACTGCATATATATATATATATATATAGGAAAGCACAATCATTTCAGTACTATAAGATCACCATGCAGTACTTATAAAAAATTTCTTTTAAAACCTAAGAGTTTTGCTGCATTTCCTTTTCAGACACCTTTACCAGTAAGACATTGTAAGTTACTATATATTCAACCGCAAAACATTTCTTCCTTTAATATATTCACATGTTCGAATTTAGATTTATTTGCCGTAATCTACTAAATTAAAAATATCTGGTGTACTTTATAAGTTTCGACTTTATTAACTCATATCAACATAACTTAAAGTTTAAAAAATAGTAACTTGTAAAAAATCACTCTAATTGGCGAATCAAAAGTGAAAACAAATTTCACTAAATAAAGTATAAAATATAAATACCTGTGTGGCCCTCTGAATAACAACTGGAGTCACGTACCTGCAACGAAATTATAAGTATATTAATATATATATATATATATATATATATATATATATATATATATATATATATATATATAAATGAATATCAGACCTTTATTGTTCCCAAAAGCATTTAGAACCCAAAGAAAGTATTTAATGAAAAAATGTTTGGAAGATGATTTTAGAGTTTTATAATAACATATAATATATCCAACATATTAGTTATTTTTGACTTTTTATTGACATTATGGTTATTATGCCTTGAAGCCAGTTAATTTTTGTAATGTTATTTATTATATAATTTTTACTGCTACAGTGATATAATTAGTAATAATTTTTAGTTATAATTATTTGTGTTTTATAACAAATTTCGATATTGCTAAAAATAAAATTATTTTAAGCAAAATTCATATTTTTTGACAAACCTGAGATGAAATTGAGAATATAGCTCTTCTTATAAAAAATAGCTTTGGTTCTTAATAATAACTAATAATAAAATATTTCATACTGTATAAGGGTCAAAATACTTTTCAATGCCTAACTTGAATTGCGATTTGTTGGAAAACTATGGATATTTAAAAATATATTTGTTAGTGATCTTGTGTTGATATAGCATGGTAATAGGTTAGTCTATAACTTACTGACATTTGCAGAGATGTTCTTAATGACCCCACCATATTTTTGGCAATTTATACAAGAAGTGGCCAAAAAATTAAACAACTGCAACTTTCATTGAAATTTTAACATTATTTATAAAATTATACAATTAAACTCTTTAGTATGACCATTTTAAACTATGACTACAATTAATCTCCCATAAAATTAAATGACAAACATAATCCTTTCAATGAAATATTTTTTATTTAAGTCAAACTAAAAAAACTCTACTAAAATAATGACAAAAAAATGTTAATACTAAACTAAAACATGAAAACCGCCTGATATTTTGCTTTGGAATCAATTGTTTTTGTTTTAGCTTACACACTGTTTGTTACATAAAGTTTGCAGGGTACTCGCGGTGGGAGCTGGCAAATGAGGTATAAACCTTATTGTAGTAAGTTATTCTTGGTATAGCTAGGAATGGTCCCGGCCAAAAATTTTGGGGGAGTTACGCATTTCTCAAAAGTATTTTGAATACCCCTTTTTGAATTAATTTTTGTAATTCTCTCAAGAGCTTTATCAAATTGTCTTATACAATTTGGGTAGGGGTGAGGAAGGATCATGACCTCTATGAGTTCTCTCGGACCGCCTGTGTATAACGGCACTTGCTTCCGTGACTCTCCAAACTGTTGAGACTGCACTTTGTTTAACTTTTTAGTTTTTTGATATCTCTTTTTGTGATTATTAAATTTCTTTTGCCGTTTCTAGACATTTGTGAAGTTGTGGTTCCAAAATGTGGAGTGGAAGCTGGTATGATCACCATAATTTGTGCAGCTTATTGAAGATGTCGTCGTTTCTTATTTTTTACGGGATCCAGCTTTAACCTAAGCCGATAACGATATTGTTTTTCCGCGGGTGGCAAAGCCATTTATTGTAGAAGCTTCTTTCTACAAAATAAGAAGTAATTTAACCGTAGTAGAGTACATAAAGATCCACATTATAGTGCCGGTCACAGTCCGTTCCCGGGCTGATCTCGATCTCGGTCTGATCTCAATCTCGGTCCGTTCTCGATCTGACCTCGGTCTGACCTTGGTCTAGTTGATTCACCCTATTCACAGTTCGTTCTCTGTCATCCTGACGTCTTCAACTGTCAATAGTCGAAGTTGGATGCGTGTGCCTCGTAACTGATAATAAAATTAACTCAAGTAAAATTTATTACTTCTAATATTTACGGGCGAAAAATGTCATTGAATTATTCGATTGAAGAATTATCGATTATAGCTTTGGTTCTTTATGAAGAAGATAATAGTAGCAACCGACGAAAACAAAGAGAAGAATGTGGGTTCATCTGAGTTTATTGCAACGAGGAAGGAGAATACCTCACTCTCTATGTTCATTTAATTAAAGAAGGAGAAAAATTTTACAATACTGTCGAATGGATCTGGGTACATTAGAAATTATTTTAAAGAAAATTTCGTTAAAAATGCAAAAAGAAAACACAACATTTCATTTCAGTTTACATTATATACAACAATAAAATAGGTCAGTTATTTCTTTTGTAAAACTGTATTTTTAATTTTTTTTTCAGGATTTTGAAGCCACCTTTTACACATAGGATAATTTAGTAATGTTAAATATATATAATAATTATCAACTAGAGATTTCAAGTATCTGATTTACTTGTCAATTTCACTGATAATAACTGACTGCCAGGCAATAAATACTCTCTACCATCAAAATGCCAAAGCTGTAGACCTCTTCACTAATATTTCTACCAAAATCCATATGAACGAAAAATTATTCTTCTATTTACAAAAGGTGGGGGGTGTACTAAATCACAATTCAGAATTTTAGTTATGGGCGTTAACAAAATAGTTACTGAAACAAGTATATTCAAATATTTAGACAAATAGAAAATTAAAAGGAAATATTTGGAAAAGGTTTAACCTGGAATTCCCAGCTAATACAATTTTGCCATAATTACAGGTACCTAAAAAGGGGCGACGAATGCTCAGCGTTATGCTTCTGCTTGCACTGAAAGAAAAAACAAAAAAGAAATATTAAGACACTCTCCAAATCTATACCTAAACATCTGTGTATGAGAATAATAATAATGCAAATATCTTTATTTCTTACCGTTCAACAGGGGTAACTCAGCGGTCATGCAATGAACACACTTACCTCCTCAGATGACTGAGAAGCGATTGATTCGTATAGTTTAATTTTCCATCGCAAAAGGCCTTGTACCTTTTAATAGTTATTACTAGTCGAACGAAATGAAGGTCATCAATTTCTAATAGACTTATTTTAATAATTTTTTTGAATGTAACGCAGGGTATATAAGATTTTATTCTTTGTTGAGACACAATGTGAAATAATTTTTATTTTATTAAACACTTTAGATAAAAAGTATCAATTAGAATGTAAATAAAGTTCCAAATTTATATCTTTGACAACGATATTCAAGTACAGCGCCATCGATAAAAAAAGTACGAGGGATTGCCCTTTATAACATGAGACTAATGCTCCCGTACAGCAATATTTTGTATGCAAAACATCTAAACACAACTAAACAACTAACAACTAAAAAAGACAACATTGTTACCTTAATTTACATAAAAATAATATACAATTTTGATTATATTTTATTGTTTTGTATAGTAAAATAGTGTTAAGTTTATAAATAAGTTAATTTTTTAAACAATTTGTACAGTTTTCGCCTGAAAAGTGTAATTTACCATAAGGGACAAGTTTTTAGGCATCAAAAAAGATTTTAGCCCATATACCGACGGATTAAAAACCTCCATATTACTTTAAGTCGATTAATTAATATTTACTTTCATGTAATTCTATTCTCAATCAATTCAATCCTAGGATACTTTCTCTTCCGCTACATTTTACCGAAAAAACGGAATTTTATTTTTAAGCCAAATTTATATTTTGGACAAACCTCGTATACAATTGAAAAAAGAGATTCACATACTTAATAGGCATACTGAATTGAAAACCTCCATCTTTTTTAGCATTGTTTTATTAACATTTATTCTCATTTATTTTCATCCCATTTTCAATATGCATTATATTCAAACAACGGTTATTACGTCTGTTAATAGTCGCTCCTTCGCCAACTTTTACCGTCTAATGACAAGTTTTTTCTGATCTGCAGATATAATAACTTGAGGTACCTATGGTTCACTTCATATAAAATGGAACCGATCTGGTGTATATTTTTTAAAATAACAAAATAATTATCCAAACTCATTCATAATTGATGGAGTTCTGGGCTAACCTACAACCGAATTGAGATAATCCTCCATTTTAGAAGGTAATTAACAATGAGTTTTATCATTAAATGTAGAAATTCCGAACAATATGCCAGTTAGTAAAATATGTAACGTAAACATAAGAAATAAGCAGGATATAGAATTATATGTTTGAGTGTGTACATCGTGACGGAGAGAAATTAATAAATAAAAGGGATGTTAATGACAGAATTAGCTAACTCATCATCAGAATCACTTCTATTGTGTAAATCTTTCAAAATCAAGAAATCCGCTATCCTAGAAGTTACTATCACTTTAGGTATGTCGACTGTCGGAATATGTTTCTGTATTAAGCAATTATAGCAATTTCATCATTCGCCAATGAGACTGGCTCATACTTTTTCGCTAATTTATACCGCAAAACAACATTTATTGTTTCAGCGTTTTCCAAGAAATTATGATAGCTTGAAAATTAGACAACTTACATTCAGTTATTCCTCGGTCTATTAAAATTATATCTAGTCGATCATTGGAAATTGGTAGCATCTGCACCAGCTGTAGTGACTATTTAAAGGAAAGTTAAATAAAAAGTTGATGGTGGAAGCCGTTGTGATACTCAATCATAATGTTAATGAAGAAAAATTAACTTAGTTTAATATCACTTTTTATTTTTCACTTCGCGTTACTAGTTTCGGCAAATTCTCAAATGCATACAAATTGTTGAATGAACTATACAGACTTAAAAATTAATAATATATACTTTCTGATTATACTGTAGTGAATTTAAAATTACTTAAATAAATTTTACAGATAATTGACAAAATTGACAAATTACTGAAAATAGTAATTAAAAACTATTTAAATACTAATATCTTACAAAATGTTGGAAATTATTTAAATACATCAAAAAGGACGCTTTTATGCAAATCAGTTTGGTTGTTTTGGATTAAATTAAATGAAGAAGGATTAGTAATGCTTTTAAAAATTTCTACCGATTCCAGTAGGCCAATTAAATGTTTAAAATTGGGAAAGTGAAGAATCTCAGTGTCTGTTAATTTAGTAAAAGTATGACCTGTTTCTAAAGAATGATTTGGAAATGTAGAATTTGTTTTATTAAGTCTAAAAGAACGAAAATGCTCTTGGTAACGAGCAGAAAAATTCCTGCAGGTCAGACCGATGTAGAAACTATTTCACTCTGAACATGTAAGCTTATAAACTCCAGATTTAAGATATTTATCATTTGTTTTGTCCTTGGCATTGAATAGAAGATTACTTAGTTTGCATTGCGCTTTAAAACTAACTTTTATGTTATGTCTTGAGAGTAATTTAGCTATTTTCTCACTCACATTTCCTAAATATGTAAGAGAAATAAATTTTGATGCGAGGTCGGAATTATTATAAGAGGGAAAAATTAATTGCTGCACTATTTGTTGTTCTTTGCGGTAAATTAGTTTGTTAATCAGTTTCTGGTAAAATCCGTTATTATGTGCTATGCTTTTAATAGTGCCAAGTTCCTTATGTAAATTTTTATCTGAAAGTGGTAACGAATATGTATAAGAGATTTATAGGCTGCTAGTTTGTGGGAAAGGGGGCTGTAGAATGTGTATGGGATCATGGAATCTGTAAATGTGGGCTTTCTGTAGATGTTAAACTCTATCTGGTTGTTTTCATGGGTGAAAGTAAGGTCTAGAAAGTTAATAATACAGTCAGTTCAGTTTCTACAGTGAATGTAATATTGGGATGTAAACTGTTGAGGAAAGTGTTTAATTGCCTACTAGTACCTGTGAAAAACGCTAGAACATCATCTACATACCTATACCAGAAATGTATAGCTATAAAACTAAATTCAGAATTCAAATACATAACCCAATTTAAAGCTCCATATGCCATTAAAAATTCAATAGAACTTAGTAATTAATTAGCAGCCATAAAATTTCAAGTCAGGGTATGCTAGTGTCCTTTGATATATCAAACATGTTTCCTGTATTCCTACAGCTGAATGTTTTCCATTAATTTCTAAGATTCTTACCAATTGCAACATTAACCCTACTTTAAAGCAAGACATGGAAAGAGCCTTCGAGCTGTTCCTCAGTCAAAATTACTGTGAATTTAACAATAAATTTTATTCGTAAAACAACGGCTTAGCAATGGGATCTCCTCTTAGTCCACTCCTAGCAGATATCTTTATGGCACATCTAGAAGAGTCTATTATGTCCGCTCCCATCTCCAAAAACACATACAATTCTGGTATAGATATGTGGATGATGTTCTAGCGTTTTTCACAGGTACTAGTAGACAATTAAACACTTTTCTTTCCTATCTCAACAGTTTACATTCCAATATTACATTCACTGTAGAAACCGAAAAGGACTGTATTATTAACTTTCTAGACCTTACTCTCACCCATGAAAACAACAAGATAAGAGTTTAACATCTACAGAAAGCCCACTTTTACAGATTCCATGATCCCATACACATCCTACAGCCCCCTTTATCACAAACTAGCTGCGTATAAATCTCTTACACATAGAGCATATTCGTTACCACTTTCAGATAAAAATTTACAGAAAGAACTTGACACTATTAAAAGCATAGCACATAATAACGGATTTGATCAGAAACTGATTAACACACTAATTTACCGCAAAGAACAACAAATAGTACAGCAATTAATTTTTCCCTCTTATAATAATTCCGACCTCACATAAAAAATTATTTCTCTTACATATTTTGGAAATGTGAGTGAGAAAATAGCTAAATTACTCTCAAGACATAACATCAAAGTTAGTTTTAAAGCGCAATGCAAACTAAGTAATCTTCTCTATTCAATGCCAAGGACAAAACAAAAGATAAATATCTTAAATCTAGAGTTTATAAGCTTATATGTTCAGAGTGTAATAGTTTCTACACCGGTATGACCTGCACGAATTTTTCTACTCGTTACCAAGAGCATTTACGTTCTTTTAGACTTAATAAAACAAATTCTACATTTGCAAATCATTCTTTAGAAACTGGTCATACTTTTCCTAAATTACCAAACAATGAGATTCTTCATTTTCACAATTTTAAATCTTTAATTGGCCTACTGGAATCTGTAGAAATTTTTAAAAGCATTACTAATCCTTCTTCATTCAATTTAATCCTAAACAACCAAACTGATTTGCATCAAAGCGTCCTTTTTGATGTATTTAAATAATTTCCAACATTATGTAAGATATTAGTATTTAAATAGTTTTTAATAATTATTTTTAGTAGTTATATATTTGTCAATTATCTGTAAAATTTATATAAGCAATTTTTAATTCACTGCATTATATTCAGAAGGTATATATTAGTCATTTTTGAGTCTGTATAGTTCATTCAACAATTTGTATGCATTTGAGAACGACATAGAGTTTGCCGAAACTAGTCACGCGAAGTGAAAAATAAAAAGTGATATTAAACTAAGTTAATCTTTCTTCATTAAGATTAATAGAGCTAACTTGTAAAAAAAGTGGTTACTAAAAAGATTTACCTTCAGTCTTCATCTTTAATGAGGTCTTATACAACATGTCTATGGTTTTGGCTACATTGCATTTCTTGTGCAATCACATTAACAATAGGCGATCTTCAATTTAAACCTATAGAAGTGACTAAAGCCCTCGCTTTAGTATTGAACTTACTGTACTTGAGGCCCTTGTAGAATGCGATAGCCCCCCCCCCCCCGCCTTTGAATCCGCCTGTGGCTTCAGTTTGTCTGGTGTTATGTAGATGAATATTAAGACTTAGGTTGGTTATTAAATTAATTACTTTTTCACCAACCCCTTTTTCAAATGACATCCTCAGTATTGAAACTATGATCACGGAATTTTGTGAAATTAAATTAATGACTGAAAACGACAAAAAAAATCCATTTAATCATTGTGTTAAACTATCACAAAGGAACGGCTTCCACAATCGGGTTTTATTGAAATTTTTACTCCAGTAGACACAAAACAAACTATACGGTGTAAAGTTAATAAATAACCGGCAATTGCAATGTAAAACCTGAACTAATACAGTAACCAAATATCGTCAAAACGCATTGTCTTGTTAAAATGCAGACCACTACCCGAGATTAGTTATACTCCAATAATTTGAGGCGGAACGGATTCTCTCTGTGTTAAAGAAAGACATTTATAATTAACACTTTTCAGTACATTTTTGTCAAAGGCTTGAATCGAGTGAACCATTTAGCGACAATTTTCCAGGTGCCACTGGTATCATGTACCTTGCAAACTATTGATCTTATCCTTATTTACACATTTATCAGGATAGTTAACTGTGGCGAAACTGTAACGAGTTAAATAATACTCTTGATCCAGATTATATGTCTGTCGATTAGTTGCATCATGCTGCTGTCGACAGCACCTCTGTTGATTTTAATTATGTTTTGTTCTCAATGACTACAACTTTTCAGATACTGAACAAATGGATTATCTTTAATTATTTTCGTATTGCAAGCAATTTTCGCTT
This sequence comes from Octodonta nipae, assembly GCA_034190945.1. Classification (NCBI taxonomy): domain Eukaryota; kingdom Metazoa; phylum Arthropoda; class Insecta; order Coleoptera; family Chrysomelidae; genus Octodonta; species Octodonta nipae. Next base: position 37,736,151 of record CM067222.1, on the reverse strand, counting down.
TTTTAAATTACTAGTCTCATTATGAGAATTATTTATAAATTATGGAACTAATAATTAAGTAATGGAACTAATAACAAAGTAAGATATTTAGAACTATTAAAAATCGAATAAGTATATATACCTACATATATACATAAACAAAGTATAAGGTAACAGCAGGTAAATATTTGAGTCAAAATTGTCTTACAGATGTCAGCTAATTGTAACTAGTTGAAAAAAACTCTTTATATAATTTCAATAGCTTTCGGAATACTATTTATTCGTTCCTCAGTTCGCTACAAATAACAAAGATATTTTTTAAATAAACTGAGTAACGGGTAATCGTAAAAGTTACAACCTTACAGATACACGAGGTTATAACTAAAGAAAATTTTCACAGGATAGAGGAAAGGTCAATTTTACATGTAGAATTTATGCTACAGAACACGGACATAGAGACAAGAGGATCGAGGACCGAAGAAGAAGAGGAACCGGCAGCAAGAAGAATCACACAGCATCAAGGACGCATCATATCTTAGGGAAGAAGAATCTTAAGGAATAGCATAGGGAAAATAATGTAACAGTTCAGGGAAACATATAACATAGAACAAAAAATTAAGGAACAAATAACAAAACATGGACTAGGAGTAAGAAATTTGTAACAAGTTTAGCTCAGACAATAAAGACATGAGGGACAGCACCAGATCATTTTGACGTATATAAAGTAGGCTTGACAAAATGGGCAGAATGACTGGGCGTCGCATTATAAATTTAGTGCTAATTCAGTGCTAATTTAGTGCAAAGTACCGGCTGTATGGTATTATTTAATGAGCCTGAGTTTGAACTTTAATTTTGAATAAGTTCCCGTAGCTTGCTTGTCCTGGTTAGAATGTTCTGAATTAGTCTGGTTTGCATGTGAAAATTTAGTGGTAATGATATGCTGATGTCGGCAGTGACGCAAAAAAGACTTTTGATGTTTTCACGAGTACGAAATGTCATAGGAGGTTTTCGGGATTCTCCTGTGTATGGTTTGTTTGTCTTTGAAAAGATTGTTTCGATGAAATCTCACTCATCTTCTTCGGAATAATCGATGTTATCACTCACTAAGCTCACACTCACAAAATGATACGTATATAAAGTAGGCATGACAAAATGGGCAGAATGACTGGGCGTCGCTTTATAAATTTAGTGCTAATTCAGTGCTAATTTAGTGCAAAAATCGCGAATTCAGTGCTCCTTAAGTTTCGCGATAAATGCAAACACTGCTACCTTTTAATCAAGCGAGCAGTGTATATAACCAAAAACCTAAATATTGATATGATAACACCATGATCAGTGTCTAATTATTTAGTGCTTCCTCAGTGCTCTTTGTATATACGAAAAAAAAATTATAAACTGAAAGAAAAAAATTTTTTTTCCCAACATATAACTACTAACTTGATACACTCAGCAAGTAATATCTTTGAAAATTAGTACTACAAAAGCGAAATCGTGCATAAAGAAGTCATGGGTAATAAGTGCACAATAAGTGCTGGCTTTATGAAAAGGAAAGAACGAGAAATTTTTTTTTATTTTCATGCGATAAGCTGCTCATTTCACAGAATCAAAAAAATATTACTCTGAATTAGAGTAGATTGAAAGGATCGAAAATCGAGAACGAGATATAGAAATTAAGTTCTCAAAAAGTGCTGCCACTATATGGGAAGAAAATACGTTGAAACAACTTTTTTCTATTTCATGAACATTAAACTGCTACTTCGAATACTCTAGAACTTAATATTATAAAAATAAAGCAATCTATGAGCCAACTCAGGCGTGAATAATTCATGGGTATCAAGTGCTCGATAAGTTCTGCCAATATGAGAAAAGAGATGGTAATAAAAAATTTAACCTCCATTTTTGAACAGTCAAGTGTTTGTTTGACCTTCATAGCATCTTACACCGTCAAAAAGCAGCACTGAAAAAGCAAAATCTTTTACAAATAAGTCATGAGTACCAAGTGCTCGATAAGTGCTGGTACTTGATGAGAATGAAGAGAATAATTTTTTTATTTATTTATTTATTATACGATAAACTGCTCATTTGACAAAATGAGAAAAATATTTTCTCAAATTTGAGTAGATTGAAGAGATCACTAATCTTAAACATGACATAGGAATTAAGTGCTCAATAAGTGCTGCTAATATAAGACAAAAAGAAATGACAAAACAATTTCATTCTATTTTTTGAACAGTCAAGTGCTCGTTTGACCTTCATAGCATCTTACACCGTCAAAAAGCAGCACTGAAAAAGCAAAATCTTTTGCATATAAGTCATGAGTACCAAGTGCTCGATAAGTGCTGGTACTTGATGAGAATGAAGAGAATAATTTTTTTTTATTATTTATTATACGATAAACTGCTCATTTGACAAAATGAGAAAAATATTTTCTCAAATTTGAGTAGATTGAAGAGATCACTAATCTTAAACATGACATAGGAATTAACTCAATAAGTGCTGCCAATATAAGACAAATGAGCACTTGACTGTTCAAAATATAGAATGAAATTGTTTTGTAATTTCTTTTTGTCTTATATTGGCAGCACTTATTGAGCACTTAATTCCTATGTCATGTTTAAGATTAGTGATCTCTTCAATCTACTCAAATTTGAGAAAATATTTTTCTCATTTTGTCAAATGAGCAGTTTATCGTATAATAAATAATAAAAAAAAATTATTCTCTTCATTCTCATCAAGTACCAGCACTTATCGAGCACTTGGTACTCATGACTTATTTGTAAAAGATTTTGCTTTTTCAGTGCTGCTTTTTGACGGTATAAGATGCTATGAAGGTCAAACGAGCACTTGACTGTTCAAAAATGGAGGTTACATTTTTTATTACCATCTCTTTTCTCATATTGACAGAACTTATCCAGCACCCATGAATTATTCATGCCTGATTTTGCTCATATATTGCTTTATTTTTATAATATTAAGTTCTAGAGTATTCGAAGTAGCAGTTTAATGTTCATGAAATAGAAAAAAGTTGTTTCAACGTATTTTCTTCCCATATAGTGGCAGCACTTTTTGAGAACTTAATTTCTATATCTCGTTCCCGATTTTCGATCCTTTCAATCTACTCTAATTCAGAGTAATATTTTTTTGATTCTGTGAAATGAGCAGCTTATCGCATGAAAATAAAAAAAAATTTCTCGTTCTTTCCTTTTCATAAAGCCAGCACTTATTGAGCACTTATTACCCATGACTTCTTTATGCACGATTTCGCTTTTGTAGTACTAATTTTCAAAGATATTACTTGCTGAGTGTATCAAGTTAGCAGTTATATGTTGGGAAAAATTTTTTTTTTCTTTCAGTTTATAATTTTTTTTTTTTTCGTATATACAAAGAGCACTGAAGAAGCACTAAATAATTAGACACTGATCATGGTGTTATCATATCAATATTTAGGTTTTTGGTTATATACACTGCTCGCTTGATTAAAAGGTAGCAGTGTTTGCATTTATCGCGAAACTTAAGGAGCACTGAATTCGCGATTTTTGCACTAAATTAGCACTGAATTAGCACTAAATTTATAAAGCGACGCCCAGTCATTCTGCCCATTTTGTCATGCCTACTTTATATACGTATCATTTTGTGAGTGTGAGCTTAGTGAGTGATAACATCGATTATTCCGAAGAAGATGAGTGAGATTTCATCGAAACAATCTTTTCAAAGGCAAACAAACCATACACAGGAGAATCCTGAAAACCTCCTATGACATTTCGTACTCGTGAAAACATCAAAAGTCTTTTTTGCGTCACTGCCGACATCAGCATATCATTACCACTAAATTTTCACATGCAAACCAGACCAATTCAGAACATTCTAACCAGGACAAGCAAGCTACGGGAACTTATTCAAAATCAAAGTTCAAACTCAGGCTCATTAAATAATACCATACAGCCGGTACTTTGGAATACCATTGACTCGTTACCAGAACGCAGAGCCGAAAAAGACGCAGAAATTAGAACAAGGTAACAAACAGAAAAAGTAAAACGACTAAAACAACAACAAAAAAAAAGAGGAAGACAGTAACATCAAGTACACCCTGCCCAGTTCATAATCTGTCCAACAGAACACTGAACGCTGCAGAAGTTCCGTTCTGTCAAAGATTAAACTAGCTCCTACACAAATACCAGTAGAGGACATTATATGTGGGGTAGAAACTGCTATAACCAAAACCAAGAGACACAATTCGCCAAGGAAAACAAAAGGAAAACAAAATCTTCGATACGAAAGCTCTCAAGAGACGAAATACACGCCCTACGTGACCTAAAAAGACACAACTCCCTCGTCATACTTCCAGAAGATAAGGGAAACACCACCGTAGTTTTGGATACCAAAGATTACGACAAGAAAATCCGAATCTTTCTAGACGAGTCATACAAACCAGTGAGAAATGACCCTACAACTCACTTGGGAAATTCCATGAAAGTGAAAATAAAAGCAATCCTGATAAATGGAGAAATTGAAAAAAATATAATACCTAGGGCAGAATCCACAAGTCAGATGCCCCACTCCGACCAATAGTCAGCGCAATAGGGTCTCCGACACATCTTTTAGTAAAATTCCTACAACATTTTGTAGACCAGATGACATCTTACGTCAGAAACTCACAACATCTTCTCAACGTAATACACAGTATGGTACCTGTGACTGAGGCCATACAACACATTGAGGAAAAGTATAACCGTCTTGACTATACGTCGATAATACATTTTTAATATGGCCACATGGTACGCCACAAATGTCTGGATCATGTTAACAAAATACATCTGAAAATTACATTTACCGTGGAAACATAACCAAACGACGAACTGCCATTCCTCGACTTACTAATAAAAAAAGAAGCCCGACGGGAAAATGGGACACACGGTATACCGGAAAACGACGTACACTAACAGATAACTCAACGCAAACTAGCACCACCACCCAGCTCAGTTATTTTCAGTAGTTAAAACCCTAACAGATAGATCTAAAACTCTAAGAGACAAGGAATGCAGCAAGGTCGAGACAAACATTTTGAAGGAGGTACTAACATCAAATAACTATAATAATTCAGAGAGCACTTATACAGAAACACAAACCCAAGACATAAGATGAACACATCTCGACAGCTTTTTGAACCGGGTTCAACGGACAAAATGGGAAAAGTCGTAGCTAAGGCACATAGAAAATTTATAGAGAAATCATACCGACACTCAAAGAAAAAAAATCTGCTTGAAGGTCAGGGCGTCTATGAGATACAGTGCAAAGACTGCAACCTCGCATACGTCGGCCAAATAAACAAAAGAGCAAGTGCCCCTAGTGAAGAACAGAGAAATGTTGTAAGATAAAAAAACCGGCCATCAAATAGGTTTCGACCAGATGAAATGAAAACCTCAGTGTGCTTGTTTCGGTACTTACAGTAAATGTCAAACATTACAACTTACGTCAGAATAATTTACATTAACCGAACAATTTATTCTATTACTTAGTATAATAGAATGTGCCCAAGATTTGGCTTACATGTATTGCTCGAGAACCGTTATAGCTAAAAAAAATTGTTGATATGAGACAGTTGTGGATTATTTTATTGCAAATTCAATACTTCCCCAAGATATGATTTATCTGTGCAGGTTTAAAGATAATCAGAAAAACTCAAAATATGCATTTTTTTCTATAATTCCCCAAATACTTTAGGAATAATACAGTATGAAAGAGCTCTTTAAGAGCTCGCTAATGATGTACAACAAGTACAAGTTACCACATTCCCTACGCTCTAAAATTCAAAACCACAGTTTTTTCCATAGCAAGCTATGATGACCTCTGGTAGTCATAATGAAACACGCAAAATCTACTTGTTATTTTGGTTCGTTTTTACATGATAGAAGTTTATTTAGTTTATTTATACTTGTAATTATTCTCATTAATATTAAATTAATTATTAAAATAAATAGACCTATTGAAAAATATCAATAAACAATATTTCAGAGCTATTCCACATGCTTCGTTCCATTTTAGAAACATTTTTCACCAATTTCGTGTAACTCTCTTTAAATTGTTTCCGTTAAAAGGCGTCAGAACATCTCTTACACCATCTTTTAATTCTTTACAATTATCCGACGGAGAAATTTCAATATGCTAATTTTTGAGTATCGCCTTAAGTAAAAATCAAGAGGTTTGAGATCAGCTGAGCTAGCTGGCCAAGCTATGTGACCGTTATTAGAAATGATTCTATCGCCAAAAGTATCTGTAACGGACTTCATAACCTCTGTGGTATTATGCGCCATTAAGTGTCATGGAATTTCCAATTGTTGGCATAACTCCTTCTAGAAACAGCAGCAGCTATCAACTTCCAGTTATATTTAGGGTTCAAACAAACGATTGTCTAAAATACAAAAATTACATTATATGCATTGTGAGAGTAATGAGCTTAGGGATTTATTTTAAATTATCTTTAATATCACAGAACACATTCAATTCAAATCTTTCTTAGTCATATTTCTTCTAAATGATAGGGATTTCCGGTACTGCAGTGGTTATGATTACGTTTAATGAATACTACACAATTTATAAAGCGTGGATTTTTTCAAACAGTCTCAAAATTTGTTGTTCTAAGACAAATGCATCCATTTCTTCAATATTTTTAATATGGGTTTTAGGTTTAGCTTATCGTTCAGCTAGTAAATTGGTAATTAAGAACCGAAAATGTCTCTCGTTGAGTTGAATTCGCTCCGTAAATTGTTCTTCGTATGCTGTAGCTCCTATGTTTCTATTAACTGTAAAATAAATTTCTATAATGTCTAAATGTTCTTCATTTGAAAATTTATCAGCGACCTACCACTACCTAAGCGTTCGGAACGCGAAAACCCAATCAAACTAAACGGTTGTAAGTTAACTTTACAAGTCAAAAAATGGCAAGCAGATTTTACCTGTTTTATTAATGCCACCTGGCGTTATCACAGCCTACTATCAAATAACCGTAATTTTTAACTATTAGAGCGTAGAACGTTACCTGGATCTCATTTGAAAAGCTTTTGATGAGCTCTTTCCAAAAATGCAAAAGTTCAATATGGCATCCAGAAAAAATTGCAAAATTCATTAAAATATCTAGAAAACGAAGTAAACTGAAATTTTATTTTTCACTTCTTCAAATTCTTCTTATAAAATGTCTTAATAATGTATTATTCCTAAAAGCACAGTACTCGTATTAGGGGAGTCACAGAGTAACATGCACAATTTTAGTTTTTCATATATTCCAGAATTATTGAATTCGCAAAAAATTCTATACAACTTTTCTAATTTAACCATGTTTCCAGGTACAACGGTTCTCGAGATAGCAATCAGCTAAATTTGGATACACTGTATATAACGGTGTTAGAAATAAGTTTTTTGTTTCAATTTGTTCCTAAATAATTGATCAATGTAAATTTGAAACTGCGGTTATTATCTTTCAATTACCGCGAATGCCTCCTGTAATATCAATATGACCCAATATGTACGAAAATTGAGAAACTCGGATTCCCAATTAAACGGCTTCAAAAACCAAATCCGTAAAGAAATTTACGGATAATACCGCTATATAGAAAATAAGCGTGTGAAAAAAAAAACTCAATTATAATTATACCAAGCAATAGATATGCGTGCGCTGTTGCACGGCAATGAAGCTGAAGTTATACACCAACGAGACAAAAGTCAAATTGAAACCGCCAAAATGAGACAGACGAATTATATCCGTAACGAGAGATAAATTGCAGATCTTCAACATCAATTATAAAATAAAAGTGTAAAAACACAATTGGTTCAAGAACATTAAAAGTATGTAAGAGGTTAGCGCAACAAACTCTAGAAAACAAACTAAAAAGTCCACGAAATAGAGGAGAAAGGATGGGCAGGTTGAATATCTAAACCGCAACACTGATGATGATTTATTAGTTCTTTTGACTTAAAATATAAAACCATATTATTAAATGTTTTTTTTTCTTTATTTTAATAATTCTACTTTGTTGTTTATGGTAATATTTCTGAATTAATATGCATCTGGTCCCAACCTACCACCATTTCTTTTATCAATTAGCATTAACTTATACAATTTCATTTAGGTTTGATATAGATTTCACTCACGCTAAACAGAAGAAAATGACCAACGAATTGCATTACCCGAGGAAATAGATGAATTGTATGTGTTGAAATTATGTTTACTAGCTGTCGCCCAGTGGTCGAAATTCGACCAATTGTGTCAATATCTCTGGCATGTAAAGTACCCTGAAAATTTTATCGTGATATTCTATCTTAGGACTTAAGGAGAATAAGTAACGAAAGTTATTTTTCAGATATAATTAATACGACTTTATTTGTGTTCAAATTCGTAATTCTTAATTTAATATGACAACAATTCAACCGCTAATGGGCTACCCTAGATAATTATTTTTTCTAACCACCCTGTATAACTATAATTGCATTCAATTCTCTAACATTTATATATAAATACTCATTATAATAATTCCATCTCATTATATATTTCCTCCACCCTGTATATGCAACTGCTCATGGACCACGTATAATATTTTTTAAGATTTTTGAACCACCCGGTAAACCATTCTGTATATGCGACTGCCTATAAGCGACCGTATTTACTCTTTTTTTTTGTTTATGAAATTGTTAACTATCTTCTGTAACTATACTTCTACTCCGATCTATATTTCAATCATCATATATATGGAACTCATCGTGGGCTACTCTATAAATCATTTCCTTTTCTAACATCTTTATAATCATCCTGTATATCTATAATTCCTATATTTCATCTACCCTATATATACTACTGCTTATGGGTTACGAAATGTTACATTTCCATTTCCGCCACCCTGTATATGAATCTCTGTATAATATTTTTTGCACCACCCTGTATAACTATAATGCTATTGCCCCATCTATTCCAAGAACCCTATAAATTCAACCGCTAATGGGTTTCCCTATATAATTATTTTATTAGTTATAATTTCACTCTACTCTATATTTTAAACACCCTATATATGCAACTGCTTGGATGCCACACACGAAAAAAATGATTTCTCACATATCTGGAATCGCCCTGTGTAATTATAATATACAACGCCTTATATCTCAGTCAATTTAGAACATGAGAACACATGACTTTTTACCCATCCAAAAATCGCCTAAGCAGCAATTTTTACTTTAAAAAATAAAATTCCTATAAGATTCTATACATCAATTTGTAGAATTTTTTTTTCAAGAGCGGTTTCAACCTCAAGTATGTTACCAAATCATCCTGTATTGAACCTCTTGTAATTTCAAATCCCAGCTGTCATAATTATTGTCGTTCTTTTTCGGTAATACGATTTTTTCCGAGCAATCGATTTCTAGATGCCAAAACCCCGAAATGAAATTTAGACAGTCATAGTACAGTTTGCGAGAGTTACATATAATAAGATATATTTAAATAAACAAAACATTATATGTATTATATTGTTAGATAAATAAGTAAAAATATATTTGCAGCATATCACATTTCTTTCAAAGAACATTAACATTTTTTGACTGACTGCTAATATTTTAGACGACATGTTAAAATTAATTTAAAAGATTCCCTTATATCGAATAAAACAGCAATATATTACTAATACTTATTCAATTTTCATTTGCACATGGCATACAATAAAAAAACATTTTCAACTTGAGAGGATCTGAAATCAAATGTATCAATTAGCTTTATAATCTCTCAATAGTTAGTTTACTTACGTAAAAGTTTTCATCGGGGGATTATATCAAAACATTTAAGAACTACAATGCACAACCTGTTAATTTATGTTAAATAATACCTTTATATGTTGACATTTAAATTGAAATTTTGAAAATTATACATTGATAATTTTCTGATTGCATTGAGAAGATAACTAGCGGTTAACATTGTTAAGAAATGTCAAATTGAAATTCTATCTAAGGTTGGCCGTGAACAGGTCGATAAATTAGAACCATTGCCATGATGTCAGATCTAATTATTTATCTTCAATTTCACTATTTGTATTTATATTATAGGTTTTGTAATCTAGTTAAATTGTATGAAACTATTAGCCTTTAAAATAGAAACAATATAAATTAATAGTATTATGTTAAGATAATAAAATATTATCGGAAAAACATTGTTCAGTTGCTACGCAATACAAATTTCTGATTTTAGTTGACAAACTATATTTAGAAAAACTTGCGAGTACCCAATAAATTGTCATTATCATATAATATAAATTTTTGTGGGTGAGTTCTCAATAGCATGATAATGTAGAATAACTTTCAGAACCAAACAAAATTTGTTAGATTTTCGTTTAATTTAGTTTGTATTTCTCATTCGAGTCAATCCGTCTTGCGATTTTCTCTCCACACAATCTGGCGGCACTGTGGACGTAAATTATTATTTTTTTATTTTACTTTATTTAAAGAATGAATCGATATTATAAATATATTTTAGCATTGTGCACTGAAGGTCGTCAATAGCCACTAAACAAAACAAAAATCAAATAAATCGGTTGAGGGACAGAGGAGAAAATGGTACCTAACCGTTTTGTCTTTGCCGATTTATATATAGATACTATATATTTTGTTACAACATTTAATTTTAAATTACTAATAAAGGAATCCTCTAAAACTTAATAATTTACCAGAAAAACCATTTATCCGAATAAACAATCGTGTGGCAAAACTCTGTTTCTGAATGCACGATTGAGGAATCTTTCGACAGATACAAATAAAATACGTTAGATAGACAAGATTACTATGACAATGTTCGAGAGCAAATGTGATAAAAAATAACTGCCGTCGTACAGCAGGAGCAGTCAATGGTAGTTCAGCTGATGTGTAATTGACTCATAAAAGTTCCAGTCTAAGACGAGACTGTAATATTATTTGTGAATTGCTAGTATGGAAATAAAGAGGATTATTTTCTGAAGTAAATTTATTGATTTGAAACCACACAAAATTTATAACTCTTAATGTAATGGAAATACTGTGGAACCTTTGGTGTGTCACAAATGTAAAAATACAGTTTTGTACCCTTACACCAAACCTTTGTTTTAAATACTCAACGCTGTTTTAACAAGTCTAAGTTGTCATCATCAAGGATTAAACCAAACCAAAAAAAGGAAGACCATAATATCAAATGTGAAAAATCTCAAACATAAAATATGACAAGCTCTTCATATTAAATCCCAAAATAATGTATTTTTAGAAGCGGTTTTTGCCATATAAATTTCGCCCATGAATGGTTTTCATAAGAAAATCTAAAAATGTACGGAATGTCAAAATTACCGAATGAAATAAAAGTTCAAGATTAGTTAGTCAAACACGCGATTTGTCTAGCCAATGAGAAGCCAGGATGGGTCAGTTATCCCATATATCAATATGTTAGTAGTATTCGAAAGTAGTATAGAGGCTTCAACATCGAATAGATCAAAAAGTACCTAATCATGACAGTCTTGTAGACAAGTTTTTTTTGTTTACAAATCAAATCAAAGTTGATAAATAATCAAGTTATCAACAGGAAACATCCCATTTCATTTTTGAGAATGATTAAAATCAACATCTCAATTATTGGAACACTAATGAAAATATTACTACGAACAGGAATAATTAAGCTATTCAATTAATTAAAATGGTTTGTAAACCTGGATGACACGCTTAGGTGGCGAAACATTGCATAAAAAATTTAACTTATCAACGCGGTCATCAACGTATTAGATTTTAATATTTCATTAGGTTACACAGCAGGCAGTTCCTCAAAACAAAGATTGAGTTTGACGCAAACTACTATTTAATACGGAATTACGTAATTAAATATGAAATAAATTTAAGCAATTGTAGTAAAGTGAAACCAAGACAATTATTTTAACAGTAGTTCGTATGATGTACATATTGAATTCTTAATTTCTTTGTCATGGCATTGAGTGGGAAATATTCTAAGTGACATGAAGCCAAACAAATTATATTAAAGTTGGTATACTGCAATAGATTCTATGGGTACAATTTCACAAATATTCACACTCATTTTAAACGTCTTTCTTTTTATCTAAATAAACTTATTTATAAATACACAATGACTACTAAACCAAACTGTCACGCCCCAAGCATCCGTGTCTTATATAGGATTTATTCGTTTGAAGATTTTTCCGGTCGTCTCTTGTCTGCCAGTCTAGATGATATTCGACTTCTGAATCACCTCAATCTTAGCTTTTTTCACACCTGTCGAATTTTCGGGGCTATCGTTGTTGATGTTTTTTATATACAGCCGTTTTTATTTCGTTTTTGCAAGGTTTTATCAGAAGGATCAATTATGAAGGTTTGTTAATTTTTGGCGGCGTAAAACGTACAATACGTTAAATCCAAAAAAAGCTAATAATGCGTTGTTCAGTATCGATTTCGTCATAAAGAAATTCTTTCTCTGCATTTGTATTTGGTGAGAAGATGCCACTCGAGTTACTGGAGTATGGAGTAAATCTTGCAATAGTCTATCCATTATATTCCGCAAACGGTCAATAAGCAGTAGATCGGAAAATCTTGGTGGCCAAAACAACGAATCAATTTGGTTATGCTGAAGATGATCCAACGTAACAACTCTCAAGCATGTTCTTGTTGAAATAGTGGATTGCGGAAAGTCCTAATAGAAGGCGTGTATTCTCACCACGTTTTGCATTTAGGGTTAAGCCAGAAACTACAAGACCTAAAATTTAAAAAAATAGACATATAGGGCCTACTTGAACTTTACAGGAAGATTAAGAAGAAATTTCTAAAATTTAAGTTTGGAGGACAACTTACAGAATAAAATTGTTTTTTTTTTCATGTTTGGATTTACTCCTGAAGATGACAACTTAGAGTTGTTGAAACGTGCGTTGAGTGTTGAAAATAAAGGTTTGGTGTTAGGGTGCAAAACTGTGTTTTTACATTTGTGACACACCAAAGGTTCCACAGCTTTTCGATTATATGAAGTAAAAGAATGAGGAATACAACTAAATTTATTTCATATTTTTAAAATAATTGTTTAAAAACTTATTAATTGTAACAACATTTAATAAACTTAAATGGAAAATCAAATTTTGAATTTTGTTTTATAAAGTGCAAATGAAATGAATCATGATAAAATTACAAATATATTTACTTTTATGTTTTTTGAGCACAATCGATATAAAACGACGTATATTGAAGGAAAATCAAACGTTTATATTTATTGATGTAAATTGCAATTTACACAAACTAATTACTGAAGTAGAATATTTATCTAAACTTAACTAACATTGTAAGAACGTGCATAAACCAGAGTAAAATGTTGAGATTGAAACTAAACAACTTTGGCGATAACTGATTTTAGCTAGCTGTAACATAATTCTTATAAGATCACACAAAATAATTTTTAAAAGATTATTTCCCACTTGCTAAATTTGTTTTAGTGAAAAAAATTATGAACTATTTTTTCGCAATATTATTATATTCGGAGAATTAAACCATGACCTTTCTTATTAAAAAAGTGTGGTTAAGATGAATACGTTAAGCTCAATAGTATGCAGTAATAACCTTAAAATTATTTTTTCTAGCATAGGCTTGAGGAATGAAAGATAAGACAACTTACAGATTCTAAGAAAGCCAATGATGTTACATTTGCAGGTCGTTCGAAGTAAGTTGATGACCGCAAAAAACAGCTTCTGGAAATGAAACCAACAGTAAAATGTGATACATGATCCACCAAAAATCATTTCGATAGTTAAATCAATGACATCGGCCTCGAAAGTTGTAAGGAGAGTGCGGCTCGGTTGACTAGGAGGAGAGTACGAGCGTGGTTAGCAGAGAAGAAAATCGAATCATTCGGATGCCATGCCTGTCTAAGATCATGAAGAACCTACTGCACTAGAGCCACACAACAGTTGAATATAAATGGCTTGGAATTTAATAAGCACTATTTTTTTTATTTTCGTATTTTTTGTAATTATCGTTTTTACAGGAACGCTTCTCTGTCGAGTCAACAAATCAGGATTAGCTTGAAAAAAGTCAATATGTCCAATTTCACTGTCACTGCCTTTTAGGGAGTGATACATATGTGGTTAGTTTCACAGTGCAGTCTAAGCATAGGGCATCCATGAAACTGAACTCTTGTTAACTATTGCGTTGATATGCTGGAAAACTCACCTGACTTAAACCCCATAGAGAATAAATGAGAGTTAATCACACGGATGGGGCCAACGGACTGATCACACCTGGCAGAGTTCTAATCAAGGCCGTAGCCAGGGGAGAGGATGGCAAAAAGATTAAAATTCGCAAATCTGAATACTGTTACGGATCCCGTGGGTTCAATTATACACCTGTTGTACAATGTATACTCCTTTATTTACGGTGAAATCAAATCCTTAACCTCCAAAATCAATACAAATTTCTTAAAACACATAACATACAATACAAAATACAATACACAATTCACTTTGACGTTTGCTTTACTTTACTACTTATAATCACTGAACTTATGACTTAGACTGCCTATAAAGCTTACAGAACATCTATTTATATACAATTTTTACATTCGAGATTCTTCGAGTTTACTCTATGACGCTAATATCGAACTATGTAGAATTTTCCCGAACTGACAGTTACACTTGGTAGGTATATATACAGGGTCCTTCCACGGCCGACGTTATAACTTTCCGGAACAATATTATTAATATTGCAACATTAAAACATTGGTTTGCTTGTCGTAATTTCAAAAATATGAAAAGTAAGTAAGGAGGGTTAGTTATTATGTTGTACTATTTTCGAACTCAAATAACAGACCTTCACAATAATTGAAAATTTAATTAACTAAGAATATGATTAAGTAATTTACTTTAATATTTTGTTGGTAATGTAAAAAATAGATTTTTTTGCTTAATGATTTTTAATAATACAGTTATATCACTTAAATAATAACACTTTATTCAATAGAGAAGGCGAATTAGTTATATCAACCACAAGTTCTCTCTCTCTCTCTGTCTCATGAGAAATTTGCAACATTAGTCTCAGGAAAAAAGTTCATAGAAGACAGTCACAAATAAAAATACCTACAACATGAAGATCATTTAATTGCTGTAAAAAAGCCATGTGTAGTTTTTCAACACTTATAAAGACTAGCGGTCGCACAGTGGTCGAAATCCGATGTTTAAAATTTGAAGATAATATACCTTAATGAATTTGCATATTTCCAACATTTTTTTATTCTACTATTATACACTTTTTTGTGTACTTATACAAAATAGTTCACTACCATTATAATTAAGTAAAAAATAAAATTAAAAAGGTAGAGTTGTTGTGTTCTTATAAAATAAATGATATTATATTAAAAGAAAAATAATTTGGTCAAGTGCGAGTTGGACTCGCATACTAAGGGTTCCGTACCAACTTCAAGATTATAATATTCCAGTTTCAGATAAGCAAGGAATGAGTGCATTTTCTTATATTTACCCTAATATCTTTTAAAGGAAGCGTTTTAAATTTATAAAAAATATACACTTTGATTTTCCACATAGACTTTTTATATTATCTGCTTCAGTATTCGCTTGATTTTTATAAGAATACATATGTATTTAATTTTCTAATTTGGCCTCCAAAATTTCTAATCTGCTGTCTGAATTTTGAAGCTCTGTAGATTGGAAGATCAAGGTAAAATAGGTCAAGTTTTAACTTATAAATTATTAAATCTATTATTCGACTTATTTAAAAATACAAATAAAATATATATTTTGAAAAATATATTTTATTTGTATTTTTATTATATTTATATTTATTAAATAGTTTATTTTCTGAAGTGGGAATTAAGTCGATGTTATTATCTTTTAAACAAATGATTTAAAAATATGATATATTTATAATTCACATAATGAGCCTTTTATCTGATATAATACTTGATGCCTTTGAAAATTGAATGTTTATTTTCTATTTAATTGTATAATTTGTCCCTAAAATTACTATGGGGGTTTTCTAATATTTTTTCTTATAAATTAAATAAAGCGAGAAATGATTTTTTTTATATCTTTATGTTAATATCTCGTAAACAATTAATTTTAAAAATATGAAAAATATATATTTGTATTCCTCATAACGAGCCCTTCCATTTGATGTATTGCATGAAGCGTTTAAAACATATTTTTTTATTTTCCGTTTAATTCTATAATTTGGCCCCCAATATTAATATTAGAGATTTCTTCATATTTTTCCTGTAATCAAAAAAATTTGGATCTTATAGTTTGGAGAATAACGGAGGGAATGGTAATTTTTTTAAAATATTTTTTTAATATATTTTAAAATATTCGTTAAAAAAATAATAAAAAAATATATTAATTATAAATTTTTATTTTCCATTTAATTCTATAATTTGCCCCCCAAAATGAATATCTCCTTATTTTTTCAGTAAAGTTCAGGTTTTTTTCAAAATTTTCCAGCTTATGTTTTCGGAGATAAGGGGGGGATTGGGTATTTTTTTATATTTTTGTTGATATCTTTTAATTTATTTATTTAAACAATATGAAAAAATATAATTGTTTTCGTTATAATGATATATGACATGGTGGGTTAGAAACAATGTTAATTTTATATTTTCCATTTAATTCTGTAATTTGCCCTCCAAAATTAAAAGTAGAGGTTTCTCCTTATTTTTCCAGTAAACTTCAGGTCAGACCCTATACCTCTAATTTTTTTCCAAAACTTTACGTTTTATAGTTTCGTAGATAAGGGAGGATGGTTGGTATATTTTCGTTAATATCTTTTTAACTATTTTTTTTAAATATTTTAAATATGAAAAAAATATATTTGTGTTCCTCAGAATGGGACCTTTTATTTGATGTATTACATGATGCGTTTGACATTTTTTTATTTTTAATTTTTTATTTAATTTTATAATTTGCCCCCCAAAATTATTTTAATGGTTTCTCCTTATTTTTCCTGTAAAGTTCGGGCAACGTTCTATATTTCCTATTTTTTCAAAATTTTAGGCTCAGTAGTTCCGGAGATCGGTGTGTAACGGTCGATTTTTTTAGTTTTTCCTCCCAGAAGTACCCCTAAAATCAAAATTTCTTTTTTTACGATATCTACTCCTGATTGAGTCACCAAACTACACACTGATACCAAATTTCACCCTTCCGTCCAGTAGTTTAGAAGAAAATTGCTGTATGTGACAGAGGCAGAAATCCGGAGGGATATTATAAGGGTATTCGTATATTGTATATACGGAACCCTAATTATATCAAAAAGAATAATAATTTCAGTTTTGTTGCCTTACGATTCCAGTTAACGTACATGTATGACGTATATTCAGTAAGCAAAATCAAATAAAGTTCTGCTCCTGAATAAAACAGAATATACAATTTTTATTCCATCTTACTATTAGTGAATAAATTAAAATTTCAAAACGTCAATTAGAAATCAAGAATTGATAAAAAGCTTATTAGAAAATATCTGAAATAATTTTGTTCTCAAAGTTTAATGGCACTAGTTCAGCTATTATGGAATAGATGGGGAAATAACTGTTAGTAACGGAAAAGTTTGGCAGTTTCATCAAATTTCTTTTATTAATAACACTACAGGCCGTTAATTAGCAATTAAAAAAAGATTTTGGAAAAATGGTATATCAAATAATTAATTTATATTAAATATAATATTTTTAAACTTTAGTTTTTCCAAGACGAAGAAGACAAAATGCAAGAAACCAACTCATAAGTAACTAAGAAAATACTGTTTATATAACTACGATACATAAGCACTTAAATATAAATACACACTGCAATGTATGTATATTCTCAATAATTTCAATTTAACACACAAAGTTAGCGATGAGTATTTCTCTATTATATCGAAAATGTAAAGAATTATAATACACCCGCTGTTAATTTATGTGAAACAATACTTTTTAAGTTGACAGTTTTTGTGGGGGTATTGAAATTTGAAAATTTCAAATAATATCAGTGATATTTTTCACATTGAATTGAAAAGGTACATTAACCTAACGGCTAACAATGTTATAATATGTCAAACTGAAATCAAAACAATCAAATTAAAACGAAGATGGCCGTGAACGTTACAATCATGGCCATGATGTCATATCTTTCTTAAATGTCACTACTTGTATTCATATCATGGGCTTTGTAATCTTAGTTAAATTATATGAAACAATTAGACTAAAATAGAAACAATATAAATTAAAAGCATAATGTTAAAATAAGAAAATATTATCGGAAACACTAATAAGTTGCTACACAATTCTAATTTTAGTTGTCAAACCATATTTAAAAAGAAATGAATGTTTCAAACTTGCGAGTACCGAATAGCCTGATAATGGTAACTTTCAGAACCCATCAAACATTGTTAGTTTTTTGTTTAATTTAGTTTGTTTTTCGAGTCAATCCATCTTACGATTTTCTCTACAAGCAATCTGGCGGCACTGTTTAGCATTGACAGTGTGGATATAAATTATGAATTTTTTATTTATATTATTTTATTTTATGAATGAAGCGATATAATAAAAAATAAAAATCGGTTGAGGAACACAGGAGAAAATGCTACCGAACCGTTTTGTATTTGCCTATTTACATATACATTAATAATACATACATCTAATTAATAAATAGAAACAAAAATGAGACAAATCATAATTCATCCAATATATTATTAATTATTAATCAAATATAGCTCCGGCCTTGAAAATATTGCGTTTCACCTATTTACCTTGTAAACTGGTACGCATCGAAAAATAATACTCTCATTGAAAAGCAGTAACTTTTATTTTCAATGAATCGTTTGGGTCACAACCACGAATAAATTCAACTTGGGAAGAGTTTATGTAAACTACGATGCCGGCACTGAATTCCCGAGAGGATATTTGCATATAAAAAAATTCCACGAGACTTGAAACCTATTATAGACCGGATATTCCCAGTGTTTCCTCGCCAAACACAATTGAAAAGAAACTACTTTTGTTCTACTTTCGTTCTCATGTATTTATACTGAAAGCAATATACCTTTGGAAGCTTTGTGTACTTTTATGAAAGGAAAATAACTGCTGTGACGTTAATACTCCCGACTTCCTCCAAGGAACGCCAGCACTGTTTTCATTGATGTAAAATGTAAATTTTTCATTTATTGCAAGAACGAATTCGTTTGGAACAGTCTTATTTAAATAAATAAATAACAACAAGCAGCACCGATTTGAGCTATTAATTTTTAAATATATACCATTCAGAAAATATTTTACATTGTGTATTATGACACTAATTATAAAGCCAACCGCAATAAACCAATATTCGCATAGTAAAATTATTTAGATAACTGATCTACTGTTATGAAGATCACCAATAAATATATTTCAATAAATACAGTTTTTAAGAAATCAAAAACCAGACTTTAAAAAAATCGCACAAGAAACTTAACTAAAAAGCAATGAATAAAATTTTTCTGTAACAATTAAATAGTTATTTTCAACTAGGTGTCAAGTAAGCAGAAAATACTTTAGTAAAGATATTTTTAAGTTCAACTTTGCAACGTTGCTGGTCAACTTGGCACCGACTTCAGAATAAGTAGTTAAGAAAACAATTTTACTTTTGCTTTTTAGTTAAGTTACTTTTATATATATTTTTTTGAAGTTGGTTAATGTTTTTTTAATGTATTTATTTTACAATTTTTAGAAATATAATGTAATTAAATTTTCCTATATTGCAAAAAATAGAGTATTTTACTTTTAACCAACCTAAGTTTTGACCAGTCTCTTTTACTCTTGAGTAGAAGAGAATAACTTATATATTGAGAAAACTTTCTTAATACATATTTCCTGAATATGATTCCAATTTAGGTGCACCCACCGGGTATGTTGGCAAATTGAGAATCTCCATTTTTTTAAGTTTGTTAATTTTAGTTCGTGGCTGATCAATCTTAATTCTAAAATTCAAGTTTTCAGTAAAAATCTGGGCACATATATCGAAATAATCGGACAATTGCTCTTTAAACTATTCTTTCCCAAGATTAAATGAACACTATAATTTCACTACTCTAAGATTTATTAAAACTCTTTATTACACTTCAAAATATATTGCAAATATATGTAACTGCTTATGGACTACTAACATATAATTTGTTGCTGACATTTGTTAACTACCCTGTATAACTATAATTTTGCCCGGGCTATATTTCAAGCACTCTGTATATAATATAATATATATCATCATCATCATCATCATATGCAGCTAATTTCGACCATTATTTTATGGTGTAGCCTCTCTTACATATTCGTTTCGCAAATCTCTCCATGTTGTTCTGTTATAGGCTTTTTGGGACCAGGTTATGCCTGCTATTTTCTTGATGTCATAGTCCCATCTTACATTGGGGCGTTTCCTTGGTCTTTTAACACCCCTAGGATACCATTGTGTGATTTTTGTTGACCACCTATTATCTTGTCTTCTTGCCAAATGCCCTGCCCATTGCCACTTCAGAGATTTCACTCTGTGGATAACATCTATCACCTGGGTTTTGTTCCTTATCCACTCTATTCTCTTCCGATCTCTTCTCGTTATTCGGATCATGCATCTTTCCATAGACCTTTGTGCTACTTGTAGTTTTCTTGTAAGTTCGGTTTTCAGAATCCAGGTTTCACAACCGTATGTCAGTACTGGTAGAACACACTGATCAAATACTTTCTTCTTAAGGCGGAATGCCATTCGTGACTTGAAGATTATGGAGTTTCTTCCAAACGTCATCCATGCAAGTTTGATCCTTCTGTTTATTTCTGGTAGTAGCGAACCTGATATGTGTATTAATTGACCCAGGTATATATATTGTTCTACTATTTCCAGAACTGTGTTATCTATTGTGATGTCTTGTGTGTCTATTAGTTCGTTGTACATTATCTTTGTTTTTCCGATATTTATTTTTAGGCCTATTTCCTTGCTTACTCTGCTAAGTTCATTGATTTGATTTTGTAGTTCTCCTGCATTATTGGCAATTAGGACAATGTCATCGGCGAATCTCAGATGGTTTAGATATTCTCCATCTAGGTTCAGTCCTTTGTGGTCCCAGTCTAATCGTCGAAAGATACTCTCTAATGCCGCTGTGAATAGCTTCGGTGATATTGAGTCACCTTGTCTCACTCCTCTGTTAGTATGAAATTCAGGGCTGCCTTCGTATATTCTGATTTTGGCTTTGGCTTCCTTGTATATATTAGCCAACGTTTCTATGTATGGCTTATCTACACCTTGTTCACTCAGGGCGTTGATTACCGCCTTCGGATATATAGTGTCGAACGCTTTTTCGAAGTCAATGAAGGCCAAGGCAAGTGGTATTTGATATTCTCTAGTTCGACTGATAACTTCCCTTATAGTGTGTATGTGATCGATTGTGCTGAAGCCACTACGAAATCCGGCTTGCTCTCAGGGTTGAGCGGAATCTAGTGTACTCTGTATTCTGTTTTGTATGATTTTAGTGAATATTTTGTACACTACCGGCAGGAGACTTATCGGTCTGTAGTTCCGAATGTCTACTTTATTGCCTTTCTTATGGATTAATACTATGAGGGCGCTATTCCATTTTTCTGGGATGTGTCTGATCCTTAGGCAATTCGTATATATTTTGGCTAGGCGTTTCCATGCTTCTCTACCTCTCCTTAATAATATATATATATATATATATATATATATATATATATATGAGACCCCCGGTAGCGCAGAAGGAATGTGGTCGAACCCCCAAAATTTCACTAATTCGGAAGCTGAACCGAGTCTCGTACCCAGGTTCGAATCCCAGCCATGCCACGGCTTTTAATTAAAAGTCGTGACGTCATCTCGGGGGTACGGTCGTCTCTGGTAACTGGCAAAATCCATGAGAAAGACAATCATTGCTCCTTACCAACCCGCATTGAGGCAGCGTGGTAAGGTATGCCTCAGAACCTCAAACATTTCTAATTACAAAACTCACGGAATTGTACCCCAGGTGGGTAAGCAATCCCACACCGGGAAACCGGTCTGCCTCAAGGATTCTGGGGGAGGCAAACATTCGACTACACTACATCTAGCAACATGTAACTGCCGAACACTCTCGAACCAAGCTAGAATTGTAGAATTAGAACAAGAGGCAGTAAAAATCAAGTGGGATATCATTGGCATAAGTGAAGTTGGAGGAAAAACGAAGAGCGAATAACACTTGAATCAGACAACCTCCTATACCACCGAGGAACACCAACTGGAAGAACTAGTGGTGTTGGATTCCTCATCCATAAGAGATGGACCGATAAAATTATAGGCGTGTCCGGAACATCAGACAGAGTCGCAAGTCTAACATTGTCGCTTTCGAAAAGATACTCCATTCAAATAATACAAGTTTACGCCCCAACAATTAGCCATTCTGACGAAGAAGTAGAACAACTATACAGCGAAATCAAAGGGGCCTTAGATACCAACAACAGCCATTTCAAATACATTATCGGCGACTTCAACGCGAAAATAGGGAAAAAACAAGACCGAGAAGGATCAGTGGGGAACTTCGGGTTCGGTGAACGAAACGAAAGAGGTGAGAGATTAGTACAGTTCGCACACTATCAGAACATGTACATATCAAACTCCTTCTTCAAGAAAAATCCTAATAGAAAATGGACTTGGGAAGCTCCAAATGCGTCAGTTAAAAATGAAATTGACTTTGTCCTGACAAACAAGATTAATACCATCAAAGATGTAAGCACGCTAAATAAATTCAGGACAGGAAGCGATCACAGACTTGTCAGAGCAAGAATTGTCCTTAATACGAAACTGGAGAGATTTAAACTTAATAGGAAGACGCCCGCTACTAGCATAGACATTAACAACCTGAAATAAAATTCTGAAAAATATCAGACGCTGATAGAAGAAACGCTCCGGGAACAACAAAGAAATAGGCGGAACCCAAGAACGAAACGAACACAAGAAGCTTAGTTCGGAAACAAAGGCGTTGCTTCAGAAAAGAACTGAAAAGGACAACAGATATCCAACACATAGAATACAGTGAACTCTGCAAGACAATAAGAAAGAAAATTGCAGAGGACATCAAAAAATACAACGAAAAATTGGTAGAAACTGCAATTGAAAATCGGAAAAGTTATAAAAACGCTAAGAAAGCATTGATAATTGGGAAAAGACAAGTAATCGCATTGAGAGAAGAAAATATCACAATAACGGATAAACACAAAATAATGGAGCATGTCACGAAATTCTACAAGGATCTATACAAAGCCCCCGAATCTCTGGAAATACAGCTGACGAAAGAAGAAATACCTGAAATACTTGTGGAGGAAATGAAATCAGCGGTCAACAAAATAAAAAATGGCAAGACAGCAGGTAACGACGCAGTAACGGCTGAACTACTAAAATACGCTGGTAGAGAAGCATGGAAACGCCTAGCCAAAATATATACGAATTGCTTAAGAACCAGACACATCCCAGAAAAATGGAATAGCGCCCTCATAGTATTAATCCATAAGAAAGGCAATAAAGAAGACATTTGGAACTACAGACCGATACGTCTCCTGCCGGTAGTGTACAAAATATCCACTAAAATCATACAAAACAGAATACAGAGTACACTAGATTCCGCTCAACCCTGAGAGCAAGCCGGATTTCGTAGTGGCTTCAGCACAATCGATCACATATACACTATAAGGGAAGTTATCAGTCGAACTAGAGAATATCAAATACCACTTGCCTTGGCCTTAATTGACTTCGAAAAAGCGTTCGACACTATATATCCGAAGGCAGTAATCAACGCTCTGAGTGAACAAGGTGTAGATAAGCCATACATAGAAACTTTGGCTAATATATACAAGGAAGCCAAGGCCAAAATCAGAATATACGAATGCAGACCCGAATTTCCTACTAACAGAGGAATCAGACAAGGTGACTCAATATCACCGAAGCTATTCACAGCGGCATTAGAGAGTATCTTTCGACGATTAAACTGGGACCACAAAGGACTGAACCTAGATGGAGAATATCTGAACCATCTGAGATTCGCCGATGACATTGTCCTAATTGCCAATAACGCAGGAGAACTACAAAATCAAGTCAATGAACTTAGCAGAGTAAGTAAGGAAATAGGCCTAAAAATAAATATCGGAAAAACAAAGATAATGTACAACGAACTAGTAGACACACAAGACGTCACAATAGATAACACAATTCTGGAAATAGTAGAACAATATACATACCTGCGTCAATTAATACTCATATCAGGTTCGCTACTACCAGAAATAAACAGACGGATCAAACTTGCATGGATGACGTTTGGAAGAAACTCCATAATCTTCAAGTCACGAATGGCATTCCGCCTTAAGAAGAAAGTATTTGATCAGTGGGTTCTACCAGTACTGACATACGGTTGTGAAACCTGGATTCTGAAAACCGAACTTACAAGAAAACTTCAAGTAGCACAAAGGTCCATGGAAAGATGCATGATCGGAATAACGAGAAGAGATCGGAAGAGAATAGAGTGGATAAGGAACAAAACCCAGGTAATAGATGTTATCCACAGAGTAAAATCTCTGAAGTGGCAGTGGGCAGGACATTTGGCAAGAAGACAAGAAAATAGGTGGTCAACAAAAATCACGCAATGGTATCCTAGGGGTGTTAAAAGACCAAGGAAACGCCCCAATGTAAGATGGGACTATGACATCAAGAAAATAGCAGGCATAACCTGGTCCCAAAAAGCGTACAACAGAACAACATGAAGAGAAATGCGAAACGAATAAGTAAGAGAGGCTACACCATAAAATAATGGAATTCTTAGATAATAAATTATATAATGGGCTATTTGGAATTGGACCTTTGTCAGAATTCATAAGTTTATTTTTGTATATCATTATGCTTCCGTACCAATTCCTCACAATTATTGACTTGTCTAATCGTAAGAAATTTAAATCTATAGAGTGACTATGTTCTAAAAAATGTTGTGCTACACTATATTTGTTAGACCTCGCGTATTTTATATGTGCAAAATGTTCGCTAAATCGAGTTCTAATGGCTCTACGTGTTTGTACATAATATTTTAGATCACAGTCATTATATTTGATCTAGTGTCTTCGGGTCTTTTCGAAATCGTTAAGTTCATCTTTGGGATTGCCCAATAGTTTTTGTAAAGTTTTCATTGTTTTGTATACTACCGTTATACCAAGTTTACTTAAAATTCTTGTTTTTTTTTCTTCTTGTTTCCCGTTTCAAAAGTTGACACTTCATTTATTCTTACTATAAGTTATCTAAGCTTATCTACAATATTTACTGGATAAACATTACATGTAACTATTTTCCTAATTGCTTTCTTTTCTCTCTCAAACCTCTCTTTGGTAAGAGGGAATGTCAACAAACGATGTAGAAGGAAATTTATCCCCGCCATTTTGTGTTGTTGACAGAGAAAAGAATTATTAGGTAAATAAGTAATGTGCTGGTATCCTTCCCATATACGTCAAATTCTAAACGGTTATTTTTTAGAACAAGTACATATAACAAAGGGAGACTACCTTTATTTTCTAATTCATACATAAATATAATAGTGAGAAATTAATTATTAAGATATAAGACAAATTCATTAATATTAAACTAATTTGTATCAGAAACAGCAAATATATCGTCTACATACCTTAGCCATACCCTAGGAAAATATTGGGAGTTCTTCTTCGCATCCACTTCGAATCTGCCCATAAACAAATTAGCAAAAAACGGAGACAAGGGATTCCCTAAGGCCGCTCCCTCTTTCTGTTCATAAAAGCAGCCCCCAAATTAAAAACAATTTTGACTCATGCACAATTTTGTAAGTGAAATAAAATCATTTATTTTCGGCCCACAAAAAGAGTTTTCACGCAATAAATCCTCAAAAGGTACTTCAAAGTCTGTGGAATGAGTACACTAGGAAACAAAGCGGTAACATCCAACGATACTAGAATTTCCCCTGGCTGTAGTGACATATTTTGTACTGATTTAATGAATTCTAAAGAGTTTTTTTAACTCTAAAGTTTTTTTGTGGATAAGGTAAATTCTCGAATTGTTTTGTCAACCACTTTGCCAACTTATATATGAGGGAATCAATCGCTGAAATACTGTTTTTCCAGGTTTGTGAATTTTTGGCAGACCACTTAACTTCGGGATTGTGAGATTAGAAACAAATAATCTACGTTTCAGCTCAGGACTTGTAATCGTTTTACATGTTTTAAGGACGTTATTTACTTCTGTTGTCATTTTCAATAATGGATTTCCAGCTAATTTTGAATAGGGACGATTTGAAATTACTTAATTAATTCTATCAAAATAATACAATTTGTCCAGGATTACTACTTTGTGACTTTTATTGGCTTTTAGGGAAAAAACTTCCTTGTTTCTCAATCGTTTAATAGCATTAGCTTGTATCATGTTTTTCTTTGGTTGTTTATTATTCAATGACAAATTTTTTGTAATTTGATTTCGAACCTGTTCACGGATCAATTCATTCGAAATGTCTGCTAAGTGCTGAATTGAACTTTCAACACTAGCCACAATATTATCGACTTTACCATGTTCAGGAATGCTAAATTTTAAACCATTATTAAAAAATTTTAATTAGTTATTAAAGGATTGAGACGAATAGTTTTCCACAATTTTCAACAACACAAAATGGCGGGGATAAATTTCCTTGTACATCGTTTGTTGACATTCCCTCAAAGAGAGGTTTGACAGAGAAAAAAAAAGAAAACAATTAGGGAAATAGTTCCATGTAATAGTTATCCAGTAAATATTGTAGATGAGCTGATTAGAAAGAAACAACTTGGACTAAGAATAAATGAAGTGTCAATTTTTCAAAACAAGAAACAATCATAAAAGTTTATCTCTGTCCCAGATAATCATTATACTAAGTAAGGGCTTTAAAAGAAGAATGTTTGGGGAACGTGGTATAACGGTATTATTTAGAACAATGAAAATTTTACAAAAACTATTGGGCAATCCTAAAAATACAGTTAACGATTTCGAAAAGTCGGGAATATATGAGATCTAATGTGATGACTGTGACCTAAAATATTGTGGACAAACAAGTAGAGCTATTAGAACTCGATTTAAAGAACATTTTGCACATATAAAATAAGGGAAATCTGACAAATCTAGTGTAGCACATCATTTTGGGAACATAGTCACTCTATAGTTTTAAATTCGTTACGATTAGTTAGACAAATCAATAATTGTACGGAATTGGACCTTTACGAAAGCATAATGTTATATAAAAATAATAAACTTAGGAATTCCGACAAGGGTCCAATTCCAAATAGCCCATTGTATAATTTATTACCTAAGAATCCCTAAAAATTTACATTTTAAGAACTTAAGAATTTAATAACTTAATTACCGTAAGTACTATGTTTGAAGGTTAGTTAATGTTAATACAGTAATATTAACATTAGGGTTTTCCCTACTAATTTACGGAAAGTATTTAAGTATATATTAAGGAATATTTGTAAATATTCCCCTTAGCCCACCCCCTGTATCCGCCAGTGTACCAAAGGTTCCACAGTTTTCCCAGACAATCTTGCACCTTAACGAAAAACTTTTATTTTAAACACTCAACGCCTTTTCAACAACTCTAAGTTGTCATAATCATGGAGTAAACCCAACATTTGGTGTTGGGGTGCAAAACTGTGTTTTTACATTTGTGACACACCAAAGGTTTCACAGCATTCCACAAGCGTCCCACCATTCGAAAATTATATTCATCTCCAGCATTCAACCGGTTATCACATTCGCTTGGAAAAAATTTCAATAAGCCTTGGCAAAAGAACGCGGAAAGCTACAGTTTATCCATTTTTTATCCACCATCCCATTAGATATAATGGTATCTGGTTTAAACAACTAACAAATAACATTTTTTATTTGTTGTTATTGTACAATGTGCACGTAAAGTGTGGAAAAGAAAAAACACTCAGACATAGCAATCTTAATTTAATAATGCACAAATTTGGGCTTAAATAGATTTGTCATAAAGTCGATTTGAATGATCTAGTACTTCCATATTCCGGACGTTTAAATTTCAACTTCAAATTTTTCTAGTACAAAATGTCTCTTTTATTCACTTAAACCAAAAAAAATCAACTGAAGGGTATAAATGTAACAACATAATAAGAAAAAATCAAATGTTCAAATAGGGCACTATTTACTAGCTGACAAAGAGCGAATTTCAAACTCTTTCTTAACGTTAGTTAACACTTTTGAAGTAATTAGTCTGATTTCTTGTATTAATTTCATCTATAAATTTTCACCACTATTTGGTCGGTTGACCTTCAAGTCTTGATTTCAGATAGCCTCACAAAAATAAATCCGGCGGACTTAGGTCGGGAGATCTAGCAGCCTATTAGTTTGGGAAAATGGTATCTAAATAATTTCAGACAGGATGTGAATAATGTCGCGGTGCACCGTCCTGCTGAAACTATAGAACACCATCAAGCATGCCGGGATGCTCTGAATTTAGACCGATTCCTGCAATTGCCGATATTCTGTTATACAGTAACAGTTCCAAATAGTTCGCACCAATTAGTCCACCATACGTTGACCTTCTGTGTATGTGCCTCCGTCATCCAGTGTCAGTTTTCAGGTGCCCAATATCTACAGTTCTGCCTATTATGGCATCGCCCCAATATTGTTTGACAGAATTCAGACTTCGGTCAAAATCATTTTCATTAAGTTCTTGTACCAAATGGACTTTGTATGGATGCCATTTGTTCTCCATTATGGATTTTAAAACCGAACACTGACCAATTCCTTGCTGAATGGCGATAAGAAAAGATTTTCTTCAAATGTTAACCTTTCGCTGGTAACGTGTCAAACTATAACATAAATGGTAACGCAGGTCTGTGACATCGACTTCCAAAAGGCCTATGATCGCAGGTATCAGTTTGAAACGAACACTATAAATTACAAAAATAAAATTATTTTATTTGACAAATTCGCTACATTAAACTAAAAACCTAATAAGTAAGTAATACTAATTATTTCTTAATAATATAAAAAAACAGAAAACCTTTAATGTCAATGTAGGAAATGTTCAAAATTCTCGCCGTGAACGTCTTGGCAACATGCTAATATGGTATAGAAATGCCTTCTAACGTTACTCAACATCTCAGGAGTGACTGATCTAATCTCAAGTGTGATACGTCTTTCTAGGTCATCTAAGTTGAGGGGTTTAGTTTTGTATACAGTACTTTTACCATATTAAACAAAGTAGTCCATTGGCGTCAAATCAGGAGATCTATCGATCCGCGTCTCCCAATCCACCGATTTTAAAAGTTTGGTTCAGATAGTGCCGGATATTCATACCAAACCATATTGTATTGGCAGAAACTTGTGGGTTGTCTGGATCAGGATATAAGTTTATCAAAGTTGGCACGACATGATTTTGGAGCAGTTCTAAATATTTATCTCCATTCAAGTTGCCATGAATGAAAAAGGGACCTATGATATTATTTCCAACAATTCCTGCCCAAGCATTAATTTTCAGGATATTGCGTATATTTCTCTGTTATCCAGTGAGGATTCTACTTAGACCAATAGCGGCAATTTTGACAATTAATATGACTGTGAAATGTAAATATGCTTTCATCAGAAAACAAAACATCTTCTAATTGGATCACATTGTTATCTAACCTTACGATCATTTGTTCACAGAAATACGTTATCCTATCGAAATTGTCTTCTGTGAGCTTCTGAGTCGGCATCATTTTATAGGGAAAAATTGATGTGTTGGTAATGTTGAACAGTGGGGCTGCTTTTTGACCAGAATTATGTGGGTTTTCTTAAAACTCAAGCATAATATCCAATTTCGTATTATCACTTACAGCATTGGCAGCTACTTTTTTATCTATCTTACATGCCAAAGCTCGCGAAACTGAGTTTCTATTTTGCTAATTGTTCTTTGGGATACAGGCGGCAACTTTGGAGAATATTCGTGAAATAAGCGAGAAACTTCCATTTGTGTCAGAGTGTTATCTCCATAACCAATCATTTGTATAATGGTTATCTTGTGCATTTCTGTTAAACGAACCATTTCTGATATTATTACGTACAGTTAACGAAATTCAAACGACAATAGCACTGACACTGATCACCACTGTCATGCAGGTAGTTTTGAAAATAAACAAAACTGTCCTTTTTACATATCAGTAAAAAGTAACGCAGGAATGCTTTTTGCTTACTATCTCGATATCAATTCTGAAACAGGTGAAGATAGGTGTTGGACATTGTACATGAATTATGTCTAAAATTTTCTGAAAAATCTAAAAAATTAATAATATACAGGAGCTTGCATTTAAAATAATGAAGTGGGGATTGGCCACCGTTAAATCCATTTAAAATTACAAATCGACGTGTCCAAGCGTTTGTCCTTAGAAGCCCTTATTCGTTATCGAATGTATTCCATTTGGCTGTTCCACACTGTATGTTGGTCAATAAGTGCAAATCCCAAAGCCTACGAAAATATCTAAAAATTAGATTTATTATTTGCAAATAACATTAAGCAATAAAGAAAACACTCACCGTAATTCCGAACACAAATGGTAACGTTGTTCTCTGACACCGTTTCTAAGTTTATCTCTGTAAACATAAACAATTCACCACTATTTATTTGTAACTGAATGGCTTCACTTAATATCAAAAGGTACTGAGAGGTGGAGTTAAATGAATTTATTCGTTTAAATTTTAGAGCGAAAATTGTCATACGTCGGTATGCTGGATCAAACGTTACCATTGAAAGGTTAATAAAACATCCAAATTTTGTTCTTGTAATATTGCTGGACGACCCGATTTAGACTGATCTCTTACATGACCCAATTTGGCCTGTACCTGACATAGTTGATTTTGTCACAAGTCGATCAAGGTACTTATTGTTAAATAATTGCTAAACTTAAAAATTCAATACGTTGAGTTTCATTTAAACTCACTTAACTTCAATTTTTAATACAATAAAAAATACAACTCAAGTCTATCAACAACAAAATCAACTTGTTTATTCATTGTTCGGGAAAAAATTGAAGTAAAAACGTGCAAAACATCGATCTTTAACAAAATATGAAAGGTAGAGAATTTGTTTTCCAAAAGAACAACACTAGTGTAGTGTTAACCAACAAATTTGAAAATCTCATTGCTCATTGTCCGTAAGTAAATAGTGGCCAAACACTTGCACTGACTTTATCTTATTCTTTTGTTACATTTAACCTTTCACTTTTTTTGGTTTAAGTGAATAAAATCTTTTTAAAATTTAAACGTCCGGTATGTAGGATTACTAGATCTTTCTAATCGATATGTCAAGTATTGGAGTTGCGATTTAAAATAATTTGGTTCCGTACCACCTTCAAGATTCGAATATTCCAGTTTCAGACAAGCAGGGAATCACTGCATTTTCTTATACTTACCCTTATATCTTTTAAAGGAAGCGTTTTAAATTTATAAAAAATATACACTTTGATTTTCCACACATTAGCTTTTTATTTTACCTGCTTTAGGATTCGCTTGATTTTTATCACAATACATATGTATTTAATTTTCTAATTTGGCCCCCAAAAAGTAACATTAGAGTTTTATTTTACTAATAAACATTCAGAAATGCCTTTTATAATCTACTGTCTGAGTTTTGAGGCTCTGTAGATTGGAAGAAAAACGGCAAAATAGGTCAAAGTTTAAATTATAAATTATTAAATCTGTTATTCAAATTATTTATAAATGTAAATAAAATATATTTTTCAAATTTTACATAGTGTAGTTTCTAAAGTGAGAATAAAGTCGATGTTTAATATTTTTAATATCTTTTATACAAATGATTTAAAAATATGATATATTTGTAATTCACATAATGAGCCTTTTATCTGATATATTACATGATGCGTTTGAAAATTGAATCTTTATTTTCCATTTAATTGTATAATTTGTCCCTAAAACTACTATGGGGGTTGTCTACTCATTTATTTTCCGTTTAATTCTATTATTTGGCCTCCAAATAATAGAATTAGGTATTTTTTTCATATTTTTCCTATAAACAAAAAAAATGAGGTCTTAGAGTTTGGGGAATAACGGGGAGAATGGGTAATTTTTTAAAATATTTTATAAATATATTTTAAAATATATTAAAAATTAAAAAAATATATTTGTACCTATTCGTCATAATGAGCCCTGGGATTTGATATATTACATAAGCCGTTAGAAACAACTATAATTTTTTATTTTCCATTTAATTCTATAATTTGCCCCCCAAAAAATAAATATTAGGGGTTTCTTCTTATTTTTCCAGTAAAGTTCAAGTAAGGGGCTATACCTCTATTGTTTTTTCAAAATTTTCCAGCTTATGGTTTCGGAGATAGGGGGGGGAGTAAATTTTTTTATATTTTTGTTAATATCTTTTAATTAATTTATTTTAAAAATATGAAAAAAATATATTTGTTTTCGTCATAATGGGCCCCTTCATTTGATATTTAACATGATGGGTTAGAAACAATTTTAATTTTAATTTTCCATTTAATTCTATAATTTGCCGCCCCAAAATAACTATTAGGGGTTTCTCCTTAATTCTCCAGTAAAGTTCAGGTGAGGGGCTATACCTCCATTTTTTTTCAAAATTTTCCAGCTTATGGTTTCGGAGATAAGGGGGGGGGAATGGGTAATTTTTTTATATTTTTGTTAATATCTTTTAATTAAGTTATTTTAAAAATATGAAAAAAATATATTTGTTTTCGTCATAATGAGCCCTTTCATTTGATATATAACATGATGAGTGAGAAACAATTTTAATTTTAATTTTCCATTTAATTCCATAATTTGCCCCCCAAAATAAATATTAGGGGTTTCTCCTTAATTTTCCAGTAAAGTTCAGGTGAGGGGCTATACCTCCATTTTTTTCAAAATTTTCCAGCTTATGGTTTCGGAGATAAAGGGGGAATGGGTAATTTTTTTATATTTTAACTAATTTATTTTAAAAATATGAAAAAAATATATTTGTTTTCGTCGTAATGGGTTAGAAACAATTTTAATTTTATATTTTCCATTTAATTCTGTAATTTGCCTCCCAAAATTAAAAGTAGAGGTTTCTCCTTATTTTTCCAGTAAACTTCTGGTTAGAACCTATAAATCTATTTTTTTTTCAAAACTTTACGTTTTATAGTTTCGGAGATAAGGGGGGGAATGGATAAATTTTGGTATATTTTCGTTAATATCTTTTTGAATAATTTTTTTTAAATATGAAAAAAATATATTTGTGATCCTCAGAATGAGACAGACCTTTCATTTAATATATTACATGATGCGTTTGAATTTTTTTTTCATTTTTAAATTTTTATTTAATTCTATAATTTGCCCCCCAAAATTAACATTAATGGTTTCTCCTTAATTTTCCTATAAAGTTCGGGCAACGCTCTATATTTCCTTTTTTTTTTTTCAAAATTTTAGGCTCAGTAGTTTCGAAGATAAGGGGGGGGGATGGGTAAATTTTGGTATATTTTCGTTAATATCTTTTTAAATATTTTTTTAATATGAAAAAAATATATTTGTGTTCCTCATAATGAGACCTTTCATTTGATATATTACATGATGCGTTTGAAACTTTTTTTATTTTTAAATTTTTATTTAATTCTATAATTTGCCACCCAAAATTAACATTAATGGTTTCTCCTTAATTTTCCTGTAAAGTTCGGGCAACGCTCTATATTTCCTATTTTTTTCAAAATTTTAGGCTCAGTAGTTTCGGAGATCAGGGGGGGAGACGGTCGATTTTTTTAGTTTTTCCCCCCAGAAGTACCCCTAAGATCAAAATTTTTTCTTTTACGATATGTACTCCTGATCGGGTCTCCAAACTATACATTGATACCAAATTTCAACCTCTTCCGTCCAGTAGTTTAGGAGAAAATGGCTGTGATGTGACAGAGGCAGAAATCCTGAGTGATATTATAAGGGTATCCGTATATTGTATATATAGGGATCCCTAAAAATTGCGTATGATGTGATACAGACCACATTAATGACGCTATGGAAAAACTAGTCATGTTCAAATTTACGCATTATTAAATTAAGGTTGAAGTGTCCGAGAGCTTTTTTCTTCTTTTATCTGGATAATTTTTTTAGTCGGTATGTTTCATACTATACGTGCACACTGTATAATTTTTATATGTATGACTTTGTTATTATATTTCGATAATATACTCAATACTTTTATTACTTTAATATCTCAAACATCATCTTTAACACAATCTAAATTATAAATATTGACTGTGTTCGAAACAGTTTAGGACTTATTTTCTTCGCACAAAATGTCGATATTCCAACAAAACATATTAAGATAAAGCTACCCCAACTGAATCAATTAAAATCTCATCATTAATGCAGACTATCCGATAGACGCCAGAGCTTTTAAAGTTCTCTTTGAGAGATACTTGATTCATTTTAGATCAAGATAATTAGTAGATCGCTTCAAGTCCTACAGAAATAAAATTCGTTGCTGACGAATCCATAATATAAAAAGTTGCATACAATGATTTTAAGCTTAAAAGTTGTACAAAGTGTGACAACTTGAGAACATTGTCTGTGTACTAAATCTCTGCGAACGCAAAAAATAATTATTTATAGTCATTTAAAGAAACCCCCGGTACTGCCACGAGTTTTTGCGGGATATAAGTATGCTTGGCTATGAAAATACCAGATGTCTAATGAATTCATTATGAAAAAGAAGTAAATAACAGGCTATATACAGTGAAGTCCTGAAGGAACGGACAAATTCCTTTTCTACGTAATTCTGAATGTAACTGAAAATCCTGAAACAGGTCAATTTATATATAGGAAACTACATTTTTTGATTAAAACTACTCACCTGTGCCTTCAACCCCCTGAAGATAAACTTTAAATAAAAAGGAGTAGTATAGCTTGTGATAAAGCGTTTAAAAGGATTTTCAATTCACCTTACAGATATATAGGGCTTTTTGATATTTGGACGTGAATACTCAAGAAAAAAGTAATTTCTGAGACCCAATTAATTGTGATACTAATATTAATTGGAGTGGGTGACAATGCAAGAACGCTTTTTGACATATGCAGGAAATTTAAAGACAAGTATCGTGACCGTCACATTTTCAAGTCTACTGTAAGTAGAATAGAGTGAAAATATAATCTTCCCAAACCTAAGAGATCAAAATTGAATAAACAAGAAATTGTGATAATGATGTAAGTAAAACATCTGTACTGAGAATTTTGAAGTGTCACAAAAATATTCTAATTTCCAATTAGGCAAAGTTTACCCCTTATGGCACGCATGGTCAAGAAGCAAAATTATCGGTCTTGGAATAGAGAAAACTCTCAGTGAATGAGGGAAGGTCACACTAAGAATACTATTGAAGTGAACTTTTGGGCTGGCATAATATAGGGCTATTTAAAATCAAAAAGGTTCAAGCGTAAACCAACTAATACTGAAGAATTAGATCACTGCATAAAGCAAGAAATGGATAAAATCCGCGTAGAGATGTGGCAAAACGTTGTCGAAGAATTTCAACACCGTCTATGTTTTTGTCAAAATATGACTTACACTATAATTATTGTAACTACTTTTAATTACTTCAAACTTTATTTCTTTCTGTGGTTTCTTTAATTATTTTACAATTTAAAAAATTGCCAATTGATTTTTGTGACTGTGAAAAATCATATTATTCCTGAATAAAAAATTGTAAACCCTTTTTAATGCGATATCTTAGGAGTAGTTTTATTTTCATTTATATTCAGAATTACGTAGAGAATGAATTCATCCGTTACTTTAGCATTTCAGGGTATAAATACCGAATAATTTCAAAATAAAATACCAACAAAATTCATAATTTTTTTATACATTCGTCGTTCCGTTATCAATTTTTCACTTTGTGAATTATACTTCAATTTCCCTTCGCATACCTCACTATATCGTGAAGTGTAGACAAACGACATATTCGTTTTATTATAAGTTTTGAGCTTAGCTATATCGTTAGTGAATTAACGATACACTTCTTGTATCGCTAACAAGCATTTTAATCTCTTCTACCCCTGGAATCACATTTGCCCTTCTTGTACAGATTTTTTAGATTTTATTCTATAAGAAGAACAGTAAAGAAAATATAACATTCAAAAAATATATATTAACCGACTTCCAAGCAGAACTAAAAAGTTAAAAATAATTAGCAAAATATAACACTACACAATAAATAGCACATTCACTGTTGTCGGGTATCTACAGATATAGTAAAAAAAAATAAAAGATGCTCATTCATATTAATTACCTACCTATCTAATATATTTTTGAAGTCAGTACCTGCTAAATAGATAGGTAACTAATTTCTACAGATTGAGGACGAGCCCCTTATATTTTCATTTATTTACCTCCTGTGTAAGTACCTAACAAGAATCTACCATTTATTGTTTAGTTTTGATAATTATTTTCAACTTTGTAGTTCTACTTGGCAGTAAATTAATATTTTTCTAAAACAGGTTTTTATTGTTAATTTTTTTATATATTTTACTTTCAGATTGTTAGGTCTATGTAGAACTTATTTTACTTTTTGTCTTTACTTTACCTTATCAGACCGGTACTCAGTAATACCGAAAGCCCCAAGATGGTACATTTTCTATTAAATTGACAGATAACAGTTGTAAGAACAAAAACTTGGTACGCCTTGACTTAATAAATAAAAATATGTTTAATAAAATTAATTATTATTACTATTGCTTTCATCACTCGATTTTATGGTTTTGTTTGCTGTACTAAACACCCTGTGTATAATCGCACCATATTTTTAGTTTAGTTTAGTTCAGTTTAGTTTAGAGCTTGAAAGGTGCAGTCACTGAATTTTTTATAACCCGGCACTAATAATGAATTCATAAGCATTGTTGTCTTCTAAACGTTACCCCACAAAATTATCAACAAAGAATTAAACAGACTTGAACAGAAAACAAA
The DNA here is from genome assembly GCA_034190945.1 of Octodonta nipae. Taxonomy (NCBI): domain Eukaryota; kingdom Metazoa; phylum Arthropoda; class Insecta; order Coleoptera; family Chrysomelidae; genus Octodonta; species Octodonta nipae. The sequence continues at coordinate 37,699,170 of CM067222.1, read as the reverse complement.
CATTCCGAATCAACCCAGAACTTCTCTTAACACTACTACTACTCAAGACAACAACATTACAGTTACAACTATGCCATATATACAGGGTCTGTCAGAAAGATTGAAAAGAGTGGGCAACAGATTTAATGTTAAAACAACATTCCAAACAAGAAATACACTTAAATCTTTAATATCGAAAACAAAACCAACAAACAAAACCCAGAACTCAAAAAACTGCATATATAAGATTCCTTGCGAATACAATAAATTTTATATTGGAGAAACATCGAGACCATTAAACGTACGAATAAATGAACACAAGAATTACATAACGAAACGACAATTTGAAAAATCAAAAATTTGTGAACATGCTTGGGACCTAGGCCATAAAATACAATTTGACAATTCAACTATACTTCACAAAGAACAACATAACACAAAACGAAAAATAAAAGAGTCTGCCTTAATTCTTTTGAATGAAGACGATTGTATCGCTTCTACTTCTGTAGAATTTAATCGTATCTGGTTACCGACAATTAATGAAGAGTCATTATTAATGGTAACCTCCTTTTGAACAACCCAATATCGGGATAGTTCATAAGGTTTTTCCTAGGTTTTCCCTTATGACGTTAATGGGATCACTGAAACAATAGAATTCTTTGATCGCATTTTTGGCGAATGCGCTATCTTATAACAAAGTCGTACCTAGGAACGCCACATATAAATTCTAAAGACAACTCTTTCAAATTCTTCTAATTTGAAAGCTGGTTAACTATAATTCATGATCTTTAGAATTTTTTGTGCTACCTGTATATCTAAAAACAACAAATTTTCTAATGTCAATTTTAAATGTCAAATCAAATTTTCATTTTGCAATCACATCAATAAATATAAAGCCATTGACAACGAAGTCAGAATAGACTTTGAAACGTTTGGTATTCCTGCAATATACGTAGTTTTATTTCTATTGTGGTGTTATTCCCCAAAGAAACATATAAGTTATCATAAGCATTGTCTTCACAAAATTCAAAATTTGCATGTAAATCCAAATTTAACTAATACGTATACAAAAAAACTGAGTTTGATACTCGTTGATTTAAAAAGCCTAAAATATGTTTAACTTTATAAATTATACTGTACTGTACTACGTATATAGAAAATTGAAATATAAATTCAGTTGTCATTTGCGCATTAGAAAATTTTCCAACAAATGAGATAATGCCGTAAGGCTAGTACTAAAATAGTCCTCAATGCTTTTACTTAAGCGAGATAAAGGCATTATGCGAATTTATTTAATCTAATAAATTATAACAACAATCACTTGGTCGCTATCACAGAGTTAAATGACCTTACACAGAATCAAAACATTGACCTAAACGGAAATGTAATTTACACTGAAAGTACACATAAATCCACTTTTAACTGGACAGAACAAAACAGATTGTTACTCTAATTCATTAGAGACAACTGCTTCAACATTTCCCAACAGCTTATTCGCAAGTCCAATATACACGCGACGAAAATAATATATTAATTGTAAGTTCTAACCAATGACTACTAATATATTAGTAGTCATTGGTTCTAAATGTTAAAAACTTAGATTAAAACCTTGGTAATATCACATAGAATCGATGTAACACAGAATTAAATGAATTTATACGGTTAATGTATTAGAAACAAGAGAATAAGCAACATTAAGTAAGAGTTGTTCTGTTTTAGTGTTATTTAGTTCATACATATAAAAATCGGTAATTTTAAACACAATACAATTAAAGACAACACATATTTTTTGAAAGCCACCTTTCTTAACAAGGCATATTCAACGCATTTTTATATATACGCAATATATAAAAATTCTATCTAAATAGTTGCCAAAATGCCTCTACTTCGTATGACACAATGGCTCAAACAATAAGGAAGAGAAAGTATTGCGGTTCAAATAAATCTTTCGAAGCGTCACCTAGTCGACAAAACCATTTCTAACAGAGAAGAGAAATTCATAATTTTTTAAAATAACTAGTACAATATCATTTTTAAAAACGGCTTTAAATTTTTCTTCATCATACAACACCTTCGTGGCATTTATATAATAAGATTTTTGATTCTTTCTTGTGGTAACTGATCGCATGCTATCTGCGACTGATGTTGGAGAGATGTAATATTTGAGATTTGAGGTGGTTGAGATAAAATTATTAGTTTTCTACCATAATAATCCAGTAAGACATAAATTGTGGAAAATGTTAGACGATCACTTAAAACTAATATTCTAGAATGAGGATCTCATCAACCTAGCCACAGCTCGTCTGTCCTGCCATTGTTAAATATAAATGCTTCTTAAGTTTCAAGCAGTAGACATGATAAATAACATTTTTCTCCGTTAACGTTCAATGTGTAGCTACTTCAAAGTTGCAGATAATGAAAATTTTGAACTCAGGCATGTATTGATACCATTAAGAAAGTTTAAAACTTTGCACCTGTCAATAGACACAGCAGTGCCGGTGTCAAATGTGCTGGTGATTGCTTATTGATTTACCTCGGACAACAATGCCTAAAGGGATGACTCTGGTACATCTTCTTAGAAGAAAACTGCTAGTACCCTTAGTTGGGACATGTTCATGAAGGCCTCTATTTCCAGAACCGGGAGCAAGACTTCTTTGTTGTTTTTTGTATGCAACTTCTACATATCTCGTACCATTTATAAAATTCTTTGTGACGTCTAGTAGATCTGCGCATGAATATTAAACGTTCAATGTTGGTTTCAAATACTTGTACGCTTTCACTACTTCCTAGTTAGCTGTACTTGGTATACTTTACTCAGCAACTGTCATATTTCTTATCTAAGACTGAAATTATCTTTCCGAAGTTACCTTGCTCATCCACTGAAATGCTCTGGATAAGATCGAATGCTGAATCTCAAATACAAGAGTAATTGACTCTCCTTAACTGTGGTGGCTGCTTCAAATTGTCGCTTGTACTTAAAGCATTGATACATATCGTACTCTAATATTTTCCTCTACGTAAGTCTTTTGCATTTTTTAATTTCCATTTCTACACTTTGAATATCACTTTGTACTGTGTTTTACTTTACTTTAGATAGAATTGATGCCACCTATTTTGTTTCTATCCTCTGAAATTTTTAGTACCTTTATTTCATCATTAATCTCTTTTATGTCTGATTCTACAACCTGTATTTTCTATTAATCTATTTCATGACTTTCTGTTACTAATTACATTAGTTATTCAAATTTAATTTTAAATTGTTAATTCATCTTGTCTTTTTAATTCTTCAGCCTGTCTTTCAAACTTTACTCAGTTCAATATCGCAAAATTCGATAATTCACAAATAAACTACTAAATACTACTGCACGGTTTTCACTCATTGGCGTCTTAAAAGAGTTAACGATCGATCTCAACTCAACTTTCTTTCCGCCGTAACTCGCTTATATACACATTCTGTTTTCACGAATATACATGATACATTTATCATTGAGATTTTTCAATTCACTAGCATATTGTGAAAACAAAACGTTGTAACAGTATTGTAATAACGTGTAATTTGACTATACCAAATATTAATACTTCTCGAGATTAATCAGCTGTACCAAAAACTCTCCAAATAAACATCGGCTACAAAAAATGAAATGAAATTGTTAGGTAGTAGTGTATTAGTGCGGGAATAAAGGAGATTTATTTTCTGAAATATTACTGTTTTAGAACCTACAGCTACTTCGTATCATACCCTGCCTATATTATACAAACAAAATGTTCTAAAGCACTTAAATAATATCACAGGTAAGCTACACTAAGCAATTTTCCAATGCATTTTGAATAAAGTTTCAAGCAAGCGACCAATTAAAATTCTATTCTCATCTTGGAAGTTCATCGATCTGATATTTATTCAGCCCTAAATATTAATGAATTGCAAGTAACAGACAGCCACCAAAAAAACAGAAAACAACGAAATATTAGAACGTAGTAGTTTCCATTGCATTCCTGAATAGAACCTAACGAATTATTCAAAGGGCAATTTACATTTGTAAGGAGTTTGTTTTATTAACTAGAGCAAGTTTCTGTCGGAGTTAATTACTTTTTAAATGAGTAATTAAGAAATGTTCACAAGAAATACTTATTAAATGCATCTTAATTAATCTTTTTAGGATAAAGAACACAATACAAAAGAATTTCTGTGCCCTAGAAACATTTCCTAACACCACAACGCCAAAAGTCAGAAATGCCAGACCACCGTATCGTTAAACATGCATGCATTACTAAATAGAATAGAAGTGCTGTTAAAATACAAGACGGTTGTTGTAAAATCCACACAAGAGAAATTGCATTTTATAACGCATTTATTTACACCTTAGAATATTCTTGATGATTTATATTTCTTATGCCTAGCTTATATCAAAACTATAATATGAACTCGTCGACGTAAATACCCATATTGGGCATCAGTAAAGAACAAAATCCGTAGAAATTTATTTTATAAAAATATTTATGCTTAAAAAGAGATTTACTTCGAGGATTCTGGGAAGAGAATACAGCAAAAATTCCTAAACTAAATATAAAATACCAAATCATACTATTAAAAGGCTACAAATTGTACACATAGTTATTCTAATCTCAACTTAAATTGCATACAAACTCTCTTTGTAGTACTTTGCGAAAAAAAAAGTATAATAATCATTTCACTAATGTATTAATTTCTCTTAAAATTGCGTATTTATGGTGCCACTTAAAGTTCAAAATTTAAAAAAACTTTTCAAGAGAAATAGATAAAAGATTAGTTTTTTGATATTCTATAAATTGAACTACATAGTACTGGTACCTATATAAAATATAAAGTAATTATTAAATCACAAAATACAAATTATTGTATACACTCCAATTATTTATAGGCTTCCGGAATACCGGAAAGATATTATTTTACTTTTACTATGAGATTTCTGACAGTACAACACAATGACCCACGTTACTAAATCTGTTTTTAACATTGTTTACAGCCATTATCAATTAAATGTGTTATTAATAGCTGTTATAGTAATGTATACATTAATATTTATGTATAAAATTTTTAAACATTATAAAGGAAATCATTAATAAAAAAGTTCTTAGCTTTTAGTAGAATTAAATCAAATAACTTGTTTACAATTATCTCGGTCTCACAAATAAACACAAATAAATCCCGAAAGAGAACCCTTCTCTTTGTCACCCGTGTCGAAAATGTAAATTGGCAGAACGAACTCACGTTGTCATCTATAACTTGCCATGAGCTACAAGAAGTGATGTGACGTGGCCATAGTGTACTTCTAGCTGATTTAAAAGCATGCGTTAATGGTACTGCAGATATTTCGAGCGTGCCGTGACATGGCATGTGTTCTCACGTGACGGGAGGATAACGTGTTTCCACCTTTATGCCCATCAAAATAGGCTTCTTTTGTAAAGCCAGTCTTGCCTGTCCATAATACAAACCTATGAAGTCTTGTCTTATTTAAGTTTACTCTAGTACCATTCGGTAAATTGAACTCTTGTAGAATTATCAAGTACAAGGGTGAATCAAATATGAACCGGACTTTTGTTTTAAAAATTTTATTGGTACGATCAATACAAATTTTAATACATATTATTTTTCTACATAGTCTCCTCTCTTATGTATACATTTTTCCCACCGAATCGGAATTTTCTTAATACCTTTCTCAAAGAATGAAACTGGTCGTGTCGATAACCAATTGCGCACAAACGTTTCTACACCTTCGTTGTCCTCAAAGTGGTGGCCTCCCAGTTCTTCTTTAAGTGGCCCAAACATGTGGTTGTCACATGGCGACAAATCAGGACTGTAAGGCGGGTGTTCATGGGTTTCCCAATGCATTTTGTTCAATTTTCCTTGAGCCAATGCAGCGTTGTCATGCAACAGAATCACACTTCGGATAGACATATCCCGCTTCTTTTGCCGATAGGCAAGTTTCACTTGTTAGAGTAGTTCGCAGTAATACTCAGCATTAATTGTACGGCGTTCGTGCAGAACACTTGGGTCCTTGAAAGCGTTCATTGCCGAACTGTGCAGATAGTCGACGCAAAATTTCATACGGTCTAACGCCCTCCAGCGCCAAACATTTGATAACAACACGTTGCGCAACAGACGTATGCACCTCTTGCTCTGACATGATGCTACTAACAGCGCATCAACTACGCCTCGCCAAACCGACGAACTCCCCTCTTCTTAACATCCCTACCTAACATATATCGAGACGTCACGGCACTCGAATTACCTACAGGGCGAGAAACAGAAAAGTCCGGTACATATTTGATTCACCCTCGTAGAATTCATCGTTTGAAGACGAAATCATAGTCATTGAAAATTATATTCATTTATCGTTAAGTCATCAAACGATATATTAACAAATTATTCTAGCTTACACAGCAACAAAGATAACGATCAATACACATTGTCTAAATTTGAATTATTTCGGTTTTTAATTATAACTTAACTACAAGGCACGTATTCGATGTATTTTGACATAGCTAAAAAACTTCGTTTTGACAACTAAAACTATTATATTTACCATTGTTAACTCTTATTTTGACAAAAATGTATTTTTTATTTGTCAGTATGACATCAACCGGTTAGTTACACGATAACTAACAAAACCTCGAAAGTGAAAGTCTTAAAAAGAACTAAATAATTGTTGTGACTGATAAATGAATGGGCTTGAAGAACTGCTGAAGCAGGAGAACGGAAGGGGTTAAAATCTTTTTGAAATAATTGACTCGAATGAAATCATCCAAACAGTTCAATCCTGCATCATTATCAATGTTCCCTAAAAGATCAATTCAGATGTCCATTATTGAGTTTTATTTTAAATATTTAAATAATTCACGCAAAATCTGATGGATACGATCTTGGTTCATTCCAGAGATTTCCGCATGAGCTCATGCAATTAGACGACAACTTTGGATTTTTATGTTAAGGATAGTCCAAGGAGTAGATACTCTTGCCTCTGTACAAGCCCTTCCTAGAACTTCTTTAAAAAATACTCAAAAATTTGTGAGAGCAATAAACATTCACTTCAGCACAGGTCGTTTACAATGACATAAGCCTCTTCAACAACAGCTTTCAATAGTGGAAATGTAAATTCTTTTCCGTAAGTATGATAATATATAATATATATTCCTAACAAATTCTAAAATATAAATCAAAAATGTCACAACTATCTTTCAGAGAACATCCAGAGTCTAATAATTTAATTGCAGCACCTCGTATATGTACCTGACAAGAATAAAGCTAGATGTATTACTCAGGATTACACAAGAATTCAAATTCGTGCTTATTACAGAGGAATAAAGATACCTATAGAGGTGTGATAAGATTTCTACATAGACCTTCAAGAGACAATACAAAGAATATGATTAATATTACCTCGTTTTAAATATAAACGGATCTGATTCAGTTAAAATTTATTATTGATCACAGAATTTGGTGTAAGGCAGGTAGTAGTACTAATTTAATAATTAAATATTAAATAATTAATGAAACCATTCATCATAACATCAAAAGATTTCACACAATCCAAACAAATTTCATATGGTGTTCTCTCTCTGTCAAATTCAATTCACCGATTTACCATATTAGCATCAAGGAATGGAAGTGACTAGTAGTTATTAATTTTGAAGGTAATTTTTAATTTATTCAAATAATTAAAACGAAGCTGATCGATAAATAACATGAATATAAAAACTGGATACAAACAGCATCGATGCTCTGTAGAAATAAAATCACAATATAATATATCAGTTTTGGTTGATTCCTGAAGCTTATTTCTGTCATCTTCTTTTAATGGTTTTATTGGAAAATAATAACACATTTTAGTTAAAAATGATATATATTCAAAACATCCAAACGTTTCAATGTCTTATTCTGACTTTGTTGTCCAGACTCTGTTGAGATTCATTGTATTTCTTTAATTCTGAAATTATTAGGATGTTTCTGTATTTCAATTGCTTCTTTATAAATCATGGGGTAGAAACGACTAATTGATGCTAAAACTTCAATATATTCGAATCGAATAAAATGTCCTTTATGACTCACTGTCTGTTCGGCGACCGCTGACATCGGTCTCAGCCTTTCTGCAACTTCGTGGGTGTTCAGATAAACGTGTGTTGATACTTCTTTTTGTGGTACCAATGTATACTTCACCACAACTGCAGGGTATTGGGTATATTCCCGGAGCTCTTAGGGGATCTAGGGCATCCTTGACCGATCTTAGAGATTATTAAATGGTTTTCGTCAGTTTGTATACTGTTGTTATGTTGTGTTTTTTCAGAATTTTCCAAATTCTGTCCGTGACTCCTTTTACGTAAAGTTGATCGATCTTATTTAGTGTTCGGTAATCCGGTAATCCACGTAGTTTGGCCCGGCTGTAGTCGGTCCTGGAACTTACTTGATTTCCTCGAATAAAAAGCAGTTGTTCCTTAACACGATATTCAGTTCAGGGTGACATCTGGTATTGGGGTTTACATATGCGTTTCACCCTACCCATTAAAGCTTCTATTATGCCTCTTTTGTGTTTACAATGATGGTTTGGCAGTTTGTGAAAATATCGATACGTATGGGTGGATTTTTTTATACACTGTGTAACCCAATTTTCCATTTTCCTTCCTTTCAACCAACACATCTAAAAAGCGGATAAATTTATTATTTTCTACCTCCATCCTAAACTATATCTTGCGATGAAGTGAGTTTAGTCTGTTTTTGAAGTTTAGTTCTTCCCTTCCATGGCCCTTATATGGCGAAAGTATCGATCACATAGCGGTACCAAAATGTGAGTTTCTTGTCTGCCGAGTTCAGTGCCATTTGTTCAAACAGTTTCAAGAAGAGATTTGCAACCACCGGACTTAGATGGCTGACCACAGCTACTCCGTCGTTCTGTTCATAAAACTGCCCTTTATACAGGAAGTACGTTTCTTTGTTGACAGTTGTAAAGCAGAGCAACAACATCTTTAGGGAGGTGATCCTTTAATTACCGGATCCTTGTCTATTGGAACCTTAGTGTACAGTGATTCTACATCGCAACTCACAAGGACCGTATTAGGTTTTATTGATAAATTTGTTATCTTCTCTACAAAGTTCCTGGAGTCACTAATGTAGGTATGGTTTTTTTCCAATAGGGGTTGTAAGAATGCTGCCAGGTGTTTTACGATTTCTCAACTTAATGAATTTATGGCGGTGACGTTTTGTCTCAATGAAATATTTTCCTTCTAGATTTTGGGCAACCGATAAACCCTCGTTGAAAGGGCTTCTGATTTTATCAGCTTCTTTCACACGAGTGCATTCAATGAGGATATTTTTCGGCTCCTATTCAACCCGTAGCATTACTTTTTTCAGCTTGTATCCTTATTGCAAGCACTTTATAGAGAAGATAAAAAATTTCATCAATAATGTCGTGAGTTTCGATGTAGAATCACTGTTCACCATGGTACCAGTAGACGAGGCAATTCAGTACTGAAAGGATCACCTCCCTGAAGATATTGTTATTCTGTTTTACCACTGAAATTGATGTACTTCTTGTATAAAGGGGAATTTTATGAGCCGAACGACGGAGTAGCAATGGACTAAGTTCGGTGATTGCAAGTTTCTTAATGTAAGAGTTTAAACAAATAGACTGAACTCGACAGATAAGAAACCTACCTGTTGGACTAAACTCACTTCATCCCAAGATCAAGTTCACGAAGAAGGTGGAAAACAATAGTTATTCTCTTTTCAGATGTGCTGATTGAAAGAAAATAAAATGGAAAATTGGGACATAAAGTGTATAGAAAACCCACCCGCCCCAACCGATATCTAGACAAACTGTCAAACTATAATCACCAAACATAAAAGAGGCATAATAGAAACCTTAACGGATAGGGCGAAACGCAATATGTAAACCTCAATACCTACCAGAAGAAATCAAACGTGTTAAGCAACAACTCGAGAAAATCAAGGAAGCTCGGAGACCAGCGACAGTGCAGTAAAAGCAGTCACGAACAGAATAGGGAATGAAAAACCAGAACATAATAACACTATACAAACAGACGAAAACCATTCAACAATCTCTTAGGTCGGTTAATGATGCTCGAAAGCTGCTGACAGCTCCGGGAACACACCGAATACCCTGCAGTTATAGTGAAGTTTACATCGGTATCACATAAAGAAGAATCAACAAACTTTTATCTAAACACAAACGGATTTGCAGACTGGGACAAACCATTAAGTCAGCGGTCGCCAAAGTCAGAAAGGATAATTTATCCAGTTAGAAGATATCGAATTTTTAGCATCAATTAATAGAGGATTTATAGAGAAGCAATGGAGATACAGAAACATTCTAATAATTTCAAGAGAGAAAAAACATTGAATTTCAACAGCCCCTTACAGTAGGTATAAATATAAGAAGCATTAATGCGGAGACAATAATCAGTAACCAGCTTGCGCAGCGATCATTCAGACCACTATCACACCGTCGCCTTTGAAAATGTCTACTGTACGTGTAGACAAAACTTTACGTATGACGAATGAGAACTGTCCTGACCGTCACATTTCCCAGTCTACGGTTTTTAGAATAGAAGAACAATTCCGTCTATTTTGAACTGCCAAAGCTCTTCACAAATCTGAATGGTGAAAAGAAGTTGAATGTATTGTTAAATGTTGTGAAAAATCCACAGAAACCTACAGCAGAAGTAGCAGGTGATAATGATGTAACATCTGTATAGAGAAATTACAAAAAGGAAAAATTGCCATCCATAAAAAATTAAACTGGTTCAGGAATTAAATGACGATGATTTTGATTGTTAAATGATTACGAGTAGACTCAAAGGGAATCCGATGTTTCCAAAAAACATTTCACATGAAACGGTCGGTATTCAAGTTCGCAAAATCCTCACTGGGATGAGGGAAGGTCACACTCAGTATCCTATTAAAGTGAACGTTTGGATGACATAATAAATTGGAACATATTTTTTGAGGATACATTAACTAGAGCGAGTTACTTGGATTTTTGACAACATGTTTCAAAACCTGACATAACACAACTTTTTCATAATATTGTTCACTAGACTTTAATAGAAACATAGGGTTTCAACAAGATGGAGCTTTACGACATTAGGCAGACACAGTATGAGCTTATCTTCGTCAAGTTTTTCCGCATCTATAGATCGGTAGACGTGACGAAACCATTTTACAAAATTCTAATCTACGATCCGGATCATCTGCATTTAGTTCCTGAACCAGTTTAATCTAATATAGATGGTATTTCCCTGTTTTCAGAATTCTCTCTTGTAGATTTCTGTGCGGTTTTCTCAACATTCAGTTTTAAGATCCCAGGTTTGGGAAGTAGTCTAGTCTACAAGAGTCACCTTCACCCAAAATTATAATTAATATTTATGAGAAAAACACTTCTGTAATAGTTTAAAAGTTATTCAAATAATAGTGATCGGAAGGTGAAAGAAAATATTTAACTTAAAAACAGTATAATATTTAACAAAAAATTATAAATCATGTGATGCATAGTTGTTTTTATTTATATTTGCCGTTTAAAAAAACATAAAACATAAAATTTTTTATTATTTATAACAATTTGCTTACTAAATAAATTAATTAAATGTTAATAAAAAAAATATTTTTTCTTAGGAATATGAAAGGACAACAGAAACAATGATTTTTCCAAAAAAGGATTCTTTATATTAATTATAAATGACAAAAAAATTAACAAATGCATTTTTATGAAATATTTATGTAGGAAACGTTTTTTTTTCCAAAGATCATAATATATTTTGATCCTTCTAATCATGAAAAAAAATTTCATTATCTCATAAACAATGCATTTGTTTATAACAATTATTTAAACAATAAAAGTAAAAAATTAAAAAATATATTTTCAGGTGGCGCTTAATGATAAAAAAAGGAATAATTAATATTTTTGAAAACAAAAATTTTTTGAAAACAAACACTTTATTATTATTATTCTTTTTAAATTCAGTAGATTGTTGACAAATAAGTGACAAATTATTAAATTTCAATTTTTTCAACAGGAATCTATTTGTTCACCTCTTTAGAAAAAATGTACGAAGCAACAAAAAATGAGCTTTTTAGTTTATAATTACTAAGGTTTTTTATGTTAACTTTCCATTTAAAAAATGTTGTTAATTAACAAATGCATAAAACAAAGAAAAGTTCAAATAAAATTTTTTTGAGTGTGGGTTATCGTTTATTTACCGATTCCAAAGATATATAATTTTCTTCATTCATTAATATTTATATTTAATATGTTTAAATAATTTTTTTATTTGCCCTGTCAGAATCACGCGACAGACTTGAACACGAGACTCCCCGTTTTAGCAATAAATGTAGTGCTCTGTTAAAATTATTACTATTGGAGATACAGATACAGTTTCGGGAGTTCAGACTTTGTATTTTTAAATTGCCTTCCCTTTTCAGATCTTTTTTCTTTCAAAAATCTTTTATCGCTTTTGAGATTAAAAAAAAAGAAAGCTCTTTTTTATTCTCATGATATCATTTATAGCTATTGTAATTTTTATCGGGGCCATTTCAAATTTTTCGAAAAGTTCTAAACGTCAATCGAAATCGAATTACATCAAAATTATAATTTTCGGAAAACTCTATGAGGATTTCTAGACTAGATTAAAGATCTTAGACAATTCCAAATTGACGGAATTTTTGCACTATTAAATAAATTAAATAAATAAATTAATGTTGGGAAGTTCCTAAATAAACTATTAATAACAAAATATTATTAACGAGGTCTAGTGAACTAAAATAAATTTTAAATTCGTCTCACAAAAAGAGACGATTTTTTTGACAAAAAATAACTAATAGTCTAGTAAATGGTAGCATGTCCCATATAGCTAAATGGTGAATTGAAACCCCTTTTAAACGCGGTATCACAAGCTACCCCTTTTGATTTAAATTTTTTAGGCGTAGTTATTACCACTATAGGGTTGAAGGACAAGGTGAATTTAATCAAAAATGTAGTTTCATATTTAATAATTTGGTCAAGTGCGAGTTGGACTCGCATACTAAGGGATCCGTACCATCTTCAAGATTCTAATATTCCAGTTTCAGACAAGCAGGGAATGAGTGCATTTTCTTATAATTGCCCTAATATATTTTAAAGGAAGCGTTTTAAATTTATAAAAAATATACACTTTCATTTTCCACACATAGACTTTTTAGTTTATCTGCTTCAGGATTCGCTTGATTTTTATAAGAATACATATGTATTTAATTTTCTAATTTGGCCCCCAAAAATTAACATTAGAGTTTTATTTTACTAATAAACTTTCACGGAAGACATTTATAATCTACTGTCTGAATTTTGAGGCTCTGTAGATTGAAAGATAAAGGCAAAATAGGTCAAATTTTAACTTATAAATTATTAAATCTGTTATTCAAATTATTTAAAAATACAAATAAAATATATTTTTCAAAATTTAAATAGTTTATTTTCTAAAGTGGGAATTAAGTCGATGTAAATATCTGTTAAACATTATCTGATATAATGCATGATGCGTTTGAAAATTGAATGTTTATTTTCCATTTAATTGTATAATTTGTCCCTAAAATTACTATGGGGGTTTTCTAGTAATTTTTCTTATACATTTCAAGTGAGCCCCAGTACCCCTAATTATTCTCAAAATTTTGACTAGTATGGTTTCAGAAATAAAGCGAGAAATGAGAATTTTTTATATCTTTATTTTAATATCTTGTAAACAATTAATTTTAAAAATATGAAAAATATGTATTTGTAGTCGCATAATAAACCCTTTCATTTGATGTATTGCATGATGCGTTAAAAAATATTTTTTTATTTTCCGTTTAATTCTATAATTTGGCCCCCAATATTAATATTAAGGATTTCTTCATATTTTTCCTGTAAAAGAAACTTTAGGTCTTATAGTTTGGGGAATAACGAAGGGAATGAGTATTTTTTTAATATATTTTAAAATATTCATTTAAAAAAATATATTTGTATTCGTCATAATGAGCCCTGTGATTTGATATACTACATGATCCGATAGAAACAATTATAATTTTCCATTTAATTCTATAATTTGCTCCCCAAAATGAATATTAGGGGTTTCTCCTTATTTTTCCAGTAAAGTTCAGGTGAGGGGCTATACCCCTATTTTTTTTTAATTTTACAGCTTATGATTTCGGTGATAAGAGGGGGGATGGGTAATTTTTTAAATATTTTTATTAATATCTTTTAATTAATATATGTTAAAAATATCGAAAAAATATATTTGTTTTCGTCATAATGAGCCCTCTCATTTGATATGTAACATAATGGGTTAAAAACAATTTTAATTTTATATTTTACATTTGATTCTGTAATTTGCCCCCCAAAATTAACAGTAGAGGTTTCTCCTTATTTTTCCAGTAAACTTCAGGTCAGACCCTATACCTCTAATTTTTTCAAAACTTTACGTTTTCTAGTTTCGGAGATAAGGGGGGGGGAATGGGTAAATTTTGGTATATTTTCGTTACTATCTTGTCAATTAATTTTTTTTATTTGAAAAAAACATATTTGTGTTCCTCAGAATGGGACCTTTCATTTCATATATTACATGATGCGTTTGAAAAAAAATTTATTTTTAAATTTCCATTTAATTCTATAATTTGCCACCCAAAATTATTATTAATGGTTTTTCCTTATTTCTCCTGTAAAATACGGGCAACGTTCTATATTTCTTATTTTTTTCACATTTTTAGGCTTAGTATTTTCGGAGATCATGGTGGGGGAACGGTCGATTTTTTAGTTTTTCCCCCCAAATGTGCCCCTAAAATCTAAATTTCTTCATTTACGATATGTACTCCTGATCGGGTCACCAAACTATATATTGATGCCAAATTTCAAACTCTTCCGTCCAGTAGTTTAGGAGAAAATAGCTGTGATGTGACAGAGGCAGAAATCCGGAGTGATATTATAAGCGTATCCGTATATTGTATATACGGAACCCTAAAAAATGACCTGTTTTAAGAGTTTTCATTCACATTGATAATTATATAGACAATTAATTTAACCTTTACTTTAGGACTTCATTTTATATGCTAATACGCAAGTACTTTTGATAACAGGAGTCGAACTTAGCTCTCGTTATTATTATAAATAAATGTTTATAAAGAACTCTATGATATGTTTTACCAATCATTCCTTGATTAATATATATTAAACTCAATGTAGAAATTAAGTATGTAGGTTTTGAATTTAACAACTTACATTTTGACTTATACTCTGGTGTGCATTTGATACTGATAATGTGACAAGGAGATCACGAAAAAATTATATTTTTTCACAAACAAGTGCAAACAATATAGGGTGCATTTACATATTAAGTGTATCCATATAATTTTACAACTCATACGCGATTGAAAGGGCGAGTAACGCTAGTATTATATATTTTCATAAAAACATGTGATTAAATCACTTCCACATATTGTTTGCTTAGTCACCTTTTATTAAATAGTTCGTGGTAAACGAAAAAAATGAAATATGCTCATATTCAAAGAAATTGTTACTTTAGCATAGGAAAACTTCTGCCTAATTTTGCCATAACATTAATCCAAAATTGCATTATGAAGAAAACGTTTACAAAAACCTAAGTACATAGGTAATGGACTAGAACAATACATTTACAGCTATGAAAGCCGTTTACTCTCAATTTGTACGCAAACCAAATATGACGCACCAACATTAAATCAAAACAACTACTAGATCGTCGTTGTTGTCAGTCCCAACTGGGTAAATCGTGTTAAAATAATTCTATGAAAGGGTAAGTGGTTTGTGGAAGGCCGGCCTTTCCAGTAACCCTTAGAGCTTCCAATCCAACGGACAACAGAACTTGTAATGTAACAGATAATTTCAACATTTCACAATCCCTAGTTTGGGGCACCGATGTTGCAGAGCATAAGCTGGGCTTGTGTGTAGATGGTTTCCATGAAAGCGGAAACAAAATTTGGCAATATATTATTTAAACCGCACTTAAAGATAATACAAAATTAGTAGTGTGAAACACATTCTGTTACTGAAAGTTTTTATAACAGAAAGTGTTAAGCAATAATATTAAAAAACACATAAATAATGAGTGTCGACTATATCAATCAGCCACCCTATACAGAGGTAACTATAGAATAGATTACATTTTTTCGAAGGCATTGTTTTATATTGCAAGTAATAAATGTTATAAGACATGACATCCTTTCAATTTCATACGATTTGAGTCAAGAGAGCAATACTTTAAGTTTTCTGAAGGTAATTTGTGGTCATCTTCTAATTTATTTTTAAGGATTCCGCACGAAACTCTAAAAATTTCTGTTAAAATTATCTCCCCTCCCCTACCAGAAATTTGGTTTCTCATCTAAAAATAGTAAATACTTCTTAGAAACACACAATACTAAAATACCTTCACAAACATTAGCAACTTTAGAAATAGTAACTAACCTTCTGTAATAAATGTTTGTCATCAACACAATTCCTGTCCTAAATCAACTATTAGAACATGAATCTTCCTTATATCCACGTTCATAACTAAGAACTATTGAAATAATAATGGCAATACATTTTGTAACCTATTTTTGGAAAAATTTGAAGAACAAATGATTTTTAGATTAGAATAAAATATTGATCTATGGACCTTTCACAGACACTTTAGGAGTAAAAACATACACTTCATTCAAGACAGAGGTTTATTGAAACCCAATTCACAATAACAGATACCTCAATTATAATTCAAATCACCAAAATATAGGAAAAGCAAGTGTTGTTACCCTCATTAACTAAGAGTTAAACAGAATTGTACCCAAAACAATAGTTGATAATAATCAATTCCAAACGTCTTTAGGTACTATTGACACTCAAGACAACCACTTTGCAGTAACAACTGGGTGATATATACAGGGTCGTCCATAAGAAACATTTAAACAAGAAATATATTAAAATCATTGAAAATAAATCCAGTCACAAAAAATTCAATTATTAAAATTGCTTGCCAACTCTTACCTTGGAGAATTATTAGCGATTTCAAATTTATATATATAATATATAGCAAAGAGAAAATTGGAGTTTTTATTAGAACGAAAAGCAAGCTTTGTGCAGGTATTATATATTAATTGGATGTTATATTAGTTTACTTCCTATATATTAATGATTTTCTCTAAAAGAGAAATCTTAATATAATACCTGGTCCCCGTTTCTTACACAGAGCATTGAATTGTCTGGCTATTTCAAGATCAAGGCAGTGTGTCGATCCGAACGTGTCGAAACATGAAATTTCAATTGATGCAGCCTTTGAACCTAACGAAAATACAAAAAACACTTCTTGAACGTCTTTGGTAATCTGATTATCTCACTAACTCTTCAATATAACTGAATTTTTCGCAATTTTCCTAACCTAACACACACACACATGCGACTGCCCCGCCATCTTAGCCGGAAGTCCCAATAATTTTGACTCCATCTAAGAATTTTCTTATAAACATAACTACTTCTCAAACAAAATTAGAGTACACGTAGGTTCAAATACAAAGTTTCACAAATAAATAAAAACGAGATAGGTATGTCAAGAGTTTATTACAGATTTGATAGAAGCTTAGAACCTTATTTAAAATTTACAATGTAGTAAGTATGGAAGCAAAATTATATTATAAGTAGAGGTAAAACTAAATTTCATTATTTTTTAATTAAAATTTTCCTACCAAGGGTTTTAGATAAATGTGAAACCTTCAATTTAAATCATCAAGTCTTCCCAAATATGGATATGCCACACACCACCGTCTAGAGTAGGGGCCGATCCAGACATGTGCTTCCAGGGGGGAGGGCGATTTGATGCTTCAGGGGGGGGGGCGATATTGTAGTAAATTTACCAAAATATAGCTTTCAACCCATATTTCTTGGACTATTACATTAAAAATAGTCGTTATGTAGTTTAATCTCATAGAAGTGACCTTCTTCTAGGCTCTTGGAGTTAAGATTACCTCGTTTCAATATTAAATGTACTAACTTTGAGGTTTTCGGATCCTCCCATAGTCTGAAGGGAAACATTTGAAAGTTCTCTTCAGATTGCACTTCATAGTTGTAAAATATTTACAAATTCTCACAGTTCCCAGTTATGTGCTAAGACAATCATGAAAAAAATGACGATCTTCTCGAACACAATGATCTATTCATCACTATTGATGTACGGCCGTCGCGCCCAGTCGCTGTCCATACATCGTATATGCGGAATAATAAGGTACCAGTGCCGTTGGTTTGCAAGCACTATACGGTGATGCAGACAAAGTCGGTAATGTAGGCTTACCATAGTCGGGTATCCAGGCCGATGTAAAGACGCCGTCGAAAACAATGGATGATGACTCAACAAAGACGACGCCGCAGAACTGAGGATCGAATCTGGATCTTTGCCACTCATGTGGGTGCGAAGATTCTGAAGTAACGAATCTCTTTCCACAGTACATGTCACCCGTTATTCAGTTGCAAACGTAGGGACGCCCCTGTTGCGAATAGGCTAAAGAAGAAGACGCCACCGGGCTAGGTGGTATCAAAGACATCGCCATGGCCAAATTGTACTTTTGATGATCGCATTGTGTGCAGCCGGATGGACAGGGACCTGTAGCACCACTCATTAAGAGTTGTTGATTTTGAAGACTGAACTGATACCCCGTACAATAAGGATCTTTGCAAAAAGGCACTAAGGCTTCACCCCCAGTAGGAGTTTTCTCTCGGGCATAACTGAGATAAGGTCCTGAACTTGAACCGGGATAAGCTCCTGCGAACGTTGCGCAATGTTGAGCACTGAACGGAGCGCCGGGAAATGATGGACGAAATGCGGGATTTGTATGTTCTAAGCCCGGGGGGCAGTACAAAGAACTCAAATGTCCATTTAAAGCACTAGAAAGTCCAGTTTGTAAGGCACTAGGTTTGAAAGTTCCAAGTGGAAAATCTTTACTTTGATATCCCTGAAGAATCTCCAATCCTGTTCCAATTATTTGCCTGGGGCTACTGGCCGACGGTGTTCTAGATTTTTTTCTCAGGTGACGTTTTTCCACTTTCTGGATTCGAAGTAACTGAAGTACTGCTCTCTGAAGAAGCAATTTTTCTTCCAGGGCTTTGCTTTTCGACGTGTTAATTTATTTGTCTTCACTTACACTAGTTTCCGATGCAGGTCAGTGTTCCTCCTTCTTAGTGATCACTTTGTTTTCATACAGTTTAAACGCGAGTTTGGTTTTCTTTGGAGCAGTTTGGTGAGCAATTTTTTTTGGTCTTCTCTTTAGTATTTGCTGGGAATGATCGGATGTTTTCTGTCACTGAGGCTTTTTTTTATTTTTCTATAGGAGATATTAGGGATTTTGAAGGAGTGACCGCCCCAATTTGACTGCATGTTTGGGGTAAAAGAGCCAGTGAACTTTTCTTCGAGTCGATCGTTGTTGGCACCGGCGAAAGATAATCCGGTTGTAGATATTGATTGCTGGCTGAAGAAAGCATTCCGCCACCTTCTGACACTATCATTGGTAGAGATAAAGATTTATCCAAAATACAATACGATTGTACCCATAAAACGGATACGAGTATATTACACTTCATGACGTTCGACTACAATCTCCATATAATACTCCTAGCAGTACAGAGTTTTGCCATTGGCTCTCAAATAAGGATAACACACTAAAAAGTCATTATTTGGACTGATGAAAGTAGTTTTTCAAAATGTGGCATTTTCAATAGCATTAATGGACATATTTAGAGTCAGAGTTAACCCTAGACCCTTTAGGAAAGTTATGCACCAAGTTCGTATTCATTTAAATGTATTGGCTGGAATTTGTAATGATCACATAATCAGACCTTAGTCTTGCAAGTGGAGTTTAAACGGTGACTGGTAATTTGCAAGGCATGGTTGACAATTAAATAGGTAAAGCTTTCGGCATGTTGAGACCCCTTCACATAATACTTGAATTGTTTGTGACCATTTAGATCAAAGATTTCCCCATAGGTGGATAGGAAATTCGAGGGGCTTGTAAGGTGATCGTACTGTATCTATCGAATTTGTAATAAACTCTCTGGTTTTTCTGAATGTTAATAAAAGAAAATTCTTCGATGGAGTCAAAGCCAAATAAGATTATATTTCTTTTTATTTAAATATTTGTGTTTTTAAGAAAGCAATTTACAAGTTGTTTATTAATGAAATCATAAAATTCTGTGAAAAAATAAAGTTGATGATGGTAGCCGGTCGGTGACTAATCTGAAAAGAACATAATATAGCTGAGAAAAGTGGTAAAACATGTGTTTTTGGTTTTGCGTTTCCTCGTCAAATAACGCTACCAAAATTTTTACACAAAATCTCCATTTAAATGTTTAAAGAAGATTTTGTTAGTATCTCCTGCAGTTTTCGAGAGTCTAAAAGGAGGGTCGAATTTAAATGAGCCTTTATAGTGCCAAATAAGTTATTGCAAACTTCTCATGATTTTCAATTAAATAATTCTAGGCTCAATTTATTTTAATAGTAGGTAGTATCGTGTAATAATATGTTGTATGGAACTTGCAAGCAATGGTTGGAGTCAAATCTACCAGTTTGCGTAAGAAATTCCATAATAAGTATCAGGCAACAATAAAATTATTTCATCCTAAAAGTGAATTTCTAAATTTGGATGAAATACCCGAGAATGATTTATGATGTTATAGAGAATGTATGAACGTTTTTTCCTTGTATCTCTTGCCACTTTTTAAAGTCCTTTTTAATTATTGGTTTGACATTTGGCATAAAAGCATAAATCTACTAATTCCTAGAAAATATGAATTCATTTACCTAGAATTTATTAATAAAAAATCGTAAGAACTGGGTCAACGACTGAATAGAAAACTCACTATACTACCCAATGTCGGCCTGGGTTGAAAATTATTCAGAGAATCACCCTTTTAGTACCAGAAAATCCTTTGAAGGAGAAGGTGTAAGCCGAAATTAGGTGCAACGAATTGTGAAAGCGAATACACTTCATCCATGTCGAATTGGACTTGTGCGCCAAACACAATGAAGATTATTGCGATGAAAAAATACAATCGATGTTTGAACAATAGAATGAATGCATTTTAAAGATGCAAATTTTGATCTTCAGGCAATACAACGGTAACTAGCTTTCAAACTCGAGCTGGTAAAAGATCTAAAGTGACCTTGAGAATATTCCAGGAATTATTTTCAGAATTTATAAACACAACCGTTGGCAGGCAGATATTAGTTTAACAAAATACGTAGTGCATGCATGAGGTATAGAGTATAGAGTATAGACTAGAGAACATAGAATTATTTAAGCCTATTTTTGCAAAAAAAGTCCACACGTGTTTGATTGATTTTTCATGAGGAACATATATAGCATAACACATACAAAGTGTTGTTAATAAATTTTGTATGTTTTAAATTAATTGTGTTTAAAGTTACAAAAATCGCATTTTGGCAGTTTTTGTACCTTTTCAGCAAATGACTGAAAAGTTTTAGTGTCAAAAGTAAATTTGTTTTATACTTATTGTCTATCTCTACTACATGATAGGTTTATCTAGCCGATTGGATAATTAGTTATTGAGTTATTCGCAAAAAGCTGTCAAAAATGTCCCTTTTTAAATCGCTCATAGTTATCGTTTAAAACACGTAAGAACTGTGAAATTTGGCAATTTTATGAGGTACATAACTTCATTGCTTTAAATGTACTTACAAATTTGTGCTAGTTTCCCCGAAAATCCTAGATGTCGGTATTTACTTCTCGCGTCTCCTAATTTAACGAAATGTATCAAATACATAAAGAAGTGTTCGAGAGAACATTCAATTGTGGGAAGCGCAACTGATGAAGGTTCCCTAACCAGAAACAATATATATTATATAGATTGTCTTGCGTACAAAAGAATGACACCTCGAAGAGGGAGTTAATATCTTTTTAATAAATATTTCAGAAATTATTTACCGAAACTACTATTCTTATAACTGAATTATTTAACAAAAACTACTGGTGTTCCTTTTTTACGAGCCTATGTTATGTCTTTAGGTACTTAGCATAGTGGTTTAAGAGTTTTTTGTTTAATTTAGTGTATTCAATTTCAGCGGCGGATCCGGACACGTACTTCCGGGGGGAGATTTCATGCTTGGGGCGATTTCATGTTAGGGGATTATTACATTGAACAGACTCGTTCAGAGGTTTAAACCCATAGAAGTTACCTTCTTCTAGGCTCTTGGAGTTAGGATCACCTGGCTTTAATATTATATTTACAAAACTTTGAGGCTCTGGGAGGGGGCAATCGCCCCCATCGCTTACTCCTTGGGTCCGCCCATGTTCAAGCTCCTCCTAAAATATATGTACTCAAACTATTATACGGAGATAATTGGAATATAGACAAAAATAGTCCCGATATATCATGGTATTAAACTGGTTAAATGAAGATTATCACTTAATAACCTCGACCCTGACACCCCGACACTCAATGCATGAGGTGCCAACTTTTTTCTAAAATTTCTTGGTATTTATTATCTAACATATATTTTTAGATGTATATTATTGGTCATAGCAATAAAACTTTAACACCATTGATGGATACTACTACTAGTGAATAGAATAGTAGTAGTCTACCAGTATTCTTAACAGGTAAAACGATTTTTACAAAAAACTATTTCACAATTATAAACTGTTTGTCCGCAAAATTATGCTAGCTACAAATAATGTCAGTATATTACAAACGAAACTATCCCGAAATAATTTGAAATTATAAAGCATGCAGTTGTATACTTTGACCTTGACCAACAGTCTAATTAGAATACAAAGTTGATTCTGAATAGACTTGTAACATCATTACGTTCCTTTACCACGAAATCGGTAACAAATAATTTCGAAATTATATATTGCGTTATACGAGAATTAGAATAGCATCTCATAATTAAATTGTCTTTGAAACACAATTCGATAATTTTACAATATTCAATTAGTACTGTCTATTTTAGAGTAATTTGCGAATGGTCGAAAAGGTTGAGATATTAGTTGTTTATTCGAATTCTGGAAAACTGGTAAGGTAAATAATAATTGAAAATCAAAATACTCTACAGGCTCTATAGTTGGTCAGCCGATTTTCCTGTGTAATATGTGATATTTTCAATATACATTGTTCAATGTGATGTGTCGTTTCATTTCTTTCTCAGGAATGTTGTGCTGATGTAATTTGGTGAAACTGAGTTGGTTTGACTATTCGTAATTGTCAATATTGATTGACAATTGTTAATGTTTCGGCTTTGAAGTTTTCTGTTTGATGTTTATTAAGTAGTATCTGGTACTGTTACATTTATCTCTATAGAGGGTGTCCCAGGTTTTTCATTGTCTAACAACATACCAACACTTTCTTTGAATTTTCATTTCAACGTTTTAGTTCTATTCTGAATTCGGGTAGTTCTTATTCTTTACTTTTTATTTTGTTATTGTATAACCTTAAAAGAGCGGGAGCAGGTAACATCCAATGCCACGCCATGGCAGAATGATACATGTTTGTTTAAATCGACAGTTAGCAGTTACACAAAAAACAAAATGAACTTGGTCGTTCACTTTATGACCTAAAAATATATTGAATTAAATTAATTATTATTAATGCTGCTGTTGTCATCTTACTTTATGATATCGATTGCTATTCTAAACACCCTGTGTCTAATTGCATCCGACTTTCAATTTGTTGTTACTGAATTTTCCAGTAGGTGGGAAGTTGGACCAAAATTGCAAAATTTTCATGTACATCGATAGTTAGTATACAAACAAAATAAGCTAATAAAATTAATTATACTATATATTATCTATAGGTTCACGATGTAGATGCAACATTTTCAAATTCACGATTAAAACTTTTAGTTTCTACAGATTCTGGACTATTACGTCGAAATATAAATATGTATCAGGAAATATCAGTTCAGATTCTTCGATTTTTTTTATATATTCTTTTTTTGACAATTTTCTGAAAAACTACATGTTGCAAGTAATTATATTATTACATGAGATCACCTCGGGATCTTCCTCGATAGAATGTGTTGCGTTCCCGCAATTTGTTTAGAGTACTTGTTTAAAATTGATTGAATTACTTCATTGATTTTTAAACTTCTGCACCTTTTCCAAAACCTTCCGTCACGCTAATGCTAATTTTAATTGTTTTTGCATGTAAAATAAAGACAGTATTCGTGATTTGTGTATTGACTTCCGAGCTATTCGGACGCTTTTTTGAATCCGTCTTAAGAAGGCTGCTTTTTGTTGTTATTGTGTTGCGATTTCGCGGGTTATAGTTCCGGTCAAAACAACCGCTATACCGCTTTCATTTGTTTCTTTTGTGTTAACAAAAGCCCATCATTTGTTTGTTAAACCCGCATTTAGTTTTGAAAATAGTAATTCAAGGCTGGTGGAATGTTGCGTTCCCGCAATTTGTTTAGTGTATTGTTTAAATTTGATTGAATTACTTCATTGATTTTTAAACTTCTGCACCTTTTCCAAAACCTTCCGTCGCGCTAATGCTAATTTTAAGTGTTTTTGTGTGTAAAATAAAGACAGTATTCGTGATTTGTGTTTTGACTTCCGAGCTATTAGGACGCTTTTTTGACTGCGTCTTAAGACGGCCGCTTTTTGTTGTTATTGTGTTACGATTTCGCGAGTTATAGTTCCGGTCGTAACAACAGCTAAACCGCTTTCATTTGTTTCTTTTGTGTTAACAAAAGCGCATCATTTGTTTGTTAAACCCGCATTTTTTGTTTGCTCAATCAATGAACATTACGTCGCTATTTTTTGTGTAACCTGTTGTCCAGACGAAGCTCTAAAACAATTCCTGCCGTTGTGAGGCTAGCCTCTGAAGAAAGAAGAACCAAGAATACACCACCTACAGAGCTTTGACTTAAAAGGTCAGTGATTAACTTTTATTTGGTGATTTCGTTTACGGGACGACACGTGTTTTATTGATTATTCTGCTAAAGGTCCTTCGTCAATTACATTCTTGCATTGAACCAGCATTGAACTAAAACCGCAACACCTAATTCATAATTTTTTTTGGATATAATATGGAATGTGCCATCGAAGACATTTCATAATTTTGGTCTAACTCCGAGCCGGATGCAATGTGAGTTAATTCCGTGCAAAGTTTATCGATCAAACCATTGATTTTTCGTTGCAATTATTGTTGAAAACTGCATTGAATTTTCGCATTCATTATTTGCTATAAGAGAAAGCAAATTCGGGATATTCATTCATTCCTTTGGAAATAAATTTTGCATATTTTTTGCCGCGTTAAAAAACTTACATGAGCTCGTTTTGTTTCTTTAGTTATTTTGCTAATTCGTTTTGAATTTATTTGACATTTGGTCAGATATTTTCTACTTCAACAGTAAAAATTGTAGATTTTTGGAATTGTATTTTGATTTGTTCTATCGTGTTAGATTTGTTGAGTGGCGTTACAGTGATTTTAATTTATTGTTAAGATGTCAAAAACCGCTGAAAATTTACATAAATTTAAAAATCATCGACAATCGGAGTTTAAAAGATTAGAAGATATTTATTTTGCTGCCGAGAAAGCCTTAAGATGTGACGGCGTTGAATTGTTTTTTTTGCATGATTGATACGGTTGATTCAATTCATTCAGAATTTTTAAAATATCAAAATTCGATTGTAGGTTTGATTTCAGATGCAAACGATGATTTTCACTTTGAGGATGACATCCTCAAAGTTTCACAATAAATTTGAAAAATTGTTTTTTTTTCAATTAGGTCTATTTTTGCTAAACTGAAATCTGTTCAGAATTCTACACCACAAAATATAGCTCGGGAACAGAAAAGTATTGCTTTGCCGCGAATTGATTTGCCTTAATTTAGTAGAGACATATTGGAATTTGGTACTTTTATTGATTTGTTTGATTCATTAATTCACAAAACAAAACGTCAGTGCTTATGCAGAAGTACTAATAAATTCAGTTAGCGAACTCGTTTAATCGCGGAGTCTCATTGGTCAGAATTTAGAACTAATTCCCCCAAATAACTTCAGATAGCCCTTCAGAGGTTCGGATTATTGGATGACTTCAGTGATAATTTGAAAGCACTGAAGAATTTGAGTTTACCATTAAATCATTGGGATTTTTGTATCGTTCAGATGATGTTGAAAAAAGGTTCAGGACAATTGAAGATGTTCCTACCGCACTGGTTCAGTCCCCTGATGATCTTATCTGCGAAAAAATATTTTCCGAGGGATGCAGGAGATTGGAGTCAGGTAGATTCGTTGTGCCCCTTCCTTTTCGATATACACTTCCTACTTTTGATGGAATGTATAATCTCGCCGTACAACGTTTCTACTCTTTAGAAAGACGTCTTCTAAAGCAACCAGAGCTCTATAAACAATATTATGATTTTCTCAGAGTATTTACAGCTTGATCATATGGAGTTGGTTCCTGATCCATCTACTGCTTCTGATTGTTACTACATTCCGCATCATTGTGTTTTGAAACCTGATAGTAGCACAACCAAACTTCGTGTAGTGTTTAATGCATGCGCTAAGATACCTCGTCGGTTATCTTTGAATTATTGTTTGTTTATCAGTCCCAAGTTGCAGCAAGACATTATCGCTATTTTGTTGACCTTGCAGTATTTTGTTTTGCCTCGCCTGCTTACTATAGAAAACTTTTCTAGTTGTGAACTTCGCGCATTTGGTGATGCTTCTGAGAAAGGTTATGCCGCTGTTGTTTATTTTATGTTCGAAACCGCATCTGGATTTCATCAAAGTTTTTTTGTGTTGTCTAAATCGAAACTTGCCCCTTTGAAAACTTTGTCACTTCCCAGATTGCAACTGTGTGCTTCAGTTCTTACCGCTAAGTTGGCTCATTATGTTTATGAGCAATTCAATAGTAGTTTGTTGTTCAAGGTGATTCGTTGCTGGTCAGATTCCACGGTAGTCCTTTCATGGTTTAGTTCTTCCCCGCACCGTTGGACATTTATCAGTAATCGAGTTGCTTACATTCAGGAAAATTCTATACCTACACGTATATTAAATAAAACTGTTTCAAACACTACTCTTTCTGTTTCATCCTATAACGTAATTGTTTTATGTATCATCATAATTCGTCTAGTATTACTGGTCTGTTACTGAAGCGAAAGTTTCTTAACGGAGACCCACACTTACACATAAAAAATAAATGAGTATTGTAATGAATTGTTAAAACTGAATATATTTCGAGATTGAACTATCTATACAGCTCAGTTTTCTGTAAAAGAAACCGGGACCAGGTTACATAGTTAGAGCCTATTCGTTTATAGGAAATCAATAAATTGAAGTGAATAAACAAATATAACATCCAATAAAATACAAAATCAGCACAAAATCTTGCACATTAATAACGGAGCTTAAAGCATACACTTTTATGACTATGAGAACATGAACAAAAAATTAGCGTTTTGTGGTATAAGGCTGTGCCCCACGTAAAGGCGATTTAAGCGGTGCGGGCGATGCGATATACGTCAATGTGACAACAAACCAAATGCGATGCGACAGCACAAAATGTCTACAAACGCACGAATTAATTTTTCAGTAAGGGCAAAATGAATTATTTTTATGTGTTTGATAGTTTGCAGCTTTCACTTTGACGCAACGCAGCGCCCGCAAAACCCAAATTGCGCATTTACGTGGGAAAAGACCTAAGGTATTGTCAAAAATTACTTTGAATTTGAACCCGAAAAAAAAATGTTCTTTGCAGGTTTGTCTCTGTATATCAGATTTATTATTTATGAAATCATGTTTGAGTACCTGGTGAATTTACATACTTATTACCATAATTACAGTAAATATTTTATAGGAATTTGATGATTTTCTGTTAAGTAAATGAGAGGGAGTTTTAAAATGTAGTCAATCATCTCAAGAAAAATACGTTTACAAATAGGGTAGTTGATGAGATTTCGAGTTCCAGAGAGGCGCTTGGTCGCCCAGGTACATTTCATTATTCAAATTTGTTAAAAAGTAAATACTTGTATTAATATGTATTAAAATAAACTATATTACAGTAGCTCTTTCGGGGATAGTCTGGAGATGCTTTGATATTTAAAAAATATCTAATTTAATATGTTATAATTAAAATGATCTCATTATATATTGCGAGAATATCAAATACGTGAATAATGTTTGAATTATTATAATTCATATGTTCATATTTAAATTAATAACTAAATTACCCATTAGGCTTAATACTTGAATCGTAACAAAATAGAGGCAATTATTTTAATTTTCTTGCACTTTATATCCATTACTAAGAATTACACAAAGACAGAGAAACAGGGACAGGGATATAAAGAGAGAAGTATATTATTTCGTAAGAAGCTTCCTTTCGTCGAAAGTGAGTGTCGCTCTTTTTTATTTATATCTTTTTGAGTCCTCTTTCGAAATTAGCTCTTTCAGCGCATTCATCCTCTTCTAGTATAGCTTATATTTTGGTATACAACTACAAACGAATATATTAAAAAAAATACTAATAAATATTGCCTAGTGCGAATTACCCGCATTTTTTATAACTTTACAGCTGCACAGAAATAAAATGAAACTTATCAGTAAACTTAACTATAGGTTGTTTCGGTTATTATGAATATGCAGCGTCAGTGGCCTTTTTAAATGAAGACTGAAATGCGGGTAATTATTAAACTATATTACACATATCGTGTGCCAATGATGATTTCAATCTAGAACAAATATTTTAATTCCCTGTTAACACAAATTCATGGAAAATATTATTTTGATATAATTTCATATTATTAATGGATTGTGCACAGTAACCTTGGCAACCAATTTAATTATGATATGACGTTTATTTTGATTTAATGACACGATCATTACATATATTTACTCTGAGTTCATAAAAACAAATTTAATATAATCATTGTTTCGCAAATGTAGTAGACGCATTTCAATTGTCTATATCCTTAAAATATGTGAACATCGTTTGTTTTCTTAGCCTGTGGTGGCTCCTTAGTTAAAATCAAACTCATGAACGTTGACATTTTTACGTACTTTTATATTATTTAGCGAAAGCTTCTCATGAAAATAGATGAATATTGGAATGAGATGCATTAATTGAAATTGCTTTTTTTTCGACTTGTTCCCAGCGATTCCACACTACCTTAATATTGAAAAACCCATACCCTACAAATCGGTTCTCTGTGTAAGATACACGGACCATATAATAAATTAAGAGTCTCCTCCTTTATAGAAATCAATAAATTATAGTAAATAAACAAATATAACATCCAATTAGTATACAATACCTGCACAAAATTACCTTTAAGTTCCAATAAACATTCCAGTTCACTCATTGCGATATATTAAATTAGGGATTTGAAATAGGTTAGAAGCCAGAAAGAACACCACAAAAAAGCTGACTAGCTTCATGTTATAAAGTTCACATTTTACATTAAGACCAGAATAATAATTGAAATTAAAATAAGACATTATTTACCACGGTGTAGTAAAAAGGTGGAACAACGGTAATCCCATCGCAATACTAAAGCTATTAAGGTTGTAATGTCAAAAACGCCGGTTATTGCCCACGATGTAATGGCAAACCTACCACCTTATTACGGACCATGTGGTAAACGTTGACACACCAGGGTGCACGGCAGCTTCAGTGGAGACGAGAGTGGGTTAACAAACAAGGGCCAAGCCAACTGTAAGTTAACTTTCCAATATAAAGATGTTCTGGGTGCCAGGTAGATTCTCTGCCTCTTTACTCTAGCTAACCGCCTAAGATAACCTACCAATCCTCCGCGGCTACAAGAAATCTATAGATAAGGACTCCATGGCTAATAAAACCTCAGTATATTGTCAGTTATGTCACAACAAACCTACTTCAATAAAACTCTGCATAAAACAGTAAATAATTTAATGAACATATAAATTATTTCAATACAATCCTGCACAATAATCAAACACATGTCGACCTGTAGCCAACTTCATGTACCTACATACACATATCTATAGTTCAACCAAGAATCAACATTACATACCTGATACACTAAGTCCAGATTATTACCAAAATCACAAATGTAATAATCAATTACCAAAATCAACAAATGTAATAATCAATTAATGATCAAGTGAACCAAGATAACATAAACAGATGTTATCAAAAGCATTACTCAAAATATTCAAATGTTGTTGTGATCTGTAAACATGCACAATATATCTTAAATCAGAAATGAGTTACTTAAATGCACAATATTCAAAACAATATCAAAGTCAATAATGACATCTTAAACTGTAAATAATTCAAAAATTATATCAAACTAAATAACTGTACTGTTATTCTGAAATCTGAACCCAAAAACTAAGTTACTGACAAAAGTGTTTAATTACATTTAAACTTCAAGAAAAATCAATAATGATTTCATAAATCTAGAAGCAAATACTGTCTTTAAAACATCCAAAATAATTCAATTAACAAGTCGACGTTTCGAGCTCTCACGACGCTTTCACAAAATACCAAATATTATCAATATCCAATAAATCAGTAATCATGAAATGATATTCAAAATTTAACACTATAGGAAATGCATAAAAATCAAATTTTATATGATCAAATTAACAGACAAAAATTTGACTAAATAATCAGGTTCTTTATTAAATCCAATAAGTTCAAAATGTTATTCAGATAAATCAATTATCTTTAATGTGAAAATCAAATTATGAGCAAAACAAATACACTGAATCAAATTACAAAGGTACCTTGTTCAAATGCGATGACACAACACTCAGCTGCCTTCTGTAGAATCGAATCAAACATACGCCGTCGTTGCTATACGGCAACCAACGATTCCGGTTCCCAATAAACCAAAATGGAAGTCGTTCGATTACAAGACTTGCCAAAACTTCGGCAAACTAAGTGAAGTTGAGAGCCCCATACACTGAACAAAACAAGGTCTTGGATGGGCTAAAAGTCCTACATACGATGTTCAAATGGTGGTTGACCAGTTAGTCGTCCAGGAAGGTCAACGAGAGTACATGCAAATATTCAGCAATCAAGTCCTCACAAACGAGAACGTGTTTCCACTAATTTCCAAAAATATCACCAAACTGCTAATGGAAACATCAATTAAACGTTGCTGAAACCGGTGTTCGTCGAGAGAATCAGTGATGAACTTGTCTTAAATCCTCACACGAGTATAGTTTCCGTTAAAATCCAAAAATATCACAAATCCAATAACGGAACCAACGATAAAAGTGTATCCAACTAAATCCCAATCAATGGATGGCACAAAATTGCCAGTATAAATTCAGATTACACTTGTAGACATCTATCACCACATTTCACTATAACCTCGCTTCCCAGGTACTACACGAATGCTACCTTTCACGAGGATGGTCGACGGCCAACTCCCTTTCCGACAACTGACATCTCACAAATCCTACCAACCTATCCAAATCTACTAACATCGTCTTAAATTCCCTACATACAACGCTCTTCTTCTACGACATTCCACAACATCTATGCTCGAAATGTCCCGTGCTCGACTCTACTTTTCTACCTCTTCTTACCATAAATGTCTTTAACCTGTTTAGATCGTGTGATTCCGCCCTTAGCAAAATCGCCTCGAACGTCAAGAAAATCTAACCAAATATCTTAACCTAGAATAAGTCAACATCAAAACAAATCAATACCAAATACAAAGCGAGAATATTTCCAATACGAAAAACCCAATAAGCCTATCGCAATAACAAAAATAATAATAAAAAAGGTACGTCTTTACGGTTGGAGATAATTTTATACTATCCGTTGGTGTTAATATTCGAAGGCAATACTCGTGTTTTAGTTACAAGAAAACAGTTATTGTAGATATTTAGGCTATTTAAAATTCGTTTTGCATAATTCAAACCTCAGATATTTCTTCGTTTACTTGTTCTTTGACGGGTTTATGGAATATAGCGCTAGTTATACTCTGCGGCAAAAAGTAACGTAACAAGATACGATGTTATAATTGAAAAGCTATTTAGCCATATACGGTAGTAGTTCATATTAACTTAAATATATTAGTTACCTAAAGCATTTCATTCACATTATTATAATCTTTTAGACTATCTTTACATAGTATAAAACAAAGTCGCCTCCCTCCGTGTCTCTGTACGCTTAGATCTTTTAGACTACACAACGGATTATAATACGGTTTTCTTCAAGAGGAAGGTTGCTATACTCGCTCGGCGACCGCTCTATGATAGATAGCATATAAGCTCAGTTGGCTTGAGCGTATTGGTAATAATTGGAAGATTTGAGGCTTGATACTAATAGCGGCTACAGACTCAGACGAAAAGTCTTGTCGGGACACTGCGCGAGAACTACACTCATCCGACGTTCTCATAGCGTTCTCTTTACTAACCCGAGAAACTGTTTTTAGCCGTCTACAGACTCACGACGAGAATCCCTGAGAAGCGTAAATGTGAATCGGTTTCACGTCGTCTCGTTCTCGGGCTCGCCTGTTCCCGATCGATGTCGGTTTTGTTGCCGCTTCAAAGGGTTTCTCAGGTTAGAAAAGACAACGTCCTGAGAAGGAAGCAAGAGTGTAGATACTTTCTCGGTTCTCGCACAATATCTCGGCAAAACTTCTCGACGAGACTTCTCGTTCTCATATGATCTGTGACTTCTCGCGTGAGTCTGTAGCCGGTATTTGAAGCGGGCAACGAAACCGACATCGTCCGGAGAACAGGCGAGCTCGAGAACGAGACGACGTGACACCGTTCACATTCCTGCTTCTCGGGTGTTCCCAGTTGTTCTCGGCATGAGACTGTAGTTGGTTTTATTATGATTAACTAAATTTTTTTCTGGGTATTTTGTGGGTTCCTGGAATTTGGACCAGTTGGCGCTACACATGTAAGTACTCTGGCATGATCGTTCTTTAAATTGTTACCAACATATCATAGTTAAACCCCCATTCCATTTCATTGAAATTGAAATAGACACAGTAAAATCTACTAAAGGGCAGTGCGGGGTCAACTCCTCAAAATACAGTCCACTTCAACCTACAGAACGGTCAACAGGGCAGACAAAGACACATGTAAGTACTCTGGCATGATCGTTCTTTAAATAGTTTAATAATTTGGTTTATAATTTAACGAAATAAGTGGCGCTATGATCGGGTTGTAAGATTTTGTTTTGAATTCCCCTAAATTATTGGGCCGATTGATGGTGATGGTTTTTTTTGTGTACTTTTGAGTGGGTTAGATTTACAATTTTATCCGATAGGTGGCAATGCGATCGGGTTGTTGAAATTTTTTTGAACGCCTCATAAACAGTTGGGTCGATTTTGATGAAACTTTTTCTGTATGTTAGAGTGGGTTTGATTTATAACTGAACCCGGTAGGTGGCGCTTCGGTCGGGTTTTGAAATAATGATTTGAACGAATGGGTCGATTATGATGAAACTCTTGGTGTCTATTTGAGTGGGTTAGACTTACAATTTGACGCGGTAGGGGAGCGCAGTCAGATTGCAGGATTTTTTGAAACTCCTCCTTTTTGTAAGTTTAAATGGGTACCTGTAAGGTTTAGATTTTCTATTGTACCCGGTACGTGTGCTGCGATCGGGTTCTAGGAATTTTTTTACAACATTTGCACTTAAATTAAACACCAATTTTTCAATTCAATTTATATAGATAAGATATAGACCTTTCTAAATCAATGTAAAATGCATTCGTACGAAAATTAGCAACTATTTTTAAAATAACTACACGTTTCAATTAAAGCGTCACAACAGATCTGTATACCACTTTCATATAACAACTAAATGATAGAATTACTGTTTGTTCGTTTAGTTTATTATTGAGGTAATGCATTTCTCATGCCAATTAAACTTTTCATATATTATAATTATTTTGTGACGCTCTGAAATACCAGCTTTCATATTCTGACATAATTTCACACTTTTGATTAAAATACATATGAATGCGTTACCAATACAATTCTCTTCCAGAAATTATTAAAACATCTCATAATGTAAATATTTTTAGGAATAAATTGAGAAATATGTATTTTAATTTAATTTAAATGTTTTGTATACACTTGCCTAGCTTAAAGCTAAATAAAGCATTTATTTATTTATTTATTTATAATAATCTCCGCAAAAAACTGCTACAATTATTAGTAATTACTATTTGTTTCAATTTAGTTGTGATGTTAACATCTATATATAAATAGGCTAAGACAAAACGATTAGGTACCATTTTCTCCTCTGTTTCTCAACCGATTTTTTCATTTTTATTTTGTTTAGTAGCTACTGACGACCTTCAGTGCAGAATACTAATCTTAATTTATAATATTGGTTCATTCATTAAATAAAATATAATAAAAATTCATTATTTACGTCAATAATGTCAATACCAAACAAATGAATGTGCCGCGTGCCGCTGCCGCCAGACTCAAACCATTGAGTAATTATATATAGACAGACCAATGCTATTATATACTTAGAGCATGTACTTCTGAAGGTGGCATGCGAGCGTTGTTATTGTTTAGTGGGTAAAGTAATCGTTGAATATCATAATTATACAGGGCGATTCCAGATATGTTAGAAATAATTTTTTAATGGGTGGCACATAAGCAGTTGCATATTTAGGGTGTTTAAAATATAGAGTAGAGTGCAATTATAACTAATAAAATAATTATATAGGGAAGCCCATTAGCGGTTGAATTTACAGGGTTCTTGGAATAGAGGGTGCAGTAAAATTACAGTTACACAGGGTGGTGCAAAAAATGTTATACATAGATGCATATACAGGGTGGCGGAAATGGAAATGCAACATTTCGTAACCCATAAGCAGTTGTATATATAGTTAAGATGAAATATAGGGTAAGAGGAATTATAGATATACAGGATGGTGATAAAAAATGTTAGAATAGGAAATGATTTATAGAGTAGACCACGAAAAGTTCCATATATATAATGATTGAAATATAGGTCGGAGTAGAATTATAGTTACAGAAGATAATTAAAAATTTCATAAACAAAAAGAGTAAACATGGTGGGTCATAGGCAGTGGCATATACAGAATGGTTTACCCGGTGGTTGAAAAATGTTAAAAAAATATTATGCTTGGTCCATAAGCATTTGCATATACAGGGTGGTGGAAATATATAATGAGATGGAATTATTATACTGAGGATTTTAATAAATGTTAGAGAATTGAGTGCAATTATAGCTATACAGGGGTGTTAGAAAAAATAAATATGTAGGGTAGCCCATTAGCAGTTGAATTGTTGTCATATTAAATTAAGAATTATGAATTTGATTAAGATTGATGTTAAGTGTAATTATGTTTTCGTCTACGGGTTACCATTTCTTGTTCCAATGCTAGGGCAGATCTCAACATCTCCCTTAGTCTGACCCCTCCCTTTTGACCTGTCTCACAACTGTTAAGAGTCGTAATTTGAAAACGTTTTGTTGTTTTCTTCGAAATAGTGGATGGCCTCTAAGGTCCTATATTTTCTTATCCCTATGCAAGTGATGAAATAAATTATCACTGGTTTATGTTACATTTGTTTAAAACTCTGTTAAGATATGTTTTCCTATTAAATAAAAACACGAAGTCCTGAGCAAAATTACATAATGATAAAGGTTAGGTTTCTTTTAATATATTCAATGCATTCACTTCTACCCTTGAAAACATAGTTGAGAAATTAATGAATATATATTTCATCTCCAAAGCCTCTCAAAATACAGACACTTTGTGGGAAACCAAAATAATGACTTCAAAAACTCTTTTTCCAATAATTTTATGACAACCTAGAAATATAGCTATATACATATCATGTTAAAAATTTAAATACCTATATATGACTATTAACTTAACTTAACTTGTCCTAAATATTTACCAACAGTCGTCAGGTTCGTTTCAAAAATCGCGTTATCTATGGGTACGGGCCATTTCCATGACGAATGGGGCATTTAACGGTGTGAAGTTAGTGTCATCATAAAAAAGCGGTGACGGCCTTTTGTCGTTAGATCTCAACGGACTGTTTGCCGCAGAATCGGCTTGCACAACAGTTCTCTGATAAGTAGTTTAAATAGTTACTTTTTTATTACAACTTATTTTAGCATGCATTTTATAAGTATAAAAGAACTAATTTAGCCATGTAATAGACAACGGTTTCAAAATAACTAAGATAACAAGTCAGAAAACATACACTCCCGGTGGTCTCTTCAAGAGGATTTTTTTATATATCAACTAGACTTGCTAAAATAATGACCATTTATCTATCTGTCTAAACTAAAAAAACACTAATATAATCCATTAACGAGCGTAGAAATATTCGAAAATAAAATAATAATAATAATAATTTAAAAATGATTTGTAGATGAGAGAAGATATAATACGAAAAAAAGGTGCTAAACGAACCGAATAATAAAAAAAGAAATTATTATACCACTAAAAAACATTACTGTCATTAACAAGCTTATGATAGTACATGGGAGAAACACTGTGATACTTATCAAGTTAAAAAAAATGACAGTCAACGATATAGAATACATAATACATCTATCTGTTCTCAAGAAGACTAGTTAATCCTATTGCAAAGAATTTTGTCTCAAAGTATATCTATGGGGAGGACTTTCTGTAAATGTAATCCCGGCAATTTTTCTAAATCTCATACTTATATATAACCGAAAAAAGTAAAAAGAGAAAGTTCTAATGAACAAACAGAATAACTCAAGGAAATTATTTGTGTATTCAAAAAAGAAAACGCCAAAATCAGACCGTGGATATTCCCACCACGAACTTCTTCTAAGGCAGAGAAATAAGCACAAAAAGAAATTAAGAGATAAATAAATAAGCGATAAAGGCAACAAATACAGAACTGCAAAAAACAAAAAATCTACGTCATGGTTTTTCAAGAGACCTAATTCAAGACCAGTGCATAACTATAATTAATAGTAAGATCAAGACTAGGACTGAATGTTCAAGATGAAGAACAACACTGAATATGCAAGACCAATACCAAACACGTAAGACTTACATAAAGACGAAAAATTGTCAAAGAATCCTATTAATTACTTTTGCAAAGTATTTAAATATATTCTAAACAAATGTTATAAAGTTTTACAAGATTCAAAACTTTATAATTTATTCAATTTATGTTTCGATCCTGGAAGTTTCCTTGGACTTCCATCGTCTTGAAATTATTGATCTCACAACGTGTCAATAGCATTGGATCTGCTATCATCATTAGGTGAATGATGGGAAATCCAGATAATCCGTCGTATTTATACCCTTAACCGGTCATGCTTATTGTGTTGCTAAAACCCCTGTCTCGGCCAGTCAGCGCCGCTGTACCTGGAGATTGGTTGTTGGTGATGCGTAGCGGCATTGACTCAAGAAGAAATCTCCAAACGTTTTTAATTTCGACGATGAATTTTCTTTTATACCAGTGCTCTTCCTAATTACCCTTGCCTGGTCAAAGTTGATGTTATGGTGTTCGGTCCATGCGTGATTAGCTAATCCAGACTTTGTTAGCTCTCTCCCTTTGAGTAGCTATGAGGTGTTCCTTAACCCTGGTATCCAGTGGTCGTTTAGTCTCCCCAATGTAGAGATTGTCACATTCACAGGGTATGTTGTATATACAGTATATACAGGATTCGCCGGCTTTGTTTTTGTGATCATGCTTCTCAAAGTGTTGTTGCTCTTGAAAACCAGTTTGATTTCATATACGTGTTTTTCCGACAAGCTTTTAGTGTATGGTAGTAATACAGTGGCTATCGTGGTTTCCTCTTGCTGCCTAGGTGGTTTATCCAGTTAGTCAAACGCCTTGTTAATGATGGTTTCCGAATATCCGTTCGTCAAAAAGTTTCATTTGTTCTTCTTTGAGGGCCTCTGGTGTGCTGCAGATATTTTTGGCTCTATGGACTAGTGTTTTGATGATGCCAGTTTTTGTTGTTGGTGGTTAGTTAGAGTTGTAGTGTCGCGATAAACCTGTATGTAAAGCCTTCCTGTAGACTGTTGTTTCAATTCCGATTCTACTCCTTTGGCACTTCACATCAAGGAGGGTTAGGCACCCACTCCCCTCCCTCTCTATGGTAAATCTGATGGATGGTTGGGATCGGCTTAGATGCTCCAGAAATGCCTGTAGTTCTCTCTCCAAATAATGAAGGTGTCATAGGCCTTAACCAGAGTTTTGGTTTTTTGATATCTCAAAAACAATTATAGATATAAATAATTTGAATACCTGAATAAATATAATTTTCCTTTATTCAGAAAAAATAATACATTAATTAAATCTTAATTTTTGCAGAGACTGCTTTAAACGTATTCTTATTTCTGCTCAAAGTAGGTTATTATTTGGAACAATTTTATTAATCATTTTACATTTAACCGTTTGCTGAATTGCTCCGAAATGCTATTTTCCAAGACATTATTAGTACAAGACAATACCTAATTGGTACTTAAGGTACTACTATTGTATGATTAAGCTCCATCGGACGCGAAACAATTGTCACAATTTTTTAAATAAAGTGTAAGTTTGTAATAAGTGTACTATCGTAACGATAATGATGACCATAACTTTAATGATAAGGATGACAATGATTATAACAATAAGCATAATTATGATTGACAAAAATATATCTACAGAGATGTTTTTGTGTGGGCTCATATATGTATGTTTTTACTAATTTCATGTATGTTGCAGTGTAGTCAAATAAATAAAACATATTTTTTGAAATTATTCTAATTTTATATTACATTAATATTTATTAATCCGTGATTAGCTCAGCTAAGTAGCATAAGACTTTGGAAGAAAGGAAGTTGTGTGCCAAATCAACATTTCATTTAGTTACTTGATTGACCAGATTTGTTGCTGCCAACTCTAACTTCATATGTGGTCACAACGTTTAGGATCATTTGCTGAGTTCTAGAATAAAACACATGGTAGATCTCGAAGAGTTCTAATTGAAAAACATGATTTCACATAAACGCCTGATTCAACCAAACGTAAATTAGACTAAAATGAAGATGATGTTATAACTACTTTTCAAAAATAGTAAACATGCTCATATATTGACAAAGATTTCCCGTTCACTCCAAAGGGTTAGTGTCCACTTTTTCCAATTTCCGCCCCGCCCACTAGCTCAAAAACCGCCCGCCACTCTGCGTACATATATGATATGAAAAAAAATCTCTAAATCGAGTCAAAATCTTATTTACCACATGGCCGTAAGCTAGGGTTCCTGGATTTGTTGGCGCGCTATGTCCTAGACTATATGGGGATATAATGTGAATAAAATAATCCAATAAAAAAAATTTTTTTGATTTTTTCCTCACAATTTAAACCAAATTTCTAGCATTTAGTTTTCTGCTTGTCAACTACGTCATAGTCATAAGATTCTTGCGCCAGCGCACTTAGAAATAATTTATTTAGCTCTCTCACTAAATCCAGCTTCCAAAATAAGTGTTTACTAGCTCACAAAAATTTGATTTACCAAAAGATTTCTTATTTGAGTTCTTTGTATTTCTTTGCCAATTGATCCATCATGTCCAATGCATTGTATAACTGAAAACTTATCAATCAAATAAACGGTACCTCCCACCATTAAAACATTATTATGTTTACAAATCAAATAACTATATATTTGCCTCGTCCGAAATTTCCTTATTTTTATATTGATTTATATATTACATGAACAACAGTCAATATTATTAAGTTTTTGACGAATTCCGGGCTAAAATCATCCGCTTCATGCATGATAGATTCGCATTGTACAAAGTAATGATTTCAATGTGTATCTCGTAATCTATAATGAATTAATGGTAGAGAACCGGAACACAACAAATAGAAGAGAACACAATAGAGTATGATTTAAATATACTAGTTCTTACAGAAATTCATTCTATAAAATAACTACAATTCAATAATTTTCCGGTTTGAAATTTATAAGAAATATGAGAAAAAATTCTATTGTGTGGGCAATATTCTCGGGTACATTTCATTTTGGTTATATATTTGGAAAGCTAGTCAACGGATTTATGATTAGCTTCAAAGTAATAAAATACAAAAATAATTTTGATAAATTTGGACCATAATTAATTTTTGTTAGGAATTGAAATTAAATATTGAATATAAAATTTTTAAAAAATGTACTAACCGTCTTCAAAGTAGGACTAAGAAGTCGAAAATAATTTGCGAGACATACATAGTAAAGAATGTAAACAATAAAAGGTGCTCCATAAAACTTGTACTGCCAAATCGGCAAAACTTAAAAATATATATATCAGAATTTGTTGCTAATTTGTTGCTAATCAGTTGCTAACAAATCGATTTTGTTGCTTGAACCGATCTCGAGAAATGGACGACATTGCCAGCTTTACGTAAAGATAGCATGAGAAATACCTAAATATGAGATAATCAAAAAAACAAATAGACGAAAATTTGTTGCTAGTTTGTTGCTGGAAGACCCCACTAAAACGATTTTGTTGCTTGAACCGATTCTGATAAATCGACGAATTTTTTAGTTTTTTCTTTTAGTGGATCTTACTACAACAAATTAGCAACAAATTTCGGTCTATTTGTTTTTTTGATTATCTGATATTTAGGTACATTATTATTATTCATGCTACCTTTACGTAAAGCTAGTATTACCGTCGATTTCTCGAGATCGGTTCAAGGAACAAAATCGTTTATTTTTTCTAGTGGGGTCTTAAAGCAACACATTGACAACAAATTTTGGTCTATTTGTTTTTTTGATTATCTCATATTTAGGTATTTTTCACGCTACCTTTACGTCGATTTCTCGAAATCAACTTAATCAACAAAATCGTTTAATTTTTTAGTTTTTTTCTTTCAGTGGGGTCTTACAGCAACAAATTAGTAACAAATTTTGGTCTATTTGTTTTTTTGATTATCTGATATTTAGGTATTATCCATGCTACCATTCGTTAAGCTAGTATTACCGTCGATTTGTCGAGATCGGTTCAAGCAACAAAATCGTTTAATTTTTTATTTTTTTCTTTTAGTGGGGTCTTACAGCAACACATTAGCAACAAATTTTGGTCTATTTGTTTTTTTGATTATCTCATATTTAGGTATTTTTCACGCTACCTTTACGTCGATTTCTCGAAATCAACTTAATCAACAAAATCGTTTAATTTTTTAGTTTTTTTCTTTCAGTGGGGTCTTACAGCAACAAATTAGTAACAAATTTTGGTCTATTTGTTTTTTTGATTATCTGATATTTAGGTATTATCCATGCTACCATTCGTTAAGCTAGTATTACCGTCGATTTGTCGAGATCGGTTCAAGCAACAAAATCGTTTAATTTTTTATTTTTTTCTTTTAGTGGGGTCTTACAGCAACACATTAGCAACAAATTTTGGTCTATTTGTCTTTTTGATTATTTCATATTTAGGTATTTTTCACACTACCTTTACGTAAAGCTAGAATTGTCGTCGATTTGTCGAGTTCGGTTCAAGCAACAAAATCGTTTAAATTTTTAGTTTTTCCTTTTAGCGGGGTCTTACAGCAACAAATTAGCCACAAATTTTGGTGTATTTTTTTTTGATTGTCTCATATTTAGGTATTTTTCATGCTACCTTTACGTAAAGTTGGCAATGTCGTCAATTTCTCGAGATCGGTTCGGGCAACAAAATCGATTTGTTAGCATCTAATTAGAAACAAATTAGCAACAAATTCTAAGATAAATATTTTTAATTTTCGCCGATTTGGTAGTGCCAGTTTATAGAGCTTCTTATTATCTGCCTATCTAGTATATTTTTGATGTCGGCGCCTAGCAACAGTCAAGTATGATGAAGTAGTAGATTTATAAGTAATGCAAGATTTTAGATTTGCTTGGCACCGGTTTCAATAATATACCTAGTAGGTAAATAATTAATTTGTAAAGAATTAGCAACCTTTATTGTGTGAAAGTATCTATCTAACAACAGCAGTGAGTGTGCTATTTATTTTATAGTGTTACGCTTTACTAAATATTTTCGACTTTTTATTGCTACTTTGAAGTCAGTTAAACTATGTTTTTATGTTTTGTATTCGAACTTTTCGTTCTTTTTTGAAGTTTGGTAATTTATTAAATATTTTTTAGCGTTTTAAAAATATTTAATAAATTTAATTCTACTATACTATCCTATGCTTGCGTTCTACATAGAAAATGTTCAAACTTGCGATTAAAATTTTCTGTGTTAACAGTTCCCGCACCATTACGTTCAAATTAAAATGCATATAAGGTAATTTCACTTAAGGCCCTTCGATGGTATTTTTGATATATTAGATTTTTCAGCGAATTTCTAAAAAACTATAGGTTACAAGTCACTGAAAAATATAT
Organism: Octodonta nipae; assembly: GCA_034190945.1. Classification (NCBI taxonomy): domain Eukaryota; kingdom Metazoa; phylum Arthropoda; class Insecta; order Coleoptera; family Chrysomelidae; genus Octodonta; species Octodonta nipae. Next base: position 37,656,826 of record CM067222.1, on the reverse strand, counting down.
GAGACCACAGAATGCAATTTAAAAAACTATACAAATCGGTAAGGGGTTGTGGAGAAATCGACTAATATATTAAATATATATATCGATTTCCATGCAGACATGTCTTCATTTCCAAATTGCATCCCTTTAGGAATATAATTCTTTTCTCAAATTTCAAATTTCACCCTTTCAGTCTTAAATAAAATACAAAATTATAGTTTTGAGCAGAAAAAATATATCACTATTAAAATGTCACAAAATAATAAAATTCCGGCAAACACGGCAGTAATTAAAATAATCAATTAACATAAAAAATACGATACCTAATGGTTGAGAATAGATACTGATACTTTCTTACTTTCTTTAGATTACACAACTGTAAAAATATTATATGTATTGAAAAGTAATTTTGACATAATATGGATATGATTGTTCAGGAGTTGCTTAATAATTTTGCCCGTTCATTGAGCTAGGATAGAAAATCCCAATGAACAGGCAATAAAATGATGTATAAAAATCCAGAACTATGTAAGAATATTGTTGAATTTTGAAGTATATGTAGTGTTGTTCACTCAGAAAACCACTAGAAAACTAAACTTCCGCATGCAATATTAAACAACTGTAAAAGATTGTTTTACCACATACAGTGCAACAAGAGACTCTCATTTTTGGTCTCGTAAATTTTTTTTTATTCGATAAATTAGAAAAGGTCTACACAGAAAACTGATGACCATCAGTGAAATATTTTATTGTAAATTTAAAAAAGTATGATTTTTCACATTTTTACTTGACCTTGGTAATGTATCTCTTATCATAAATATTTGTCCTCGCAGATTTTTATATTTTAATTTTGAATGATTTTTTTTTAAGATCCATGGGTTACCTTACCCTGGGTTAAGTATGCGTCTTAATTAAACTATTAAAAGTGTTTCTTTGGCTCGAAATTTTTTACCAATGATGCTATTATTTACAAAAGACATATACATAGTAAACTTTTCTTATATTATATATTTCTGATCCCATTATAAGTTCAATACTTAATGGACAACTTTTGTTGCCTCTAAATATGGAAGTTTTAAAAATTTGGTCTCTATTTGTACATCTGGAGAATTTTTTTGTTTTTTCTTGTATTTCTTGTAGTACAGATGTAAACAATTATTGTATACATCCCTACATGTTAAAAGATTATTTTCTACAGCAGGTATTGAAAGATGATGTGGTGCACGCGTTTATGTTTAATTTCTTGGTCATCCAGTAATTTAAAAGATAAAATTAAGGGATTGTAAAATAAAAACATTTATGTACTTGTTAAAATATATTTTTCATAATAACGTAATAAATATAGCTTTTAAAAATTATTTATTATTAATTATTATTTAGTTGATATAAAATGTATTATCATTATATAAAATTAAGCGAGAGGATACGAGACAACTGGTAACGAGACGAGACCGAGACTTGAACGAGACTTAATTTTTTAGAAATTGACCGAGACGAGATTTTTGATACTCTCGTCTACTCTCGTCTCATGTGAAGCCCTAATATGGTTAAGATTCTACTGATGTGTAATACACGAATTAAAAAATAAAACAATATTATAGTTGTTCTATGACTTTGATATTATTGGTTCGAAAGCTTGAGACTAGACATAGTTTTATTAGAGCCTATTGTTTTTTACTATTATGAATATGGATTTTTCTCAGGAAGAACTGATTGATATAGTTATAGTGCTAGGAGAATGAAAAAGAAATGTGTTATTATCAAACAAAATTTATCATTAACAAATCCCCGATAGACAACAACCGAAAAAATCTTAACTTTCCAAAATTTCTTAGAACCATGTCAAAGACATTGAATATATGTCAGAGAATGTAGGTATTACATCACGCCACTCTAGTACATCACAATTTTTGAGTGACACAATTTTCCTGGAAGTTCGGTCGGAGGACCCATAAGCAGGGGCGGCTGTCCCTTAAGTGTACTCGTGCGTTGAACCACCAAATTTAATAAGCTTTTAATAAGGTTAAAAATCAACACAAAATGTTTAATAAATATCATTTCAATAACAACGAATTTATCGAAAAACAATTTAAGCTCTAATCCAAACTTGTATTAAGACTTATATTCGCTTGAAATAATATTTCACCGTACACTTCGGCTAGCGCACGGTGAAACTTATATAGCTTCTATGAGATACGATATAACACCCTTAAAGCGTGAGGTAGAAGATAGCTAATGCAAACTATATGAAGTAATTGGCTGATTCTCGTATGCCGCACGGAGACACCGAGCTGTGCTGATATTGACTGGACCTATCCCACCGTTTCAATAATTCAAATTTTTGTTTACGTGATTTAATTAGTGGTTGCTTTGTTTTTGTCTTCGTAGTCTATGAAAGAATATTTAATATACAGAGTGGGTGTGTGTTTACATAACTGTGAAAATGAGTATCAACTTTAACATTGACTATATTAAAAACAATAATAAATCATTTCAAAACAAATTAGATATAAGATTGACTGGTCCACCTAGGCCATATCTTAATTGAAAACAAGAGTGCAAAATGAAAAATAAAGTATTTACACGAAGTTATAAAAGTGAAATTTATAATAAAAATAAATTTTTGTGTGCATGTTATCGCATCAATACATTATTTTGTTTTCCTTGCTTTATTTATGACGGGGAATTAATTTGGACCGAAACTGGAGTGAACGATAAAAACGTTTCTTAAAAATGCGAAGTCTCAGGACTGGCTAAATGCTCTTTCTGTGCTTTGTATTGAAAAAAATATATTTAATCAATGCCAGACTTTAATAAAAAGGTCACTGAACATTTCGCTTTCGAAAAAAGTCGACGAATATTTTAATTAATAAAAAATAAATGCAGTATTAGCAAAGCTATGGTTTGTTTTGTTGCATCTTTGAATCCCAATATTTGACCAGTGAAGTGCACCCAAAAGGTAGCACCTCCTAAAACTAAAGAAGTTATGAAGGAGAGAATTAGAAATGAATTTGTGAATTGGAACAGAAGTATGTTCAGATATCTTTTGAAAATCGCTTGCAATTATTTATTGACGCCATTTTGTTCATTTGTTGTAAAAATCAACGTTTTTTTTTTGTTATTTACTGTTAAGTACCAACATTGTTTTACATTTAATTTTATTGGTTTTTCTCTAATCTTAATTATTACTTCACTTTGTTTATTTGTTAATGGGTATAAATTTTTATTATTTTAGATTTTGTATAATAAATAAAAATACCCAACCGGTTGAAAAGAGTTTAATTAACTTAAAAGAACTTCCTAATCAAGCAGTGTCTGATTTGTGCATTACAGAACAATGGAAATCACATGAATAATTGGCTAATTATGGCATAAATATTCTGTATGCCAGTATTTGTAAAAAAGAGAGTATGGTAATGCTGAAATTTTCTTTCAATTAGTATTCCAGGAAGAGAAAGGTGAGAAATTCAAGAACTATACATATCTGCTAAGGTAGAATGTGTTGCCTGTGAATGGGAAATCGAAAATTCCGTCTTGTTATACTTTCATATATAGGACGGCCGATGCAAAGATAGGAATATTTTTAAGTAGGACTGAGAATTTTAAGAATTCATTATCTGATGATTATTAATAGTGATTTTAGTATAAATTTAAAAGAAGAATCAGTTGGCAGTTTTAGAATCTCAGCAACAATAGACTCAATGTTTAAGTACTTCTTGGGAAATAACACCATAGTTATATTCCAAACGTTTCAGGGTCTAGGTCAGACCCCGTTGTCAATGGTTAAGGAACTATGAATAAAAAAGGGACAATTCTAAGATGTAAAATTAAAATATTTGAGAGAATTTTATTTGTAATATACAGGGTAGCACCAGAAACTTCTACAGATAATATAATCATAAAGTTCCTTTCAAATTGGAAGAGTTTGAAAGGGAGATCTTCAGAATTTTATGTGGCGCTCCTAGGTGCGTCTTTGTTATAAATAAAATACAGTTTCAAAATTCAGTTATATTACACAAAGAAGAACACAACACCAAAAGAATACTAAAAGAGTCTGCTTTAATTTTGTTAAATCAAAACGATTGTATCGCTACTACCTCCGTAGAATTCAGTCTTTCCTGGTTGCCGATGATTAAGGAAGAAATTGCTAATGGTCATGTCCTTGTGAACAACCCAATATCGGGATAGTTCATAAGGTTTTTCCTAGGTTTTCCCTTATGATTTTAATGGGATCACTGAATCAACAAAGTTCTTTGGTCGCATTTTTGGCGAATGCACTATCTTATAATAAAGTCGCACCTAGGAGCGCCACATAAAATTCTGAAGATCTCCCTTTCAAACTCTTCCAATTTGAAAGGAAGTTTCTGTGCTACCCTGTATATTGCAAATAAAATTCTCTTAGTTACGTCAGAAATCAAATAAGTAATAAATATTGTCAAATATTTTAATTTTACATCTTAGAATTGTGCCTTTTTTATCCAAGTTTCTTAACCATTGACAACGGCGTCTGAACTAGACCTCGAAAGGTTTGGAATATACATAGAGCAAGTTTCGTAACAGTGGTGTTATTTCCCAAGAATTACTTAAATATTGAAAAATATCACAAACAATAATAGACTCATTCGAAATTTATCACAAAATTAAAGAACAACATCTAGTGTACAGAAAATGTTTTAACACATTTTTTATAGAAGAATGCGAAAGTCCTACTTTTTGCCATGTCTGCTCACTAAGCACAAATGTTAACTTTTGATTTTATAACTAAAACAAGAAACAACTTGCTCTATGAAAGAATAAAAATATTTTCAATTTCATACTGTTTGATATTAGATGGAATTTTATTTCAGATAGAAAGGCCCTTTCCTTTCTGTCTATGTGAATGATCAATGGCATCTTTTATATGCATTTGTTTTATTTTCCGTTAAGAGAAGGAAATAAAAAGTCTATACAAGTATGAATCGTTTTTAATAGAATGAAAAACAGGGAAAAAATGTAAATATCAGTTTATAATGAATATAATTTATATTCTCATATATGTTACTAGCTGACCCGACCCGGCTTTGCATTTTTTCTGTTGCAAAAGGAAGCACATAGAAGATATTATACTTAAGCTTTAAATTACCTTTCGGATCATATCTAAGTGATAGCAAACTTGTCACAGTAACTGATATCATTAAATGTTGTAAATAGTTTTAAAATGCATACAAATACAGATTTTGCAGTACCTATCATGCCACCACCAATCAAAAAAATTATTCAAATGATGTGCCGATTCCATTATTTCAGTAATCGATTATTCGATATATGAACTTTGACAGCTATTGTCAGTGAACCGCTGGCTGACTGTCGCATATTCGTACTTTTAATGCAATACTTGTTATTATTTTAAACCACTTTCCCGGCATTATAGCCAAAAACCAACATAGACAAATTGAAGTGGAATTTATGAACTTTGAAAACATCTTTAGTATATTCCGATCGGATTAGTCTCGTTAATATGATAAATTATGTAAATTTCAATTGTCCAAATACTGCTTATTCAATAGTATCCATCGTTTTGACGATGATTAATATTCCAGTGGTAATTACCGGAAAGTTATCAATTTTTGAAATAAAATCCACTTTTGACCAGGTTTTCTAATTTTCTCGATAAAAAATGATCCATTCACAACTTTTCTGTGAACGGCATCACGATTTCTTTATTACTTTTCATTGTACGTATAAGCAGAAAACAAAAAAAATTCGTATATTTGCTTGTTAGGGTTCCGTATATACAGTATACGGATACCCTTATAATATCACTCAGGATTTCTGCCTCTGTCACATCACAGCAATTTTCTCCTAAACTACTGGACGGAAGAGGTTGAAATTTGGTATGAAGGTATAGTTTGGTGACTTGATCAGGAGCACATATCGCAAAAGAAGAAATTTTGATTTAAGGGGTACTTCTGGGGGGAAAACTAAAAAAATCGACCGTTCCCCCCCCTGATCTCCGAAACTACTAAACCTAAAATTTTGAAAAAAATAGAAAATATAGAACGTTGCCCGAACTTTACAGAAAAAATAAGGAGAAACCATTAATATTAATTTTGGGGGGCAAATTATAGAATTAAATAAAAATTTAAAAATAAAAAAAAATTCAAACTCATCAGGTAATATATCAAATGAAAGGTCTCATTCTGAGGAACACAAATATATTTTTTTCATATTTAAATAAAAATTAATTAAAAAGATATTAAAGAAAATATACCAAAATTTACCCATTCCCCCCACCCTATCTCCGAAACTATAAAACGTAAAGTTTTGAAAAAAAATACTTTTATAGGTTCTGACCTGAAGTTTACTGGAAAAATAAGGAGAAACATCTACTTTTCATTGTGGGGGGCAAATTACAGAATTAAATGGAAAATATAAAATTAAAATTGTTTCTAACCCATCATGTAATATATCAAATGAAAGGTCTCATTCTGAGGAACACAAATATATTTTTTTCATATTTAAAAAAAATTAATCAAAAAGATATTAAAGAAAATATACCAAAATTTACCCATCTCCCCCCCCCCTTATCTCCGAAACTATAAAACGTAAAGTTTTGAAAAAAAATACTTTCATAGGTTCTGACCTGAAGTTTACTGGAAAAATAAGGAGAAACATCTAGTTTTCATTTTGGGGGGCAAATTACAGAATTAAATGGAAAAAAATAAAATTAAAATTGTTTCTAACCCATCATGTTATATATCAGATGAAAGGGCTCATTACGACGAAAATAAACATATTTTTTCATATTTTTAAAATAAATAAATTAAAAGATATTAACAAAAATATAAAAAAAATTTACCCATTCCCCCCCCCCTTATCTCCGAAACCATAAGCTAGAAAATTGTGAAAAAAAATTGAGTTATAGCCCCTCACCTGAACTTTACTGGAAAAATAAGGAGAAACCCCTAATATTCATTTTGGGGGGCAAATTATTCTATAATTTGTGTGTAAATGGAGAATAAAAAATTAAACTTGTTTCTAACGTATCATGTAATATATCAAATCACAGGGCTCATTATGACTAATACAAATATATTTTTTTTATTTTTTTTTAATTAATATTTTAAAATATATTAAAAAAAATATTTAAAAAAATACCCATTCCCTCCTTTATTCCCCAAACTATAAGACCTATTTTTTTATTTACAGGAAAAATACGAAGAAATCTTTAATATTAATAATGGGGGGAATTTATAGAAATAAACGGAAAATAAAAAATATTTTTTAACGTGTCATGCAATATATCAAATGAAGGGGCTCGTTATGAGAAATACAAATATATATTTTTAAAATTAATTGTTTACAAGATATTAACATAAAGATATAAAAAATTCTCATTTCTCGCTTTATTTCCGAAACCATACTACCTAAAATTTTGAAAATAATTAGGGGTACTGGGGCTCACTTGAAATTTATAAGAAAAATTATTAGAAAACCTCCATAGTAATTTTAGGGACAAATTATACAATTAAATGGAAAATAAAAATTCAATTTTCAAACGAATCATGTAATATATCAAATAAAAGACTCATTATGTGAATTACAAATATATAATATTTTTAAATCATTTGTTTAGCAAAACATCGACTTAATTCCCATTTTAGAAACTATACTATTTAAATTTTGAAAAATATATTTTATTTGTATTTTTAAATAATTTGAATAACAGATTTAATAATTTATAATTTAAAACTTGACCTATTGTGCCCTTTATCTTCCAATCTATAGAGCCTCAAAATTCAGACAATAGATTATAAAAGGCTTCCCTGAAAGTTTATTAGTAAAATAAACCTCTAATGTTAATTTTTGGGGGCCAAATTAGAAAACTAAATACAGCGAATCTTGAAGGTGGTACGGAACCCTTACAATGCGAGTCCAACTCGTACTTGACCAAATTATTTTTATTATTTAAACAGTTTACTTTTGCAAGTTTGCTGATAAAATCTTACCAATGATTCTCTATAATAAACTGTTACTGATGTGATGGTATAAACGAATTGCTGATGAATTTTATGTCCGAAAATGAGTAAAAAGGTTCTCTATAAACTGGTGTAAATTTGAATTAAGAAATATTGTATAATATAAGTGTTTTAGGAGTAGTCGGTTTCTTCTTCGAATTGCCTACTAGGCGTCAAACATCTACTGTTCATTGATAATATCAAAGGATTCGCCTTTTTGCAATTAAAGGGTTGCCATGATAAACCACCATCAACAAAAAAAAAATAAAGAAATCGGTCGCATGTTATTTTGATAATCGCTCATTATCGATTAATCAAATTGTAATCGATTGTGATCGATTATTTTAACAGTCGATTAATCGTTTATTGATAATCGATTTCGTACATCAATAGTTTTTAAGCAGAGTCCTGTTTTTTAAAGCGCCCTGATAAAGTCATGTATGTTAAAATTCGCCCGCCACTTTTACAATTTTTACGTTTTCACTGCACTTATTCACTACACATTGATTTAACTATTGCAACTTTATTAATCCGTCCTGTTTTTAAATCAAATGTATTTTTTTCAGTTTCACGAATTAATCCACTTTTTATAAAAATCTAGAATTTTAAACTATAAATTAACTACACTTATAAATTTCACTGCAGAATGTAAAAGAAACACCACAAAAACTACTAATAGCCACTCAAGTTATGATCGTTGGAATGAACACTGATTAAGGCTTGTGGCTGTAAAAATGAGTATGAAATTCGTACCATTTCCTTTTTTTTAACCAAACTATGGCTCGTTTCAAAACATCTTATATAAGTTTTTTTTTTATTTTCACCTAAACTATTATTCCTCAAAATCCTTGCACTCATACCGTTTAGTTTTTCTATATTTGTTGTTATAAAAGGGGTTTCCTGTAAATAAATAAATACAAAAAGAAAAAAGTTCCTGGAAAAGAATATCTATATACTGATGTAGTAAAAACTAAATCACAAAAGCATCCTCAATATATAATAGTGTTTTTGATTAATACATCCATAAGCTCTGTATGTCCCAATTTTGAAACGGAACTTATAGAAGTACAATAATAGATAATTTAGGTCAATGTATGTAGGAATATTGGTGAAACCAGAAACTTAAAAATAAAACTGGTAGTAAAGATAACAATATCCCAACCAAAATATTAATATGTAATTAACAACTCATATCAATTATGAGCGTTTCATGTACAGCCATATGGATCAAATATAATTCTTCTGTTCAAAAAAATAGAAAACTATAGACCAATCTGTTATTATAATCCTTTCTACAACCTTTGTAGCTGCCATCTATAATGACCTTACAATTTCTAATTCGATTTCAATATTTCAAATCCCAATCAACATGACAGCGGTTTTTAAATTTGGACAACATTTCATTGATTCATTGGGGCCTGATAAGCTTCAGAATATTGATTTTGTTAATGCCTATAATTCGATGGATTGTAAAATATTAATGTACAAATTGGAAAAATTTAGCATTAGAGGTATTGTACTGGAGTGATATGAATCACACCTGTGTAATAGAAATGGTGATAAGCAAAAGGAATAATATAATAGTTAGGTCGGTAAATTTTGTAGTAAATCTAAGCGTCTCGCATAGAAGTATAATAGATATTTTGCTTTTTTTAATTATTTAAACGAAGTTAACCATATGTGATCTGACCGAAGTTCCAAATTAATAATCTATGCTAATGACACAAACAGGACTATTTTAGTAAATAACATTGACTTTAGCAGCCATTTCTTTAACAGGAGAAAATGTTGCACTAAAAATTAAAGATATTCTACTATTTAAAACCAACTGCTAAGTCCGTAATGTTCTAAGTTCTTGGAAGATTGATAGTTTTTCCTCCTAGGGAGAATATTCTCATATGAATTCACATAGAATGTGAAATATAAATCAAGATGTAAAATGAATCTGATTTTAATAAATTTTACTTTAAAGGATGCGGTTGTTGTAACAAAAATAAAGGAAGGAGTCCAAATTAATAATTTTGGGCTTAATGAAAATAAATGTGTACCTTTTAAAATAACTTCTGAATCTGAAATATATATTAAATATATATAAAAATATATTAAATTAACTTATATACTCAAGAAATGGAAAAAAAGTTCTTGCTCTCAGAAAATTGTCAAAAACACTAAAAACATCATAATCAATCATATTGCCAATAAAGGGTAGTAAAAAATGTCTAATTCTGATACCTCTTTCTAATTGTGACTAAACGGTGAAAGCGAAAGCTTCTAACGAAATATACTTCCCGTCTCTCGTTATCCCCCTTTCTTTATCTTTGTCTCATTCCTAGGAATGGATATACATTTCCGAAAATTGTAATAATTATCCCTATTTTGTTATGTTACAAGTATTCATTTAAATGTAACTGCAAATTAACTTATGACGCGTAATTAAAATATAAAATTTATTGTATTAGGTATAATAACTAAAACCTACCTCACCTATTCAATATTCCAGAATATTCTCCCAAACATCTGCTGTAAGTAATACAGTTTAATCTAATGTATACTAAAATAAGAATCTATTTTACAACAAACTTAAATAATAAAAAATACCTGTGCAACCAAGCTAGCAATATTTAATTTTTTTCTTTCTAAAAGTTGCTCTCACTTACCTAACTGAAAATAATTCAATTCCTATAAAAAAATTATTATAATTAAGGTAATAAGTCTGTAAATTCACAAGGTACTCAAACATGATTTCATAAATAATAAATTTAATACACAAACAGAGACAAACAGCTGCAATGAAGGTAACGTTTCGTTTGGTTTTAAATTAAAAGGATTTTGCCAATACCTGATATCACAAAACGATAATTTTTTGTTCATGCTCTTAAAGTTATATAAATTATATATATATGCTCTAGGGCCCATTATTAATTAGCATTGCACGCTACATCCAGAAGTATGTGCTCTAAAGTACGATATTAAGGAATTTAAAAATAGGCTATTTACTCTAAACTCAAATATTTTTCATAAGTGTTAATGTGCACACAAATGTAATGGCAACGGTAACGTAACTGCAACTGGTAACGTTGCCCTTTTGATGGTGGTCTGATTTCTGGGGTACGTCAAGTCTCTAATTTAAAATATTACAAATAGAGAATTAGAATGTTTATTAGAAGGAGGAAAAAATTTTGTACTGGTAAGTATTGTATTTTATTGGATATTATATTTGTCTATTTACTACAATTTATTAACTTTTTATAGAAATGGAGACTCTAATGCATAACTTGGTCCCTGTTTCTTACACAGAAAACTATGGTATTTCAAGGTCAACGAACCGTCGAAACCAACTCTCCAAGCAAGTCTAATTCATCCATTTCTGATTTATACTGATCTATTTTCATAACTAGGGACCTCCACTTTAAATATGGCCAAATTCATGTGTACTACGGAATACGTTTATAAACTAAGAAACATCCAGTTAATATATTCAAATCATAAAATAACTGTATAAAGATCAAGACCAAACCACCAGATTGATTCGACTCTGTTTCGATTGTTGATAGTAGGTACTTTCTTTAAGGGTTGTTGTACTTCTACTGTAATCGTTCTATAAAGCAAAGAACATTACTGATATATTTCAAAGTCTAAGTTTAACAAATCACTAATAATTATAAAACGATTGATTTATCTTCAACGTTGAAAACGGCTTTTGTTAAAATAAATGCTGACATTAGCTTCTTTATTTTACGAACTCTTTATAGGATATTGGCTGTCAAAAATATTTTCCATCAGAAGCACACAATCTTTATTCATCAAATTCAAATACCATGACTATATGAAGCCAGAGAAAACCTTATAATAAACTTAATGACAAAAGTCATACATATGTAAAAACTATATTCCTGGCACGAAATTATATGAGACATTCAAAAAACAAAACTATTTACAAAATCCATCCAAAAATAGCTTGCTCACATACCTCTATCCACCCAAACAATCTCAACGTCCTCTTGAAAATCCAAATTTTTCGAAACAAAATAGGTAAACTAATAACTACTTCCACATCACCTACACAAAATTAAACTCACGTAACAATATACGTCTATTTAAAAAAGCAGAATGCGTTTATTCTAGTCGCATGCACGGCCCGAGGTGTTTTTTTTTATTTTCACGTGTTTGTTTTGGTAAACGCGTGTTCGTAAGCTTTTGATATAAAGCGACGCGACTCCTACACCACGCGGCTCAGAGAATCACTGAATTTGCGAGCGGAACACAGTAGCCTGCAAGATTCTGCCGCGGTTTACTAGCCGGCCGGCGATAACAGAGTGTGCGCTGATAAGTTTTTTTGTCATTAAACACGATTCATAATTTTTTTATAAGCGGCTTAAACGAACGCGTAAACTGATTACGGTTCATTTATTTTGCTAAAAAATAGTTAATATATAGTGTAAACAAAACATTCTAGGTGTACTTATTAATCAAATGATTTTATTTTCTGAAGGATATTTATAGTATATTTGTTCAATGTTTAATCACTTTCTGAAAAATAACACCACAAGTCAGGAGATGTCTGTATATTTCCAAAAGTTTCGAAGTCTAAGTCAGACTACATTGCCAATGGCAAAGAAACTATAAAAAAACGCACAATTCTAAAATGTAAAATTAAAATGTTTGACAATATCTATTATTTGACTTATGACGTAACTAAGAGAACTTAATTTGATAATATACAGGGTAGCACAGAAACTTCTAGAGATCATATAATATTAAAATTCCTTTCAAATTTGAAGAATTTGAAAGGGGTGATCTTCAGAATTTTATGTGGCGCTCCAAGGTGCGACTTTGTTATAAGATACGCCAAAAATGCGATCAAAGAATATTGTTGATTCAGTGATCCCATTAAAATCGTAAGGGAAAACCTGGGAAAAACCGTATGAACTATCTCGATATTAGGCTGTTCATAAGGGCATGACCATTACCAATTTGTTCCTTAATCATCGGCAACGAGGAACAATTGAATTCCACGGAGGTAGTAGCGATACATTCATTTAACAAAATTAAAGCAGACTCTTTTAGTTTTCGTTTCGTGTTGTGTTTTTATTTGTGTAATATAACAGAATTTTAAAGTTGTATTTTATGACCAAAGTCCCGAGCTTGTTCACAAATTTTGGATTTTTCAAATTGTCGTTTTTTTTTAATGTAATTTTTGTGTTCGTTTTTTCGTGCACCGAGAGGTCTAGCAGCTTCTCCAATATAGAATTTATTACAGTCACAAGGGATTTTATAAATGCAATTTTTTATATTTTGGGTTGTGTTTTTTAGTTTTGTTTTTGATATAATTGATTTTAGTGTACTTCTAGTTTTAAATGATTTTTTAATATTATATCTGTTTCACACTCTTTTCAGTCTTTTCAGTAGTGATGTGATTATCTTGGGCGTCAGTGTTGCTGGGTGAAGTTTGAGGTTGGTTGTTAGCGATCGTTTGGTATTCGATTTTGTTTAACTATTTATTGATAATTTTTTCTGGGAAATTATTGGGAGAAAGTACATTATTTATTGATGTTATAACATTTTAATAACTAAAACAGAATCGACATTTGAAACAGAAATTTATAATTCAAAAAATTTTAGATTTTAGTTTAAAATCAAGGTCCTTTGCAGTAATATTTAAATTAATAAATAAGTTACACATTAGAATTAATACGTGGATTGTAACCAAATAATGCCAATTATTTTAATATTCATGGTAATGTTTTCCCATAATTAAGAAAGACACAAAGAAAAACAGATACAGGGAGATAACTAGAGACGGCAAGTATATTTCGTAATTAGCTTTCGCTTCCACAGTTCAGTCTCAAATAACTGTCACACTCTTTTTTACTGAAATATGAACATCATCAAAAAATGTTTTGTGGATTGTATCTCTTAAGTGTAAATGCATAACATGCTCAATTGGTTTTGTATAAACAAATATGAAGAAGAAAGTGATGAAAAACGGAATACCATCTTTTACTCTTCCAACATTCTGCGTAGGTTCAGTAAAAATATCTTGCCTTAAAACATATTTACTCGTTGTAAAATCTGTCAGGAATGGCGTAGAATTTGTTAGGAATAATAATTTCAATATACTCCTCCTTCATATATTGTGCAAGTCATTCAAATCAAGGCTTTTTGTAAAATCTTGGTTTTTATTGTCATTTTGAACATGTAATTGTAATTTATTCAATAATAATATGATGGATTGAAAATTTTTATATTATTTTTATTCAGGAACAGAACGTTCGTTATTTGATTTTGCTTATTGAGTATGCCTTAGCGTCATACATGTAATTAACTGGAACTGTAAACTGTAAGACGACAAAACTGAAATTATCCTTTGCAAAATAATTTTTTACTTAATTACAATGGTAAAGACCTATTTTGTGTAAGTACACAGAAAAGTGTACAGTAGTAGAAAAAAATGTTGGAAATATGCAAATTCATATATGTATATTATCTTCAAATTTTTAACAATGATTTTGGTCGAATTCCGACCACTGGCCGAGACCTAGTATATATTCATATTCGACATTACCAGAAGTTGACTGAAGCGTAAAGGTATACTTTGAGCTACGCGACCGAGACAAGCGACAGCGACAAGAGACAGGAGACACGAGACCGCGACAACGTCGCTTGTCGCTTTACCTCTTTGAGCTACGCGACCGAGACAAGCGACAAGAGACAACGTCGCTCGTATTTATTTGGAAAACACGACTGACATTAAGCGACAAGCAGTTGGCTAGATGTTCTGCCCTCATAAATACCTGTATTCGTGAATTAAAAATGGCATCAAAACAACTCCAAATACTTCTTGAAGAAGAAGGAGATGATGATTTATTATTGTATTATTTATGCAGAAAAGACGATGTGAAATGAATCCATTGTACCAGAGTAGAAACACACAGGGCTTTTAGTGTCAATTAATTAATAATCACTTATCACTCAAAGTAGAAATTTTTTTACAATATTTCCGATTAAATCAAAGTCAATTTAATTATGTATTCAGTTTAATTGAAGAAGATATTCAAAACAGAGGTGGGGGTATAACACCACGAGAAAAATTCTCAATCACATTACGGTATGTATTTATTTCTTAAAGTTTTAATTAAAAATATTATATATTAGATTCTTCGAAGAACATCATATAAGAATAATAAATCGCATTCCCCAAAAAGTTTGTATAACAAATAAACAATTAAGACACAACAAAATTATGTGACATTAATTTCATTCATACAAAAAAAATATAAACAATATACCTGTTTTTTTTATTTTCATTGCAATCTCCCTCCAGATATTATCCCGAACGCTTACATCTTTATATGTTGCACTCTGAGGATCATATAATGATTTATTTTCTTCTATTAAATTAATAAGAAGATTGTCTTCATCAGAGAGAAATTTAACTTCGTCATTTTAACCTCAAAAACACACGCGACAAGCGACACTACTGCTTCGGAATCTGTCGCATCAAAGTTGTCTCTTGTCGCGGTCGCGCGTCACTGTCTCGCGCTTCAAATGTGCCTCATATAATTGCATAGAAAGCAGACGTGTCACGTGTCGCAACCTCCTGTCTCTTGTCGCCGTCGCTTGTCTCGGTCGCGTAGCTCAAAGTGTACCTTAACTAACGAAGGTTCTCTCATTTCTAACCTAAGTTCAGTTGCTTGAAATTAAACCTGTAAAATATAAAGATAAATTAAAACCATGCCCTCTAAAGTCACCCAATTTTATCAGAAATTTATTTGCCAACTGTAACACAATTCTGATTTTAGGTGACTGACATGTTTACAATGCAGAACTGCAAAGTTATGATTACCAGAGAATGTAAAAACTTGTGACACCCATGTAATTTAGAATCTTCCTCATAGGACACTTAGCCTGAATCATCCTTAATATGCAAATAATCATAACTTTCGCCTTCAACAAATATCTTATTAAATTTGTTGGTTTCCTGAATTTTTTCAAATGAAAATATTTTCATTTATTGATTACTACTATAGCTTAGGTATTAATTATAATATGTTTAATAATAAACTTTATATCTTCAATTAGGTCGTTTGATGGAACAAGTGAGTTGTAGAAAGTGTTTAATTTCTATTCGTTTTAAAATGTTAGGTATTTTCTTACATGCTACATTCGTTAGAAAAATTATACTGTATTTCAAGCTACATATTTTGCACGTTTTAGTGGCTTGGATTTACAGATTGTTTAACATAATTGTCTGACAGTAGCCATTATATTAAGGGTATTTGTTGGTTTTAAAATATTCGTATTTATTAATCAAGTAGTGTTCTCATTATTACATAATTTATTGAAACAATTTGTGATACTACTTCCTATTTTTTAACAATTTGGTATTTGCAGACTTATAGATTCAGTAAGTACTATTGTAGAGAGACCTAAAAAGTTATTAATAAGTTTTCCTCTTTGGGTGCCACATCACATACCCCGAATGTAACCAATTACATGGGCGAGTTATTCCCAGTTATCCCGTATTCCTCTGTCGTCCTAAGTTTTACCTTCCATTATAAGCTGAAGGATTTGTATTGGTCTCCTGTAAAAATACGGCCTAGGTAAGATTTCTTTCTTATCTAAATAATTTTAAATAATTCACAAACTTCATTTGTTCTGTTTAACATTGCTTTGTTTTTCCAGAGCATTCCCAAGAATTTTCTAGGTAACCTCATCTTGATAAGTTCCAGGCGATTGACCGTAACAGACTTTAGAGTCCATATAACAACATACAACAAATTTAACCTTTGATCATTCTTCTGTATTTTTTAGTGTGTTTGTCATATGATTTTAGAAATTACTAGCCGTTACCCGCGGTTTCACCGGCGTATGGAATTTAGAATTCTTTGCAAAAAGAGACATAGACATATGGGCTATCCAATATAACAATTTTTTTTAACTTAGTTGAAACACCTAACATAACTATAAATCTACCAATCCCGAACACATTTCACCCAAACAGCAAATGCTTATAGGCCACATCATATAATAATTTTATTCAACATTTTTTGGAACTACCTTGTATAACTGTATTTCTGTTTCACCCTATACGCTATATAACAATTATTTCTGATAATTTTTGAGCCGCTTCGTAAACAAAAATTTTTTGCTTTGCTTTTATATGCAACTTTTTCTAACAGTGTGTTAAACACAATATATAAATATAATTTTGCTTCGCCCCATATTTCAGGTATTCCATATAGCAGAATGCAACTGTTCATGGTCTACCTTATATAACAAATTTTTTTAACATTTTTAATCCACCCTGTAAAACTATGATTCTACTAAGCCCCCGATCTTAACCACCTAATATATACAACTACTTATGAGCCACCCAATATGTACCACTGT
Source organism: Octodonta nipae (assembly GCA_034190945.1). Classification (NCBI taxonomy): domain Eukaryota; kingdom Metazoa; phylum Arthropoda; class Insecta; order Coleoptera; family Chrysomelidae; genus Octodonta; species Octodonta nipae. The sequence goes on along the minus strand of CM067222.1, from coordinate 37,639,457 downwards.
GTATAACTAAATTTACCAACCCCCAATATATTTCACAATTGTTGAACTATGTAACAATTTTATTCAATATTTTTACTTCCAACTATATTTAAACTATCTTGTATATACTGCTGCCAATTAGTCCCCCTTTATAACTTATTTGCCTATCAGTTTTTGAACCATCCTGTATAACCATAATTGTATTCTACAAAATCTTTTAACTACGCTGTATATGCATCTGCTAAGGGGACACCAAATATAAAAATTTTTAAACACTTAACTATAACTCTGATCTATTCTATATTTCAACTATCTCATCTATGCAACTGCTTATGGACTACGCTAATTAACCATTTTTGAGATATTTTTTAACCATCCCGGAAAATATAATTTGTCTGTACCTTAGGATAAAGGAATGGATGACCACCCCTTATATGTAACTTTTTCTGGCATGTTTTAATCACACTGTATAACTATAATTTTACTTAGCCCCATGTTTCAGGTATTGCATATATGCAACAGCTCATCTTCTATCTTTAAAAAAATATTCGTACAATTTTTATTATTCTACTTCAACATTTTTTCACCACCCTGTATACTTAGAGTTCTAGTCCACCCTATTTTTCATCTATCGGGTATATGAAACAGCTTGTAGATCATAACATTCCTTTATAATATTTTTTAAACTCAGCAGTATAGCTGTAATTATACTCTGCTACATATTTCAACCATCCTACTTGTGAACTTGTGAACTACTTGGGTATATAAAACAATTTCTTAACCAACCTATAAACTATAATTCCACTCCATCTAATATTTCCACAACCCTGTATAAACAACTTCATAAATATAATAAAAGCTCAAGATAATTCAAATATCCTAACTGCTTACATAACATATTTTTTTATCCACCGTGTATAGATATATTTCTATTTTACCCTCAGTTCACCCACATTGTATATGCAACTACTTATGACCCTAGCAATATAACATTTTATTATCCTCCCTGTGTAAATTTAATTCAACTCTAGCCGTTTTTCAACCACATGGTATATATGCCTGGATTTCGAACTACCCAGTATAACTTCCCCATTATTTCAACCACATTGTATATATGCAGCTACTCCTAATATAGCTTTTTTAGATTTTTTAAATCCATGTAATTCTACTCCACTCCTATATATGGAACACCCTGTAAAATTACACTTGATATATTAGTTGATTTTTTTTTAATATTTGGTGCATGCTGTGGATCCAATTGTGGTATATACAACTGTTTATGGTGCACTGGTATATACAGGGTGTAAACGGTTTGAGTGCAAAGATTTTGAAGAACAATACTTCAGGCAAAACAAATTAAAAAGCTTTATAACATTTTCTAAAATAAACAATAGTTTCGCCAAAAAAAACACATAAAGTTAGATTTTATGTAGCCCTTGCTACAGTGAATAATACAATAATTTCGATTTAAAAATGTCGGTAAATCTAAATATGTAAATACTCAATAGCTTATACATCTTTAATAGCCACATTAAAAATGAAAATTGATTATTTAAACTCGAAATATGCTTTTATAATTTAGTGTAAGTTTCTCCGAATAGATATGGCAACGTGGCATACAGACCAACTTATTTACTACATTTTTTACTTTAACGACGACTGAGAGTTACGATTGTTTTTTGCGATTTCGATTCTTGTAAATAGGAATAGTGTAAAGTGATTTGAATGATATCTATTTGATGTAGACTTCGTGGTTTGCTTTCCATTTAATATATTTTTTAAATAAATAAAATCGGTTGTGATTAGTGTGTAAGTTCGAAAATTAAGAATAGTGCGACAGTATTTATTTATGATAAATAATGGCCGATTATACAATTAGGGAAAGACATGACATGCTCTTAATTTATGGGGAAAGCAGACGTAATTGCAGTATAGCAAGAATGTTATACAGGGAAAGGTTTCCAAACAGACGCCTGCCCAATGCTAGGACATTCCTAGCTGTTTCGCAGAGGCTTTTGGAAACAGGTAGTGTAATACCACAAATAAACAATCGCGGACCACAGCGACATAATCTTAGCTGCTGTGGATCAAAAACTAGACCTTATCGACATCAACCCATATCGTAGCACACGGAGTATTGGAAGTGAGCTGCAAATTTCTCACACTGTTGTTCATAGAACATTACGGGAACAATTGCTCTATCCATATCACATGCAGCGGGTTCAAGGGCTTTCAATTGATGATTTTCAACCAATTTCTGTCGTTGGTTCCTCAGAAAACATCGACAATTTCCTAATTTTGTGAACAATATTTTAACAACAGATGAAGCCAGTTTTAATAGGAATGGTATAATAAATTTTCTAATTACGCATTCGTGGTCTGAGGTAAATCCGCACGAAATACGCCAGTCAGTATTTCAACACCAATTCTCAGTTAACGTGTGGGCTGGAATAGTTGGTGAATACTTGGTTGGGCCATTTATACTGCCTGCACGTTTGACAGGTGAGAATTACCTTTATTTTTTGAACAACGCGCTACCAGATTTATTAGATGAAGTGAACCTACAAACACGTTCAAATATGTAGTACTTACATGACGGAGCACGCAAGTCATCTAATTGTCGACTTCTTAAATAGAACATTTCCCCGTCGTTGGATTGGTCGAAACGGACATATACGTTGGCCAGCAAGATCTCCTGATCTCAATCCTTTAGATTTCTATTTATGGGGACACATGAAAAGTAAGGTTTACACGACTCCAATTTTTGACGAGAATGACCTTAGACAACGCATTTTTGATGCTGCTGACGAAATCTGAAATATTCCAGGAATTTTTTCTCGCATACGTGAAAATCGGATCAAACATTGTCTTGCTTGTGTCGATAGTAATTGTGGGCATTTTGAACATTTGCTGTGAATAATCCGTTGTTTCAACTCAGTTCTATCATTATAATAAATTCGGTAAGTAGGATTACATATTTACTTATCTAATATAAATAATATTAATTAAATCAGTAATAATGGCTCTTCGAATAATTTAACTGGTAAAGAACTACATATACAGATCTCTTGAGTTGAATATCATGTTTACCCAACTTTGTATAATTGCATAAAAGAAACCGCCAAATACAAATTCTAATTGCAATACCTTGTATTAAAAACGTAAATATTTTCAACAAAATATTTCATACATTTTTATTTAATTCTAAGGTCAATATCATCAGTCAATACAAAAACACAGGTGTTTATTTTTTTTGTCGGCGTAGTCATTCCTTTATTATTCGTGCTAAGAGTGAATCTGCTTCGAACGCGAGCGACGTTGCCGGATTGACAATAATTTACTTAATATGTTTTAGGGATTTTCTTGGTTAATAAGGCCTACTGACCATAGTGGTATAAGAGTTTTTTGTTTAATTTGGTGTATACTACCTCCACCTAAAATATATGCACTCAAACTATTTACACCCTGTACAACTGTTTATGGTTAACTGGATATATCTTTTCGAACTTCCCAGTATAACCTCCCCCTTATTTCAACCATATTATATATATATATATATATATATATATATATATATATATATATATATGCAGCTACTTACAGGCCACCTAATATACCTTTTTTGAAGATTTATCTGAAACAACCTGTAAAATTACACTTGATATATCAGTTGAATTTTTTTTTAATAATTGGTGCATGCTGTGGATCCAATTGACTAATTGTGAGTTACCGAACATTGTAGTAGTTTTTTCCCTATATCTACCGTTTCTGTCTATGTAGGGAGATAAAATGTATACGATTTTAAGTCTAACTATAAGCTTTGCAACAAAAAAAAGATTCAGCAAAAACAGTTGAGTAGGTATTACGTGATAAGGTAAGAAACAAACAAACAAACAAACAGACAGTCAACTGCAATTTTATAATAGTACTACTATATTTCAGCTAGGCAAATGCTTATGGTTTACGCTGTATAACAATTATTTCTGATATTTTTTAACCACCTTTTTAATGTACAATTTCCTTTACCCTATATTTTAATCAGCCTTTATATGCAGCTTTTTGTAACATTTTGTTAAACACACTCAAATACCATAATCTTGCTTCTCCCCATATTTCAGATATTCCATATAGCAAAATGGTTAGACCATATAACAATTATTTTTTAACTTTTTTAGTTCCACTCTGATGGAGATACCGGTGGAATCCTTGGTGTGTCACAAATTTAAAAACAACTGCAACTGCTTATTAGCCCCTATATAACATTTTTATTCAAATTTTTTTAACCGCTTTGTATAACTAAGTGTATTTCCATCTACATTAAAACAATCTTGTATACACTGCTGCCAATTTCTCAAACATTACAACTTATTTTTGAACCGCCCTGTATAACCATAATTTTACTCTACAAAATTGTTCAACCACCCTGTTGTGTATCTGCTTAGGGGCCACCAAATATAGCATTTTTAAACACTTAACTATAACTCTGGTTCACTCACTATCTTATATATGCAATTGCTTATGGACTACGCTATATAACTATTTTTGAACCACCCTTGAAAGTATAATTTGTCTCCACCCTGTATTTCAACCACCCCTTATATGCAGCTTTTTCTAACATTGTTTTAATCATACCGTATGAACTATAATTCATGCTCATGTGCTATCCTACAGAAAAAATTATCCAACCTGTTTAACTATAATTCTACTCCACCCGCTATTTTAACCACCTTGTATATGTAACTACTTATCGGCCACCCAGTATAACATTTTTTGTACCACCCTGTATAACTATAAATCCATCAATGCCCAATATATTTCACCAAAACCGCAACTGCTTATTGGACACAACCATATATGCAACTACTTATTTGCCACCCTGTCTCCTTAGAATCCTACCTCACCCTATATTTCAACCATCTGGTAAATGGAACAGCTTGTAGATCATAAGAATACTTATTTTTTAAACCCACCTGTATAGCTGTAATTATACTCCGCGACATATTTCACCCATCCTATATAAGCAACTGCTTGTAGATATAAAACAAGTTTTTAACCACAACTAAACTATAATTCCACTCCATCTTATATTTCAAACACCCTGTATAAACAGCTGCTTCTAACATTTATTATGAGCATAATTCAAAGATCCTAACTGCTTACATATCAAATATTTTTTTTATTTTATCCAAACTATATAAATATTCTACCCTTTTTCAACCAATTGGTATATGGAACTGTTTATAGCCCACTCAACATAACTTTTATAGACCACCCCGTATAACTAATTCCACTCTCCCTTATTTTAACCACATTATATATATGCAGCTGCTTATTGGACACCAAATTTAACTTTTCTTTTAGATTTTTTAAATCCTTTTAATTCTACTCCGCTCTAAATTTCCTATATACAGAACACCCTGTAATTACGGTCGTTATATAAGTTGATTTTTGTTAAATCTAAACATGTTGCATTGGCACATTCAGAATTCTGAATAAAAACTAAGCTGTTGCCAGTATCTAATATTTTGTGCGTGCGGTGGAACCAATTCAGTAATTGAATTACCTAACATGGTAGAAGTTTTTTCGCTATATCTACCGTTTCTGTCAATTTAGGGAGATAAAATGTCTGCCAGATTTTAAGTCAAACTATAGGCTTTGCAACAAAAAAAGATTCAGCAAAATCAGTTCAGTAGTTCTTACGTGATGCCCGAACAAACAAACATACAAACAAACAAACAAACAGACAAACTTACAATTTTATAATAGTATAGAAGATAGAAGTAAAAAAAAGAAGAAATATTCTGTAATGGTAAACCTATCAATCTTACGCATTCCAATTTTGTGTATGTTTGAGACCCCATATATGAGTGGTCGTTTTGTATAATGAAGTGTGAGTTGTTTTATTTGTAACCACGTTCTAATAGCATTAGACCAATCAATAGAGCAAAAATTAACTGATAATGGGTAAAAAATACTATCAGGATACCAACTGTGCCATCACATTAACAAAGATTCCTAGCGATATTTTGCTATGTTTTCCACTCGCAACTATGTTTTTTTACTTTGTTATAAACAATTGAAGCAAGAAAATTACGTTTTTTTTTTCTTAGCATGTTTATAAAATCAAAAATAATAAACTAATCTCAATGGTGTAAACAAGTCAATTGTAAAGCATGAAAATACCAACGAAATGAGCCCAGGCTCGATCCGATTGGATCATTAGTAACAGGGAAAAACATAAAAATACTGAAAAATGTAGAATTTAAAAAAAATCGTATCTTCGTCACTTTAAAAGCTGTAGGAACTGATAGTAATTTACATCTATTTTATGCATGCCAAAATCAGACGCTACCGGTTTATTAGTTTTTGAAGAATTGTGATATAAAGTTTTCTGTACACTATTTTTGCATTGTGTTGTTGAAAGTACAGTTGTCATTCTAAAAAGCCTCTACTCTCATTTTTCACTAAATGTCTGTGAAATATCTGAAAAATGTTAGCAAACATGACCAAAAATGGGCGAGCGTATGAATGTATTCAAGGAGTGGGGAAAACACGGTTGTTGAGGAGAAGCGCCTAGTAATATATAATAAAGGCACATACATAGATCATTTTAGTATTTGAAATCCTCACAAGTAAGAATTTTGCTAATGACCGCTCTCTTTCGATGTTCCGTAAACCCTAAATCCACAAATTAAAGCAAAAACGAGAATCCATTTATATAAATATATTAATAAACAAACAGTTTTCTTTTGATATAATAAAATCGAACAAATCACTCTGTATAGAATTTTTTTAGCGATTAGATTCTTTCACCATCTGTCAGAGTGACAGTTACTATCAATAATAATTATTGTTAGCAGTTCCACTCAACAACCGTATTCCCCCCACTACTCGAACACATTCATACCCTCACCGAATTTTGGTCATTTTTGCTAACATTTTTCGTATATTTCACAGACATTTAATGAAAAATGAAAACAGAAGGCGTTGTAGAATGATACCTCTACTCTCAACATCTTTATTCTGAATTTATATTTGACGATCTTTGTCGCATGGAGACACACTGCAAGAATAGTGGACTAAAAACTTCAGATCGCAATTATTCAAAAACTAATAAACCGATAGCGCCTGGTTTAGTCACGCATAAGGTAGATATTAATTACTATCAGTTCCCACAAGCCCAGTTCTACAACTTCGATAGTGACGGAGTTATGATAATATAAAGAAAACCGCTAAATTTTCCTATATTTTTTGTTTTTCCCTGTTACTAAACATCTTATTGGATCGATCCTGGGCTCATTTCACTGGTCTTTCCATGCTTTATAATTCACCTGTTGACACCATTGAGATTACTCTCTTCGAGGTGTCATTCATTTGTCGGTCTTACATCTCGCGTCTTCAAACCATTGAGATTAGTTTATTATTTTTCATTTTATAAACATGCAACGAAAAAAAACGCAATTTTTTTGTTTCAATTGTTTATAATAAAGTAAAAATTCATAGTTGCGAGTGGAAAAGGTAGCAAAATATCACTACAAATCGTTCTTAATGTGATGGCACAGGCAGTATCCTGATAGTATTTTTTGCACGAAAAAATCTCTATTGATTGGTCTACATCTAAATATACAACAACAGCTGGTTATAATTTAAAGAGTTTCCTGCTTCTGTGTTCAAGGAAAGATGTGTGTATAAATAAGAGTGGCTAGGGATTTTTTATCAACAAACTAAGGGTCAATATTTGTGAAATAGGTTGAGGAAACCTTTATCTTTACAAGAAAACTAAAGTAAGGTGGCGCCACATTGATGACATTTTTGAAACATTGGAATATCCATTCCTAAACGATTTATACTACCTTGTAGGCGACTTAATAATATAGAATCCACAAGTAAATTTCCTCTTAAAACAGAGACTAAACATAAAGTTCCATTTTTGGGCGTTGATTGAACAATAAAACAAAATTTTTGACAAATCTTGTCTGAACACGTACAAATACCTATAAAATGTTATTTAAATTCTATAAATGTACAAAAAGCTGTTATTAAATGACAGCAAAATTATTGAGAAACAGTTTTAGGATAAAAAAGAAAAAAAATTATAAACAAAATAATTGGTCAAATCGACAAAATAAGAAGCCAACAAACTGTACAAACAATACAAAGTACTTGTATTGAAATAACAACCCATAATCGAAAACAACTCTCAAACTATAAACATTATACCCTTTGTTTCCTATTTATTAAAAAAATATATATATTTTAATTTACATCTCTTAGAATTGTGCCTTTTTAATCCGTAGTTTCTTAACCATTGACAACGGGGTCTGCTCTAGACCCCGAAACGTTTGGAATATACAGCAATTTTCTTTAAACTGTGGTGTTATTTCCCAAGAAGCACTTAGACATTGAAAAATATGCCACAAGTATCATTCAGAAAACAATTTAAACTTGTGCGGAAACACATACCGGTGAAACATCGACACCTCTCGTAGTAAAGAAAAAAGAGTACCAGTTCAATATCTCGAAAATGCATATAGACAGATCAAGATTAGGGGCTACCTACTAACTGATAAGGGTAGACACAAAAACGATTTGGATATTACCAAGATACTACTTAAATAAGATGTTCACACAACAATGTGAAAAAATTGAGTTTTATGATATATCAAAGATATATCATAAAACAGACCTTGACGAATAATATAAGAAAGGAAACATCAAAACGAATAAATCAAGAAGTTAACATTAAAACTTGATCATTGCGAAAAATATGACTATCCTAATATTAAAAATTCAGAAAAACTCGAGAATAAAGATTGTTCAAAAACCAATAGGTTATCTTGCAATATACATTCGCATGTATTTCACAGATCCACTAATTGACAAATCTATAGATCCGCTTTATGTCAGTTAACTTCTATAAGAGGGCAACAAAAGTTAAAGACAATTTCAGCAAATTGCCAATTTCAACAATTTTCCTTACCACACCGATTTTTAATTATTTAACTAATCTGTTTTCTCAAAAATCGTCGTCAGGAGAGAAAACTCACTATTATGGGTTGCAATAAGTAAGCAGTAATAAGTATCAATGTTTGTTCTGGCGTTGTATTATTTTAAACGTGAATTAATAAGGTTGCCAGGATGGGGATTAAACACAGACAGCTGGTTCTGATTTGTTTAACATGAACAAGAAGGTGGTGGTATAATATTGCGGAATATACCCTTAAAACAAATGTGTTGATCAGCTTAAACATCTACATTACACATAAATTTGTCAGCATTGTTTGTTTGTTGGTTCAAGTATTTGTTGAAAAGTATACAGTTAAACGTAAATACTGGTATATACAGGGTGTTTCTCAAATAGGGTTCCAAACTTCCGCTGTGCATATAACTTAAGCCAAAAAGTCCTTATTAACATGTGCTTTAAAACGCACCCTTAGGAAGTTATATGCCTTTAAAAGGCTCTAACAAAACTGTTTTTTGTTCTGTTGGTGACAAAACGGTCGAAAATAAATAGATATAAATGAATGAGTCTTAGATAACTTTTTACGTTAAATAAAGAGCCAAAAAACCCCTTCACCAACCTAAATAGGAGGTTTTATGATTTGCATCTCAAAAAACGGAGTAGCACATGCTACTTAACGTAAAAAGTTATGTAAGACCCATACCTTTCTTCTATTTATTTTAGACCGTTTTGTCAATAAAAAAAGCTTGGTTTGAGCCCTTTTAAGAGCATATAATTTTTTAGGGACTTTTTGGCTTATTTTAATGAGTTATATACGCACGAGAGGTTTGGAACCCTATTTTAGAAACACACTGTATTTTATCACTCTATATTTTGCTCATGATTATTTAAAAAATATATCATTTACATTATAGCTTTAACTATAACATAAATACCAAAATGTAGATCAATATATTTTCAAGAAACTGAGAAGAATTTACCTAATTGTAAAATAGGGAATAGATGCTATTTAGATAGTTAATTTTCATGAGTAGACAAGCTTACTTTGCTTAAGCATTTTTATAAGGTACCTCACTGATTGACTGTACAATTATAAAGGAGAATTTTTGTCATGTGTTAACCGAAATGTTAACCGATAACACTCTTCATTAGTTGAATACCAGACATCATATTCAGTGTAAAAATTGAAACTTGAATAAATTCACTGATTTTGTGTTTTTCCTACTTCTGCTTCTAAAGTGATATTTATTCTTTCTCGCTATTATGAGAGGATCGCAATACCACTCTTCCCATTTGAAAAGAAAAGGTGTTAGTGCCCAGTTGTGCACTGAGTAATGTGGCACATGTCAAGTGCATCTTGAAACTTAGTTTGATCGACATCTTTTTACGTCTTTTTTGTTCGAAACCGAATTTTTGTCCCATTCAAAAATTAATAGGGGGAGGGAAAATAAACGGTCTCATTCTATTTATACTTAACTGATTTTACAGTTTATGAAAGTTGTAACGTCCGTAGACATTATTAATAAAATTTGTTTCAAAAGGTAGTTTGACTGCAGTTATAACAAATAACTGTCAACTCAAAACTATAATAGTTTATTGTAAAACTAGTTTGAAAAGTCCAAAAGTAATAAGTAACTTACAGAGATGAATGCTTTCACCAAGTAGCAATACACAGTTAAAAAAAAGTTAAATTTCAATATACAGGTTATTGAAAAAATGTGCCAAAGCTCGGCTGGAGATCTGGCATCTAAAGTTCATATAATCGTAGGTCCTTAAATGATTAGTTGTCAATATACATACATTTGTTAAATCCTTTAATAATCAATAATCTACTAAGAAATTAACAACAAAAATGATCAAGATAACCCTACGACGTTAGGATATGTGCACTCGGTTATGAACATGATAATTTAATTATATTCTTACATAAAAATAAATTTTATTCATAGAAATCCGTATTGTATTCGTTTTTCTTTTATATACAAAGGCGTTTTATAAGTAATTGCCTCCAGAAATAAAAATCTAAACAATGTACGTCAGGTGAACGAGTTTGATAAATCAACAAATTTCATTGAGAGAAGCTGGAAACATCCATTGCGAAATGTTGCGGTTCCTCATTATGCTGGACTTACCATCTTGCATGTTGCCAACTCATTTTCAATAATTCTTATGTATGTATAGATGGAACTATTCAAACTAGCCTCTTCACCTTAAATGCTTTTGCTTTAAAATCAAATTTTCCTGATTTTATAAAACAGTTTGTCGCAAATGACAAAAGTAAACTAAACATATCTGGACACACCTTAACGAGAATTTTTCTTATTTTTGGATGACGAATCACCAGCCGCATTTTTTAATGGTCTATATATTTGCTCTCTGTTACAGCAATCCAGCCTTTATCAACCGAAATATCTGTAATTACCGTTTGCCCTACGTATAAAACACTTTAGATAAAAAAAACAAAAATTGAAGTGTTGTGTAACTATCCGACAGCTGACCAGAATCATTATCTGATGAAAAGAAATAACAAACAAAAGTTAAGCTTTCAGCTGACTAAGTTGTTCAATTAAGTTTTATTTTCCTTATGAGGTTATTTCTAACATATCTTTAATAGATTTTGTTGTAAGAAATAATTTCCTCTCTTCCGAGGATAATGCTTTGAAGTTTTCATGAAAAAAATACTACTTCATGAAATCCTAATAATAAACTGGAAATGACAGTTTTCTGCAACAGGGTCTCACTCCCACTCCAGGTTGCAACTTTCTACAAGTTTTATACTATTACTGAACTGCGTTTAATTAGAACACCTTAATTTTGATTAAAACTCTCCTCATCAGTATTACAAATTTCAACAATTATATTACTATACAAATAAAGATAGCTTTCCCTGGTGATGTATGGCTACTATTTATTCATCGTGTTCGCCAGGAATTTTTTGGATTTTCATACACTTTTTCTCGATTAGATCTATATACCCTGAACAGACGAAATTTTTGTACAATCCCGTTATAAAATTAAATAGTTTCTTAAATACTTACCTACAAATAAAATAATAGACATTAACTTCTTGTAAAATTAATTGATTAAATTATTCAAATTAAAAATTCAGAATTTCGGACAAATATTTGCTTAAATAATTTGATCAGGTGCGAGTTGGACTCGCATACTTAGGGTTCCGTACCACCTTCAAGATTCGAATATTCCAGTTTCAGAGAAGCAGGGAATGAGTGCATTTTCTTATATTTACCCTTATATCTTTTAAAGGAAGCGTTTTAAATTTATAATAAATATACACTTTGATTTTCCACACATAGACTTTTTATTTTATCTGCTTTAGGATTCGCTTGATTTTTATCACAATACATATGTATTTAATTTTCTAATTTGGCCCCCAAAAAGTAACATTAGAGTTTTATTTTACTAATAAACTTTCAGAGATGCCTTTTATAACCTACTGTCTGAGTTTTGAGGCTCTGTAGATTGGAAGAAAAACGGCTAAATAGGTCAAAGTTTAAATTATAAATTATTAAATCTGTTATTCAAATTATTTAACAATATAAATAAAATATGTTTTTCAAATTTTACATAGTAGTGTAGTTTCTAAAGTGGGGATTAAGTCGATGTTTAATATTTTTGTTAATATCTTTTATACAAATGATTTAAAAATATGATATATTTGTAATTCACATAATGAGCCTTTTATCTGATATATTACATGATGCGTTTGAAAATTGAATCTTTATTTTCCATTTAATTGTATAATTTGTCCCTAAAATTACTATGGGGGTTTTCTAATAATTTATTTTCCCTTTAATTCTATTATTTGGAGGCCAAATAAGGGGGGGAATGGGTAAATTTTTTTATATTTTTGTTAATATCTTTTAATTAATTTATTTTATAAATATGGAAAAAAATATATTTGTTTTCTTCATCATGAGCCCTTTTATTTGATATATAACATGCTGGGTTAGAAACAATTTTAATTTTATATTTTCCATTTAATTATATAATTTGCCCCCCAAAAAAATATTAGGGGTTTTTCCTTATTTTTCCAGTAAAGTTCAGGTGAGGGGCTATACCTCCATTGTTCTTTCAAAATTTTCCAGCTTATGGTTTCGGAGATAGGGGGGATGTGTATTTTTTTTATATTTTTGTTAATATCTTTTAATTAATTAATTTTAAAAATATGAAAAAAATATATTTGTTTTCGTCATAATGAGCCCTTTCATTTGATGTAAAACATGATGGGTTAGAAACAATTTTAATTTTAATTTTCCATTTAATTCTATAATTTGCCCCCCCCCCAAAATAAATATTAGGGGTTTCTCCTTATTTTTCCAGTAAAGTACAGGTGAGGGGCTATACCTTCATTTTTTTCAAAATTTTCCAGCTTATGGTTTCGGAGATAAGGGGGGGAACGTGTAAATTTTTTTAAATTTTTGTTAATATCTTTTAATTAATTTATTTTGAAAATATGAAAAAAATATATTTGCTTTCGTCGTAATGAGCCTTTTCATTTAATATATAACATTAATTTTACATTTTCCATTTAATTCTGTAATTGGCCCCCCAAAATTAAAAGTAGAGGTTTCTCCTTATTTTTCCAGTTAACTTCAGGTCAGAACCTATAAATCTATTTTTTTTCAAAACTTTACGTTTTATAGTTTCGGAGATGGGAATGGGTAAATTTTGGTATATTTGATATATTACATGATGCGTTTGAAAATTTTTTTATTCGGGTCACCAAACTAAACATTGATACCAAATTTCAACCTCTTCCGTCCAGTATTTTAGGAGAAAATGGCTGTGATGTGACAGAGGCAGAAATCCTGAGTGATATTATAAGGGTATCCGTATATTGTATAAACGGAACCCTAAAAACAGAAAGTGACGTAAATCTTAGTTATAATGAGAATCTTTACTGGATGACAGGAAAACATACGCAATATCCTGAAAAAATTAATGTTTGGGCAGGAATTGTTGGAAATCATATCGTAGGTCTCTTTTTCATTGATGGCAAGTTGAATGGAGATACATATTTAGAACTGCTCCAAAATAATGTAGTGCCAACTTTGACAAACTTATAACCTGATCGAGTAAACCCACAAGTTCCTGCCAATACACATAGTTTCAGCAAGATGGAGCACCGCCCCATTACGAAATCAGTGTCCGGCAGTAGGTGAACCAAATTCTTTCAAATCGGTAGATTGGGAGGCGCGGATCGATAGAATGGCCATCACGATCTCATGATTTGACGCCATTGGCCTACTTTTTGTGGGGATATGTCAAAAGTACTATATACAAAACTAAAACCCACCACTTAAATGACCTAAAAAGACGAATTATGCTTGCGATTAGATAAGTCACACCTGAGAAATTGAGTAACGTTAGAAGACTATACCAGATTTCGATGTTGGCAACATGTTCGCGGCGAGCATTTTGAACATTTCCTACATTGACATAATTGTTTTTTTGTTTTTGTTTATATTATTAAGAAATAATCAGTATTATTTATTTAATTTTTAGTAAAATGTAGCAATATTGTGAAATAAAATAATTTTGTTTTTTTAATGTTAATTTTTGTAATAAATCTGAAAACACATATTTCCGAAACAGTTTAAGGTAAGTGTAGGCAATTGTAAATTAATTATGTCTAGAATTTTCTGGAGAATCCAAAAAATAAATAGTATACAGGGGCTTGCATTTAAAATAAAAAAGTTGGTATTGGCCACTGTCACATGACAGTCCCTATATCTTGTTGAAAACATACGCATTTAACATTACAAATCGACGTGAATTTATTCCATTTCGCTCTTCCGCACTGTACCTATGCATCCACGAATTGCGGGACTTTAGTTCATAAAAGTGTATACTTTTATTCCCGATATGTGCAAATATTACTAAGATTTCATTTGTTTTTTTTTTTTGTTACTATTCACTTACGCCTAGCTGTACTTGAATGCTAAAAAAATTGCAATACTTTTATTCTCAATTTGTGAATACTTCCATGGAGCGGAAGTATTGAAAAATTACTTCACAATAGATAATAATAACGCACAAGCAAAATAATTTATTTTTTCTACCTATAATTTATTGCCTGGTGTCGCCTTAAACTTTCATTGGAACCTTGGAAATGGTTAAGCTTTAAATATTTTTGTGTCATACGCCTTAAACAATTCGATATATATTATATCAAATATTTTATTCACATAATTTAAGAGATGGCAACTGGGGCCGCAGCGCAGGGGCCTTCACAAAAAAGGGGGTTCACACAATAGACATTCACTATATTTTTAGGTAAATGGATAAATGTTCCTAATGAATAAATACAGAAGGAGATGCAAAATTATTTAGAAAAATTCTGACCGCGCAGCTGGAGAGTAGTTTTTCCATTTATTCCAAATTTGATAACATTGTTCGAAAAATTTGCGGCCTCCACTCTTTTGTTGTCCCAGAGCCTCCACACCGGCCCTGACACACACCCAGTCAGCTACCGCGCCTGCCAATCCTCCATCAGACATGTAGAAAAATCACCGGTAAAGTCCGCAAAGCCCCGGTAAATAACCAGGACAAAACCCAATTGAACCCTAAAAATTTAACTCCCGCAAAAGCAAGCCACCCTTCGGCTGGGCCATTTAAAAACTCTGGCAACTGCGCGTAAGCGGCCAAGAAACAGCAAACCCCCAGCACAAACGAAAGACTTGAAGACGCCCTAAAAGCCCCCGAAAACTTCACCGCAGTTATCTGAGGACTGCTCGTCGCCACCGATTCATATTCGAAGGATGGAATAGTGGAAAGATTCAATAAGACCTTGGGACCACATCTACCCAAGGTCGTTAGCAATCATCAGCACGATTGGGATGAGCATATCCCTCCATTCCTGTTGACAAATCGCTCAGCCGTTCACCACAGCTCGGGACTGACTCCAGCCAGGTTACTGAAGGGCTCACCAGAAGAACCACCGAATAAAGTTATCGATTATGCCGACCAACTCAGACAAAATATGCTGGCCATACATGAACTAGCCTAAACGCAGATGTTGGCAACCAACGATCGAATAAAGACACAATACGATCTCAAGACAAATGTAGTCGCGTTACAAGAGAGAGATAAGCTCAAGTATTACAACCTTTAGAAGAGTAAGTGTAAATGTCCGTTTAGTTTTAAATATTTGACGTTTATCCTACATCGTTTCTTTTTTAATTTTATAATGGCTCGTTCATCAGAGAGAGAAAGAGAGAGAAAAACCCCAATAAAATTATTATAATGCTGAATTTTGGGGATAAATAAAAAACCCTGAAGAAAAATGCATCTTATATAATTAAATCTATGATGAAAGACCTACGATTTCTAACAGTACTGTAAATAGAATTGTCGCTAAAGCTACCAAAATGAAGGACAAACATTTAAAGAAAGTCAGATTTCATCCTTTGCTCGTTATTCATTAGAAAAAGATTTTCTGATCGACGATTTTTTAAGATTATTAAATTCACATTGTGTTTTCCGATTCGGTTACTTCATGTTTAAATGTGTAGTAAATCGTTACAATTATCGATACTGGTCTGAAGAAAATTCTTACTGTGTACAAACAATACACATCCATAATCCACAATAATTAACATTTGGGCAGGGATCAACTTAACAAGTATGGTGGCCATTTGACAACTCAGTCATACTTATATCTTGTGCGAATTCTCCCTGACTTAATTCAAGCGTTCCCAAATCCCAGCAATGAGCAACATTTAAATGGTATATAAGTAAGAAGATTTTTAGACACCAACTTTAGTGGAAGATGGATTGGTAGGCGTGGAACAATTGAGAGGCCACTTAAAGAACCGAAATGGAAACGTCGTGACTCCGGAAATGATTCAAATCTCACTTAATGCCGTTGTCAAATTGCAAATGGTGAATAATTTGAACTTAAGAAAATCTACATACATTCACTATTTATTTTTATATATTGTATAAAAATAAATAGTGTTAATAAATCTAGTTAATTAATTGAGTTTAATCTATGAACTAATGTTCATACTAAAAATTATTATGTAACCCTTTAATTTAACACACACGTCAGTTGCAGAAAAATATCCTTTATCTAATAGCGTGAAGGGAATTATAATTTACTGTTTAAAACAGAACTTCGTCATCTCTTTGACAGATATACCTAATGGAAATGATGTTGAACCTTTGTTGTGTCACAAATGTAAAAACACAGTTTTGCACCTTTATAAAAATGTATCTACTTTTTCCTTTTTTCACGTAAGTCTTCAGAATTTGAATTGTGTGTAGGACTTTATCATAACGCTGTATAAACAGGGAAAACGAGCCTAGAATATTTCCCAAAATACTCATTATTTTGAAAATCGCAAAAACACGTCAAAAGATTTACCTTATGGACAAATTTAGCCATACTAACCGTTAATTAAATAGCACCCTAATGACCCTACTCAATTTTTTTTACGAACCCTACCATAAGTGACACTTTGTTTTAAAGCCTATTTAAAAAACAACAGTTTGTCGTTTTTGATATTCCATCTACATTTTAAGGAACTTGCAAATTAAAACGTGATTCCTGGATATTTTTCTGATCTCTGGTGTTCTTGATGAATAATAATTAAAATAAACAATTCGCTTATAATTTTAAAGACTTTTTGCTATTACGACAAGGAAAATGAAACTGATAACGGATTTTAAAAGATTTGATTATAGAGGATGTTCGAAATGGTCTCTATCCACTACAAGGCAGTGACATAATCGAACCTCAAATACATTGCGCACATTTAAAAAAACCTTTAGAGTAAATCACATTCTTCTTGGATACCATGTGTCAGATCATCCCGTGACTCTGGAGGAGTCTTTAAATGCCCCCAAAGAAAAAACCCAGAGGGTGATATCTGGCCACCTTGCTGGCCACTCGATGGCACCTCGTTTTCCAGTCATCTATTATGAAATCGATTATCCAGAAATATAATGTGATAGGGCACCATCGTGCTGATAAACAAGTTCGTCTTCCACTAAACTATAATTTGCCTCAAAAATTTCATATATTTTGGATCTAAATCGTTTGCACGTAAGTTTAAATACTTATCTCCATTTACTATGAAAAAGGGTCCAACGATATGATCACTTAGGATTCCTGCCCACACATTTAGCTTTAGAGGTCGCTGAGTATGAGTTTCTCTAAATAACTTTGGATAAAGTTACCCCAGTATTGGCACACGTCTTCATTTAATTCTTGGACCTGTCTAATTTTATAGGGGTGGAATTTATTACGTTTCAGAATTCTGTGAACACTACTTCCTGCAACACCTGATATTTACTCCATTTGTATTAAAGAAGTATGTCGGTTCCATTACAACATGTCCTAATACTGCTACTTTGAATTTCCTTGAATCTACTCCATAGTTCAGTAACGTATTTATGCCTGACGAGTCTTTCTGAATGCCTCTCAATTTCAATTTTTTCCACTATGTGTAAACCATTTTGCCTAGAAAGAAAAATAACGAAGTACAACTGAACTACACTGGAGCTACAATGGAATGAAACTAAGACATTTACTAAACATTTTTTTTCGTTTTTAACGAATGAAGTTATTAATTTTTTTCCTATATAAGAAGTGATACACAGTGACGTACCTCAAAAATGACACGTCGAAATATTACTCTTCGCCAAAAGACAATGGAGACCATATCGAACATCTGCTATAATAAAATGATCTAAAATCTATTTTCAGATTCATTTTTCTTGTCGTAGTATCAAAAGTCTTTAAAATTGTGAGCGATTTGTCTATTTTAATTAATATTTGTCAATATCATCAGAGATCAGAAAAATATCAAGGAATCACGTTTTAATTCGCAGATTCCTTAAATGTCCATAGAATATCAAAAACGACACACCGTTGAATTCCTCCTTGCTTTAAAACGAGTTGTCACGGTTACATTAAAAAAATTGTGTGATGTGATTGTAGCGATGAGGGTGCAATTTAATTAACTCTTTGTCAGGGCAAATATGTCCCCTTTTTTAAATCTTCTGCCGTGTTTTTACGATTTTCAAAATACTGAGTATTTTGGGTATTCCAGGTTGCTCGTTTTCTTTGAGCACTCTGTACATATATTACAATTCGTTTTGTTCACATTAGTAATATAAACTTCCCTATATATAGCAAATTACTTATAAAATACGAGGCATTCTGATGTCTACAACCACTAGTAAGTACCATTAGTAAATAATAGATGTTATATACCATTTCAACACAACAATGTCTCACTCTGTAGGTATATCAAAACAGATAGAAATGTTATGGTAGCCTATCCCATAATTTCATTAAAATACTAATTAAAATATCTTATTTCACTTAATGACTTAGGTTTTAATTATATATTTTTTATTTTGAGGAATCGATATTAATTTATAAAATAAAAATAATTAACAATAATTAATCATAAAGCAAGTGCTTCAACGCATTACTGAACAAATTAACAATTTGTGCTGGTGTTCATGTCGTTTTCTAATAGACATCAAATGTCAGGTGCGCTGTGTAAATAATGAAGTTATTGT
The DNA here is from genome assembly GCA_034190945.1 of Octodonta nipae. Classification (NCBI taxonomy): domain Eukaryota; kingdom Metazoa; phylum Arthropoda; class Insecta; order Coleoptera; family Chrysomelidae; genus Octodonta; species Octodonta nipae. The sequence goes on along the minus strand of CM067222.1, from coordinate 37,619,959 downwards.
CATCTATCTTACTAGTACACATACACATAAATTGACATATTGTTTGAAAGTAGTGTAATTACCGTACAAATTTAAGCAAGTGTGGAGTAAGTAGACCAGTCAAAATGTAGAATTTAACGTGCCAGTATTGTATATCAGCAATGAATAATGTGTTTCCGTAGAATCCAAATTATTTGATCGGAACCTATCACAATGATCCCGCTTTACAATCGATTTTTTGCAGGATTTTTTTTATATCGCGCATTGTTTAAACAATGCCAAATATTTCAAAACTACGATATTTTACATATGCGTATGTCGAAAACACTTCACTTAATGTTGTGGATACTAAAATTGCCATTACCCTAAGAGGTAATTCGATGTGTTTGGTGCATTTTCCGCTTCATAAATGCGAAAAACCTATTGCAAATCCCGATTTTTCAGTCTACTATTATACAAACACATTTCTTTGGAACACTCTGAAATTCAGTGACTGAGTAGCCTTATTGTTTTTTTTATTCCTATATTTTGTTCGTTTAACAGATAAGAAGCCCTTTACAATTTTAGAATACAGTAGTTTAACCAATTAATACAATTAGTCAAATCATGGTAATAAATATAATGACCGAATATATAATCTTTAAAATAAAAGAGATTATAGCTATAAGAATAATTATTCAAAAAAGTACAATGACAATGACAGTTGTGTCAATATCTCTGGCAGGTTAAGTAACCTGAAAATTTTATCTTGGCATTCTATCCTAGGACTTTAGGGAGAACAGCAATTACACGGAACGCATCCAGATTCGGAACCTCTGTGTGATAGTTTCCTCGAAAATCCTAGAGTTCGGTCTCGCTTCTACAAATAAGTATCGAAATTCAAGTTTTTTTCATATATAATTCATACGACTTTATTTGTGTTCAAATTCGTAATTCTAAATTTAATATGATAGCCATTCAACCGCTAATGGGCTACTCTACATATTTATTTTTTCTAACCTCCCTGTATAGCTATAATTGCTGTCAATTCTCTAACATTTATTAAAATCCTCATTATAATAATTCCATCTCATTATATATTTCCACCACCCTGTATATGCAACTGCTCATGGACCACATATAATATTTTTTAACATTTTTGAACCACCCGGTAAACCATTCTGTATATGCCACCTTTGAGCCACCGTATTTACTCTTTTTGTTTATGAAATAGTTAAATGTGTCGTTTTGAAAAATAACTTTTTAAAAAAGATTAAATTTTATTTAAGCGAAGTGTACAATAAGAATAATGGAATCAGACTGGTCTACAAACAATGTAAAAGTTATTCAGCTGTAAAATAAATGCATTTGAGTAAAATTATTGTTAAGTGAAATATCATATCTTGCGTCCGGCTACTTCTAGTTGAAAGATGCAGAATAGGGGTTAATGCACCACATAACTCCTCCATCCCTTAGAGACTGGCCGAGGGAGGCTTCACTTGGGCGTCGTCTATTTGCTGTCTGGTCCCAGGCGTTGATGAGGTAGCTGAAGCTCTTTGTTTTCGGTAACATTTTATGAATACCACTATACCAATGATAATAAATATAGTTAGGAGGGCCAAACCCAATGTGGACTTCCAAAATTAGTTGAACTGGGTTGTTCAAGGGGGTCGATGTTGTCGAGTGCTAACTGATGTATTTTGTCTAGAGGTGTGTCTAAGACTGTCACACTTTTTGTTAGGTTGAGGGTGACATTGGATACTTGAACTTCTGGGAGTAAAAATGGTTGACCGGGAAGTTCGCCATATGAATATGCTGCTGTGCTTAGTTGGCAGCTGGGAGGTAGTTTGAAGAGATAACTACCCTGGAGAGAAAATATCTCACTGGTACCACATTTTGCCTGGATGCGTTCTCTGGTTGGGAAAATTCCAATATAGAACTGCTCATTGATTTCTTCAATAGTCGGACGTTTTATTTCTGCTTTCACTTGTCGACAATTTGGAGGGATGATGTCAATTTTTAGAAGTGAGAAGATGCAGTCTGGTTCGGCTGACTGGTAAATTAACGTGCCTTCATTGCAAAGATAATCAGGATCCAAAAATTGGCAGGGGTTGTCTTCATATTGGTAAGATGTGTCGCCCATGGTAAGGAAGGAATTTGAAATTTGAATGAGGAATTATTATTGTGTTATTGGCAGTTGGTATTGGAAATAATCTAAAATGTGTAAACGAGTCAGAAAACACTAAAGGAAATTCTAATGTGAAAATTATTTTATCATTAGTTATTACTACTGAAGTCTTAACAACATCGTAATATTTTATATACTGGATTTTCTTACTATAAACTAACTGATTATCGGAATGGGTTGTTAACATTTTTTTGACAATAAAATCAATATCATCAAGCGAGATGATGCTTATGTGCAATGTTCCTAACCGAGCAAAAGAAATGCAATTTTCTATTTCTGAAAGAAAGTAAAGCAATGTATCTAAACTGATTTTAATTTGATCGAGAGCATCTCTAATTTCCATGTAATTAGTAAATTCAAAAATTGTTTTGTTAAGTTCTGTCCTTATTATTTTTATTTTATCATCGATAATTTCTTGGTTAAGAGAAATTTGATTAATCGTTTCGTTAACGTTCTTGATGAAATTATTTGTAAGTGATAAATGTTTATTCGATTGCTTGATCAAATTGTTTTGACTTAGCTTTAACTCTGAAATTGCTTTTTCAAGTCTTTCAGATTCTTCGTTGTCCATTAAACCTGTAAGTCCTTTCATAAGAGAACCTAAACCATTAATTAGACCTCTTTTGAAACGATTTGATCTTGGATGGATTCTTAAAAATTTCGATTGAACAGTTTTTAATTCAAAATCTAAGTGGGAGTGAAAATTTTGAAGAACATAATTATAGGTTTCACTTAGGTCATTTCGGATAGTGGTTTTGATTATTTTATATTGGTTAGAAACGCTACTGATTTGCTTCTCTATTGGGAAAAGTTCAATGAAATGAATAAATATATGTGAACCTGCTTTTACTCTGGCTGATCCTAGCTTGAAAGGGAGGATTCCTGGATTTTTATTAAGATTCTGCACTGTTACCTCTTGGCAGTGGTATAGTCCTACCAGGAGACTCAGGGGTATCCTGTAACAAGGGAGTGTCTGATATTTTTCGAGGTTTCTTGAAAGTTTGTTTGTGATAAGTTCCGCTTGTCGTTGTTACAGTTTTGTCATTATTTCGCAATATTTGTTCCGGGTTGAAACGGGGTTTTAGTTTATCTCTAGGGTTTTCGTTTTGCATGTAAGCGGTTTGATTTTCGCGGTATTGTACGGGGTCCGTTCGAGTTTCGTTAGCTTTACCAATAACTTTTTCTTTGATCTGGTGTGATTTGTCGGCAATTATTTTATAGAGTTCTTTCATCTTTGTTCTGTGAGTTTCTATGTAATTATTCACAAAATATTCGTTAAGGTCTAGATTGAAAGGGTCTTGTCTATCAGTTTCACAGTGAATAATATCTATTGGTCGAAATTTAGTGACTGAATGAATGGAGTGGTTATACCCTATGATTGCTCGATTCATGTTATCTACAAGGGACAAGTCATTTTCAAGTGAAAGGGCTCTAAGATGTTCCAGAAGGGTCGAGTGAAATCTTTCGACGGGGCCATTTCCATTATGATGATGAGCTGTTGTATAGTACCAATTTATTTTATGAACTTTTGCAAAATCTTTTACTAATTGCCCAGCAAATTCTAAACCATTATCTGAAGTTATGTGTTTTGGGATTCCATGATGTGAAATAAACTTTAAGAGTGAAGTAATTATTGCAGGGTTATTATTAGTTGTAATTGGATAGGCTTGACCATACTTTGAAAAAGCGTCGAAGAAAGTACAAAACTTTTGTTGACGAACTTGGAATACGTCTATATGGACAATTTCAAAAGGTTTTGTGGGTGTAGGGGTTATTTGAAGAGTTAGATGTTATGGGTGTCTTTCGTATTTACTTTGTTGACAAGTGTCGCAGTTGTTAACATAATTTCGTACGTCACTGTCAAGTTTAGGCCAGTAATAGTTGTTGGATTTTATTTGGGCGATAGTTTCAAGAATGCCACGGTGAATATTTTTCATTTCGTGGTTGTACTGAAGAATTTCACGTTGTCTGTCAATATTTGTTATGTCTCTAAGTTTAGTGTTACATTTTAAAAGAGTAAATGTTCCACTTTTGAATAGTTTCGGGAAAATGCGGCACATTGTTTTATAATAAAAGTCTTGTGGGTCATTAGCAATATAAAAAGCATAAGTATTTTTTGGAATTAGTTGATATTTAGAAAATTCTGTTATTTGGTCTATAAAAGTTTCTTTTGTTGTATATATAAAGTATCGAATACGTTTATTGGGTTCTCTAAAAACCATGTTGGCTCTAAATTCTGGTTGCGATTTTTCTTCTATATAAATTTGATTTCTAAAATGATTAAAAGGTTTTTCAGTTATATGTATAGTTTGAATGGGGTTTTCTAAGTTTGAATTTACAGTTTCATTTGAATCACTTGCTTCTCCGACTTCTTCACCAGTTTCAGTTTCTTCACTATCTCTCTCTTGATTCGGATTAGGGTTGTTTCTTTCTGATGTTTCGTCTTCTTGCTCCTGAATGTCATCGCCAGTGTTAACAATCATCGAAACATTGTCTGTAGGTTGTTCTGTTTGTGATTGTAGCAATTCTCTGTTAAATTCTCTCATGAATCCTAAAAATGGTATATCCGAATCATATTGTGCTTCTTCAGTTTCTGTTGGGTGAATTTCAATACGAGAGAGTGCATCTGCATTTAAATTCTTCTTTCCCTTCTTGTATATGACGTCATAGTCAAATTCTTCGAGTTTCAACCTCCAGCGTACTAATCGAGAATTTGGTTCTTTCAAGGACATTAACCACTGGAGCGGTTTGTGATCAGAAATTACGTGAAACTTGCGGCCGAAGCAATACGGTCTGAAGGTCTTGGTTCCCCAAACAATAGCTAACAATTCTTTTTCTATGGTGGAGTAATTTTGATCCGCGCTGTTCAAAGCTCTTGACGCGTAGGCGATCGGTCGATCATTACCAATCGGTCCTTGCGATAAAATTGCACCGATTGCAAAGTTGCTTGCGTCGGTCGTTAAGTTAAAGGGTTTCTCGAAGTCAGGGTAAGCTAGTATGGGTTCGTTAGTCAAAAGGGTTTTACAAACTTCGAATGCTTCTAGGAACGTTTTATCATGAACAATTTTAGCATTTTTCTTTAAACACTGTGTGAATGGTCGAGTAAGTTTTGCAAAGTCTTTTATGAATTTCCGGTAGTACCCTAAAAGACCTAAAAATGATTTAATTTCTTTTGTTGTTTTGGGTATGGGGTATTTCATGATGGCTTTAACTTTTTCAGGATTCGGTTTAATGCCTTCTGGGGTCACTATATGTCCCAAAAAAGCTACTTCCTTCCTGAGGAACTCACATTTATCAAGCTGAATTTTGAAATTGGCTTCTCTTAATCGTTCGAAAACCAGCTTGAGATTCACCATGTGTTCTTGTAATGAACTACTGAATATGATTATATCATCCACAAAAACTAAACAAATCCGATTTAACAATCCTTTCAAAACATTTTCCATCACTCTCTGAAAAGTGGCGGGGGCATTTTTAAGGCCGAAAGGCATACGCACATATTCATAATGCCCATTTTCAACATTGAACGCTGTTTTTTGAATATCATCGGGGCACATCTCAATTTGATGGAAGCCACTCGCAAGATCAAGTGTTGAAAAGTATTGAGATCTTCCGAATTTATCTAGAATGTCAGCGATGTTAGGAATTGGGTAACGGTCGTCGATCGTTTTTTCGTTCACCTTACGGTAATCGACAACGATTCTCCATTTTCGAATTCCAGATGCATCAGGTTTTTTCGGTAAGATCCAGATTGGGCTAGACCATGGGGATTCACTGGGACGAATTATTCCTTGTTCGAGCATGGAAGTTATTTGTCGTTCTGCTTCAGGTTTATGAACGAAAGGGTATCTATATGATTTTGTGTATACCGGAATTTCGTCTTTAGTTAGAATTTTGTATTTGATTTTGTTAGTAAAAGTAAGTTGGTCATTTTCTTTAAAGAATATGTCATAATATTTGTAACATAAATTAAGAACGTGTTTTTTCTCTTCTGTGTTCATATGGTCTGTTCGTAAAAGTTGGGATATGTCAGGTTTTTGTTGGTCGTATTCGTCAGAAGTAACAATATGAAAAATTTCAAAGTCATTTTCGTTCACGTTTTCGGTTTTGATAAAATGATCTAAGGAAATGCTTTTTAACGTATTGCTTAAATTATGAATTTCTGCCAGAGCATAATTATGTTCTGCCATTGAATAACAACTTGGAATAAATAAACTATCCTGAAATTTTAATGTCGGAATAATAGTTGGACCATTCTCGGTGGTGACAGGAATTTTTATTTTAATTGCGGTATGCGGCTCTATTTCAGTGAAAAATAAAAGTTTTTTCTTTACTTCATAATGTTCTATTGGGATAACTGTTGAATTTGTAATTAATTTTGAATTAGGAAAATCGAGTCGAATTCCTAATTTTTTCATAAGATCATAACCAATTAAACCATTGAAATAACTATGGAATTTGAATAGGTAGAGTTTAATTTTTTCTGAAGAATTAAATTCTTTGAAAGCAGGAATTTCTATACAGTGACTTCTTGTGGTTGTTTGAAAAACAGAGGAAACAGTAAACGGTTCTTCTAAAATTGAATTTGAAAAATATTTTCCTGCAACATCTGGGTCTAAAAATGATTTAGTTGCACCAGTATCTATTAATAATTTTAACTTTGGAGTTCCTATAGAAATATAAGGTAAATCCTTTTTGTTGAAAATATTATGAATTTCTATGTAGTTTCGGTTTCTGGTGGAATTTGAGTAATCAAAATTTTCGTAGGGATGACACTCGTCATAAAAGTTTGATTGTTCCGAATAATCTAGATCGTGGCTCTGTTGTTGGTCAATTTCAGATTCAGGATCAGGATAATTTTCCAGAGATGTTGAGTTTTCCGCAATATTGTTTAGTTCTTCGAAAACGAAATCAGGGTGAGAATATTGTATAGGGCGGAAGTGAGAAGTGTTTGGCCGAATTGTGCCATGAGATATACCGCTCATTGGTGTTGGAGGTCTACCAGTAGGTAAACGTCGAGGTGGTGTATTTATAGGCTGAATATTGACTGGGCCTCTGGGGAATTGATTTTGCTGAGGAGCAAATTGATTAGGTTGCATAAATCGAGGTTGCATTTGAAAAGAAGGTTGAATATTTGGTTGAAACCGATTAAATGTTTGAGAAGATGCAATATGGTTTTGGTTGAAATTTTGTTGTTTAATTTGCTTATTTGAATCATTAGTTGAAGTAGGTTTCGAAAAAGAGGGCTGAGATTTTTGAAGATATCTAATGTGATTATCAGAAATCATGAATTGCTGTGCATCACTAAGTGAAGTTGGTTTCATAGATCTTATAACTGATCCTTGCGGTTCACGGAGGCCAGCTAATAAAATTGTCAAAGCATAGTCATTGAATAATATTTTCTTACTATTTTTTACATTTTGATCAGTAATGTGTATATCCACAGAATTATGAAGAGCACTTAAGGTATTATTAACTCTATCATAAAATTGAAGTGAAGATTCATGTTGATTCTGTCTTAAAAAGCTAAGATCAAACATCAATCCAGCTTCATTTCTACGATCACCAAAAATTTCTCTTAAGCAAATCTTTTATAGATCCCCAATCTTTAGATACACTAGAATTAAAAACATCACGTGCTTGTCCGAATAATTTTGAATAAATACCTTCAACTAGTCTTAAATTAGAAATGCCATTTAAATCAATTGGGTTCCAAGACATATTAATTAGCCTATCAGCAATATCTATATATCTAGCTAAATCACGTGTATTTCCGTCAAAAACAACAACTAATTCTAAATCTTTCATTTCAAATGTTGGTCTGTTTACACCAACTTGTTCTGAAATTTGTGGCAAAGGCATGATTCTTGATGAATTTAAATCACTACTATTTACTAAACAGTTATTTTCCGCTATGGAAGTATTTTCTCTTAATTCTAAATTACTTTTACTTTCTTCTATAGAAAGATTCGAAATCAATTTACTTAAATCTAACTCGATTTCACAGTTTTCCGGGATCGGAGACAATGGAGAATTCGAGGAGTCTGACATAAAAATATGGAAATGTAAAGGAGAGCGACTTACCAATACAATTTCATCCTTCGCTTCTACAGTTGTGGAATTAATCCTTATTTGAAAAAAAAGTCCCAAATAAATTATTTCACGCACGACACTGTCTATTTTCGATTATGATTGTTCGTTTCGAATTAATCGATTGAAATCGAATAGATTTATCACTTTGATATTCCTTCGAAATAATCCTGTTCGCAGCGCCAGTTAAATGTGTCGTTTTGAAAAATAACTTTTTAAAAAAGATAAAATTTTATTTAAGCGAAGTGTACAATAAGAATAATGGAATCAGACTGGTCTACAAACAATGTAAAAGTTATTCAGCTGTAAAATAAATGCATTTGAGTAAAATTATTGTTAAGTGAAATAGGATATCTTGCGTCCGGCTACTTCTAGTTGAAAGATGCAGAATAGGGGTTAATGCACCACATAACTAAATTTTTAACTTCTGTAACTATAATTCTACTCCGACCTATATTTCAATCATCATATATATGGAACTCTTCGTGAGTTACTCTATAAATCATTTCCTTTTCTAACATTTTTTACTATTAACCTGTGTATCTATAATTCCTCTCACCCTATATTTCATCTTCCCTATATATACAACTGCTTATGGTTACCAAATGTTTTTCCATTCCCGCCACCCTGAATATGCATTCTGTGTAATATTTTTTGCACCACCCTGTATAACTGTAATTCTACTGCACCTTCTATTCCAAGAATCCTGTAAATTCAACCGCTAATGGGCTTCCCTATATAATTATTTTATTAGTTATAATTGCACTCTACTCTATATTTTAAACACCCTATATATGCAACTGCTTATGTGCCACCCACGAAAAAAATGATTTCTAACATATCTGGATTCGCCCTGTATAATTATAATATACAACGATTACTTTACCACTAAACAATAACAACGCTTGCATGCCACTTCCAGAAGTACATGCTCTAAGTATATAATTCCCTTTATATATAATTACTCAATGTTTTGAGTCTGGTGGCGGCGGCGCATTCAGTTGTTTGGCGTTGACATTATGGACGTCAATAATGAATTTTTATTATATTTTATTTAATGAATGAACCAATATTATAAATTAATATTAGCATTCTGCACTGAAGGTGTCAGTAGCTACTAAACAAAATAAAAATGAAGAAAATTGGTTGAGAGACAGAGGAGAAAATGGTACCTAATCGATTTGGCTTTGCCTATTTATATATAGATTATCATTGTAACTTGTTACTGTTATATCTTGAAAGAAGTCATTTTCTACATATTAAACTATATTTTTGAATAAAAATATCCACCTGTCCCCTAGGGATAATATCCACACCTAAAAAATATTAAATGAAAAGGGCTAGGGCGTGATACTGCATGTAACAATTTTTGATTTTTGGAAGTGGATACTCAAGAAAAAGTAATTTTATTTCATACACTTAGGTAGCTTTCGAGTCAAATACATGTCACGATTTACTGGTTTATTAATTATCTTCTTAACAAAAAAGTAAAATAGGATCTTTTTGTGATATTTAACAGATAATTAAAATTATTTTTTGTGATATCTAAGTAGTAAGTATTTAAAATGAATTTTAGTTTGTTAAACGTCGTTTATATATTTTTAGGGTTCTCGGTGTTCCACATCACACCAATATTCTCCGAAATTACTGGACTCATCATCGAGTAAACGTTCCAAAATTGGCTTGATACAAGATTGTATTACATTTAAGCAACTTCCTGAGAGGCGTCTGCCTATAGCGTTACCATCAAGAGGGCAGACAGGGGTAAACTTATCAAAAATAGGGGTGAACTTCGTCATTAAGTAAAAAGAACGCCATATAAACCATTTTTTTGCTTACACAAAATAAATCATAATCCAAAAGGACGTATAGCTAAATCAAATAAATATATTTTTCATAACGTCATTAATGTGGTCTGTATGACGACATACACAATTTTTTTAAATGCGAAGCCACATTTTTTATTAAGGATTCGGAAAGGGCGGAAAATTTCATGTCCGAATATGACTTTGACCATGACCTTCAACTTGATCTTCCGGGTGATTCCAAGATCAAAGCTTTTTTGAAAAATCAACCAATTATAGCTAAATTAGATGTTCGGGGGTTTTCGACATCGCTGATTTCGACACTGAAATCAGTTTTTCAAAATTCACAATCCAAGATGGCAGACCAATTTTTTTGAAAAAAGTCAACCAACTGCAACACAACCAATTAACGGTAATCGATTTTTTAAATCCTGATCCGAAAGATGACTGATTCAAAGAGGGTATTCCAAATTAAAAACAAATTTGACGTTGAACTTGTTCACTACTTGTTTTGAAAATTTTCAAAAACTGATTTTATATTCGTAATCATCGACGTCGAAAACCCCCGTATATCAAATTGGGAGTTGATTGGTTGTTTTTTTTTTCAAATTGCCAATTTTCAAAATCTGATTACGAATCTGAAATCAGATTTTTTGCAATCCAAGAAGGCGAACCAGTTTTTCAAACAAAAACTGACTTCAGATTCGAAAACACATTGATCTTGGAATGACCTTGAAGGTCAAATTCAAGGTGAGTATCACAGTTTTTGTTCTGTCAATTTAAATTTTTTGATAGCAAAAACTTTCCCAAACCTGAGTGATCAAAATTAAATGAGAAAATGAAATAAAAGAAAAGAAAACCCACAGAAACCTACAAGAGAAGTAGCTGATGTTAATGATATAAGTAAAACACCGGCATTAAAAATTTTGGAAATGAGAAATACCATCCATATAAAATTAAACTGGTTCAGCAACTAAATGACTATGATCCTGATCGAAGATTAGAATTTTGTAAAATGGTTACGATTAAATGCCAAGGGAATTTTCCAATAATATTGTTTTCTCCGAAGAAGCAACTTTTAAGTTACCCGGAACGGTCAACAAGTAAAATTTTGCAGTAGCAAAATCCTCACTGGATGCGGGAAGTTCACACTCAGTATACTAAAAAAATACGCCTTTGGGCTGGCATTATAAATAACAGAATAATTGGTTTATATTTTTTGAAGGGGCGTCAACTGAGCCATTTTCTGAATTTGTACAACGTGTTTTAGTTCCAGACTTAAGACAATTTTTCCTGATATTGTTAATGCAGCAGATATTAATAGTAACATTTGGTTTCAACCAGATAAAGCTATAACACATTATGCAGCAGTTTTTCGTTAACGACGGATCGGTAGACATGGCGATATGACTCCAACTAATATTAGTGATTCATAACACCGAAACGATGTATTTTTTTTTGTAACGAAATTAATAGTACCCAATTTGCATTTAACTTAGACTATAATTATTGTAGATATTTTAAATTACTTCAAACTTTAATTCTTTCTATGGCACCATTAATTGTTTTACAATTGAAAATTGATTTTTTTATACCCAGCGTCCAAAAATCAAAAAGTTCTATATTGCTAAATAGAACATTGAATACCCATTTAAACACGATATCACACACTACCCCTTTTCATTGAAACATTTTTGGTGAATAATTTTATTGAAAAGTGTAGTTTCATATATAAAAATAGACTTGTTACATGTTTTTTCATTTACTACCATAATTACGTAAAAAATTAATTTATCCGCTACTACCTCACTGTATACTCTCTATGTAATAAGCTTATTGATAGTACGGGACATGAGTATTAATTTCATCCGTTATGAAAAGTCTCGTCCCATATTGATACACATATTTACCATAGATCTTTTCACCCTTTGTAATGCGTAGGCGTGTTTGGCATAGTAAAAAGGCGGGAATATGAAAGTTTCGTGCACTTTTCACAAATATGCATAGGGAACTAGTATTAATATACCCTTATTATCAATGAAGTTAACTAAAATATTAATTAGTGGAGCTTTATTTGTACATCTTTCAATTAAAGCAAATAACTGCATTAAATTATAATGGTGGTTAAAGTGATATTTTCGTTCACAAGGTGAAAATAAGGCTGATGTATTTGACAGGTTAGGACAAAAATGGTACTCATATTAGATTCAATGTAATTAATATATTGATAATTAATAAAATAAACATTAGTAATACAAAATACAAATTCAATTAATTTATTATTACAATGGTTTTATCAGTCATTGTCTTTTTACTACAATTTATGATTTAAATTGTTTTGGCTATTCATCTTTCGTCTGACAGATATATGAAAGTTAATTTATAAGATTTTCACGAAATCTGTTCAAAAATTGTATGTAATATTACTGAAGGCTGTACAGGTGGTACAAATAAAATATAAAATTCAGTATAAAAATAATTATTTAAACTCAATTTGCGTCTGTATGTCTGGTCACAGTATATTATGTACAACTGAATATGAAACAGTTTACACTCGTTTTATTTAATGTTATATCTTTTAGCATGTTATTGTCTTAAAAACACATACACATAAACACATATATCTATCTTTATTTACATAATGAATTACTTGTAATCATCCACCACGTAGTTCACATCTCTAACTCATAAATCACATTTACCACATTTTAGATAAACTTTGAACCGTTTATTCTTTTCGTTGATCTAATAAGCTTTCGACGAGATTGGAAAACTAATAGTCAAATAATCTCGAAGTTTCCTTGGACTTCCATCGTCCTGAAAAGTTTGATCTCACAACGTTTCAATAGCTTTGTATCTGCTATCGACATCAGGTGATACGCAAATACAAAGCTATTGAAACGTTGTGATATCAACATTTTTAAGACGATGGAAGTCCAAGGAAACTTCTAGGAACGAGGGACATTGTCTACCAAACTAACAAAGTCAAATAAATTCTTCAAAAATGACATTAATGCTTTTTGCGATTCATTATTGATAAAATGTTATACATGTTAATTAAAATCATTATACTGATAGTTCTCTTTAAGTTCATAACTATTTAAAATTCAGTACTAATACTACATTAGTAAATTACATTGAAAATATTGTATTCACGTTATAAGCAAACCACAAACAAACATAAAGTGCACGAAAAAATTGACACACGTTGACGCATGCGCATAATTTTTTTTTTTCGAATATGGAAAGGCCTATTGTAGTATACCATTAACGAGTTCTAACAGAAAAAAACCTTCAGTTTTATGCTTTTTTCTAAAATCACATTTACCTTGTTGCCATCACATAGTACAAATGAGCGTATATTGTCCTCATTCTACCCCTGTGACACGGCAAGCTAATACTTGGAGGTCATACTTCTATTTAGAAACAAATATATTAAGTAGAAAACATATTGTGCAATATAACAGAGCGAAGCGTTAAACGAAATTTATGAACTTTAAAATTAAAACCGCACAACTAAGAATTCAGTGCAAAGATAAATCAAAGTTAATTTTCAAAAAGTCATAATCTAACGTCAAATCTATAATTAAAACGTTCATTTGCTGAAGCAACGGTTAATAATGTCGACATTTTGTGGAAATTCACAATGATCTATTCTAATAACTCTGTAAGTAATTAATTCTTCAGATGGTTAATTAAGAAGTGAGAACGGAAATTGTATTGATGGTGGTGGGCGTAGATTCCAACGATTCTGTAAAAGGTGTGTCTTAATTGAAATTGTCATCAGTTTCCACGGTTAATAAAATATGAAAAATGTAAATTAAATATCAGTTAGTACATAAGAAATTGTTTATTGTTACAAACTTTTTGTAGTGATTTGATACGGTTTTTGTGGTACAAAATTTGTTGTATGACTTATCTTGAAAACTGTTACCACTTCAAAATTTGCAGCCTATCGCATATTTTGTTGACATGGAATGAAATCTTGAAAAACATATTCTCACGAAAGTTACGGTTGCTACTGAACATAAGAATTAATTGACTGAAAACTGTAATTGATGTATCGGCAAAATTTCTAACACATCTAGTTTACTGACATGATATATACGCCGCGATACATTGTGTTGTTATTTTATACTACTTAGAGCATATACTTCTGGGGGTAGGCTGCAATGCACAAATATCGTAACAAGGCTAGAAAGTGTGGGCAATACTTCGTAGGTGGCAGTCAATAAACTACGTACTGGAGGTAGTTCATTGAAAGCAGCACCCATTTGAGTGAAATAACCTCTTGCTCTCCCTATTGCTCCCTCTTTCTAGTCTTGTCACAATATTTGTCTTATAGCTTATACTTCTGGAAATATTCTGTCATGCAAAAATATCATTTCAAGATCGTAAAGAGCAGGCCATAGAGATCCAGAGGCTATTTCACTCGATTGAGAGCTGCTTCCAATGTACAACGTCCACTTACCACTTAGTACTCACTTAGTGTTGTCTGTTTCCAAGTGAGATGACATGATGCTCTTTTTATTGTCTCCCTTTCAGTCTTATCTCCATATTTGTGCATGGCAAACGACCTCCAGAACTATATGCTCTAAAATATTTGTGAATTGTAGGATATCTCCAGAAGTATACGCTCTAAGATTTTATAAGTTCTTTGATCATCGACCATTTTGATGTTTTGTGTAAATAATCGCAGTGCAGTGGATATGGAGGGTTGAATGAAGGAAGACAAACTTATATGGGAATAAAATTGAAAAAGTGTCCAGCGGGCGCTTTCAAATAAGAAGTTCAAGAATTGGCCAGAATGGCGCAAGTGTGACGACAGGGTATGTTAGGAAGTTAGCAATTGTCAACGGATTGAAATGCACAAATTCTACATTTGGAAGTGAAGGGGCTGAAAAAGTGACAATGATGTAATTATTCGTAAAAATCGTAAATAAAACGTAAAAACTCTGTTATGTGAAACATTTACAAATAGAAAAATGGTTGTCTCCGTTTTTTGTAATCTTTGCAAGTGATATGAGTTTATAGTGTGTTAATTGTGATATACATTAATAAGTGTGTGCCCCAGTTTTAACTTTTTTTAAAACTCATTGATTTTATAGTTGTTATTTTGTTGTAAAACTTTTTGGAATTGTTAAACAATGAAAAAAATGTGTATATTTATAACATTTTATACTTGTTAACAAATAGATGTTGGTGAATTGATGTAAATATTAATTATTTATTTTTACATTCTTGTGTTTGTATTACATATTTATTTTGAAAAGTGTCCCTTTACAAAGTTGTTGTTTCTACTTCCTTGTTCAGCTCCCTCTGTATAAAAGGTCATTAACAATTCTTTTCATCACTGAACAAACTGCTATAATTAAATTATCTCTTCTGTTATCATTATGGAACAAATTTCACTTGCATTTTAGTCTACAATAGTTTCTTTTTCAAAGATTCTAACATTTTCACACACTGGTTTTCTATATAATTTTTCTTGTCTAGTTGGACAAAAAACTCAATTTTTGGCATCTTTCTGCTGGAGTTGTATTTTAAATATTTCCAAAGGTACGCCTGGTGAATGCCCCTGGGAAAATATTTTCAGAAGTTTGTTGGAAGTTCTCGAGTTGGTGGACAATGATATAATCAGCTTAGTAATTATGTAATAATGTGTTCTCTAGAAAAAATGTGCAAATAAAATTTTGCTTGCAAGTCATTTTTATCTATATACAAGGTATTTCATTAACTTAACACTTTATTAATATTAAATACAAATCGGGTGGTTGAACTGTGATGGTTAAATTTGCATTTTTTTTATGTGAATTCTTCACATTAACCTAATTTTATTCACGTAGGTTTGTTACCTTGTCGTACCAGTGACTCCCCCAAATTGAAACCATTTTATGGACACTTTATCTTACACAGTGCTGCTCTATGTCTACGATCAACCATTTTCCAAGTACAATTCGCCAATGCAGAAAGTAATACTACATCTGTAAATATTTATAAACAGGAAAGAAAATAAAAATCTAAAATTTCGTTTCAACAAAAGTTTATGATTGAAATAAAAGTGTTTACTCACCTTTATGGAAACCTTTAGTGCTTCAGATATGACTTTACAAACTTGTTGAATCATAAGAGATACACTTTGTTTTGATATTTTAAAGAGATATACCACTCCCTGCCAGAACTCGTAATGTCAGCGCTAGTTTTTCTTTCAAAGATATGCACTTTGAATTAAGCATTTCACAATTTTTGTTTCTATCAAGTTCATAAATATTTAAAATCTTCAGGGAATCGTAAAAAGTGTTTGAAATAAGTGGGTGTACCATATTCATTTTTCATATCTCTGTGCAGATCATTTACCGAACACTTTATTTTTGCCTTCTTTATTCCGTTTAAATAAGTCACATAAAACAATAAACAATAACAATAAACCCCTCACATTTTCTTAATTAAGTCATTTAAATTCATTTATTAACACAACTGTCACAAAGTAAGGTTAATTATTCGATAATTGAAATTGAAGAAAAAAGTGCCGGTAAAGTCTGTAAAGGTGAATTGTGACCAGTCACAGGCTTTAAATGTTCTGTGTGGTGTACCTCAGGGGTCTATTCTTGGCCCCCTTTTTTTACCATATATACTTCCCAGTTGGCAACTGTGCCAAAATACTCCTCTGTTCATATGTATGCAGATGACACGCAAATTTATATGTCGTTTTTACCAGAAGCAAACGAAAAGTTAAATAATGATATAAACACTATTTTTAGGGCTTCTATGAATCACTGCCTCGAGCTGATTCCCAGAAAATGTCAGGCTCTATAATTTGGACGTAGCCAATGTAGAGGTCAGCTGGAAGGCTCTCTAAATCTAATTTTAAACAATGAGAAACTTCAATGGGTCAATAGTGCGAGAAATTTGGGACTGCTTCTAGATGTTAATCTGCGGTTTTCGGCTCATATAAATATGTGCATAAGCAGAGCTTTTGCTAATCTAAAACTAATCTATAGCCATAGACGAATTTTAAGTGATAGTATTAGAAAGTCTTTGTGTTTCTCTTTAGTGCTTTCACACTTTAATTTTTGTGATACTTTATATCATCCGTCTCTTCTAAATACTTATATAAGGCGTATTCAATTAATTCAAAATTGTTGTGTGCCTCTAATTGGACGAATAAGAAAGTATGAAAGAGGTGTGAGTGAGAAGCTAAAAGAAATTGGGTGGCAGAGTATGAAAGAAAGGAGAATATTTCATTCTCTCGTATTATTTAATAAAATAATATGTAGTAAAAACAGCTAGCTAGCTAGCTATCTCTATCAAAAAATTCGATTCAGAAATGATGCTCATGCATTAGGCTTACGGCATAAGTATACAATAACGCCACCTGTCCACCAAACTACCCTCTATGAGCGATCTTTTACTTACCAAGTTTATCTACTCTACAACAAAGTTCCGGAACGCTTAAAGCATCTCCATCCAAAACAGTTCAGTTGCTCTATTCGTCCACTAATATCATCTATTTTTTGAGCATGTAATATATTGCAATGTACTTCGTGGGTTCAATTTAAAATTATAACAACTGATATGCACTGTCACTTTTCTAGAACTTTATTTACATTCAAACATCTGATTCAAATACAATAACAAGCCCATATAAGCTAGTCGACGCGGTATCACTCAACTGCGATCGTGGCGTGCTTCTTTTATAATCCCCGTGGAATTCTCCAGTAGAATTCATCGTCGTTCCTTCCGCTGCCGAGCCTTTTCGAGAATCCTATTTTTTATATTGAAGCGTTTGTTGTCGTGCTGAATGACACAGGGTCGGCTTTGGGTAAATTTCGTAACAATATGTACCGCTTGTATTTTTGCAATTTGCTAATTTTTAGATTTTTTCTTTAATGTATATAACCATTAATATTTTACTTCCAAGGAATCTAAACTATATATGATAATTGAAATGATCCTTAAACGTGATCGTAGTATATGTACAATAATTTGATACTATTTACTCTAGGTTATGTGTTGTTGTTATTTAGTCTAGTGATTACTCAAACTTTTATATGGGTTAAGATAGAAAGCGTATGCTTTAACTTCGCCTTTTGTAATCCTTCTAAGTTACAATAAATACATATATTATCCCCCGACTTGACCATACAATGTATGGCATCACACTCCCTCTAGGGGAAAATGCACTAAACCCCAGATATACTACATATCAAAAGGGTTTAGCTCTGTGGAAGCCCTTGCCAGGTTTTCAAGCCCGTGGTTGGAGTGGTGGCGGCAGTTTCCCATGAATTTTCTGACCGTCCGGGCTGTCCCTAACAAGACTGCTTTTTGCATTTGTTTGTAAAGATGTTCGTCCAGACCGAGGTAATTTAAATTGTTTAATAGATGTTTTGGGACTAGTCCTGTTGTTGACATAACAATTGGAACAGTTCGTGTGTTGTTCATGTTCCACTGAGTCTTTATTTGAAATTCCAAATCTCTATATTTGGTTATTTTCTCAGCCTGCTTGATATTTATATTATTGTTGTTGGGAATTGCTATGTCAATTAAAGTTGTTTTCCGAGAGACTTTATCTACCAAAACTATATCTGGTCTATTGTGAGCAACAGACCGATCGGTCAGTATCGTGCGGTCCCAGTACAGCTTGTAGTTGTTATTTTCTAAAACAGATTCTGGTTTATATTTATAGTATGGTAATCTTACCGACTGTGATAATTCATGTTTCAGTGCTATTTCCTGGTGAAGTATTTTTGCCACAGCATCGTGTCGTTCTTTGTATTCAGTTGCAGCGAACGCTTGACAACCTCCTGTGATATGCTGGATAGATTCAGATGTTTGGCAACCGTACCTGCATCTATCGTTGTTAATGGAAGGGGTCTTTAACGATGTACTTTAGGTAGTTCTTAGTTGGAATTACATGATCTTGGATTGCCAATATAAAGCCTTCCGTTTCAGGGAGCATATGACAAAAGATCCAACAGTAGTTCGACGCTGCACTGTCGACATAATCTTGGTTGACGTCATTTATATGTCTTCCATGAAGGGGCTTCTCTTTCCATTTCAGCAGTTTCTGATCTGTGCTCTGGTGGTGTAATTGGACATGTTGTTGTGTTAGTCGCAGTGGTGTTGGGTCATCAACCTGGCACATGACTATATGTAGATCAGAAAATTCTGCGAGTTTCTGGAAATGTTTACGCAAAATAGAAATTTGTTGATCTAATAGTTTACTTAGATCTGTCAATCCTCTTCCTCCTTCATACCGTGGCAAAGTTGTACGTTCGACAGAGCTCTTTGGATGGTGATTTTGAGCTTTTGTTAGTAAAACTCTAACTTTTCGTTGTAATTGTTCAATATCAGACTTGCACCAATTAACTATACCGAAAGAGTAACTGAGCACTGAACACGCATAGGTGTTAATAGCCTGAAACAGATTTTTACTGCTTAGTTTGGTTTTCAAGAGTCGTCTTACCCTTCTATAAATCTCTGCTGTTAGGTCCTCTTTCATAGTCATGTGATCAATACGTTGAGCCTGCTTTATTCCAAGGTATTTATAAGTATGACCTTCCCCCATAGATTCAATTGAGGTGCCATCTCCCATTCCGAAGTGCCCCTGCTGTATTTTGCCTTTAACTATATTAATAATTCGGCATTTGTCTAGGCCAAATTTCATATGGATGTCATTAGAGAACCCTTCTACTATTTTAAGCATATCATGCAGCTGTTGTTTTGTAGCTGCCATCAACTTTAAGTCGTCCATGTATAACAAATGGTTTATCTTTAATACTTGTACGTTGTTGTGTTTGAGACTGAACCCAAAATTAGTTGAGTTCAGTTTGTTTGAGAGAGGGTTCATGGCAAGGCAGAACCACAGCGGGCTAAGAGAGTCTCCCTGGAATATACCCCGTCTGATTGGAATAGGGTCAGTTTGTATCGAACAGTTGGCTTCATTCAGTGAGATTTTGGTTTGCCAGGTGGCCATGGCATGTTCTAAAAAGTTAATAATACAATTATTCACTTTATAGAGTTTCAGCACCTTAATGAGCCAATCATGTGGAACTGAATCAAAGGCCTTTTTGTAGTCCACATATGCCATGTAGAGATTTCGTCTTTTGGCGTGGGCTTGATTGCAGACAAAGGAATCAATTATCAGTTGTTCTTTGCAACCCATCGAATTTTTCGCGCATCCCTTCTGTTGTTGAGTAATTATGTTGTTCAGTTCACAATGTTTGAAAATGCGATGATTAATGCACGATGTTATGAGTTTCTATAACGTTGAAAGGCAAGTGACTGGTCGGTACTTTGCTGGGTCCTGTGCACATAGGTTGTCCTTTGGTAAGAGGTATGTAGCACCGTGCGTAAGAAAACTAGGCATCTTGTGTGGGTGGGTAATTACGTCATTTATAAGGGCTGTTAGTGTTTCGTGGGTTGCGTACTGTTTCTTTATCCAGTAATTTTGTACACCATCTGGTCCTAGTGCTTTCCAGTTATGGAGGTTCTTCATTATGTTGGATGTATCTTCCGTTGTAAATGGTTGGTGTTGCATGGCCTCACAGTTCTGAGATGCAGCCTCCTCCTCATTAATCCAGCTGGCTCTGGAGTTATAGGAGATTGTTGTGGAAAGCTGTGTTTTCCAGAATTCCTCGATGTCTGTTTTACTGGGGTAACTAGGGGTTTCATTATTAAAGATGTTGTTGAGTTTTCTATAAAACCCTTTTTCTGATTTTCGGAATAGTGCGTTGTCTAGTTTCCGTTGGTTACTGACTTTGTACCTTCTCAATCGACTTGTGTATACGGTAAGCTTTTGTCGTAGACTATCCAGACACTGCTGAGATGTGATGTTTTCTCCATCCCACTGGGAGTGTATTCGGTTGTTGTCCATGATCGTCTTGACAAGTCTTTCTATTCTGTTGTTCCTGACCCCTCGTTGGTACTCGGTCAGTCTTCCAATATCTTTCCGAAGAGAATTAATTTTTCCTTCTAGCCTTTTTTGCCAAGGTGGTATTCGAGGTGTTTGTCTAAATTGGGGAGGGTCTTGCTTTGGTCTTACTGCGACCCCAATTGTTCTGCAGATGGAAGTTGCAGCACAGTAGATGATTGTGTGTAGCGACTCTAACGTATTAGCACCTAAAACATAGTTTGGCAAGATAAATTTGTTCATAGCCTGCAAGACGATACCCAGTTTCTTAGATCATCTTAGTTTGTGAAGAGCTGGTCTAGTCAGTGGATCTGTTCCACTATACTCTCTAAGAGCTCCTTCCATTTCTGCTTGGATCTTCTCAAGCAAGTCAGCGTTGGTTGGCTGTTCTTGCTGTAGTTCTTGAGTCTCGTCCGCTCTTTGTACCAAAGGTGTTTCAGGCTCTGGATCGATTGTAGTTCGACCAAATAGTTCGCGCTCCACTTCACTCTTTATTGTGTCCAGTTGTTCAGGCGAAATAAGGCCATTTCTCAAGATGACACGATATTGATCTGCGACTCTCTGTTCAGTAACTTGAAGCTCTGGGTACTCACGACAGAACTCCTGATGCAGTATTTGGCGATATCAAGTCTTGTCCTGGCCAAGGTTAGTCACTCTGTAAAACGTGCGCATTATAAATTTATTCATGGCGTCAGTCCATTTCATGCGCTGTCTTTTCAGTCCCGCTTGAGTGAGCGCTGGCTGTTGATCCTGCGCAACACTTTCTGCGGGTGGAGTTCTCGTTCTCGTTTGACTCCGTCGGTGATGGTCACGTTGTTGCTGTGACTGTATTGGTGAATGTTGTTGTGGTTCTTGGGCTGTAGCTCTTTGGACGACAGGGGCCCGCCTCCTCAGCACCCTGCCACCGACGTCCCGCATGCTGTCATGTCCAGCACCGGCTCCAGACATGCCCTGGCGATCCCCATGCAGCGGCTCTTTTCCGAGGCCTCTACTCCGTAGCTCCATTTTCATGGGTGGTGCCACCAATTGACCCTGGTGACCCGGGTAACTCGGAACCGTGGGGTTGTCAGTTCCCAGATGAAATGATTTAAACCAGATCATCCCGTGCGGGTTTTGGGGAAGGGAGGAAGGCTAGGTAGTAGGTCAGCGCACAGCTGCCCCTTTATTCGCCTCATACGACAGGCGGTAGATACCATGGTGCTATTCTAACCCGGACACCACACGGGGTAATTATTATTATTATCCCGACTTGACCATACAATGTATGGCATCACACTCCCTCTCTCACTCATAGAGTGCCTTTAGGGGAAAATTCACTAAACCCCAGATATCCTAGATATCAAAAGGGTTTATTAGCTCTGTGGGAGCCCTTGCCAGGTTTTCAGGCCCGTGGTTGGAGTCGTGGCGGCAGTTTCCCATAAATTTTCTGACCGTCCGGGCTGTCCCTAACAAGACTGCTTTTTGCATTTGTTTGTACAGATGTTCGTCCAGACCGAGGTATTTTAAATTGTCTAATAGATGTTTTGGGACTAGTCCTGTTGTTGACATAACAATTGGTACAGTTCGTGTGTTGTTCATGTTCCACTGAGTCTTTATTTGAAATTCCAAATCTCTATATTTGGTTATTTTCTCAGCCTGCTTGATATTGATATTATTGTTGTTGGGAATTGCTATGTCAATTAAAGTTGTTTTCCGAGAGACTTTATCTACCAAAACTATATCTGGTCTATTGTGAGCAACAGACCGATCGGTCAGTATCGTGCGGTCCCAGTACAGCTTGTAGTTGTTATTTTCTAAAACAGATTCTGGTTTATATTTATAGTATGGTAATCTTACCGACTGTGATAATTCATGTTTCAGTGCTAGTTCCTGGTGAAGTATTTTTGCCACAGCATCGTGTCTTTCTTTGTATTCAGTTGCAGCGACCGCTTGACAACCTCCTGTGATATGCTGGATAGATTCAGATGTTTGGCAACCGTACCTGCATCTATCGTTGTTAATAAAAGGGTCTTTAACGATGTACTTTAGGTAGTTCTTAGTTGGAATTACTTGATCTTGGATTGCCAATATAAAGCCTTCCGTTTCAGGGAACATATGACCAGAGATCAACCAGTAGTTCGACGCTGCACTGTCGACATAATCTTGGTTGATGTCGTTTATATATCTTCCATGAAGGGGCTTCTCTTTCCATTTCAGCAGTTTCTGATCTGTGGTCTGGTGGAGTAATTGGACATGTTGTTGTGTCAGTCGCAGTGGTGTTGAGTCATCAACCTGGCACATGACTCTATGTATATCAGAAAATTCTGCGAGTTTCTGGAAATGACTACGCAAAATAGAAATTTGTTGATCTAATAGTTTACTTAGATCTGTCAATCCTCTTCCTCCTTCATACCGTGGCAAAGTTGTACGTTCGACAGAGCTCTTTGGATGGTGATTTTGAGCTTTTGTTAGTAAAACTCGAACTTTTCGTTGTAATTGTTCAATGTCAGTCTTGCACCAATTAACTATACCGAAAGAGTAACTGAGCACTGAACACGCATAGGTGTTAATAGCCTGAAACAGATTTTTACTGTTTAGTTTGGTTTTCAACAGTCGTCTTACCCTTCTATAAAACTCTGCTGTTAGGTCCTTTTTCATAGTCATGTGATCAATACGTTGAGCCTGCTTTATTCCAAGGTATTTATAAGTATGACCTTCCCCCATAGATTCAATTGAGGTGCCATCTCCCATTTCGAAGTGGCCCTGCTGTATTTTGCCTTTAACTATATTAATAATTCGGCATTTGTCTAGGCCAAATTTCATATGGATGTCACTAGAGAACCCTTCTACTATTTTAAGCATATCATGCAGCTGTTGTTTTGTAGCTGCCATCAACTTTAAGTCGTCCATGTATAACAAATGGTTTATCTTTAATGCTTGTACGTTGTTGTGTTTGAGACTGAACCCAAAATTAGTTGAGTTCAGTTTGTTTGAGAGAGGGTTCATGGCAAGGCAGAACCACAGCGGGCTAAGAGAGTCTCCCTGGAATATATCCCCTTCTGATTGGAATAGGGTCTGTTTGTATCGAACAGTTGGCTTCATTCAGTGAGATTTTGGTTTGCCAGGTGGCCATGGCATGTTCTAAAAAGTTAATAATACAATTATTCACTTTATAGAGTTTCAGCACCTTAATGAGCCAATCATGTGGAACTGAATCAAAGGCCTTTTTGTAGTCCACATATGCCATGTAGACATTACGTCGTTTGGCGTGGGCTTGATTGCAGACAACGGAATCAATTATCAGTTGTTCTTTGCAACCCATCGAATTTTTCGCACATCCCTTTTGTTGTTGAGTAATTATGTTGTTCAGTTCACAATGTTTGAAAATGCGATGATTAATGCATGATGTTATGAGTTTGTATAAGGTTGGAAGGCAAGTGATTGGTCGGTACTTTGCTGGGTCCTGTGCACATAGGTCGTCCTTTGGTAAGAGGTATGTAGTACCATGCGTTAGGAAACTAGGCATCTTGTGTGGGTGGGCAATTACGTCATTTATAAGGGCTGTTAGTGTTTCGTGGGTTGCGTACAGTTTCTTTATCCAGTAATTTTGTACACCATCTGGTCCTGGTGCTTTCCAGTTATGGAGGTTCTTCATTATGTTGGATGTATCTTCCGTTGTAAATGGTTGGTGTTGCATGGCCTCACAGTTCTGAGATGCAGCCTCCTCCTCATTAATCCAGCTGGCTCCGGAGTTATAGGAGATTGTTGTGGAAAGCTGTGTTTTCCAGAATTCCTCGATGTCTGTTTTACTGGGGTAACTAGGGGCTTCATTATTATTGTTGTTGTTAAGTTTTCTATAAAACCCTTTTTCTGATTGTCGGAAGAGTGTGTTGTCTAGTTTCCGTTGGTTACTGGTTTTGTACCTTCTCAATCGACTTGTGTAGACGGAGAGCTTTTGTCGTAGGCTGTCCAGACATTGCTGAGATGTGATGTTTTCTCCATCCCACTGTGAGTGTATTCGGTTATTGTCCATGATAGTCTTGACAAGCCTTTCTATTCTGTTGTTCCTGACTCCTCGTTGGTACTCGGTCAGTCTTCCAACGTCTTTCCGAAGAGAATTGATTTTCACTTCAAGTCTTCTTTGCCAAGGTGGTATTCGAGGGGTTTGTCTAAATTGGGGAGGGTCTTGCTTTGGTCTTACTGCGACCCCAATTATTCTGCAGATGGCAGTTGCAGCACAGTAGATGATTGTGTGTAGCGACTCTAACGTATTAGCACCTAAAACAATAGGTTGGCAAGATAAATTTGTTCATAGCCTGCAAGACGATACCCAATTTCTTAGATGATCTTAGTTTGGGAAGAGCTGGTCTAGTCAGTGGATCTGTTCCATTTTACTCTCTAAGAGCTCCATCCATTCCTGCTTGGATCTTCTCAAGCAGGTCAGCGTTGGTTGGCTGTTCTTGCTGTAGTTCTTGAGTCTCGTCCGCTCTTTGTGCCAAAGGTGTTTCCGGCTCTGGATCGATTGTATTTCGACCAAATAGTTCGCGCTCCACTTCGCTCTTTATTGTGTCCAGTTGTTCAGGCGAAATAAGGCCATTTCTCAAGATGACACGATATTGATCTGCGACTCTCTGTTCAGTAACTTGAAGCTCTGGGTACTCACAACAGAACTCTTGATAGATTATTTGGCGATATCCAGTCTTGTCCTGGCCAAGGTTCGTGATTCTGTAAAACGTGCGCATTATAAATTCATTCATGGCGCCAGTGCATTTCATGCGCTGTCTTTTCAGTCCCGCTCGAGTGAGCGCTGGCTGTTGATCCTGCGCAATACTTTCTGCGGGTGGAGTTCTCGTTCTCGTTTGACTCCGTTGGTGATGGTCACGTTGTTGTTGTGACTGTGTTGGTGAGTGTTCTTGTGGTTCTTCTGGTTATTATTATTATTATTATTATCCCGACTTGACCATACAATGTATGGCATCACACTCCCTCTAAAGGGGAAAATTCACTAAACCCCAGATATACTACATATCAAAAGGGTTTAGCTCTGTGGGAGCCCTTGCCAGGTTATCAGGCCCGTGGTTGGTGTCGTGGCTGCAGTTCCCCATAAATTTTCTGACCGTCCGGGCTGTTCCTAACAGGACGGCTTTTTGCATTTGTTTGTAAAGGTGTTCGTCCAGACCGAGGTATTTTAAATTGTTTAAGAGATGTTTTGGGACTAGTCCTGTCGTTGACATAACAATTGGTACAGTTCGTGTGTTGTTCATGTTCCACTGAGTCTTTATTTGAAATTCCAAATCTCTATATTTGGTTATTTTCTCAGCCTGCTTGATATTTATATTATTGTTGTTAGGAATTGCTATGTCAATTAAAGTTGTTTTCCGAGAGACTTTATCTACCAAAACTATATCTGGTCTATTGTGAGCAACAGACCGATCGGTCAGTATCGTGCGGTCCCAGTACAGCTTATAGTTGTTATTTTCTAAAACAGATTCTGGTTTATATTTATAGTATGGTAATCTTACCGACTGTGATAATTCATGTTTCAGTGCTAGTTCCTGGTGAAGTATTTTTGCCACAGCATCGTGTCGTTCTTTGTATTCAGTTGCAGCGAACGCTTGACAACCTCCTGTGATATGCTGGATAGATTCAGATGTTTGGCAACCGTACCTGCATCTGTCGTTGTTAATAGAAGGGTCTTTAACGATGTACTTTAGGTAGTTCTTAGTTGGAATTACTTGATCTTGGATTGCCAATATAAAGCCTTCCGTTTCAGGGAACATATGACCAGAGATCAACCAGTAGTTCGACGCTGCACTGTCGACATAATCTTGGTTGACGTCATTTATATGTCTTCCATGAAGGGGCTTCTCTTTCCATTTCAGCAGTTTCTGATCTGTGGTCTGGTGGTGTAATTGGACATGTTGTTGTGTCAGTCGCAGTGGTGTTGAGTCATCAACCTGGCACATGACTCTATGTAGATCAGAAAATTCTGCGAGTTTCTGGAAATGACTACGCAAAATAGAAATTTGTTGATCTAATAGCTTACTTAGATCTGTCAATCCTCTTCCTCCTTCATACCGTGGCAAAGTTGTACGTTCGACAGAGCTCTTTGGATGGTGATTTTGAGCTTTTGTTAGTAAAACTCGAACTTTTCGTTGTAATTGTTCAATGTCAGTCTTGCACCAATTAACTATACTGAAAGAGTAACTGAGCACTGAACACGCATAGGTGTTAATAGCCTGAAACAGATTTTTACTGTTTAGTTTGGTTTTCAACAGTCGTCTTACCCTTCTATAAAACTCTGCTGTTAGGTCATTATTATTATTATTATCTTCCCGACTTGACCATACAATGTAAGGCATCACACTCCCTCTAAGGCACACGTGGTGTGCCTTTAGGGGAAAATTCACTAAACCCCAGATATACTACATATCAAAAGGGTTTAGCTCTGTGGGAGCCCTTGCCAGGTTATCAGGCCCGTGGTTGGCGTCGTGGCTGCAGTTCCCCATAAATTTTCTGACCGTCCGGGCTGTTCCTAACAGGACGGCTTTTTGCATTTGTTTGTAAAGGTGTTCGTCCAGACCGAGGTATTTTAAATTGTTTAAGAGATGTTTTGGGACTAGTCCTGTCGTTGACATAACAATTGGTACAGTTCGTGTGTTGTTCATGTTCCACTGAGTCTTTATTTGAAATTCCAAATCTCTATATTTGGTTATTTTCTCAGCCTGCTTGATATTTATATTATTGTTGTTAGGAATTGCTATGTCAATTAAAGTTGTTTTCCGAGAGACTTTATCTACCAAAACTATATCTGGTCTATTGTGAGCAACAGACCGATCGGTCAGTATCGTGCGGTCCCAGTACAGCTTGTAGTTGTTATTTTCTAAAACAGATTCTGGTTTATATTTATAGTATGGTAATCTTACCGACTGTGATAATTCATGTTTCAGTGCTAGTTCCTGGTGAAGTATTTTTGCCACAGCATCGTGTCGTTCTTTGTATTCAGTTGCAGCGAACGCTTGACAATCTCCTGTGATATGCTGGATAGATTCAGATGTTTGGCAACCGTACCTGCATCTATCGTTGTTAATGGAAGGGTCTTTAACGATGTACTTTATTATTATTATTATTATTATTATTATTATTATTATTATTATCCCGACTTGACCATACAATGTATGGCATCACACTCCCTCTAAGGCACTCTATGAGTGCCTTTAGGGGAAAATTCACTAAACCCCAGATATCCTAGATATCAAAAGGGTTTAGCTCTGTGGGAGCCCTTGCCAGGTTTTCAGGCCCGTGGTTGGAGTCGTGGCGGCAGTTTCCCATGAATTTTCTGAAGCATATACAGTGTGGATGCAATATAGACTGAATTAGTTACATTTATAGAAAGTGGTCCAAATAATAAACAAATAAAAACGTTAAAATGTATCTAGAAAATATAAACAAAGAATAAAAATTAGAGAGGGAGAAAAATAAAGAGAGAAAGAGAGAAATAAGAATACACTAAAATTTACAATTGAATTGTATCTTAAATCAGATAAAAACAGAAGATATGTCTGAAAATAGTGATTGATTGCACACGGTTTCTAAATGGTTTTTATTTCAGCTGAAAGTCGATTCTTTATTGAATATAAATTATATATTTTAGAATTGTACCTATTTTCATTGTTTCTTCGTCATTAACAGCGGAGTCTGACCTAGACTTCGAAACATTTAGAAGTATACAGAAATTTCGGGGCTTGTGGTATTATTTCCCCAAAAGTGCTTAAACATTCCAAAAAGGAGTTTAGTTTCGCTAAAATGCCCAATGTATCCCATTTTAGAACCTTGTAAGCTTGAAATTAACATAAAGCTTTGAATATTTGGATTTGGGTTTTCGACAAATTTTAAAAACTATAACCACGAGCAACTTTTTTTTAAGTGCACCTACTATGATTCTTTCGAACCATATGTACTATATTGAAAGCTGTTAATTCAGGCTACAAGAATGAACTATCAGCAGCATAATTATTACAAAGATGTGCAGAAGATTTAAGAACTGTGTCATGATTTGAATATGCGAAAAGTGGTACAATTACAAGGGATTTAAGAGCTAAATTCAAGCTCCAAAAACGATAAACATGTAACTGCAGATGAAAACAAAATCAAAGTTTGGAACATTGGTTTGTAAACACCTTAAAACTTCATCATCAACAACGCTGTGACAGATTTGAATCTCAGTTACTAAACAATCTAAAGTATATACCTGAAACATAAAATGTAACCTTATAAGTTTATGAAAATTCATAAATTTCTTCCACAGGATTCCCAATATCGCAATGAGTTGTTAAGCATATTTGTCACAGTTTTTTTCAATTTGCAATAGTAAGAAAGTCAAAAAATGTTTGTGACATTTCGAGGTCAACTTTAAAAACTAAGACACGAGTATTATCAATTATAGTTATAATCTTAGTCCCCAATTGCTTATGGCAGTGGCTTAAAGTAGCTGAACCAACAGTTTTCCAGATAAAAATAAATCATTTTTTAACTGACTTCCAACAAGAAGATTATCAATTCGTCGCCTTGATTTTTTTATGTATGCTCAGTAATTATTCAAAAACGGCTTGGGCAATTTTGATAATTTAGACAGCATTATATTAAGGAATATTACAGAAAGGTACCATATAATTTTCTATATATGAGAATCCAGAAAATCAGTAATTTTGGGACTACACCTCAGTGGATTTCAATGAATCTACACTTAGTATAAGATCCCGTCATAAAACGACCTTCACCGAGATGCTTATTTAATGAAACGTATTTTATATTTAATTTAATATATCAATAAATATAATCCATATGGGTTGCCTAGCAAATTTCAGTCCAGAGTATGTTTAATTAATAATTTAAAAAATATATTTTTTTAAACATTTCACCGGTATGATTATTAGATAAATTCTATACCAATCGAAAGTATGAAGCCCATAGAATATGCAAACGTTAGGTTGCCTATTCTTTTCCGGTCACAACTATCGGGTTGCCAGGTATAAACAGGTAAATCTGTACTTGCATTTTGCAACGGTCTGTTTATTGAATGAAATTTAAATGAAATTAAAGATTATTTTATTCTGAACACGGTGGTATAAGGTTGCCTGCCAAAAATCAGTCCAGAATTGCGGTTGTCGAATTTTAAAAAGTTAAATATTGCTCCGAGTGAATGTGTGCGACTGAGAGGTCCCAACCAACCATCCCATGCGATAGAAGAGGACACAGCATAGCAGCTGTTTAAAGTCCGCCCATTTAAAGAAAGAGAGTGCGCATGGTATTTGAGCTTGGAAAAGAAAAGGGTAGCGATAGACTCGTATATACTATGCATCATTTTGAAGTAGTTTATTATTAAAATAGAGAAATAGTTATTTAATTTTTTTTATCAATTAATTATTTATGTGTATATTTTTTATGTGACACTAAAGTATATATACATCTTTAGTAAAAAAGAAGGTTATAGTGATACATATATAATACTACCCTAATTAAAAATATTGATTGAAAAAAATTAAAAAAATTTACTACATGCAAATTATAAATCTATAAATGTAAACAGAGAAATTGAAATCAATTGAAACTATTGGAAAAAATTCAAAACTCATAAAAGTGTTTTTTTTTAATCCGGGTAATCTTGCAAATTTTATTTTTATTATAAGAAGACAACAATTAAAAAATTACTTCTATTTATTGTAAAAAATTAGAAATACATTTTTTTTAAATTATTCAGAATTCGTGTCATCGGACATAAAACTACGATCTTCAACTTCTGAATCTTCTTCATCATCACTCTCTGTTTCACCTTTTTCGGCAATGTCTTCTATCTTTAAAGGCGTAAGATCCCCAATGAATGGTACTGGTTTTAAATATTCATCTAAGAACCATCCGCAGTTCTCCGGCTGAAGAGACGCACTGGGTAGCTCAACAAAATTGTATTTAAAGTGTTTTTTTTTTAGGAAAAGCTAACTTTGATACACAGTTTTTGAAAGTTTCATCATTAAAATCAATTATTTCATCATCCGATCCACACAAAAAACACTTTTTTGCCATTTTTCCAACAATAAATAGTAGCACGTTTTTTCAATTGTATTTATAGCGACACTCTACTTCA
The DNA here is from genome assembly GCA_034190945.1 of Octodonta nipae. Classification (NCBI taxonomy): domain Eukaryota; kingdom Metazoa; phylum Arthropoda; class Insecta; order Coleoptera; family Chrysomelidae; genus Octodonta; species Octodonta nipae. Next base: position 37,588,886 of record CM067222.1, on the reverse strand, counting down.
AAATGATGCATAGTATATACGAGTCTATCGCTACCCTTTTCTTTTCCAAGCCCAAATAGCATGCGCACTCTCTTTCTTTAAATGAGCGGACTTTAAACAGCTGTTATGCTGTGTCCTCTTCTATCGCATGGGATGGTTGGTTGGGACCTCTCAGTCGCACACATTCTCTCGGAGCAATATTTAACTTTTTAAAATTCGACAACCGCAATTCTGGACTGATTTTTCGCAGGCAACCTTATACCACCTTGTTCAGAATAAAATAATCTTTAATTTCATTTAAATTTCATTCAATAAACAGACCGTTGCAAAATGCTAGTACAGAATTACCTGTTTATACCTGGCAACCCGATAGTTGTGACCGGAAAAGAATAGGCAACCTAACGTTTGCATATTCTATGGGCTTCATACTTTCGATTGGTATAGAATTTATCTAATAATCATACCGGTGAAATGTTTAAAAAAATATATTTTTTAAATTATTAATTAAACATACTCTGGACTGAAATTTGCTAGGCAACCCATATGGATTATATTTATTGACATATTAAATTAAAAATAAAATACGTTTCATTAAAAAAGCATCTCGGTGAAGGTCGTTTTATGACGGGATCTTAGACTAACTGTTTTCTCTAAAACGAATCAATCAATTTTAATATTGTAAATTGTAACAAAGAGATGTTCCAGCTTGATTCTGTATAATTTTCTATAAAGTGTAACATACCGTTTTTCTGAGAATGTAAAAAATATATTATTAGTGTTCACTCTTCAATGATGTCACATTCATTCTTAAATCGAGAACACACCGTCTTCCTTAGATTGTCGATATTGTTGTTTTCCTGTTTTCTATCGTAATATTTTACGTAAAATGTTGGCAGTCCCATATAATTCTATATTATGTATTATATTAGCATTAATGCTGTGTGATACTTTTTCTACGTGTTTTAAGTAGCATTTAGATGTAGTACAAAGAGATCCTACATTCTGGTTATCTCAACAATACCCAAGTCTATACTTAAGGAATTTTTCGGCTTCTTTCTTGTTTACGTGGTCATCTATCGGTACCGCCACATCAATGATGGTACATCTGTTCTGTATTTTATCTTTTTTTATTAATATGTCCGGTTTATTTGCTGTAAATGTTCTGTCTGTCTGTACCTATTGGTCGTAAATGTTAAAATTTCATCATAAATATATAGCTTAAATGTCATGAAATAATATCGTACAGGGTGTTTGTAAAGGTTTTCATTTTACGGCTTATAGTCGGGTGAAATGTATGGAAAAAAATTGTTATGTGAGCAATCTTTTCTATACGGTAAACGATGGTAGGTGTGTATCATATATAGAACGATTAAAATATAAGGTGGAACCAAACTAAAGTTATACAGGGTGGTTCAAAAATGTTGTATTGTGTGGCACATTAGTAGTTGCGTTTTCTAGGTGGTTGATATAAAACTAATGTAAAAATATACTTATACAGAGTGGATCAATAAACTTTAAAAAAAAAATTAAATAAGCATATGCAGTAAGATATTTAAGTTATATTGCGGATTCAGAAAATGTTAGAAGCAGTAGCATATACAAGATGGTTGAAATTTAAGGTCGAGTGGAATTATAGTAATACAGGATGGTTAAAAAATTGTTATATAGTGTGGAACAGTAGTTGCTGATACTTGACAATTGGGGCGAAGTAAAATTATAGGTATACAGGATGATTAAACTATAGGAAAATAAAAAGAATCAATAGGGTGGAGGGGATTAATACTTATACAGGGCGTTTGTAACATAGTATGAAGTTAAATTATAGTTATACAAAGTGGTTCAGAAATTGATTGATAAATAATATTTATTGGGTGACCAATACACACAAACATATACAGGGTGGTTGCAATATAGGGTTAGAGTTACACTTACAGAAAGAGGTCCAAATAATAAAAAGCATAAAAAATTTAAAAATATGTGCAAAATATATATAATAAATACAAATTATAGAGAGAGAGAGAGGGATAACGAGAGAGAGAGAAAGATAAGAATACGCTAAAATAATCTATAGAATAGAATTCTACCTTAAGTCAGATAAAACAAGAAAATATGTCAGAAAATAATTATTGATTGCACACGGTTTCTAAACGGTTTTAATTTTAAGCCAGTTGAAGTCGGTTCTTTTTTTAATATAAATTATTTACAAATAAATTAACCGCCTTCAAAGTAAAACTAAAATGTTGAAAATAATTTACAAAACATAATACTAGACAGCAAATCACACATTCAATGTTGTTAGGCAACTACACACAAATTAAAAATATATAAACAATAAAAGGAACTCATTCTGTACAAATTAATTATCTACTATTTCATGAAATATGATTATTGCTTGGCAACGATTTAGGTAGGTAATTAATTTGTACAGAAAGAACAAGTTTTACTGTTTAAATTTTTTGTATTGTATTGACTAGTGTTTTGTAAATTATTTTCAACTTTCCTGTCCTACTTGATTGATGCATTTTTTAACGATTTATTTATTTTTATTTATGTATCATAATGTCTACAAACTTATACATTCGGTATAATATTTTTAAACCCTGCAGAGGTAAACTCAGTTACCTGTTCGCAGGTCTGATAATCTTAACATTAACCTTAATGCTAATATCCTATAAAGTTTTATTACCAATATCCTACAAATTTGTTGTTGATGAAGTAATTATGTCATAAAATAGTTTAAAGAATTAGAACCTTTTAATGATTTCTCCCTGTTTAAATTTACCATCCTAATTTTTGAAATTTTAAATATTAGCCAAGATCCATGGTTTTATTTTCTTTTGTCAGTATTCAGGTGTTTTATAGTTCTCAATTCATTTGGTAGGCTATTGAACACATTAATAGCTTTAACATAACTATTTTAATTCTTATAGTTTTATATCTTTTTAGAATAATAATACTTCTGTTTCTTGTAGAGCTATTGGATTTATAAATTAATTTTTAAAATGTGTCATAATAGTATTTAAGAGGCCCAAAACAAGGATTTGTTTCAGATTTAGTGTTTTTTTATGAAAAAAAGTTTCTTTTTTATATAGAATTGTCATAATTTATTTTGTAAACGTTGTAGTAAAACTCGTATGGTTGAATAAATTCCTCCCCAAGCTAAGTTACCATAGCAGATAATTCTATGAAAAAGTACTATAACATTATCAGCGAGTCTCAACATAATTTTGGCCATTTCCTAAATGTCAAGACTATGTATTTGGTTTTAAGTAGTTTCTAAATGATTGAGGAGGTAAATGATTATTTTGAATGTTCATCTGGGATTTTCTTTCCTCGCAATGGTTTCTGAAAAATACAGAAAAGTTAAGTACTTGAATATCAAGGTGTAGTATCTAAGGGCAGTTTGTGGAAACTACCCGGAACACTAGTTGCCCTCTTATAGAAAAAACTCTCCCACAGGATTAACTGTGAGAAAGTAGGTCTACAGATTTGTCAACTAGTATTCCAGTATAATATGTTGTGTATTTTGTGTTGTACTTATCTGTTTTTTTTGTGACGTTTCGATCCCCTATCATGAATCCTTGTCGAAAAATGTTTGTTCGAATGTTTTGCACTTTTTTGGTAATGCCAATTGACTAATTAATTGACTTTGAAGTTTCCTTTTTGATGTTCATTCGTCAGAAGTTGTTGCCATGCATTTATAGGAAACCAACGCATACTAATAGATATTTGAATATTTATTCAAATGATTCTTTAAATGTAAAAAAAGGAGTCATTAAATCCTTATATGACAGAGCCAAAGCAGTTTTGTTTGATAAAGGAAGTTTTAGAACAAAACGAATACCCAAGAAATTTCATAAACAAAACAATTTACCAAATCGAGGAAAAACAAAGAAACCAACAAACGACACAAACAACACACAAAACTTCGAATTTAAATAACAACACACAAACTAATATTAACTCTACAATTATACGTTATTCCTTGTGTTTCCGGCCTCTCCGAAAAAATTAAACGTATTGTCAATAAATACCAAGTAAAAACGATTTTTAAAACAAATAATACTTTAAGATCAAATCTGACAAAAACAAAACCGGAAAACGGTACTCAAAGTTCCAAAAATTGTGTGTACAGTGTACCTTGTGCCTGCGGAAAAACATATACCGGTGAAACATCAAGACCTCTCCAAATTAGAACAAAAGAGCACCAATACAACGTCTCAAGAAGACATATAGACAGATCAAGATTGGCAAATCATGTACTCACGGATAATGGTACACACAAAATGGACTGGGATAAGACAAAATACTACTTAAAGAAGAACATACCAAAAAAAGAAAAATCAAAGAAAGTGTCTGCATGTTGTTGAATAATGGAGAAATTGGGACACCCTCTGTAGAGATACCGGTTGCATGGCAACAACTTCTGATGAATGAACATCAAAAAGGAAACTTCAAAGTCAATTAGTCAGTCAATTGACATTACCAAAAAAGTCTAGCGAATATAGTGCAAAACATTCAAACAAACATTGTTCGACAACGATCCCTGATGAGGAATCGAAACATCACAAAAAAAACAGATAAACACAACACAAAATACACAACATATTATATTGGAATACTAGTTTACAAATCTGTAGTCCTACTTTCTCACAGTTAATCCTGCGGGAGAGTTTTTTCTATAAGAGGTCAACTGGTGTTCCGGGCAGTTTCCAAAAACTGCCCTTAGATACTACACCTTGATATTCAATTACTTAACTTATCTGTATTTTTCAGAAACCATTGCGGGGAGAGAAAATCCCAGATGAACATTCAAAATATTTTGTTTTATTTATTAAATATTCAATGTGCGTGTCACATATCATTCTATAGTCAAAAAAAACCTAAACATTTACAATTTTCTTGCCTTTTTATTTATTTTTTGGTGTTTATCTTAATATCTGTCTGGCGAGGAACACTATTGCAGCAGTTTCCGAATGTCATGAAGACTGTTTTATCATCAATTAGAAATAATTCATTTAAGTTAAGCCATTTATTTATCACAATAAGGTAGTAATTCCTGTTGATATCACAAAATATATATATATATATATATATATATATATATATATCTGCAAAAGATAGTATAATTTCCTCTGGTATATCAAGTAGTAGATCATTTATGTATAAAATAAATAGTAGGGGAACCAAAAACACCTTGTGGAACACCCTGTTTTAATTTCACTGAAACCACTTACAGTGTTATTTATTTTTAGTTGCTGATATCTGCTTATCTAGTAGCAGGAAATACTTTGAACTCACTTCCTCTAATTTCATATCTGAATAATTTATCTGATAATATCGAAAGGTTTACATTATCCAAAACTTTGACTAGGTCAAGGAATGTAATAGTAATAGTTTCACTTTTATCACATTTTTCATAAACTGTATTAGTAACAAAATTTATTAGTGTATCTTTTATACCAGTATTTTTCACAAAGGCATATTGCATTTTTGATAAGATTTTTTTTTAATGTGGTACATAATTTTTTGCTTTAATATCAAGGATTTTGGTCTATAATTTACGATATTTTCCCTATTATTAGCTTTATAGATTGGTGTAGTATCAGCTAGCTTGAGTGCTCCAGACCAAATTCCTTTCTCAATACTTAAATTTATGACATGAGCAAGTGGTAGTTACTTCATAATACTTTGTTGGTGCTAAAAAAATAGTATTGGTGATCGTTGTTGGTAATTTAATTTCCTCATTTTGTGGCATTCGGATATATTTGCTAAGCCTAAATCCAACATTACAAAAATCTGAATTCATGATATTTGTTATTTCGCCTGGATCTTTAATTTTACGCTTGTTTCCATCATATATGTAGGTAACGTTTTTATGTTTTTTACTACTTTTACCAAGCTTTTGATTGACATATTTCCATAATTTTATGATATCGTTACTTCCAAAAAGGAGGAGGTTATCAATTCGTCGCGTTTTTTTTGTTGTTTTTTTTTGTAAGTATGTTACGTGATTTCTTCTCCTGTGGTGAACCGTTTTATGTGAATATGGTCTTGTTTAATAGAATGCATATCCGGATTGGTGAAACTTCAAATTTGGGAAAAGAATTCTAAAGCGATGAAATTTGTGAATAAACACATGCGTGCATAGAAATCGACCAATATCCCTAACATATTGGTCGATTTTTCGAAAACTCCATATGGAGGTGTATAGTTTTTTAAAGTTTAATCTATTAAGGAAGATCCCTAGATGATCTCATATACTTTTCTGCGACGTGCAACTTGCAGTTCTGCAGAAAATCGCTGAAAATTCCAAAATTTTATCAAAAATTTCATCGAAATGACATAAAGGACATTTCCTCATAAATATTTTAATTCCAACGTAATAGTGGGTGAATTTTAGGAACTGAAAGTTTTAATTGCGAATTTGAAAATTAGCTATTTTATCAAACAACTGTGTTTCGAATATACATCATGCTATTGGTCCTACAGGAACTCACGATACACCTGAATATAGGTAAGTGAAAAAATTAAAATAAGAGCGGCAGTCATTCTAGACTGAACGATGGAAGCGAAAGATTCTTGGGAAATATATTTCCGCTATCGTTAACTCCCTGTCTTTGTTTCTATTTTATTTCTATTTTAAAATTGGCCCCTAAAATTAATATTAGAATTACGGCTTTATTTTCCACATTAACTTTCAGTGAAGCCTATGAAATGGCTTAATTATAAGTGTCTATAAAATGTTTCTAGAGAATTTTAGAGTAATTTTTGAGATTAAGGGTATAACAGGTCAAATTTTAATTAATAAAATATTTATTCATTTAAAACAATTATTTTAGAAATACAAATAAAATACATATTTGATATATTAAACGAAGCGTTTGACAAAAGTATACATTTTTTATTTAATTCTATAATCTAACACGCAAAATTAATATTTCTGTGAAAAGTCCCAATTTTTTTCAAAATTTTGGGCTGCCTAGTAACTGAGTAAAGTGGGGAATAATTGATTTTTGTAAAATTTCCTCCCAAATTATTATTTAGATTCTTTGGTTCATCCGGAACTTTGTTCATAGTAACTTTTGTCTAAATTTTATCATTTTCCAGTTAATATATTAAAGTCGAAAATGTGCAGAAAATAATAAATGATGAAAAATTTCGTGTCACCAAGGAGAAAATATCCCTTAACAAAATCCTGACACCAAGATAGCCAACAAAAGTAGCTAGGACATTGGTCGGTCTAAAAAAATGTCAGGTCGAGTTTTTTTTCAAATACTTTAAAACAGTTAAAACCATGTTGCACGTGTAACTACTTCATTTTTATTTTGTGTTAATTATAAAAAAAATAAATGAAGCAATTGTCTATAACGACGTTAAAGTTAAACAAATCATTAACTTTTTTACATTTATTTAAATTGTCAAAACATACATTTCATGCAAATAAATATTAATCAAATATATTGTGATTGATCCACCACTGCATCTTCATTCATGAATTTAGATGTAGACATTCCTCAGGGACATAATGACATACGTTAACATCTGAAGGGGCCAAAACTTCCAAACAACGGAAGAAATCTTCCGCTTCACTCGCACCAAAATCGACTCCTCCATTCTCTACAATTTCTTCGTGCGATATGCAGGGAAAGCCGAAGTAAGGAGGCTCCACAATTTCCTCATCACACTGGACGGAAACTGATCTGCATTTGGGGGACCTCAATACATCTTCATGATCAACAGCATTTGTGGTGTTATCATGGAAATTTGAATTTTGCGGTGGCGCTGTCTGATCAATGTTAAAATTTCTACATTGCTCGTACTCATTAGTGAGTATATACTTTCTGACATCTTCGGCTGATATGCATTCGAGCTGTTCATCTGACATTATGTAGTCCCCATTCACCCTTATATGGGCCATCATTTCGTCAAGTATACTGGAAGGTGAGACCTGTCCATTTTCCCCGCTTGTTATGGCCATTTGGCAATTGAACTGAAAATAAAACATTTGTATCAGATCATTTATATTATTTATATTATGAATGAACAATTTAAAATAAGTATCTGATGAAGTAAACTTAAACAAAAATACTGCATTCTAGTGAACTTTAAAAAAAACAGTATTAAAAAAATGAAATTCAATAACATATCAATATATTTGATACCAGATGAGTTCTCCTCCAAAACCGTAACGGTATCAATTCGACAGATAAAGTGTAAAACGAAGTCGAATTTTCTAAATTTTTTGGAACGACAAAGTACTGATTACTTTTTTAACAAGGCGTTCTAATTCTTGCTGCTAGGGATAATTTATATTAGACTAATAATTTTAAAGTATTAATATATACACTTTTATTATTTGCTATTTCAAACATACCAAATATTTATAATTTATTGGCGAACTAAACACAAATTAGGAAAATTCAATTTAAGAGCATTTCGATGGTTAAACAAATTTAACCATCGAAATGCAATTTATGTATAACAAAAAACTTACCTGGAAAATAATTCCCATTGCTTTCACCTAATCGCAGTCTCTGTGAACCAGCTCTTCGATGGGAAAACCCGGAAGATATTTTTCTATACACGATCTGCACATTTTGAAGATATCAACAGTAAAATATTGGAAGTACTTGAAGTTCAAATTCAGAATGACGGCAAATAGTTCATGTATCATTTTATAAGAAGTTGCGGCTAATATCATTATTATAAAATTACTCCCAAAAGTGTGAAATTAAAGCTTAATCCTTGCTGCCTTATTATGAGAAGTATTTACAAAATATGGCTATTAACAGATTAAATTGCAATAAGGACACCTATAATACCCTATTTATCTATTTAAATGAGGCAGTAAGACTACTTAATAGGTACTCAAAATTACTTAATCCTCTGAATAATTGGTCTTCTTACCCAATTTACGTGTTTTTAATTTAATAGCAAAATTGAAGACTAAATTGTTGTAGACATGTTAGCTTTTGTTTATCTTATAAACAATTAAAATACCTATTTTACTTTTTGTGTTAGATTTTTCTATAATTGAAAAGCTAGTTAGAAACGCAAATTAAGAAAAAATATCGGCCTTCATCAATATGAGGTTTTATTTAAAAAAGTTTTAGGATGTATTTCTCTTATTTTTAAATCGATAAATCATTTTCAGAGATCTCAAATTTCAAAATAACAAATCTAATAAGTAGTTAGTAGTTTTTGCCCCTAGCCCAAATTTTTCATACAGTTTTCAGGATTTGAGAAGTACATATTACAAAGCTATTTTTATATTTTTCACAAAATTAAAACATGAACTCGAAACCCCCAATTTTTGCGTTTCTTAGCAAGTGTATTGTCTAAATATACATATGAAGCGGTAAAATAAGTTGAAACTAAAGATGAGAGGACTTTAGCATCATCACATTCAACACATTAACGAAAAAAATCGCTTCTTAGTATCGTCCCGATTTTTGTTTCATTAAATAAGTGGTTTAAAATATACTAGAATCGTCTGTGGTCGAAAATCGACCAATTAAGTCTATAAAGTAACGAAATTCAACTTGTTTTTGTGTAAAATTAACTGGAGTTATATGTATACAAATGTTTAACTCTTACCTTAAATATACGATGATAAGATAAAAAGTTAACACATGAAATTTCTTGAATAAAAACAGTTCAGTTATTAAACGGTAGAAGAATATAACAAATAAGTAAACTATATTTTTTGTCATTTGCTAAATGACCTTGTTCCCTATGTTCATAAATATAAAATTTTCAACCATCAAAACATCTAACTCTACTTGACGCTACATATAATTGACCGTATGTAAAAATTGGTTGTCTTAATAAAATTGCAACTTTTTCAAATGTTTGTCCCAGTGATAGTAATCGTAATTGCAAATGCAGGTATAACAGGGAATCGTTTTCTTTGAAATTCGAATGGAAAAGTAGTACTGGTATAGGTTAATATTCGCTTATTTCGTCCTATTCCAGTTAAAACTTCGCAGTCAATATTTTGATTTCGATATCTTTGCTGTTCAACCCGACCGTTAGTGTTCCACTCCGGAGCATAATGTAACACTAGTTTGGCTTAACGAAATCTTCACTGTAATCTAAAATGCATGACTTAAAAATTGGGAAATTTACTTAAATTTTCTGTAACTTACGGTAGAGTTTTTCAAATAAATTCACTCCACATAACACGAAGAGTTTGAAATAGTATTTTCTGTTCAAACAGACTTTAAATAGTAGCTTAAGTTAAAACGTTTAGAGACAAATCAATGAAACTACCTAATTTAGGTGCAGGATTTTTTGTGTGAATTTGTTTTATTTTTTTACAATACAATTTGTATTGTAATAAAAAATATACAGTTTTGCCGTACAAGCTGTAAACGCGTCTACATCAAGAACTAAATGAGGCCCAAATGCTTTGAAGTACGTCAACAAACAGACTCTGCTCGGAACGTGTGCGTTGAATGGGGAATAAATTCTTGAGCGCGTTAAGACGTCCACATTCCACATTGACACAAATTCTCCCGTACATACAAACATTTACGTTGTATTTGCCATTCGGCGCAAATTTATATAGATCTGCACCCGCCTTTAGATTTTAAAAAACAAATTAATATATACCATAGCTAATCTGTTTATTTTTAATCAAGCAAGAAGGTATTAAGGATTTTTCGTAATAAATAGTTTGAATCGCTATCCATTTAAATGCCCAGAAATACTTGAATTTTGGGTTAACACTGTTTGAAGAGAAAGATTGAATCCCATCAAAATTTTTTAAACCTGTTGCAGTAGAAGTTAGCTTTGCCAAGAAGGAAAATTTATTTATTTATTTATTTATTTATTTATTCACATCTACGGGTAGCCCCATTTACATAAAGTACAAAACAAAATTTTAAAGAAAAAACATTAAAACTAAGACTAAATCTAAAAACACAAAACACACAAAAAGCGTATAAATCTAAGTTTAAACAAAATACAAAATAAAATATAATTACTTAAACTCAAAAAAACAAAACAAACGACATCCTTAAATATTAAAGTACAACCATCGCTTGATTACCCTGATGGAGTTGTAAAACATATCGATATGTGAGGAGTACTGATTGCCTGTACGTAATAGCCTAGTCATTGCTGAAGAAAATCCATAGTTAGTTCTATGAAATGACACCTTGAAGAGTTCTGAAGAACGAGATCTCATAGTCGTATTCAAGGATATTCTGTCTAATAAGCAAGGGCAGTCAAGTTCACCTGATAACAACTTGTATAGGAAACAAATGTCAGCTATTTTACGCCGATTTTGCAAAGATTGTAAATGCAATTGAACTAAAATATCATTATATTGGTAATTGTCCCTGCTCAAACCCATTTTAAATGCTACTATACGAAGAAATTTATTTTGAACTTTCTCCATATAATCGATATGTGTGTTATAGTGGGGGTTCCATATAACAGAACAGTACTCCAGAATAGATCGTACTAGTGAACAATATAATAAACGAATTGTGTTATGAGAAAATGTTTTAGATGAACGATTGATAAAACCCAAAACCTTGTAACTCTTGGAAACAACTAGATCAATGTGTCTACGAAAAGTCAGGGAGTTATCGAAAACTACACCAAGGTCACGAATTTCACTTACTCGCTGTATCGTTTGTGAATTAATACCGTATGAAATGATTATAGGTTGTGAAATTTTTGCAAAAGTAATAATAAAACATTTATTGATATTCAGGTCAAGATCATGGCTAATACACCAGGCAAATAAAGAGTTTAAATCGGATTGGAGTAACGCAGCATCATTACAAGTTGCAATTTCTTTAAACAGTTTGAAATCGTCTGCATACATTAAGATATTACAATGATTAATAATTTTGCCAATGTCATTAATAAATAAATTAAAAAGAAATGGCCCCGAGTGAGAGCCCTGTGGAACTCCTGAAGACACACTTATAATCCTGGAAATAATACCCCCCACCTTAACATAATGGTATCGGTCTGAGAGATAACTCTTTGTCCACTCTAAAAGTGGCCCATAAAATCCTAGAGCTTGAAGTTTGGACAAAAGTATTCTATGGTTAACTCTATCAAACGCTTTAGCGAAATCCGTATAAACAGAGTCAACTTGTAGTCTATTCTCCAAAGTTTTTACTAAAAATGACTCATAGACGGCCAAATTGGTTAAAGTAGATCTACCTGGAAGAAATCCATGCTGTTCGTTAACAAAAATGTGTTTAAATTGCCATGATAAGAATTGAGAGAAAAAGTAGTCCAATAATTTCGGGATCTCCGATTGCATACATACAGCACGGTAATTGTCAATATTTTCTATCGATCCACCTTTGTAGATTGGCCTCAGGTAGCTATGTTTCCAAAAACTGGGAAACTTACCGGATGAAAGTGACAAGTTAAAAATTGTGTTCAGAGGGAGCGCTAGAGTGTAGACACAGTTTATTAAAAAATGCGAAGGAATGCCATCAGGGCCACACGAGAGCTTTAACCGAAGTTCATTAATTCTGCCAATGATGTCTGCTACAGTTACACAAAAGGAAGATAAGTTAACCGAGTTTTCATAATGAAAATGAGGCACATTAATGTTCTGATCCAATTTATAAACTGTTGAAAAATAGGTAGCAAAAAGACCTGCCGTTTCCTCAGCCCCGTTGCTTCTTTCATCCTTATAAAACATGGATTTCGGAAGATTAGAAGATTTTTTCATGTCATTAATATACCCCCAAAAACTTCTTGGATTGTGATTTAAACTATTTTCAATATTATTAATGTACAATCTGTAACAACTATTAGTGACATCTTTACAAATGCCTCTAATATGCGAAAAAACCAAATAATCATCATATCTATTAGTTGACTTAAACTTTTTATGCGCAGCCTTCTTTTCAGCTACCAGATGACGCAGCTGAATAGAAAACCAAGCAGGATAAGAGGAAGACTTGAATCGTTTAACAGGCACGTGTAAATTAATAGCCGAATACAATTTATCATAAAAATAAGCCACAGCAGAATCAATATCCCAGTCGGACAACGGTTGCCAATTACAGCTAGCAAGAAAGTTGTTGATAGCGAAATAATCCGCTTGTTTAAAGTCGTAATAAAGATCTTCATAAATTAAACTATTGCTAACACAATTAGAAGACAGTAAAATATCAATAGGTGTATGGTTAATGGAGGATGGAAGTATATAATCGTCCGACTTGAATGTGCATAAACTAGAATCATTAGTAAACACTAAATCAAGAGTCCTACCTCTTGCATTCAACACAAAATTTTTTTGAAAAAGTCTATGAAATCCAAAGCAGTTGGCCAATAAAGTGGCCGGATAGTTATTTCCATTATCTATAGTTACTCCATAATTATCGTTATTCCAAGTAACATCGGGAAGGTTATAATCTCCACATAAAACCAACTTAGCATCAGGGTAACAAGACATAATAAACTCCACAGATCTACAATGGTCCTCATAAAGGCTGTAATCTGAGCGCGGAGGGATGTAACACACACCCAATATAATCAACATTCTACGCTCTTTCAGCAAAACAAAAATTTGATTACAAGAAGATAGTTCGCACTGCACTAATGAAGAGTTGATATTTCTCCGCACGGCTATAAGAACTCCACCTCCACGACTCAAAGAATTCCCAGGTAACTCTTGTCTATCTTGGCGATAAACATTGAAATTTTCAAATCCAAGTTCAGAATCAAAGTGCTGTGGTGTAAGCCAAGATTTGGTGAAACAAAAAGCATCATAAATGCTGGTTGAGACGTTTCGACGTAGATCATCAAATTTTGTTCTTAAGCCTCCGGTATTGTGATAATAAAATAGCATCTTATGTGAAGGATCGGCACTAACTGCGAGGTTACCCTTGCCATCTAGTTTTTTAAGGGAACAATTTTAGGAACATTATTGAAATATCTAATAGTGAGTCTCTCACCATTTTCGGTTCTCTTGCGAAGTTCTGTTCGAAGGTCGTTGAGATATTTGCGTTGAGCTGGCGTGAGGTCAGACCCTATTTTGATGTTTTCTCGATCCAATTTGTTTTTATTTCTCAGTAGTTTCAAAACGCATGACTTATCAGAAAAGATGACTTTTATGGGGCGTGGTTTCTCACCAATCCTACCAACACGAGAAACCTTGGTTATTTGGCTAGAAACATCACTTATTGGTCTCAATATAGCCTTCACCGACTCTACATCATCCTTAATCATCTGATCTGGGAATTGTTTACCCGATTCAGATACATTGTAAACCATTAGGTTATTTTTTCGCAGTTTCCGCTCCTCATATTCTGATACAAATACATTGATATTACTAAATGGATCCGCTGCATCACTCTTGGATTGAAACTCCGAGCTGCTAGATTTAGATAATAAAGAAACCAAGTCCTTTACTTTATCTTCGAGAGTATTCAATCTTTTTTCAAAAATTGGTAGAAGTCTCAGCCCATTCTCGCACGTACTGCAAAAAAATTTCAACTTTCTTTTACCCTTCGACTGGATACACTTCAACTCTGGAGGTGCTAATCCTGTGCAGTCGTAATGAACACGACCATGACAGCCATCACAAGTGCAAAATTTATTGTCATTAAGGTCCCCGTCACATTCTATACACTGTGAGTCGTTCATCTTTTAAATAATAACCGGGCCACCGTACAAATATCCACTTCTATTTCTTATCACCGCAAAAAATGAACAGGATAAACAGTTTAAATACTAGTGATAACAAATTACCTTAAATTGCCATGAACCAAAGTCAAGATTCACAATTTTAGAGTCAATTTGATTATATATAACGTGGCATTAACCACATGAAGCACAAATCAGAATTTAATTAACACTGAAAACCACTTAAAACACTTAAAAATATATGAGCATCGGAGGTACTGCAGCAAGCTCAGAAACAATGGCGGAAATTGTCCAATATGCAAAAAAAATAGTGTAATTTGTATTATTAGACATTTTATCTATCTATCTATCTATTATTTAAATTATACATATTCATGGTCAAAAACAAAAATAATTTATTTTAGGAACTGGAAACACATATTTAATACAAAGCACCCTGCACAACAATTTCTTGATACTGATGCTCAGAAAGGTGGCTGTGAAGAAAAGTAAAATTTTTTAATCAAAATATGATATGTAAAGATATTAACCACGTCAGATGTCATTAAAGAAATAAAAACCAGATCGCAATGAATCTTTCGATATAGTTCTAGAAAATACATTTTGAGTTATAGTTTAACAATATTTTTTAAATTAATGCCACTGGCAAAAAAATAATGAATGTATGCTACTGGCAATTTAAATGTTTTTGATTGTTTGATGTTATCGTTGGAAAAAATGCTGATGAAGACATAACCTGTAGACAATTATCTAAGTGAACACAGTCGAATAGAAATAGAGACTGTGAGTAAACTAAACTTAAACTAGAGGCGCGAAGAACAAATTCGTTGTTAAAACAGTTGAAATGTTAATAATAATTCATAAATTATATCAGTAGGACCATTAAAAAAACATCTCAAATCCCACAAACAGAGCAAGAGTAGATGTGATGCAGAAATTGTTAAACAAATATATAAACAATTGGTGATAAATATGTAGGAAATCCTTACGGATTTCCCCAAATAAATACCACACCCATAAATTTAAATCAATATTCGGGAATAATGACGACATAAATTTCAGAAGTGTACCAATAGTAGGACATTTACATGTTTGACGTAGGTGTTTCAGGTAAATGATTTTAAAAATTTCTTCTCAAAAATATTTCCAAGTGTAACATTTAAATTTGAAATTCGTTTCCACTGGAAAATTGGGGGGAAGTCTTTCGATCCATTAATTTGGTCAAATTGATCTCGGATTAGATGATTCCAGTTCATGACAAAAGAAAGTTGTAAGGTGAACAAGCTAACACAGGAAAATTCATAATAGTAACAGAAATGGCCAACAACAAAAAATTTAGTACAACAATAATCCAGGACCTGCCACTATAAGACACGGTGTGTTTGAACCGGCATATTGCAATATTTACGGAACTATTTACAACTTATCTTAACTATACGGCAGTCAAATACTGATTGACTGCTTCCTAGGGATATTCACAAAACATCGATGCATCGAATCCATTCGATGTTTACCATACGATACATCGGATTGATTTGATGTTTTAACAAAGATCTTTTCCATTCGATGCATCGATGTTTTTTATGAAAAACATCGAATCAGTGAAAAAAACTAACTGTCTGACTAATAATGAAATAGAACATTAAAAATATATTATAATATTAGTTGTTTTAATCAAGATCAAATTAATAATTTTTAAATAATTTTAATTAACACTGAGTGACATCTGTGAGCAGCTATTGGACTTAAGGTACTAAAAGTATGATTATTCTCTTCAGCCATTTTGGGTCCAGCTACCGCTGCTTCTCTATGTTCACAATTTATTATTTATTAAAACTACATTTTTTGAAAAAATTAGTTTTTTGATAATGAATTTTACATGTTCAAAATCACGGTATGTTTTTCTAAAGAGGAATTGAAAAAAAAACACTATTATTATGTGTAAAAAATCAAACGGATTGAAAAATATATCTATATCCCACTGATAACCTTAAAAGTATGAAATGGGTTCAACATATGGAACAGGAAGGAAAGGAAAGGCTATCAAAGTGCCTACCTAATCCCGTTTGTGAGAAATACTTTGTTATCATCTCCCAAAAATTCAACAACTATATGTTTTGTCTCGTTTGTTTTGCTTATTAAATTGTACGTTATTTTCTGTAAGTAATATTCTAAAATCTATACCTGGGAATTAAATTAGGAAAATAATACTTTAAAGAAAAAACCTTAAATTTTTAGGTTTTAAATTTAGTTTTAAAGAGAAAACTTTGTAAAATAACATTTTAGGGCCGAGAAACAGTTCTGCTCCTGACAAATGTGTTAAAAATCCAACCCTCTTTAGAAGCTTACTTAATATTTTTCAGGTTTCAAATTATTAATTCATACTTAAAGGGGAGCCAAAATGCATTCATTGTAAATAGGTACAAGGCAAAAATGATAGACGAACCAAAAATGGCTAAGAAGAATAAATATTATTTTGCCTGTTTCTCTCCTCATAACAGTTATTAAAAAATGGGTTTTCTCTCCTCCAAATTTTTTCTGTAGAACAGATAAGTATTTAAAAAATTGTATATGTAGAACAAAGTGTAGTAAGCTATTTATTGGTTGTCTGTAGCCCTCACAGTTTTTTGAGAGAAAGAGATGTCTGAGAGAAAGAGATGTCTATAAAATGATCAACCAGTATTCTGTGTTATTGTATATTGTGTAATACTTATCTGTGTATGGAGACGTTTCACTCCGAGTCGGAGTCTCTCGTTTAGTGTTGTTTTCTAAAAAAATTCGCTTTGAAAGATGACGAAAGTCGTATGAAGGTTAATTGAAATGAGGTCGGCTGCTATCTCCGATTTCATCATACAGTGTTTTTATCATTTGGCTTCTTAATGATCTTTGTTTTATCCGTCTATATGGCTGCCGTGCTCGTAATACCAGTTGGCCAAATTTGTCATTTGTCCAACTTGATGTTCTTTTTCCTTACTTCTAAGGTAGTAGGTAATGCACACAAACACTTTTTGTAAACGGTTTGGTATGTGTGAGGATGTTGTTTTAGTAAAATTTTAATGTCTATTTCCTAACCGCTATTTTTTCCGATAACCTGGGATATATGTTCACTTATGATAGTTTTATTTATAAGTTGGGGATTTGTGCTGGTTTGTTGTTGCGATTTTCTTTCTAAGTAGATTTATAGTTTTATTTATAAAGTCTTGGGGATATTCGTTTTGATATAATTTGTAAAGATATGATGCTCATCATATAAGCACTTTACAACACCTTTCTACATTTAAAGGATGGTTGGAGTGAAAATGATTAGTATTTGTCTAACTTGTAGTTTGTTCTATTGTGTTGTTTGTTCTATAAGTACTAATACAAGTTTAAAAATCTCCATTGTAAATTTTATTGTGTTTCTAAATTTATTGTGGGTTCTTGATTATTCCAGCACCATACTCCCAAACCACAAAAATGTCATCAACGTATCTCCACCACACTTTTGGTTTATTTTTATATTTGCACTTTCTTCAAAATATGTCTTATATTACTGATAAGGAGATAAAGGAGATAAAGAAGAAAAAGCCTCGAAAACAACACTAAACGATTGACTAAACGATGACTCGAGTTGAAACGTCTCCATACCAGTTATTACACAGATAAGTCACATTACTTATATGGATACGGATCATTTTATAGAATCTCTCTTTCTCTCAGTGAACGCATTCCGGCAATTTTACGAAATTTGCCTTAAGTAATTGTTACAGAAACCCATGAAATTTGGAGAGAGAAAAAACAAAATAATCAAGTCCTCAACAATGGCAAAATAATTCAAGAATCTTTTCGATTAGAATACCTATTTAGTACCTATGTTTTTAGTACCCTAAGCTATTCGACAAAGTATGAAAATTGACAATTTAATGAAATTAACCAAGAAATTAAACTTAATAGTATGAAAATTTTGTAATTGTGTTTTAGTAAAATAATTCATAATTTAATGATTTTTTAGTTTAAACTTTAATAGAAATGTTTTTTGTAATTGTTGTTTTAGTAAAATAATTCTCATTTGTATTTTTTAGTTCTTCTAACCAATACTTAAAAAACTAAATACATTATTCCAGATGTTCACTTCACAAAAGCGGAACTTAACTTCTAACCAATACTTAAAAACTAAAATACATTATTCCAGCGAATATCAAACTGTATCGAAAAACATCGGTGCAATATCAAACTATTACAGGGTTTGAAAAAACCGATGTTTTACATCGAATGAAAACATCGATGTTTTTTCTCGATGGACACCCCTACAGTGCTTCCTCAGCTCTCCATAGTTATAAATTTCTTCTCGGAATTCTGCAGAATGTCAAAGAGCCGCCGAGACCAGACTAGATTCTTGGAGAAATACATCAAAGCAAGCAGCCGACCTCGATGCGCCAGCCGAACAACATTTCGGATACCCAGAAATATCGGAAGAATGCCACTTCGACGAATTATCGGAGGAATCCCCGTCACAATATAATTTTTAACGTACTATATACAGATGTTGAACAAATTCATAACAAAATGTAGTTTCAAAAACAATAAGTAGTTTAGAAAATTCCGCTTGTTTGGATATAAATGAAATCAGTAATACCATTAGCAAAGAGACTTCTCATATATTAAAACCATTCACCAACCGTGTAATCTCCATTGTCTCCTCCTGACGCCTTTAGAATTTCCAAAGTGATTCCCTTACACAATAAGTATGATACTGTTTTGATAGAAAACTAGCGACCAATATCAATTAAACTTACTTTCAGCAAAAGCATTGTTTAGTTTTTTACTTTGAGAACATTTTAAATAATTCCTAATTTGATTTTAGAAAAAATCTTTCAGCGGCACAACCTGATTATTATGAGTGATATTTTGCTAAAAAAAACTTAATTACTACGGAGTTAGAGGATATTCTTTATACATGTCGCTTTCAAGCCGTCAATTTTAATAATTCTAAGAGTCAATTTAAACCAATAGAACACGGTGTTTCTTAAGTTTCAGTAGTTGAACGTATTTCTTCCATTATTAACAGTTAACACAAAAGGCAGACACACTAGAAAAAGACTAATCAGAGGAATATGCAACGTGGTAGCGTTGAGTACTTTAATAATGCAATAAATACCTTTTGCGATCAAGTGTGTAATATTTGCACGAAGAGATGGGTTTATACCTGACGTTATATTACGATTGTCGCAAACTGAAAAGCGCCTTCTTTCTCAAATAGCACCATTTTTTTAATTGTAAAATTTAAATGCTTATTTATACAATATGGATTTTGTGGCAAAGCAATACTTTTTGCCCAAGATCTTTTCGAGGTAACTGAAAAACTGCGACATATGTTGCCTAGATCTGTAGATAACTATGTAATAGTGATGGTACTCGAGTTTTCAAAGTCTCGCGATAATGTGTTCGAGGCTTTGAAATGGCTTTCAAAACATAATGCAGTAGTTCCTGAACATTTTAAGAAGAAGAAATAATACACAAATGACAGCCCAAGATCAATTAATTGATGGAGCAAAAAAGAATGAACAGATTGATATTAATAATATAATACACTCGGACATTTACAAAACAGGTGGTCTTCTAGAACTACAAATTTTTGTTGGTGCTAAAGTCATGTTGAGGTCTGACATTGACGTTGCTCAGGCATTTGTTACTGGAGCGATAGGTCACATTGCTGAAATGATATGGATGCTCAACTATACGATAACGATATACCTTCAGCTCGCGTAGACTTTGGTAAATCAAGGCACAGCTGAAAGAAGAATGCTTCCGATTGTTTTAGTTCGGGCTTCAACTGTGCACAAAATGCAGGGAAAAACTGTAGATCATGCTGTTATTTATCGTGGTTCCAAATTGTTTGCTCAGGTCAAGCTTATGTGGCTTTAAACCGAGTTCGGTCTTTAGCGGGTCTTCAAATCGAAGAACTTGACTACTCCAAGTTGACTTCGATGAAACCTTGTAATAATGACGCACTAAATGAAATGATAGAATGAGAAATGTGAAAAGTTACAAACAACGAACCAGTAATTACATAACTAATTTATATGTATATTTATTAAAATATAAAATACATTCAGCTTTAAGTGCTCAGAACAACACATAAAGGAAAAACACTGCTACGGGCTCCGAACTACGCCGTAGTCAATTTCGCATCAAAAATACTAAATAGTTAAAAATAAAATTAAAAGAAAAAATACTTTTTAAAAACATGTTTTTATTACTGGTTAATAAAAAGAACTAAAAAGTTAAAAATAATTTAAACCTGATAAGATAAATAACATTATATACCTACATTGCAACCTTTAACAATAATTAACCTTCTTCGTCTTCTTCACAATAATCCCATATCGTACATACCTAATTATATATTGTTATTAAACTCTAAAACTTTACACTTTGTATTAAATCTTTGCGTTTTTATCACAGATCCATTTTTTATAAATAAAAATATGTTACATTGTGATTGCAAAATAAAAGTAATGTTCCATCAAAATGTAACAAGCTTTTATTTATAAAAAAATGGATCTGTGATAAAAACGTAAAGATGTATACAACGTGTAAAGTTTTAGGGTTTAATAAAAAATATATTATTAGGTATGTACGATATGGGATTATTGTGACTTAGACGAAAAAGATTAATTATCGTTAAAAGTTGCAATGTAGGCACCTATATAACGGTATTTATTTTATGAGGTTTAATTTATTTTTAACTTTTTAGTTCTTCTTATTAACCAGTAACAAAAGCTTGTTTTTAATTTTTTTTCTTTTAATTTAATTTTATTCATCCATACAAGTATGTGACATTTGCAGATGATACGCACTTTGTGTATTGCGATACCAATTTAGCTAAGCTGGCTAAACTTTCCCAGAATATAGAAACAAAGTCTGAAAATTGTTAAGTACCTATAAACAAAAGTTTAGCTGTTGGTCAAATAAATAGCACTTCATCTTAAAATATAGAGACCATTTAAGAACCAGTTTACATATCTAGTTCACTTTTTCTCCTTCGTTAGGTGCAAATTATTACAGACTGTTAATTCTATACTATGCTATATAATACTCGCTGTCACTGCCCTACCATGATGGAATTAAGATTATTCATCAAATATGTTCTGATATTCGTTACTAAAACATATAGTGAGAATATTGACTAAAACTGGTATCGATGAACCCTGTCAGAAATTGTTTCAAAAAGTTCGCATTTTGCCATTGCCTTCCTTAAGCTTATTTCACCTTCTTCTCTAAATACACAATAACATAATGTTTTTACCACAAATATTCAAACAAACCGTTTTCGATTAAATAAATCAATGAAAACTACATTGCTCATAATATATTTTAAGAAATTATGGCATAAACAGATTTAAAAAGATTTTAAAGAGCTATTAAAGTTCTTCTCAGATATATATTAGGTATATGAAGCATGGAATATACTCATGGAATTTTGGTGTTTAATTTTATTTGTCACGCATTTATTCTGTATTTAAACATGTGTTTCTTATTTGTTTTATTTGTTAGTTTTCACTAGAACACTTGTTTGACTTGCTCCATTGTGCAGTGTGTTTTGCAAGTTTTTACCACAAATATTCAAACAAACCGTTTTCGATTAAATAAATCAATGAAAACTACATTGCTTATAATATATTTTAAGAAATTATGACATAAACAGATTTAAAGAGATTTTAAAGAGCTATTAAAGTTTTGCATCTTCTCAGATAGTGATTAGGTACATGAAGCATGGAATATACTCATGAAAATTTGGTGTTTAATTTTATTTGTCACGCATTTATTCTGTATTTAAACATGTGTTTCTTATTTGTTTTATTTGTTAGTTTTCACTAGAACACTTGTTTGACTTGCTAGATTGTGCAGTGTGTATTGATTGCACTCTAATAAAGTAATCTAATTTAATCTAACTAAAACACTGAAACGGAGAGAATTGTACATATCGTTTAATCCAAAATTTACCATCCGCACGAAATAAATTTTCCAAAATTAGTCAATACTTGATACAAGGGGGAATTATTTTATTACTACCCATCGCCAAAATTTTAAATACTGCGACATATGGTTTTAACGTATGTTTCATAGGGAATACAACGGTATTTCGTTGGCAGAAATTGTTCGAGTATTGGGGTTATAATGAATTCACATGTGTGAAAGTATTTCATAAAGAATGGGTTCACAGAATATTTTCGAATTTATTAACAGTTGAATATTCAATGACTTATTGAATAAGTTATAATGTGTACTGAATTTTTCCCCAAGCCGTAATAAAAGGAGAAGTTAACTAAAGAATGTTAACAAGCATTGAACAGAAATAAACAGTTGGCTTTATAGCACAGATTCATCAGACTGCTCTCTGCAGCACCTCAATAGTACACATCAAATTTACAATGGAAATCGAGCCTTCTCTCCCGTTTCTAGATATCCTCATATTAAAAACTAATAATGATAGAGTTTGATATAAGAAGCTAACTCATACCCATCGATACTTTGGCTCTTGGATCTATCCCATTAACAGATATTGACAGTAAATAAGCTTCAACAAATTCTTAGACAAAACGGTTATCATCTGGACCACAATCAGCGCACAATAGTTTTATAAAATTATCCACTCCATCCCTGGCGAAAGCAACGTAAAAACAGTATTTATTCCAAAAGAACATTAAAACATCAATTTCTAGTCTTAAAAATGTGCAAGAACTATCAATCTCGACGTTGGGCAACAAAATCTAGAACTAGCAGGAAACTCAACGTATGTTATATAATACCCTCTTCGATGTGTCATTTTTTTGTAAGCAAGACACTATATATAATATATATTGTTTCTGGTTAGGGAACCTTCATCAGTTGCCCTTCCCACAATTGAATGTCCTCACGAACACTTCTTTATGTATTTGATACATATCGTTAATATTGAACACGCGAGATGCAAATACCGACATCTAGGATTTTCGGGGAAACTACCACATAGAGGTTCCGAATCTGGAGCCGTTGCATATAATTGCTGTTACCCGTAACTCCTAGGTTAGAATGTCACGATGAAATTTTTAGGTTAACTTCACCTGTCAGAGATATTCAATACTCTCTTCGAGGTGTCATTCTTTTGTACGCAAGCCAATATATACAATATATATTGTTTCTGGTTAGGGAACCTTCATCAGTTGCTCTTCCCACAATTGAATGTCCTCTCGAACACTTCTTTATGTATTTGATACATATCGTTAAATTTGAAGACGCGAGATGGAAAGACCGACACCTAGGATTTTCGGGGTAACCAGCATATAGAGGTTCCGAATCTGGAGCCGTTCCGTGTAATCGCTGTTCTCCAACAACTCCTAGGTTAGAATGTCACGATGACATTTTCAGGTTAACTTCACCTGTCAGAGATATTGAATACTCTCTTCGAGGTGTCATTCAATTGAATATATATTATATATATTGTCTTGCGTCCAAAAGAATGACACCTCGAAGAGAGTATTCAATATCTCTGACAGGTGAAGTTAACCTGAAAATTTCATCGTGACATTCTAACCTAGGAGTTACAGGTAACAACAGTTACATGGAGCGGCTCCAGATTCGGAACCTCTATGTCCTAGCATATATTATATTAGAATCAGCTGTTCGAAATATTTTGATATTCACGTGTTAATAAGAGTTCTAGAAAGTGAAGTGACTGTCAGTTTTTAAAATTTAATTAACTTTAACCCACGGAATTTATAGCAATACGTTAATCGTTTTCAATGCACATGTAAGATTGGTGTTGGAATATTCACTTCATTAAGTAATAGCATATATGCAGCAGGTGCAGTCGAATCATGATAGTTTCATGTTATGTTTTAGATGTACGAGTAGATTTGTATGCGCCATAATTAACACTAAAATGCATTCTTATTATTTTACCTGTAGAAATTCAAAAATAATAATTTCGATGCGGAAAAATATTACTAGACTAGTTAGAAATGTCAGCTTACAAACTATTAATTCGCAATGCAGAGCTCAAGAGAAGAAAACTTCAAGAAAAGCAAATCCACAATGATCCACTACAGGTCATATAAATGAAATGAAAATCTTCGTGATCCTGTGAGTAAAGAAAAGTTGCTTTCCTTATTTTATACATTTTATCCTTATTTTATATATTATTTTCTTATATTCATATATTATTTACTCAGTTTATGTCGGTCTCCTCAGATTTGTTTGATTCAGTAAGAGTAAACAGAGCAAACGAGTTAATTTCAAGAGAAATCCTTTTAGAATGGGATTTGAATAGTTTATTTTCTGTTGTAAATAATTTTAGTAGTTCGGCTGGAGATTCAAATATTTCAAATATAATTAATCCCAACAGAAAAGTAGCTAACGTTCCAGTTTCTGAACCTAAATTATTGCAAATAATTCCATTTGATGGAAATGGTTTAGAACTTATCATTTCTCGATACTGCTAATACTATCATTAATAACTATTGGGATTCAACTATAGATAATATAAATAGCGTACAAAAAATAATAATTATTTATGGTATTTACACTAAATTAATAGATAAGGCTAGAGTTTAAGTTTATAATATTGCACGAAAATCTAGTTCAAAATAGAACAATGGAAACGACATTTTATAACATACATTTCAGAAAACACGAATAAATATTAAATACCAAATCAGTTCCAATCTTTAAACTATCAACAGCAAGAACCACAAATTCGTAGAGGACAGATTCGACAAAGAGTTCCTCAACCAGAATTTTTCACACACCGGCCAATAAAACCTTATTCTCAGAATTTTAAAAATTAATAATTTTTCCAAAAACCAAAAATCCTGAAGTAGTAGGTACACTATCCTGAACAATTTAACCCGTCTTACGAAAATCCAGCATTTTATGATGAAACTATCAGAAACAGAACCTTAGAATGAAAATATTCAGGAATATTCATGAAAAATATACCGACTCGAACTTCTAAGAACCTGAATAAATTACAAAACACACAAATTTTCAGATAACCACCTCAAAAAAAAAACTCTACGCAGAATTATATTCTATCCATGAAGAAAAAAGAATCTTCCTTATATAAAAATATCCAACCTTCCACTGAAACTTTTAATAGACACGGGTGCAACAAACTCTTTTTTGAATCCCGATGAAAAAGAAGACGTTTTTTCAGACTTTATAAATAAAGAGCCACTTACAATTTCTTAAATTTTTCAGACAAGAAAAATTATTGCATTAAAATTTCGGATTAAAAATATAAAGTTCTATTTTTATTTATTTCTCTGACGGATTTAATATATTCTACCAATCTTCTTCTATCTATTCTATCCATACTATGTATTATAAAATTGTAGTTGCCTGTTTGTTAACTTGTGTCTTTGTTTGTTTGTTCGGGTATCACGTAAAACTACTCAACGGCTTTTGCTGAAACTTATTTTGTTGCAAAACCTATAGTTTGACTTAAAATTCAGAATACGCCATAGCCGATTTCTAGCGATCTACCGGTTATAACTTTGGTTATTAGACCAATCAATAGAGATTTTTTCGTGCAAAAAATACTATCAGGATACTGCCTGTGCCATCACATTAAGAATGATTTGTAGTTATATTTTGCTACCTTTTCCACTCGCAACTATGGTTTTTTACTTTATTATAAACAAATGAAACAAGAAAATTGCGTTTTTTTTCGTTGCATGTTTATAAAATGAAAAATAATAAACTAATCTCCATGGTGTCAACAGGTGAATTGTAAAGCATGGAAATACCAATGAAATGAGCCCAGGATCGATCCGATAGGATCTTTAGTAAAACGGAAAATCAAAAAATACTGGAAAATTTAGCGGTTTTCTTTATATTATCATATCTCCGTCACTATCGAAGTTGTAGAACTGGGCTTGTGGGAACTGATAGTAATTGATATCTACCTTATGCGTGACTAAACCAGGCGCTATCGGTTTATAAGTTTTTGAATACTTGCGATCTGAAGTTTTTAGTCCACTATTCTTGCAGTGTGTCTCCATGCGACATGGATCGTCAAATATCAATTCAGAGTAGAGATGTTGAAAGTAGAGGTATCATTCTACAACTCCTCTATTTTCATTTTTCATTAAATGTCTGTGAAATATACGAAAAATGTTTGCAAAAATGAACAAAATTTGGTGAGCGTATGAATGTGTTCGAGTAGTGGGGGGAACACGGTTGTTGAGGGGAATTGCTAACAATAATTATTGTCGATAGTAACTGTCACTCTGACAGATGGTGAAAGAATTCAATCGTTAAAAAAACTTCTATACAGAGTGATTTGTTCGATTTTATTATATCATATCAGAACTGTTTGTTTATTAATATATTTATATGTAAATGGTTTCTCGAAAAACGTTTTTGCTTTAATTTGTGGATTTTGGGTTTAAGGAACATGGAAGGAGAGCGGTCATTAAAAAAATTCTTACTTGTGAGGATTTTAAATATGAAAACGATCTATGTATGTGCCTCTACTATATATTACTATACGCTTCCCCTCAACAACCGTGTTTCCCCCACTCTTTGGATACATTCATACGCTCGCGCATTTTTTGTTATGTTTGCTAACATTTTTCAGATATTTCACAGACATTTTGTAAAAAATGAGAATAGAGGCTTTGTAGAATGACACCTCTACTTTCAACAACTTTTTTCAAAATTGAAATTTGATTATCTATGACGCATGGGGGCACAATGCAAAAATAGTGAACAGAAAACTTTATATCACAATTGTTCAAAAACTAATAAACCGATAGCGCCTGGTTTTGGCATACATAAAATAGATGTAGATTAATATCAGTTCCTACAAACCCAGTTCTACAGCTTCTAAAGTGACGAAGATACGATTTTTTTTTAAAAAATCCTCCAGTTTTCAGTATTTTTGGTTTTTCCCTGTTACTAATGATCCAATCGGATCTAGCCTGGGCTCATTTTATTGGTATTTTCTTGCTTTACAATTGACCTGTTGACACCATTGAGATTAGTTTATTATTTTTGATTTTATAAACATGCTAAGAAAAAAAACGTAATTTTCTTGCTTCAATTGTTTATAACAAAGTAAAAAACCATAGTTGCGAGTGGAAAACATAGCAAAATATCGCTAGGAATCTTTGGTAATGTGATGGCACAGTCGGTATCCTGATAGTATTTTTTACACATTATCAGTTAATTTTTGCTCTGTTGATTGGTCTATATGCCCTTGGTTGACAGTGGTTGTACTTTGACATAACCCTTTTGAACACTGAAAATAGAACCGAAACTGATTCGCTAGGATGCAATTTGGTTAAACCGGTAAACGTCAAAATCATATGTTTAATTATTTTTGTTTAAGTATATACACGTATGTGAATAACTTTGTAGCTCGTGTGTTATTTAGTCGTTCAAGTGAAATTTAATAGTAAATATTTGTGGTGACTAATGTTTTGTTTATGAAGATTGGACTTTTTACGGGTATAGTTTTTTGTTTTCATATAATTTAAATAAATCTATAGCCTGCCTTTTTACAAGAGAACATTCCATGGTTCCAAAACAACTGTATCCAGAGACCTGGCTGCTCAGGCATAATGATTATCATTTTTTCAAGTTATTTAGAATGCAGAGAAAAACTTTTGAACAATTAACTGGAGCTGTTGTTATAACTGACAAAAATGTGTTGTATAAAAAATATAGTGGAGGACATCATCCCATTGATATTAGTACTCAAATCACGAAGTCTATACTTCGTGATTCAAATAATGATATTCTTGTGGTACATAGCTACTCAAGATAGTTTAATAAGCATAAGCAAGTGATAAGATGAAACTTACATGTAGTAGATTTAGCTTAAATATAAACAATTAAAAATGTAAAACATCGATTACAATTGTAATAGCCATCCAAACATTGTATATAAATTAATATTAATTTCCTTGTATTGAAATATTATGTATTAGAAATAAAAATAAATACTTAACCTAAAATGTAATTTAAGAAAGAGACAGACAATCAAATAAAACTACTGCTTTGGGTTATTACCGGTTGAAGATATTTCAAACAATGACGTAACAAAGGGCTCATTGGTGACGTTTTCGTGATGTCATTGGTATTAACCAAGACCGCTAGAATGTGTTTGGTTCAAACCACTTAGGAACAATTATAACCAGTAGATCGCTAGAAATCGGCTCATGTAACATGTTTCGATTTAAAAAATCAACTCACGCGTAAATTTAAAGGGTGATCCTTATAAAGTATAGGTGAAACTTAGAGCAGAGTAGAATTACATGAATTCAATAAGTCTTTAAAAAATGTTATATTAGGTGGCAAGTAAGCAGCTCCACATACAGGATGTCCCACGAAGGTGGGCGGTTACCTGTAACTCAATAAATCTCGATATTGAAATTCTGAAAAGTCGAAAGGTTCTAGGTGACTAAAATATTTTCAGAACTGTGGTACTTCCAGTTATACCGGAAGTAGACAACAACTTTCTCAGACTAATGGCAATTAGCTTCTTTATGTTACACATACCCTTACACAGAAGCAGAGCTGATCTCGTTACTCACTCAAATAATAAAAAATAAAAGATCTGCTGGCTTTGATGAAATTTCACGCTTTCTCCTTGGGAAAGTTTTCGGTCCTTTGACCAAAGTCCTGACTTTTATAGTAAATTTGAGTTGTTTTTTGAACAGACTAGAAAAACATAAAATACTAACTGTGCAACTAAAAACGCAATTCACAATTTTTATCAAAAGGTAATGGAATATATGGAAAAATGGGGGTGCCCTGCTAGGAACTTTTGTGATCTCAGCAAGGCATTCGATTGTGTTAATTTGGAACTGCTATTAAATAACATATATGCGTACGCAGTAAGGGGGCTAGCATTATCATGGCTTTCTAAGAAATCAAAAACTATTAGTCTCATTGTCATAAGATAATGGCTACACAGGGCGGCAGTCTTATATATCCGACTCTGTTAATGTAAATATGGGGGTACCCTAGAGATCTTGGGCCCTGTTCTTTTCATAAGTTATATCATGACATTTTGTCAGGGGTCAGCCGTGATTCGACAATACTGTTATTTGCTGATGACTCATCTTTTATTGTTTTTGCCGCGGGCAATAATCTTCTTGAAAACCGATGCAATAGTGGGATGGCATCGGTTTTCAAATGGTTTAGTCCAAATCATTTATATTTAACGGTAGTAAAACTACGTACCTCAGATTTCATACAACTCAAAATAAACAAGTCTTGAATCTTGATATTAGAATTGAAAACGAAATAATTTGTCGTGGTGAAACCACTAAATTTTTAGGATTAAATTAAGATCATACCTTAAGTTGGAGGGTACACTGTTTGTGGTCTGGGTTGTTCTTTTTGGTTCGCAGTTTAAAATAAAGTCTTAAAACTCTCAGCACTCATTCTACTGTACCATACACGTATCGAGTCACGTCTCCGGTATAGGAACTGCTTTTGGAGTCTTTATAGCGCAAAAACGTATTTTAAGGTGCTTGGTATCTCTCAAACAAGCTCATATAGAACTAAATTTAGAGAATCCAATATATATTAACCATGATGGCTATATTCACATTAGAGATAAGCTTAATAATTTTCTAAACAGAAATAAATATATAAAAAACAATATGGTGCATGATTACTTCATTCGGGGCGGGGACAGTCTGCGAGAGCCTCTACGCCGATTAAATATAACTACAAAATCACCTGACAATTTAGGGATAAAAATCATTAATAAAATATTCGAAACTCCTAGAATTTAAATGATTTTAAAAAATATAAAGAATTTATTAATAACGAAAGAAACTGTACTCGTTAGATGAATACTTTGTCAGTTTTCAACTTGTAGTTTAATGTGATTCTTTTTCTATTGTAAATGTACTCCACTTTATTTTGTTGTCTGTATTCAGTACGTCTTCTTATGTCAAACAGTAATAACTGTGTATATAGTTATTGTAAATGTACCTACAATCACTGTCAAAATTGTGAAGTTAATATATGCTCTAGCAACTTGACGGATTCCATACACTGTAAGCAATGTCATATTTGGAAATATTATCCCCCCTCAATACCGACTTGACCATACAATGTATGGCATCACACTCCCTCTAAGGCACGTTAAGAGTGCCTTTAGGGGAAAATTCACTAAACCCCAGATATCCTAGATATAAAAAGGTTTAGCTCTGTGGACGCCCTTGCCAGGTTTTCAGGCCCGTGGTTGGAGTCGTGGCGGCAGTTTCCCATGAATTTCCTGACCGCCCGGGCTGTCCTAACAGGACGGCTTTTTGCATTTGTTCGTCCAGACCTAGGTATTTTAAATTGTTTAATAGATATTTTGGGACTAGTCCTGTCGTTAACATAACAATTGGTACAATTCGTATGTTGTTCATGTCCCACTGAGTCTTTATTTGAAATTCCAAATCTCTATATTTGGTTATTTTCTCAGCCTGCTTGACATTTATGTTCTTGTTGTTAGGAATTACTATGTCAATTAAAGTTGTTTTCCGAGCGACTTTATCTACCAAAACTATATGTGGTCTATTGTGAGCAACAGTCCGATCAGGCAGTATCGTGCGGTTCCAGTACAGCTTGTAGTTGTTATTTTCTAAAACAGATTCTGGTTTGTATTTATAGTATGGTAATCTTACCGACTGTGATAGTTCAAGTTTCAGTGGTAGTTCCTGGTGCAGTATTTTTGCCACAGCATCGTGTCGCTCTTTGTATTCAGTTGCAGCGAACGCTTGGCAACCTCGTGTGATATGGTGGATAGACTCAGATGTTTGGCAACCGTACCTGCATCTGTCGTTGTTAATAGAAGGGTCTTTAACGATGTACTTTAGATAGTTCTTAGTTGGAATTACTTGATCTTGGATTGCCAATATAAAGGCTTCCGTTTCAGGAAACATATGACCAGGGATCAACCAGTAGTTCGACGTCATTTATTCCATGAATGGGTTTCTATTTCCATTTCAGCAGTTTCTGGTCAGTGGTCTAGTGGTATAATTGGACGTATTGTTGTGTCAGTCGCAGTGGTGTTGAGTCATCAACCTGACACATGGCTATGTGTAGATCAGAAAATTCTCCGAGTTTTCTTTGTAATTTTTCAATGTCAGTCTTGCACCAATCAACTATACCGATAGAGTAACTGAGTACTGAACATGCATAGGTGTTAATAGCCTGAAACAGATTTTTACTGTTTAATTTGGTTTTTAACAGTCGTCGTACCCTTCTATAAAACTCTATTGTTAGGTCCTTTTTCATAGTCAAGTGATCAATGCGATGCTTTATTCCAAGGTATTTATAAATATGACCTTCCCCTATAGATTCAATTGAGGTGCCATCTCCCATTTCAAAGTGCTCCTGCTCTATTTTGCCTTTAACTATATTAATAATTCGGCATTTGTCTACACCAAATTTCATATGAATGTTACTAGAGAACCCTTCTACTATTTTAAGCATATCATGCAGCGGTTGTTTCGTAGCTGCCATCAACTTTAAGTCGTCCATATATAACAAATGGTTTATCTTTAATGCTTGTACGTTGTTGTGTTTGAGACTGAACCCAAAATTTGTCGAGTTCAGTTTGTTTGAGAGAGAGTTCATAGCTAGGCAGAACCACAGCAGGCTAAGAGTGTCTCCCTGGAATATACCCCTTCTGATTGGAATGGGGTCAGTGTGTATCGCACAGTTGACTTCTCTTAGTGAGATTTTGGTTTATCAGGTGAACATGGCATATTCTAAAAAGTTAATAATACAATTATTCACTTTATAGAGTTTGATTGCCTTAATGAGCCAATCATGTGGAACTGAATCAAATGCCTTTTTGTAGTCCACATATCCCATGTAGAGATTTCATCGTTTGGCGTGGGCTTGATTGCAGACAACGGAATCAATTATCAGTTGTTCTTTGCAGCCCCTCGAATTTTTCGCGCATCCCTTTTGTTGTTGAGTAATTATGTTGTTCAGCTCACAATGTTTGAAAATGCGATGATTAATGTTTTGAGTTTGTATAAGGTTGGAAGGCAAGTGATAGGTCGGTACTTTGCTGGGTCCTGTGCACATAGGTTGTCCTTTGGTAAGAGGTATGTAGCACCATGCGTAAGGAAACTAGGCATCTTGTGTAGGTGGGTAATTACGTCATTTATAAGGGCTGTTAGTGTTTCATGGGTTGCGTGGAGTTTCTTGATCCAGTAATTTTGCACACCATCTAGTCCTGGTGCTTTCCAGTTATGGAGGTGCTTTATTATGTTGGATACGTCTTCCGTTGTAAATGGTAGGTGTTGCCTGCCATCACAGTTCTAAAATGCAGCCTCCTCCTCATTAATCCAGCTGGCTTTGGAGTTATAGGAGATTGTTGTGGAAAGCTGTTTTTCCAAAATTCCTCGATGTCTGTTTTACTGGGATAACTAGGAGTTTCATTATTATCGATGTTGTTGAGTTTTTTATAAAACCCTTTTTCTGATTTTCGGAATAGTGCGTTGTCTAGTTTCCGTTCTTTACTGGTTGTTTTCTCCATCCCACTGGGAGTGTATTCGGTTATTGTCCATAATAGTTTTGACAAGTCTTTCTATTCTGTTGTTCCGGACCCCTCGTTGGTATTCGGTCAGCCTTCCAATGTCTTTCCGAAGAGAATTAATTTTTCCTTCTAGCCTTCTTTGCCAAGGTGGTATTCGAGGTGTTTGTGTAAATTGAGTCAAAAATGACAGATGAAGTCCGACGGGTAATCGGCAATTTTCCCCAAACAATCATTTGTTTTAAAACGGTTTTTTGGCATGTCTTATTGGAAGATTCAAGTCAGCAAACAGCAATTTGAGTACTGCATGCCTAATTCTTGCTTTCGGATAAGCTCGAAACTAAGCCAAAGTAGAAATATCACTATTGGCGTTATCAATAACAGGCTTATTTTCCTTAATTGTTGGTTTGACTGATCCGAAGTTCTTACAATTGTCTGTTACTCTTTTAATTGTTTTCTCTGATAACCTCTGCTTCTCTCTCTTTAGCAGCAAATGTTTCAGATGTTCGTGACAATATTACTCTCTCGATATATCATAACCATATTAAAGTAATCTTCGTTAGAGTAATTGACGCCTGTAGGCATTGTTGGCAATTTTGAATGATATTTCGTAGCCGCCAATTATTTTTCCAGCGGCCACGGCTAACTTGATTTTTCCTAGTAAAGTCGACATCATATTTTAATGAGTGGAAAACAGTTTTTCATAATTTAATGGAAAGTTAGGAAGTTTAGATATAGGAAAGGTAATACATAGTTACCTTTATTTTTAGTGCTAAATAAGATCCCAGCAAAAAAAATGGGAGTTTGCATTTGAAAATTTCGTGAATGTCATTTTCACTATTTTTTTAAGAGCACCCTGTAGAAGTCTTAAGTCTTACAATAAAACATGCTAAAAAACCGTTTTAAAACAGATGGTTGTTTAGCGAACACTGTAGATTACCCGCAGGACTGCATCTATCATTTTTGACATAAAACTGCAAGTATCTTGAGAATTTACAGATAATATGTGGTTAATAAAAATTATCTAGAATTTAGCGGAGCATCGAAATATCCAATAACATAATGAGTGTTCTATGTGATATAAGAAATTTGTGGTCTATTTCCGGTATAACCGGAAGTGCCACGTTCTGAAAATATTTTAGTCACACAGAACCTATCGGCTTGCCTACGTTGTGAAATTTGCTGAATTTTCTTATCGATTTTTTTGAATACAGGTAACCGCCCACTTTCGTGAGACACCCTGTATACAATGTGGTTGAAATAAGGGGGGTGAAATTAGTTATACGGGTACTTCAAAACCTCTATAAATTATACATTATAACATGTTTGTATTTTTGCATTTAATATAAGTAAGGACGAATTAGAAGTTAATTCAAACTAGAAAATAATTATTGCAATAAAAATAAATCCTTTCTGCAATCAAAAACCGTACGATTTAACATTTTAATATTTAAGATTTCAGTAAATAACGTTGAAAATCACATATTCTTGAATTTTAACTAAAAAACATTCAAGGATGCGAAAACTATATTTCTATGTAAATTATACCTTGGTACCTATATATTATCTTAAGGCGTTGAAAATAAATAAAACGCATCAATGGAAGAAAATATCCTGAAGTAAAATATTATAAGTCTATGTATATTATATATATATATATATATATATATATATATATATATATATATATATATATATTA
This sequence comes from Octodonta nipae, assembly GCA_034190945.1. Lineage (NCBI taxonomy): Eukaryota > Metazoa > Arthropoda > Insecta > Coleoptera > Chrysomelidae > Octodonta > Octodonta nipae. The sequence continues at coordinate 37,554,050 of CM067222.1, read as the reverse complement.
TTTTATCACTTTCATAACGAGATAGCTCGCCCAATTTAGAGAAAATTTAGCACAAAAACCATCTATACCGCCGCTTTTGCCAGCCGTCATGTGACCGCCGTGTTGCATTCTTATACGCGTACCGAGAAATTAATAAGGATTTCATTTAACAACCACCGAGGGAGCCACCATAACACGTGTACCAATTATTTGTTCAAAAGATTTAATAAAATGGAATGTATCCTAAGAATTAAATCTGGGTTAGTTTCTTATATACACAAATATTATTAAAATGGTAAATAGTGCTTTAAATTTGCATAATTTTTAAAATCTAACACTAATACCTCAGGGCATCTGGCGTCGAGGGGTTGTTAAAAGGTAAAGAGAACAAGAAAGGTAACTTGACTTCAACACAATAATGAAAAATCATAAAGACAGACCATATATGTTAGGTCAAAGCCGAACATTAAAACTTTATAAAAAACTTTTATTTTATTTAACTGAAACTTTAAACATTTGAAAATAAATTGAAGATTAAAATACTTGGTGACTACTGTTCTAGAACGAGAAGTGACCAAGCTTACATGTTGGAAATATTTATAACATCTGAGAAAATTACAAGTAAGCGGAAAGATAAGCTTGTGCAGGTGGCTGCTGAAAAGTCATTTTTCACGAGGTTATCTTGGAAATCATATCAAATTTCATATAAGCTTTGACATTGTTTACTATGAACTTGACTTTGAATACAAAACAATGAAGCCTCTATTCTAATAAATCGTAACATATTGTTATGAAATTTACCCAAAGCCGACCCTGTTTCATTTCAGTACGACAACAAACGCTTTGAGATAAAAAATGGTTCTCGAAAAGACTCGGCACCTGTAGGAGTGATGATGATTTTTACGAGAATTTTCTATGCTGGTCTTATAAAGGAAGCAGGCCACGATCGCGTGGGGAGTTGGTTGTACGAAGAGCTTATATGTAAAACTGTTATTGTGATATTTTAATCAGCTGTTGTATATTCGATGTAAATAAAAGTTTCTAGAAAAGTGAAAGTGAATATTAGTTTTATAATTTTAAATTGAACCCACGGACTATATTGCAATTTGGTGTCAGAAGTGGGATTAAGTGCAGTGAAAATCTTAATTTGATTTATGGAAACCCGTAGTATGGACGAAACTACCAAAAAAATAGTCAAGCGGGTTACAGAGGGACTGGACGAAAAAATTGCACAGTTTCTAGAAAAACGAGAAAAGAAGGAAAAACAACATCAAGAAGAAATTCAACAAAGGTTAGTAAAATCTTTTGATGAAAAACGTAAAATAGAATTAGAAAATCTTGTCACTACAATGAAAAGCGAACAACAAAATCTTGTTTCCACGATGGAAGAAAAACAACAAAATCTAGTTTCCACGATGAAAAGTGAACAACATAATTTAATTGAACGATTATCCTCGAAATTTGTAAAAAACAAGATCAAACTGAATTAAAACGACAAAATGAATTTAAGATATTTGAAGAAAAACAAGGCAAAACGGAAGAAAAAAGACAATTGCAATTTGGACAATTAATGCAAATAGTATCGCAAGTTAATGAAACAGTTAATGAAAGAATGGAAATAGTTGAATCAGATATAAAAGAAATAAACGACGACATAAAGATCCTAAAAAGTAATGTGGAGACTCTTGAAATTAAAGTAGATGAAACCGATTCCGTTCCGAACCAGGTGAAATTTGAAATAAGTGCTATCCAAAGCCAGGTAAAAGCTGAAATCAGTTCAATTAAAGACGCAGTACACAGTGAAGTACAAGATAAAGCGGAAACAGCAATTAAAAAATTGCAACAAGATTTGCAGAGAGGGAAATACCAGCACACCGTGAGTACCAAAGGTTCCGTTAGCGAACCATCCACATTTGATGGCAGTTCATCTTGGTCCATGTATAAACGACAATTTAAGGCCGCGGCTACAACTAATAGATGGGATAATCAAGAAAAATCTACGTCTCTGGTAATTTCGTTAAGAGGTCCGGCCCTAGAACTCCTCCAAAGCATTCCAGTCCATAAACAAGGCAATTTCGACAAGACTATCGCCATCCTGGACAAACGTTACGACAATCAATCCTTGAGCCAGGTATACCAAGTCCAACTGAGTGGAAAAACGCAAAAATCCGGTGAAAGCCTCCAAGAATTCGAAGCAGAGATTAGACGGTTAGTACACTTGTCCTACCCAGACCTGCCAGAGGGAACGAAAGACCAGTTGGCCAAAGAGAGTCTCATAAACGGCATCAGATATGTGGAAGTACAAAGAAATTTAAGACTGAGTGGCGTCAAGAAAAGTAATGAAGCTCTACTTCGGGCTTTGGAAGTAGAGGCCGTCATGAACATGTCCAAGCCGAAGATCCGAGCAGTTTCCTTTAACCAGGAAGAGTCAGAGTCACCGTTTGAAGCGCTGCTAGCTGGTCTGAACAAAATATTAGAACGGTCACAAAGAACTGGCGCCAGAGGGGCATGTTACCGCTGCGGACGGACAGGACACTTCCAACGTGATTGTCGAGTGAGGCCACCTGAACGATCACCGACCAGGGGTAACCAATAGAACAACCACATGTTCAGGGACCGTCAGCCAGTCAGCATAAGGAGGCGAATGCTGACTAACCCTCCACCAGCCCCCAAAACGTTATCCATCCGGGTATTTTGCCGAGATAGCGGCAGCCTAGTCATCAGAGGCACCATCATTGGGGAGCAGTTACCATCACAATAGATACGGGCGCCGCTGTGTCCATTGCTAAGTCCAGGGTTTTGAGAGCATCAGAAATTCGGCCAGTTACCAATAACATCCAGCTCAGAACAGTCACCGGCGAGTCCATGTCAATGCAGGGTGAGGCAGATGTCGTGCTACAGATAGGGGACAACATGATCCGACAAAGGGTTCTGGTAGCGAATATTGAGGACCATTTTATACTGGGAATGGACCTAATTAGCGAGCATGGATTTATGTTCGACCCGAGATATGATGTTCTTCGGTTCCTAAATGAGAAATTTGGATTGACACGGCCCCTCAACACCCCCATAAAAATTGTGGCAAAGCCTTCAGCTAGAATTTCCGGTCGAACGGAACAGATTATTCATGGGCAGCTAGACAGCAATCTGCGAGCTGCGTTGGAACACTCAACTCATGACTACTTAGTTGGACGGGCTATAGTTAAAACCGAGATATACCAATCAGAGTCCTGAATTTGTCCAACAACGACATCAGAATTGCCAATGGTCAAGAGATAGCTTGTTTCGAGCCAGTAGAGACCATCATCAATTGCGAAGAAGAGTACCAGACGTCGGTGAAGGAGACATGGCCCAGTAAAGAGTTCCTACAGCAGTTTGCTGACCATTTGACACACCTGACACCAGAGAACCAGAAGAAAGCCAAGCAATTTATCACAAAGCACTGGCAAATTTTTAACAGTCAAGATGGAACCACCGGTCGCACCAACATCATCCAGCATCGAATAGATACCGGAAAGGCTCAACCCATCAGAAGACCACCTGGACGACTACCATTGGGGCAACAACAGGCAGTCGAGGAAAACATCGAGTCCATGTTACAGAGTGGAGTTATTGAGCCATCCATCAGCCCATGGTCTTCTCCCGTCGTGCTAGTCAAAAGAATGATGGAACCACCCGATTTTGTGTGGATTACAGAAAGCTGAATGACGTCACGAAGAAAAACAGCTATCCACTACCCCGAATCGATAACACTTTGACCACACTAGCAGGCTCCCGTTGGTTCTCCACACTAGACCTAAAAAGTGGATATTGGCAGGTTGGCCTACACGCAGACGACAGAGAGAAGACAGCGTTCTCCACCAGTAAAGGGCTGTTTCAGTTCACGGTCATGCCCTTTGGGTTATGTAATGCATCCGCTACATTTGAGAGGCTAATGGAGTATGTACTGAGCGGGTTAACGTGGAGGACGTGCTTAGTATACCTCGACGACATTCTAGTCATGGGTCAGACATTCGACGACCATCTGAAGAACCTGGGCGAAGTATTCTCCAGAATTAATAACGCCAGCCTAAGACTCAACCCGAAGAAGTGTTCCTTGTTTCAAAAAGAAGTAGACTTTTTGGGCCACGTCGTTTCCGAGTCAGGAATCCGCACCAACGAGGACAAGATAGAAGCGATCCGTGATTGGCCCGAGAGACAAGCATGAACTCCGAAGCTCTTGGGCCTCTGTTCATACTACCGGCGTTTTGTTGAGGGATTTGCCACCATTGCCGCCCCTCTACATCAGAGGAGAAGGAGACCTTCCGTTGGAATCAGGATTGCGAAACATCTTTCAGACCACTGAAGGCAACACTATGTTACAGCCTTTATCCCAAGTACAAGATGGTGAAGAGAGGAAAGAAATTATTGCGTCACCAGAAAATAACTTCTTGCAATAATAAGGGCTGTAGACCAAATACCTCTATGGTCGTCATTTCTTAATCCGACCAGATCATGCCGCACTCAAATGGCTGCTGGACATGAAGACACTGGCCAGATGGATGGAGAAATTACAGCAATACGACTTCAAGGTGGAACACCGTGCCGGCCGTTCGCACAATAATGCCGATGCTCTATCCAGAAGACCCTGCAGAACGGAATGCGGACATTGTATGAAGACGGAACAGCGAGAGGGTATCTCCATCAGGCAGATCCGAGTACAGGCCAATGAAGACTGGACAACGGAACAGTGCATCCAGGACCAAATGGCTGATCCAGACATCGAACCAATTTTGTCACTCAAAATGAGAGGGGCACCCAGGCCACGATGGGACGAGGTAGCTAGATACTCAGGCGTGCTGAAATCGTTATGGGCTCAATGGGACTCTCTAAGAGTAGACAATGAAATGCCCAAGCGAGTCTGGGGAAGCGCTGGACGAGAAACCAAGTCCCAACTGGTAGTTCCGAAGAGAAAGGTACCAGCCATCCTGACCGAAGTACATGTTGGCATGTCGCTCTGCCGTACATAATAATACAGGCCTGACCCCAGCCAGGGTCCTATTCGGAAAGGAGCTGCAATTACCCAGCGATTTGGCATTTGGCTCCCCCGAAGAACCTCCCCAAGACATCCACGATTATGCCGACCAGCTCCGACATAACATGCTGGCAATACACGAATTATCCCGAACGCAGATCTTGGCCACCAGTGACCGGATGAAGACGCGATACGACCAAAAGGCCAATTCTGTCGGGTTCCAGGAGAGGGACAAAGTCTGGCTGTACAACCCCCAACGGAGTAAGGGTAAATCCCCAAAATCCCCAAAGCTTACACCCGCCTGGAATGGTCCATACGAGGTGGTCAAGAGGCTTAATGAAGTCGTCTACCGGATCTGTCCAAACCCCAAGGCTAAATTGAAGGTGGTTCATTTAGATCGACTCGCTCCCTACCACGGAAGGGATGGTTCTGATCGCAACGATCAGAATTAAAGGTGGGGGCAGTGTTACGAAATTTACCCAAAGCCGACCCTGTTTCATTTCAGTACGACAACAAACCTTTTGAGATAAAAAATGGTTCTCGAAAAGACTCGGCACCTGTAGTAGTAATGATGATTTTACGAGAATTTTCTATGCTGGTCTTATAAAGGAAGCAGGCCACGATCGCGAGGGGAGTTGGTTGTACGAAGAGCTTATATGTAAAATTGTTATTGTGATATTTGAATCAGCTGTTATATATTCGATGTAAATAAAAGTCTCTAGAAAAGTAAGGGTGAATATTAGTTTTATAATTTTAAATTGAATCCACGGACTATATTGCAATATATATTGTTCTTGTTCTTGAAAAACTTAAACTGTTGTAAAGAAAAATAAAATAAGGAACTTTTTTGTATATAGTATTTGCTACAAGTATGTGTGACAATGTAGTTTAATGATGAAAAAAAGTAGCAGCAGACTGTTAATGACCTTGAATGGAATACGTGCTATGCAGCGCCATCTAGTGACTAAAGATTTAAATCCTCAATAAGCGAACACCGTGATCCATACGTAGTATTAATAGATCTATAGGTCGACAGAGTTTAAATAGTAGACGAAGGGTTAAAATCGATTACATATATGTGTTTTTACATACATAGTTTGTTAGTTATATAAAAGTGAAGCTAATATTTTTTCCTTAATAGGTCAAATTAATACACTACAAATTTGTAGTTCAATTCAAAAAATAACAAAAATCATTCGTCGGCAATTTCATTTCATAAATTTGTAAACTGTTCGTTACTAGAAGACCGTGTTTATTTCGCAAAAGAAACGTAAACGGATACATAATGAACCATTACAGTATAACATTAACTTAAAGCAGATCAAGTTGCACCACCCATCTAACCATGAGAACGCATAGAAACAATGTTAGATCTGAAACAATATCATTATCATTGTGAAAAAAATATAAGATGAATGATTTTCTGACCAATTAGGGAGATGATTTAATTCATTATAGTCATATAGTCGACCGACATCTTACGAAGAAAGAAAGTTTCTAATTATTGTCATGATCTAGTAACTCGGCAGCACAATAATAGCTAACAACGATCGTGTTGAATGCATTCACGCTAGTAATAAGAAATTTCTCACCCACTATAAACGGATTCTGTTCGCATTGTTAATTACCAATTATTAATTGTCGAAATGATGAACTCTTATTTTTCGCTTTACATTGTCTTGATTGAACGGTTGAAACTTATTAATTGCCATATTTTGCAATACAATAAAATGGATTCATTCACGCAAAATAAAAATATTAAACTTTCTTCTGTACAATTTTGCAAGAATATTGTTAACCGTGAATATTGATTACAGTAAGAATGAAACGCTGTTTATTTGAAATTTTCTATTAGCGGTGAACTCAGTCATTGTTCCTACTTTTCTTTCTACGACATCTACTGGTTTTTGTTGCCAACTGGCTAGAAAATCTTAATTGGTTACAACTTCTTTGAAAAACATTTCCTCCTATTAAGTATACAACCACCTTTTCCTCAACCCACCAACGCATCTTTTTAATAATTAAAATGTATTCATGGTAGATATACACCAGTTTATAGAGCAAAATTGAACTCATTTTCGGACACAAAATTCAACAGCAATTCGCTTATACCATAACGTCAGTAACAGTTTATAGCCACTTATTGCTAAGTTTTTAACAGCAAACTCGTAGAAGTAAACTATTTAATATTGAAAACCCGCAAAAATACAAAGTTATTTTGTTTTTTGGTTGTATAATGACAAGTAGTGAAGGAATCGTAATGTCGACTACAGAAAAGTTGTAGAGAATTGGAAACCCTTTTAAACGAGCGTTTATACATCCTGATTGGTTACAATTTTCTGGTAACTAATACTAGAATATTAATCATCGTTAAAACGATAGTTTATGATGTTAAGTTTATATAGGCTCACGATGGATACTGTTGAATAACTAGTTTTTGAAGAATTGGAATTTAAATAATTTAGAGAGATATTTTGCACATCCCACAGTATTAACGACACTAGTCCGACCGGGATATACTAGAGATATTTTGAAAGTTCATAAATTCCACTTCGACAACCAGCCAGCTGTCAAGGCATATGGACGGATCTAGAATACTCTTGAGGTGGGGGCACGAGATGAAAATTATGGTAAATTGTATCATTATATGTCTTTTCTCATCAGTTCATTACGTTTTAATTTACATAACTATTACATGCCCATATTGGCTTATTTATACATAAGTTTATTAAAGTAATGGTTACCTGTATACAGTTTACTGATATTAATTACATTACTTTTCCCACTAAGTGGATCCGCCACTGTCAAGACTTCGGAGTGGAAATAAGGGTTCGTCGTTTAAGCTAAATTTCAAACGCCGTGTTAATATATTTTACGGCACTATAACAAAAATTCAAGATATACAAAGTGAAGTGCATTTTATGAGCTTTCAAAAAATATCGCTATCGAACTTACGTGTTTAAAACGATATGTATACAAATTATTTAAATTGCAATTCTGCAAGATCTACTTAACATACAATATTGATCTTAAGCATTATTAATCTCAACGTTATAAGCTATCATTAGGAAGTAGATTAAGGCTCTAGCTGTTATTACAACCAAGTTATGATTTTTTAAAATTACCCAATTTATATCGGTTTTTACAGCTTTTCTTTATGAAATAGGCCGCGATCAAATTTTATAAACAGTCATTTTGTAGATTTTCTGATTCTCTACATCTTTTCTATTGAAAGCATTATGAACAGATCAGTTCTTGTTACACGATGTGCAAAAAACAAAAATACCCTATATTTTTGGAGTTTTTAAGGCACCAATAATTTAGTTCTACGAGTTTTCTGTTAAAATTATGTCAGTTATGACTTACAAACTATTATTAACGTAATGGCTTATGCGGTTTGCTGTTGAATTTTATGTCATTATATCATTTAAAAATCTCTATTGACTGGTGTAATATTCTTCTTCCGTTTTGTGTAAATGTTCTTGTTCCTTCCGTTATGGCTTTTTTCCTATGATTTTCTTCTTGTTTCAGTTCTAAAACAACTTTTACTCTCCTAAAAAAAAGTATTTTTCTGTGTTTACATACGTTGTCATTTTCCTTTCGTTATTAATGTTTCACTTCCATAGCTCAATGTTTCTAAACTTAGTTAAAAGTTCCAGTGTTTTCTCTTAGTTCATTTAAAATCTGATCCAAATAAACTATATATAAGATTGCATTCAGGAAGGCAACTAACTGAGGTTCCGCGGTCATAATTGTGAACTAACCTAGGCTCCGGATAAGAACCGCGTCTAAATTTGCTGCTTTGGAATCTCTGTAAGCTAACTTTTCCTGAAACTCCTAGATGTTGAATTTCATTTTGCGATAAATTATTAATACATGAATTTAAACAATTCATTTTCTATCAAAGATACCTATTACAATTTTATTTAATTCTTCTGAGGCTGCGAATCTAAAATCCCAAAACAAAATTATTAGATTATTAATGCTATAGACACTTTTCGAAATATGCACATTACTTAAGATATCATCGCTGATACCGATTAATATATTTAAAAATTACCAGTCATATTAGTATCACAATCCTTTTAATAAAAACAATTATATTATATTTACATTCGATAAGTGTAGTATCTTGATAAGAAAATTAATAAGAACAGAAATATACTAATTGAGTTTTCAAATCTAAATTACAATAATTACCTTAACAGCAGAAACATTTCACAGAACTGGTTCTGTGATCTTTTCTTATTACCACTTCGCTTCATTTTTAATTAAATTTAACTTTCCTATTAATGTGTTAGCTGCTTTACTTTCTACTAATTTGATTTCTCAAGGAAATTTATTTATTTTTTCTTCTTTGACAGTGTGGTTAACATACCATTTAGATATACTTTGGGCTTCGCTAAGTATGCAACAAAAGAGAACTATGTTTATTAGTAGTTATATCAAAATGGAAATACTGAAAAAAATTGGGATATATCTCATATCCCATTTTTAGTGTATTTTAAATGGGTTCAGGTCAAGCAACCTATAGGATAGATCACAATGTACTTTCATTTGATAGATTTAAACAAAAAGGCTTTAACGTAGGTTTTAAATAAATACCTATCCATTAGTATTTCCTATTTGAAAAATAAACTTCTTATTTTCATGTTTTATTCTGGTGTTGAGTTTATCCAAAATCAGACATGTCGTGAATATTTTTTTCACTGCGCAGGAGTTTTACATTTTACAGTGGTTTCTATTTTTTAGGCAACTCCGGATTTCATTATAGTGTAATGAATGATATTTAATTTAATTATGACATCTCAAAAGTATTTTTATGCTAAGTATACTCTTAGAAATAAATGTCTACAATATGATCAACAGGTTTTCCTGTGTAAAAATAAATTCACTGTATCTATTTTCTGTCCTATTTATCTTGTAAGCTTCGACGTAGTGTCCCTTTTCACCAACATCGCTATCGACGAAGCCATGGAGATCATAATAGGAAAATACAAACCACCTCAACACCTTGTAGATTTAACAACACACTGTCTGGAGAACACCTATTTTATTTACGAGAACCAATGATACAAAAAAGTGGAAGGAGCTCCAATAGAATCACCACTCTCGTCAGCAATAGTAAACCTCTTAATGGAGAATTTTGGAGATTTAGCACTACAGACAGCAAGTCGTAAACCCAGTGGATAATACCTTTGTGATTTGTCCTCATGGGAGGGAACACCTCAACACATTTTTAGATCACCTTAATGGTTTATTTATTTATATATTTAGCTTATGAGTTTTACAAACATACATAGGTATTAATAGTACAATCAGAATAAAAACTAAAAAAAAACAGTCAGTCCATAAATAAAAGTGTAAAGGTATTTATAAATATTCTCAGTATTATCACAACTCCATATTTAATTGGTTAAGCCATTGGAGAGTCTCGGGTGTTGCTTGCAGGAATTCACTAATTGAACTCAAAAAGGCCCTTTTCAGACATTCATAGGTATGTGATACATTGTCTGAGAAGCGGCACAGCAATCGCATTCTGTACCAATCCTGTTAACCGGGCCCAGGTCTAACGGGGCATGTGATAGATTTTTCGAGTCTAACAGGGAGTGCCGGGCTGAACAAACTTGTATGTAGTCTAAAAGAATTTTCTTAATTAGTAATATAATTGATTGTAGATGTTTTTGTTTGTTACAAAATAGTTTAAAAATACTGTACGAGAATGTATATATTTTGTTAACTTATACTGTGTCTGGAAAGATAAATGAGAGTAATAAAACTCGGTTATTATACTCGTCAACTGTCAAGTCTTCTATTATGCTATATGGCACAATTGCGCCATAACACTGTACTATAGGGATATTCACAAAACATCGATGCATCGAATCCATTCGATGTTTACCATACGATACATCGAATTGATTCGATGTTTTGACAAAGATCTTTTTCATTCGATGCATCGATGTTTTTTACAAAAAACATCGAATCAATGAAAAAAACTAACTGTGTGACTAATAATGAAATAGAACATTAAAAATATAATATCAGTTTATTTATTCAAGATTTTTATTTTTTAAATAATTGTAATGAACACTGGATGACATCTGTGAGCAGTAAACAGCGTAACGAAAATAAGAACTATTCTTTATGGTGAACAGCTATTGGACTTAAGGCACTTAAAAGTATGATTATTCTTATCAGCCATTTTGGGTCCAGCTGCCACTGCTTCTCCATGTTTACAATGCATTAGGCCTCAGTCTCAAATCGACAAATTATTTGTGGTAAAACGTGAAAAATTGTGAAATGAATGTGTCCCGAGTATTTTCTTCAATAGAATAGTTTGGAAAAACATGTAAAAGTAGGAATATTTTATCCTAGAAAACATGCAGTGAATGAAGCAGTAAACGAATGTTAGAGTTCTTACATAAGATTGTACTAAAACTACATTTTTTCTGAATAAATGAGTGTTTTTTAAATGAATGTAACATGTTAAGAATCACGGTATATTTTTCTACAGAGTAATTGAAAAAAAAACACTCTTATTATATGCGAAGTTTGTGAAAAAAAACAATCGGATTGAAAAATGTCTCTATATCCCACGGATAATCCTAGAAGTGCGAAATGGGTTCAACATATGGGACGGGAAGGAAATTGTTTATCAAGTGCCTACCTAATCCTGTTTTTGAAAAATATTTTATTATCTCCCAAAAATTGAACAACTATTCATATTATATTTTTTCATGTTTGTTTTCTTATTCAATTGTACTTTATTTTCTGTAAGTACTAAGTACTATTGCAAAATTCTTTACCGAGGAATTAAATTCGGAAAATAAAACTTTAAAGAAAGAACCTTAAATTTTTAGGTTTGAAATTCAGTTTGAAAGGGAAAACTTTGTAAAATAACATTTTTGAGTCCGAGAAACAATTATGCTCGTGTCAAATGTGTTAATAATCAATGGCCTAACACAAGCCTTCTTGCGTACTCAACAACTTAAAATTTTGTGTTTATCAACGAATTATTAATTCATCTTTAAAGGGGAGCCAAATGCATTCATTGTAAATAGGTACAAGACAAAATGACAAGAATGCATATGTTTTTAGTACCCTATTGAGCCCTGATTCTTGTTACCATTCGACGGCTCTGCGATTCCACAGATGACGAAAGTCATATGAAAATTTACATAATTTAATGGAGATTAACCAGTAAACTAAACTTTAATTGTAATGTTTTTGTAATTGTTTTTTGTAAAATAGTACTAGTTTTGTATTTTTTAGTTCACTTATGAAGCTATATAATATATGGGTCTAATATAATTGAACATCCAACCAATATTTAAAAAAATAAATATATTATTGCAGCTGTTTCCTGAATGATAATTGTGGCATCTTTGGTTTTTATTTTTTCTGAGTTCTTTGGGATTAACTGCCACATAAACTTGAAAGTCTGTATAGTTCAAAAGTCTAAACGTTTCAAGGTCTAAATCAGACCTCGTTTTTAATGGTATGAATACAAATGAACATCAGTTTTATTGTCAATATCACACTTTTGCAGAAAGTATTCGATGTTGAAAAAACATCGATGTTTTTTAGCGATGTATCGAAAAACATCGATGCAGTGTTCCGATGTTTTACATCGAATAAAAACATCGATGTTTTTTCTTGATGGACACCCCTACTGTACTAACACACTGAGCCGTGCGTGTGTTGAGGTATCAGCACTCCAAAATCTGAAGTGTTACCCATCAATAATTCGGTATGTCCGTTAAAGTCATCAGTAATAAGCTGTTGGGCAATTTTAATAGGTGGATTCTAAATTTCAGTCGGTTGAAACTTATTATATCTTTTTGTCTTCTAAACGTTGATTGTGGCATATTCTTGATTACTTTTATGTTTTTTTTGGGAAATAACACCACAATCGAAATAAAACGACGTATATTGAATGAAGACGAAACGCTTCAATGTCTATTGTGACTTCGTTGTCAATGGCTTTATATTATTTATATAAATATAAAAATAAATATAAATAAATAAATATAAACATATTATTTATATAAATATAAAGCCATTGACAACGAAGTCAGAATAGACTTTGAAACGTTTGGTGTTTGTTCAAAATACGTCATTTTATTTCGATTGTGGTGTTATTTTCCAAAAAACATAAAAATAATTATTATATCTTGATGTATCGGCAAGTCCAGATTTTTGCAGATCTTTTTAAACTCTCAGACTCATATTTGCTACCTACGGATTTTCGGTAGCTCTATATGACATAAAACGGGTAATCATTAGTTTATAAGTAACAGTTAAAAGAGTAATCGAGCGATAACTTTAGAGTAAATCGGCATGTTTAACAGGTTTCAGAATGGTAATGTTCCGATTCAAGTATATTCGTGAGGAACTGGGCGCTTTGTATGTATTTCACAATGTGTAAGGAATTCTGGATGTGTGTTGTCGAAACCAGGTTGCTTGCCATTTTTTTATAATTTGGGGGCGCCTTTGCCACTTCCTCAAATGTAAATTCGCCGGATAGTTGTTCTTGTCTACTAGATGATTGTTTTAACTTTATGAAATCTTTCTTGATTATGGTAGAATGGTTTTTATCATTTTTAGCTTTAGACAGATTCAATACATGACTGGCTATTTGGTCAGCTGTACCACCTTCCGGGTTCGTAGCAATGAGGGAATCCGCTCCCAACTTTTTAAACAGTTTCCATGCTTTTCTGCTTGAGTATCTAAAGTTTACATTCATAGTGGTTTCATTCCATTTTATTTTCGTGCTTCGTGCAATTTGTGTAGTAAGGAGTCTGCAATGTCCGATTAACAATTTTCTACATAGTCTTCATAGAGAAGATAAGCTTCACTCCAGCATGGTATGTATTCCCTTCTTACGCCTCGTGGAGTATATTTTTTTGGCGGTGAAAATAAGCATTTTCACAAATCTGTAAAAGTTGTCGGTGTAGCTTATGTGAGAATTCTTCAAGAACGTAACGGTTAATTGGGACAAGTATTCCATTTTGGTCGGTGTACAGAAGTACAAGCATTTGATTTGTTTCTGAGCTCCATCTAGCAGAACGAAGTGCCTTTCTGCTTAGCACTAAAGATTAACTGAATGTTTTCAGCCTCAGGCCAATCTACTAGTTTTGTACCATTTTGGCAGTTTTGATGGTACTTCCATTGCATGTGGTAGCTATTGAAATAGCCAGCATAAACTATCAGATGGTTTTTGTCACGAAGTAAATCATTTGGCCACTTGGTTGAAGGAGACTTACATACATTTGCTATAAGTATTCCGACAGCTGCAATAGTTAGCGCGGGCATTTGTCGCTATGTCGTAATGAGAGTAGTATCTTGTACCAACAAATTTATATCGGTGAATTTTTTCTCTTTTCCAGAGCTTTAATTCGTCAGCAGCGTGTGTCTCTTGTAAATGAACCCGCATCAATGTTACGATCCAATTTGGACAGATATTCAGTTTTGGATCTGCTAATACCTTTGATGTCAAGTTGGAAGACTCCGATAAAAGAGCCAAGAACTCTTCAATCCAAAAGGATCGATAGGCTGAGCTTTTGCTCTACGCGAAGTTTCTGTCCTCGCTGAGCTGACCTTAGGACACCTGCGTTATTCTTTGACAGATGTACCGCCCCAATCAAACTCCCCGCCTGGCAGTGTCCTCGAATCGAATCAGGCTGGAGGTAAATTGACGTCCGTACAACGGACGCCATAACCAGTAGCGCAAACGACGGTTCCGGTACGACGCCGACGACAGAACGCCACTCCGTACCCTTGGCTCGAGAATACCGAGACAGTTGACGCCTTAGCGAGTAAGTAAAGAAACGATGAAAGTTATTGTGTTCTTGTGTGCTGTAGTATGCATATTTTCATATTCAGGAGATCGTGTGATAGTCGGGATAAGTATCATTCTAGCCCTTTAGCGTATACCCACTTCCCTTCTAATACTCTACACATTCACTCTCTTCTGTTCCTTCGCAATGTATGATGTTCCTCATGAAGTCGCTTATCTGCCCACAACTCTCGCGATGACGTAACATGGACGTCATGTCCCCTCCCAGGTTGAGCCTGACAGGTAATAGGTCGACGTGGGGCGTACCTTCTTTGTTATCACTTTTATCCTGAGTAAAAATTATACGAGAGCAGACCACTTTGTATCACCACTTCTCTACTGGCACCTCTTTCTGTTCTAACAGGAGATTTCTGTTGCCAGAAAAGTTTTTCTTTGATATTTATTTGATAAAGTCTAAGCCTTTTTGCTTCAACGAGTCAAACAGTGTATCATGTTTGACTGTGTTAAATGTTATTTCATAATAAATGAAGGAGAATAGCAGATACAGATATATATATATATATATATATATATATATATATATATATATACATATATATATAGGGTGCGTATATATATATAGGGTGCCTATGAGTGCATATATTTTAGGTGGAGATAGTCCATATTAAATCATTTATGTTAAGTACATTATTGTCAATGCGACAACATCGCTTATGGGAGGATACACTTACACTTTTACTACTTTTTCTTGCTAGTAACAAAATGACCTGCAGACTTTTGTATTGAATAATTATGTTTTGTCGACGAATTGCTTAATTTGAGTAAATGAAACATTTAAGAAATAAACGTTTTCAAAACATTATCGTTCTTAAAGCTAATGTTTGGAGGTAACCCTTAAAATCTGTGTAATTATTTTATCTATTAAGTTAAAGAAGAGAAAAATAAAAAGCATTTTACTTATGATTTAGAAATAAGTTTTCACAAAATACTTCAAAAGATCCCTCGAGAACCTATTTTAAATTGCATATTTCCAAACAGAATAATTAATTCATATTATTATTTATTTTGGATAATAAAATAGCTTCTTACACAATAAGTAAATTCCAAAATTATCACAACAGATATACAAACACATAACTGCACAAATGCACAAACTACACGTCTTTACTCCGACTTTCTACATAACACATTAGGAAACAAACACGACGTTGAAAATTAAAAAACTACGGTTAAACTTTATAAATTACGGGATGCGCCATGTTGTCATATCGTCTTGGTAGATTTAGGTCGAGTTTTCATTTAATTTCAAAACTGAAAAAATGTTTTTTAATAACATTGGGATTAGTCAAAGCGAAGGGGGACACCTCTAGGTACAATTAATTTTGACCTTGAACTTCATTTTCAAGGTCATTTGAAGGTCAGAGTATTTTTTTAAATGGCAACCGATGGTTTTGACACCGAATACGGGAAAAGCGAGAAATTTTACGTCTGAGGTGATATAGATACAATTTTTAGTAAGAATATAACCGCAATGTAATAAATATGTTAAACTCTAGATTTTTACGTTTTAGTGACATTTTTAGTAGAACAAGTGTACAGAGATTGTTTTCTTCTTTTACGCCATGCTATAGATATCTTATTAGCACAAGCATTAAATGAAATAAATAAATCAGCAGTAATTATTTAATATCGTAAAAACGTCTTAAATGATTTATCCAGATGACAACAAAATTTATTTCGAAATATATTTTTTTTATTACTGTGAGGCGATAATTATCCCTCAGGTGCCTGTGTCATTCCGAGTTAGTCGCAAAAATCTGAAAAATAGCCATTTCAGCTTTATAAGCTTTTGTCCTTGAAATAACCTAGATATAGAAATAGAAGATCACAAAAAATAGTATTAATATCACTTCAGACGTAAAATTTCCCGCTCTTCGAGACAATTCAGAGATGCATTATTATTTTTATAGAAATATAACTAAATTTAAATTTTACTATATACCAAAAAATAATTATTTATTAGAAAGTAGCATTTCTAAAAGGATATATACCGGATGAGTTAAAATGTACATTTTTTAAACATTTGTTTACAGACGACTTTACTATAAATATTTATATTTGCACGAGGCGAATTCCTTGAACAAACTCAGGAATTAATTTCTCAAACACTGCAAAAGACTATTCTTTCCGGTTGATTATTCCTTTGCGAACGCTTTCCGAGGACATTTTTCCTTGATGGGTTTGCGTGATTGCCCGCACTAATGTCACTTCCAAGAGATTAGATCTAAGTTTGCTTTACCTTAGAATTTACTACCCGTTGTTGTTTTAATGTATATTTCACCAGTTAATTACCTCTCGATAATTTAAAACCTGAAAGGGTTTGTTTGAAAAACGCGAAAAGAGGATATTTTTGGAATGATTAGTGCTCTTCCATTTTTCATTAGATAATACTGACAAGAAAAAATCGCACACTAAGGCTGTCGCATTATTTATTCCTTTGACAAGTGATATCTAAAATAGCATCAAAAGAGAAATTTAAAATGTTTAAAGATAATAAACTATAGAGAGAATATATTATTCAAAAAAAATGTTAGACAGAGAAAAGGCTACATTAATATACCGTACCAAGCCGCTTTAGCATTTTCTATTTAATCCTCTTTTTTCTAAAAAAGGTTTCAGTTCGTTGATGATCACTCACAATAATATCCTAAATTAATGTTGCATCTTTTGCATTATACCCAGAAGATATTCAGCTTTCCTTATTAAGTTCACTGTAATCCATTGTTGAACTAGGAGATGCGTTAACTTGTGGAAGCCTTTACTTTATAATGCTGCAGTAGATTACGTGAGTTCAAATGCACAAATATTCACACTCACTTTAAAACTCTTTATTTAAAAAAATAATAATCTCACTTATTTACAAAACAAAGTTAAAAATACAATCATCTGATCTGCTACACGCTGCTTCAACTAAAACTGCCATCCATAAGGTAATTGCCCCTTTTATAGGTTTCCTTCGGTTCGAAAATTTTGCCAGTCATTTCTGATCTGCCACTATATGCAATATTCGATTCCTGAATCACGTTTAGGTACTTTTTTTCCATCTTTCGAAATGTTCGGACTGTCTGTTGTTGTTACTCTTCTTTACATTCGGCGGTTTCTTATCATTCGCAAATTGGTGATTAATTAGTGTTCCCTTTGTGGAAGGCTTCTTAATTTTTTTCCCGATAGCGTAAAATTAATGTTATAACACTTTAACCTTGATTGTCCCGAACATAATTATCCTTTCCATGCTCGGGAGCTAAACAATATATGTGAACCACCTTTATCTTAGCTCTCGCATTCGGGCAAATTATTTAGACAACATCCTCTTGACCACCTCGTATGACCAGGCTGGTGCCAGGTTTGGCGACTTGCCTTTGCCTCTCTGGGGGTTGTGTAGCCAGACCTTGTCTCTTTCTTGGATCCCGACTGAATTTGCCTTGAGATCACTGGTGACCAATATCTGCGTTCTGTAGATGTTAGTCGGCATAATTGTTGATTTCTTGGGGCGGTTCTTCTGGTGAGCGAAAGGCTAAATCACAAGGTAATCTCATCTTCTTTCCTAATAATACTACATTCTTTTTGGCACAATGAATGTTATAGCAAAAATAAATCATAATAATCAAATGAAACTAATTTGATCTTTTTCTATCACGAACACTTTCACAAATTAAGTGACTAGTTTCAGTGGTTAACAAACAATATTCGAACGTATAGAATTCAGTGATAAATTAAAATAATTTAGTCAAGAGCGAGTAGGACAAACTAAGGGTTCCGTCCAACCTTCAAGATTTGATATAATGTAGGCGAATGAAGGTATATATTTTTCTAATATTCCAGTTTCAGACTAGCAGGGAATGAATTCATTTTCTTATTTTTACCCTAATATATTTTAAAGGAACCGTTTTAAATTTATAAAAAATATACAATTTTATTTTCCACACATAGACCTTTTATTTTATATGCTACGTGATTCGCTTAATTAAAAAAATGTATGTATTTTTCAAGTTTCTAATTTAGCCCCCAAAATTAACATTATTAACATTAGAGTTTTATTTTACTAATAATCTTTCAGGGAAGCCTTTTATAATCTACTGTCTGAATTTTAAGCTCTGTAGATTGGAAGATAAAGCGGAAAATAGCTCAAGTTTTAAATAATAAATTATTAAATCTTTTAGACAAATTATTTAAAAATACAAATAAAATATTTTTTTCAAAATTTTAAATAGCGTAGTTTGTAAAGGGGGAATAAATCGATGTTTAATATTTTTGTTAATATCTTTGAAACAAATGATTTAAAAATATGAAAAAATATATTTGTAATTCTTATAATGAGCCTTTTATTTGAAATATTACATGATGCGTTAGAAATGTTATTTTTATTTTCCATGTAATTCTATAATTTGTCCCCAAAATTAATATTGGGGTTTTCTACTATTTTTTTATAAATTTCAAGTTAGCCATAGTACCCCTAATTATTTTCAAAATTTTAGGTAGTATGTTTTCGGAAATAAACCAGGAAAGAAGAATTGTTTATATATTTTTGTTAATATTTTGTAAACAATTAATTTAAAAAATATGAAAAATATATATTTCAAAGTTTTTTTTGTATTTTCCGTATAATTCTATAATCTCCCCCGATTAATATTAGGGTTATCTACTTATTTTTCCTGTAAGGTTCAAGGAAGGCCATATAAGCATAATTTTTGTTTATAGATCGGAAACGAAACGGGGGAATGAGTAATTTTTGTTAATATCCTTTAAACAATTTATTTAAAAAAAATGCATTTGTATTGCTCATAAAAACCTTTTTCATTTGATGTATTGCATGATGCGTTTAAAAATATATTTTTTATTTTCTCTTTTTCACTTTAATTCTATAATTAGGCCCCCAAAATTAATATTAGGTATTTCTTCGTATTTTTCCTGTAAACAAAAAAAAACTTTGAGGAATTAAGGGGGGAATGGGTATTTTTTATATTTTTGTTAATATATTTTAAAATATTCATTTTAAAAATACGAAAAAATATATTTGTATTCGCCTTTGAATTTGATATATTACAGGATGCCTTTAGAAATAATATTAATTTTATATTTTCAATTTAATGCTGTAATTTGCCTCCTAATTAATATGAGGGATTTCTCCTTACTTTTAACCGACTTCCAAAAAGGAGGAGATTATCAATTCGTCGCGTTTTTTTTATATATGTATGTTTCCTGATTTCTTCTTCTGTGTTGAACCGTTTTGAATGAATATGAGCTTGTTTAATACAGTATATATCCGGAATGGTAAAACTTCAGATTTGGGAAACGAATTCTATTGGTAAAGTGAAGAAATTTGTGAATGAACACATCCGTGCATGGAAATCGACATATCCCTATGTCGATTTTTCGAAAACTCCTTATGGATGTGTGTAGTTTTTAACGTTTAATCTATTAAGGAAGATCCCTAGGTAATGTCATATACTTTTCTGCGACGTGCAACAGTTTTGCAGAAAATCGCCGAAAATTCCAATATTTTCATCAACAATTTCATCGAAGTGACGTAACGGACATTTCATCATAAATATTTTAATTAACTTAATAGTGCGGGAATTGTAGGAACTGGAAGTTTTAATTGCAAATGTGAAAATTTTCTCTGTACATCTCAAGCATATAGGTAGTAAATCTTAGTATTTTTGGCTCCTCAAATCAATGAGTACCAAGCTCGTTTGGTTTGTATACCAGGCAAATACCTATTTAAATGAATTTTTTTCCATTTTGAGAAGACGGTGCTTTTGGTGTCACGTCACATTCTCTCTGCATAATAGAAAATTCAGTGCAGGGGGTGAGAACTCAGATAGGCGAGATTGTACCACACTTGGACGCGCCCTCTAGAATTTTCAAGCGGCCCTAAATATGATGGTTGCTCGTACTCGTCGGTTGTTATCGGTTGTCGTCGTTGTCGTCCATTTTTGTCATGATTCATTTGTTATCAATTGTGATTGTAGTAGACATTAAAAAAAACATATAAAAAAAACTTATTATGCTAATGTTGAAGCATTTCTTTTTTAATTTCTGAATGTTTTAATCAAGCGTCCAACAGGTAATGAATTACAGTATTTGCAAGGTAATTTACTAATTATTTTTTAGACAGTACCCATATTACAACTAAATAACAACTTCAGCGAATCAACAACGAAAAATTGTATTTCAAATGCCCGGCTTTTAGTAATTTGTGAATCTCATTTTATGGAGAGGTGCATTGTGCATTGGCAACATTAAATTTACCGGTATGTTCACATTTTACATATATTCTTGTAGTTCATATATTAGTTCATTTTAAGTAATGAAGAACTGTGGGAGACAATTTTCTATGGTTTTCACCAGAAAAAGTTCTAGTTACCACTTGCAGCCCCAAATGTTAGTAAAAATTCCTGAAAAAGTATACGTTGGTAAGAAGAGGCATTTCAGTAATTTTCACCAGTTTAGGATGTCAAATTATACAAGGATTCCAAAGTAAGCAATTTAATATTGGTTTTCAAATTATTCATAATTTCTTGTGTTTTTGCAGCACACAAAAAGGTAGTGGTGAGAAAGAAGTTTGTACATTTAGTAGGCAAGAGTTTGAGGAGTGAACTATCAAAATGAAAGAGAACAGCCAGGAGAGCCACAAATTGAACACTGACAGTGGTTACAGCATTTGAAGAAGAAAAAATGTAATCTAAGGTATTTAAAAAATGTTAACAGTAGAAGCCAAATGAGAAATCAACAGTTAAAGCCTAAGGGCAGATGCTTTTCATTGGATGATAAAATATTTGCTTTACTTATCAATATCTATATATAAATAGGCAAAGACAAAACGATTAGGTACCATTTTCTCCTGTGTCTCTCAACCGATTTACTTTATTTTTGTTTTTTTAGTAGCAATTAACATCCTTCAGTGCAGAATGCTAAAATTTATTTATAATATTGGTTCATTCCTTAGAAAAGATATAATAAAAAAAACATTATTTAAGTCCATATACTGTCAATGCCAAACAGATAACAGTAACAGTGTCGCCAGATTGAATGGAAAGAAAATTGTGGGATGGATTGACTCGACTGTGAAAGACGAATTAAATTATACTAAAAAGTAACAAATTTTGATCCGTTCCTAAAGTTATTCTACATCGTCATGCTAACGAAATAGAACCCAGGGAAATTTATATTACACAATAATGGCCTATCATTGGGCTCTCGCAAGTTTGCAAACTTCATTGCTTTGTAAATATGATTTGTCAACTAAAATAAGAATTATGTTGCAATTGATAAATTTATTTCTGACAATATTTTGTTAATTAAAAATGTTATACTTCCAATTTAAACATTATTTTAATTTTTACCGTAAAAAAAATTGTAATTAATGTACTGATTGTAATATTCAAGACAAATAGATCTGGCAGCCCTGAACTCATAGCTACCTTTAGTGTATCGCTTTAATTTGAATTTTTACATTTAAAAATATTGTTTGGTGTAAGATTATTATAGCACGATGGTAAAGGTAAGTTGTAAATTCAAAGTGTAAAATTCAAGATTTCAGCTTCATTCACTCTGAATAGTTTTTAACAAATGTGAGTATTACTTATTTATCATTAATTAACAGCAGGTGCATATATTTCTTTACATTTTCCATACAAAACAGTATTTCATTTAATGAAATTATAATGAATTTTGGTTGAAGGTTTATTAGTATGCATTTATATTTTGTAGTTATTTGGAATGCAGGAATAACACCTTCATACTAACTTTTGAGTTTGTTGATTTCATTTTCTGGTTACGAGCTGAAATCGTGAACTGTGAAATGCCAGAATGAAATTTGTCAGTCACTCACAGATCAAAACATATTTTTGAAAAATGTAGGTAGTAACTAATATTTTAAATATTACATTTAATATTAATTTATTATTTCATATAATGTTAATATTTTTAATGGGATTTATTTTTTCATGTTAAAAATTATAACTTCATATTTGAATATAAAGGTGGAATCTTTCAATTATTTTTGGTAGAGAAACAGTTAGTTACTGTTTTGTGTTCCTACATTTTATCTAATAGACAATTTCGTAATTATTACATGGTGGATTTTTACTTAATAAACATGTCATTGACATTTTAGCGATGTGTATTTAAAATATAAAGAAAGTCAATGCATTTACTTATTTGTTATGGTAAGTTAGGTGCATATAACAAAATATATTTTTATTGAGTAATTATCTATGGAAAAAGGGTTACCTGCTGTTAAATCATGTGAATACCATCTTTGATAGTTCAGCATCAAACGTTGTTTATGGTTCAGTAGTGAAATAGTCAATGTAGTAGATCAGTAATGATTTTTTGGACAAGCAGCAGTAACTTTCGTTTTAATTATTCAGTAAGTTTTTGTTGTGAATTTAATTATTTTATTACTACTTTATTTGACAATCTTCCGAAGGTGTGGTGTACCAAATTGACAGCCAATGGACAACAGAAAATACATTAAAGATTGTAGTTTTTATAAGGTTTGTTAACATATATATATATATATATATATATATATATATATATATATATATATATATATGTTATATAAGTTTATGCTATGAACTTAGAACGAACTCATATCGCAACGACAATTCAACATTCCCAGCTGACTCAGCGACACCTGTAGTGTCAGATTACGGCACGGCCAACATCCGTGGGAATTGCAGCGTCGACTTTGCTTATTCGACATATTATATGTTATAAATTGTAAAACTGCTCTAATGTTGTATTCATTATTACTCAGTCTGTTGTTAGTTATTATTGTCATTATTTTAATTTTGTATTTTGTATTTTAAAAAAGTTATAATTTTGTTAAAGTTAATAAAATTTTTTTTAAAAAGTTTAATTTGAGAAGTGTGATATAACAAATTGGCGCAATCAGTAGGATCCGTCAACGTTACTAGAACACGAGCTTACTTCTAACTGGTAGCAGCGGATTCCTATCCCTCAATGGAGCAAAGAACCTGGAAGAAGTCCCAACTGCGATAAAAAGGAGAACACGGATCTTCCAATGTTCCTGTTGATGTGAGTAGTAGTGAATCGTCTAACGTTTAAGGTTTTAAAGAATTTATTTAATTGATTTATTTGATTATTTGATATTTGATTTAATTTGATTATTTGATTGATAATTTGATTTATTTGATTGTCTTGATTTGAATTGAGATATTATTTGATTATTTGAATTGAAATATTTATTTGATATATTTTGATTTACGTTTACATATTTATTTTATTATTTCATTTTTATCTACCGTTCTATTACCCAAAATATCGTTTATACCCCATTTACATACATTTGCTTAATAATTTTTACACTATAGTTTAATTGAGACCCATTTTACAATCCCTCGTTTATTTTATTCTATTATTATTTTTCAACTTGTGTATACTTTTAATTCTAATACATCGAAATGGCACAAGCAACAAACAATGTAATTTCTGATGAAACCGAAAAGTACCGGTTATCGGAAATATTTTCTATTATTCCCGAATTTGAAGGCGACCAGATCTCCTTGGCCACCTTCATACACGCATGTAATTGTGCGTACAATATGTCGACTGCAGAGCAAAAATATCTACTAGTCATTCATATTAAAAATAAACTTAGGGGCAAAGCGGCTCAGTTGGTCAACTCGAGAAACCCCGCTTCATATTTAGAAATCAAACAGCTTTTAATGCTACATTTCGGAGATTCGCATGATCTGTCGTCTTTGATTCACGATCTCCAACGCTTGAAACAACTTGCAAACCAGTCCCCTCTGACCTTCTATAATAGGCTCCAGGTTTTGAGTGCGAAAATGCACTCATGCATTCAAAAAGCGTCTGGACTAAGTAACGAGCAAAAAGAAGCTCAGACTACCCCTGTAGATACGATGGTTCTAAATACATTACTTACCGGACTAGAACCACGTCTAGGCCAAATAATTCGTACCAGCAATCCCAAAGACCTTCTGGAGGCACACTCTCGAATCAGACGAGAACCTCAGTTGTCATATTTTGAAGAGCAAAAAATTCACAAATATGCTCCTCCTAAACCCACATTTCAGGTCCGAAAACCCATTCAACCACCGAAATGTTTAAATCGTGGTAGATTAGGCCACATTGCAGTAGATTGTCGATTGCGACAGCAAAACAACCCTCAATCTTACAACCAAAATTTTAGACCTAGTTTTACAGGGCCAAATCAAACTTCGAGGCCAAATCCACCCCCAAATAATACCAACCATCAAGGTCCACCATTTCGACCGACGAATTTTCAAAGACCCCCTTTTAAACCGAATCAATTCCGACCGTCTGTAATACAGACCAACCCTCACTATCGTCCAGAAAGGACACATCATTTTAACCACCATCAAAATGGTGAATATTCTCAACAACGTGAAAACGATTACGGTTATTATACTGATAATAACCAACACTATTTTGACGATATCAGTCAAAATTATGTAAGCCTCGACTTCGAAGAAACACCAGACGATACCCCCATTGAACCTTTCAATACCGACGAATACCAGGATTTTCTAGCTCTCCCGAGCCTAGATCAGCCCCCCGATTCGACAACTACCATTTCCGAAGTCCAAACCAAATCCAGAATTTGAATCTGGAAGATTTCAACCCAAATGCGAATTTCCCGGAACAAGCATTTCTCTAAGTTCTCTTTTAACAGTCAACTCCAAAAATTTATATTACATTCACGACGCTTCCGGAAAGTTCAAACTTCTCATTGATACCAGTGCTGGTATCTCCATTTTTAAAGAAAATACCGTCAAAAATTTCCGTCAACGATTTTCCGAAAAAGTGACAATCCAAGGTATTGCGCACGAGAAAATCCCGATTTCAGAATCCACCCTTATTCCATTTGCCTTAGGTAATCCCCATAAGGTTTTTATCTACAATCTAGATATTGATTTTGATGGAATATTAGGCCTTGATTTTCTTGAGCATTACGAATGTATTGTTGACTTAAAATCAAAACAGTTAATAACGAACTTCAAAACTATTCCTCTACATAAAGTCCCCGATCACGATCATCCTAAAACACAACCGACAGACACTCCCAATACTAAAATAGCAAATTGTACTCATAACAATCAAATAACTATTCCAGCAAGAACCGAACAAATTTTCAAACTCAAGTGCGACCTTTTTAATACTGACGCAATTTTACCGACACAAGTAATTGACAAAGTACGACTTCCCAACGCAGTTGTACGCGTTAATTCAAAGGGAGAATTTCTGACCTCAATAATAAACGCGAACGCGATGCCTAAAACTGTTAATTTTTCCGATCTTCACTTAGAACCCCTTGACCATTCACACCCTCTCCTAAATTTAAATACACAAGAATACACAGACTCTCTAAACTTGGACAGAAACTTAACTATCAGGGAACAAATTCGTACAGAACACCTTAATGACGAAGAGCGAGAACTTATCACGAACCTCTGTTTAGAATTCGAAGATATTTTCTACCTCGAAGGCGATGTTTTGACGTTTACTAACGCCGTCAAACACTCTATTGACACCAATAATGCCAAGCCCGTTTTCACCAAATCGTACAGATATCCTCAAGTGCATAAGGAGGAAGTGAAAACCCAAATTTCCAAAATGCTTGATCAAGGCATAATCAGGCACTCTTCTTCTCCTTGGTCCTCCCCCGTATGGGTCGTCCCCAAGAAACTCGATGCTTCTGGTAAGCAAAAGTGGCGAGTTGTTATCGACTATAGGAAGTTAAACGAACTAACTGTAGATAATAAATATCCTCTGCCCAACATTTCTGATATCCTCGATCAACTTGGTAAGTGTCAATACTTTTCGACACTGGATCTCGCTTCCGGGTTCTACCAGTTGGAAATCCTTGAGGAAGACATTCCCAAGACCGGTTTCTCTGTTGACAATGGCCATTACGAATTCGTTCGTATGCCATTTCGTCTGAAAAATGCACCTTCTACCTTTCAGAGGGTCATGGACAACATTCTTCTGGGCATCTAGAATGAACGTTGCCTTGTTTACATGGATGACATTATCGTTTATTCACCAACCATCCATGAGCATATGTCCCGTTTGACAGAAGTCTTTAAGCGTCTTAGACAGTCAAACTTGAAAATTCAACCTGACAAGTGTGAGTTTCTCCGTAAGGAAGTTGCTTACCTAGGTCATCTGATCACCCAAGAAGGAGTAAAACCAAACCCTTCAAAGGTTGAATGCATCCAGAATTTTCCTCAACCCCAAACTCCTAAAGATGTTAAATCTTTTCTTGGTCTCGCCGGTTATTACCGACGTTTTATCCCCAATTTCGCCAAGATCTCAAAGCCCCTAACGAAACTCCTACAGAAAGACGTCAAATTCATCTTCGACGCAGATTGCAAGTCTTCCTTCAACGAACTGAAGCAAGCCCTTGTATCTGACCCTATCTTGATCTACCAAAATTTCGAAGAACCATTCCTGCTCACTACTGATGCTAGTGCTTTTGCAATTGGTGCGGTTCTCTCACAAGGCCCCGTAGGAAAAGATCTTCCTATAGCATATGCTTCCCGTACACTCTGCGCTGCAGAAACTCGATATTCCACTATCGAACGGGAACTGCTAGCCATTGTTTGGGCGGTCAAGCACTACAGACCGTATCTTTTTGGGAGAAAGTTTACACTCCTGTGTGATCACCGTCCGCTTACTTGGCTCTTTTCGATCAAAGACCCTGGCAGTCGTCTAGCCAGATGGCGCCTCAAACTAGAGGAGTCTAACTATAAAATCGAATACAAGCCCGGTAAGGTAAACTGGGACGCAGACGCTCTTTCCCGTATCAAAATTAATCACTTCAAACAATGCACCGACTTTCTTTCAAAGATAAAAATTTTCGCAAATAACGAAACCGAACCAAAACAACCCGATCCAGGTACTAGTGACGATAACTCCGACGACTCAGACAACGATCAAGAACGCGATGATCATAACGAACGCATGACAACAGAGTTTAATCGATTTGTTCAACTATATAAAACCGAGTCGATAATCGATTACTCAAAAATTGAAATTTGTAACGCCCAACTCCTAGACAAATCTCACAAACGAATAGTCACTTTCTTCTGGCAAAATAAACTCAATGACTTGCATGACAAAATCATCGAAGATATTTTCGAAGAAGACCCAAACTTCACTACTGACACTCTAAACGTTCTAGCCAGCAAAACTGTAAGGCATAGAAAATATTTTATTGTCCCTTTACCGTTTGATCCTGGAACAGTTGTTGCACATCTTTTCAACATTCTCTATAACAACCAAGACCAGTTAGACGAATCCGAAACTTTTTGTATTGAGAACAACGTAGAACTACCGATTCTTGAAACAATATCCTTTATACTTGCAGACAAAGACATAAAACTTAAAATTTGTCAAAATATTGTGACAACCCCTTCACAAGACGAGATTCCCGTTATTCTACAGCAGTACCACTGCGGCAAAAATAACCTTCATCGTGGAATTAACGAGACCATCCGACGCATAAAAGAAAAGTATAATTGTAGTAGAACAATTTATTAAGTCCTGCGAAACTTGCCAAAAGGTAAAGTTCTGTAGAAAAAACTTAAGTGCTCCTTTTGTCATAACTGAAACACCAAAAACGCCCTTCGAACGTATCAACATTGATATTTTCGAATATCCAACTAGAAACTACACACTGACTATTAGGGATGAACTCACCAAATTTACTCAGGCCTACCCAATTGGTGACAAAACAGCAAAAACTGTAGTAAACACCCTCCTAATATTCTTCCAACATTACGGTACACCTCTTTGCATCCATTGTGAATATGGACGTGAATTTGATAACACTCTCATAAGGGACCTGTGCGAACTATATGACATAAAACTATCCTTTTCAAGAGTCCACCATCTCGAATCAAATGGTTCTATCGAAAGGTTTCACGCGACTTTAGCGGAAATGATAAGGGCAAATACAGCTGAACATCCGGACGAACATCCATTCAACGTTCTCCCTTACGCAGTTATCTGCTACAACAACACTAAAAACAAGACTACTGGTTTCACGCCCTACAAACTCATCTTTGGGCACACTTCTAGTAGACCCCCCGAAACAATATACGATCAGGAAAAACTCATTTCCAAATATGTTAGGGACCTTAACAACAGAATGAACTACTATTATAGACTTGCCCGCGCAAAAACCGACCAACAAAAACAAAAATCTAAAGTTAGATTTGACAAACATGTTTCGACTAACCAACCAGAATACAAAGTAGGCGACAAAGTTTACGTGAAAGAGTCTCAGATTAAAAGCAAATCTGAAAACAAATTCAATGGACCTTTTGAAATTACCGCGATTAGAAAAAACTCTGCCACAGTTATAAACTTACAGACTAACCAAATCAGTAAAATTAACTTTGACAGACTAAAACCATATTTTGAATGAATCCCTTCTTTTCAGATTATGTGGACTGTTTTCAGTCATGAACTTCCAACAATACTCTCTTACACCCGTTAACAATACAATAGGAGTTTTCTTCCATGAAGAAGGCACACTTAAAATTTCAAACGACAAATGGATACTTCTTGTCTTCAAAGACCTTAGCCCTTTCAGAGGTGCTATTTCAAATAACGACGCCATACTAAACCGAATTTTAGAGACAATCAACGAAAACACAACTAATACAAAATCATTTAAACCAAAAATACAAACACATGTTAGCCTTTTGAAACAAATTTCTAAATCCGTTAACTCTAAATATACAGACATCTTCGCTGACACTCAAACTTACTCTACTAACAGAAGAAAACGCGGACTTATTAACGGACTGGGATCATTTTGGAAAGCTATTTCAGGAAACTTAGACGCAACAGATGGAGAATACATAAATGACTGTATAACTAAAATTACTAAAGACCAACACCAAATTCAGGACTTAGTGAAGAAACAAATATCTGTAACAACCTCAGTCATTACGAGCTTCAACAAGACTTTACAAAAATTTCAATCCGAGGAGAAACTATTCTCGAATAACATTGAAAAAATAAGGCAGTCAATTTTATACATTTCAAATGATCTTGATTTTCATGAATTTCAAATCAATATCTTGGATCTGTGTGAAAGCCTGATGGAGAGTTACATATTCATCGAAAACACTCTCGATGATGTTTTAACTGCAGTCTCTTTCGCCCGCTTAAAAATTTTACATAGTTCAATCATAACCCCAGTAGATTTGGTCGATTCCCTTCAAAAGATTTCTCAGTCACTACATGAAAATAATTTACCACTTCCTATTTACAGTTCAAATGTTGCTCAGTACATTGATTTGATAGAATTGAAAGTTTTTCAAATCAACAACAAAATCATTTTTGTACTCAAAATTCCTTTAGTTGATCCTGAGATTTACACCCTTTACCACCTTTATCCGATCCCAATTTTGGATGATCGAACAGGGTCTCATTATAGACTTTCAATAAAGACAAAATTTATCGCGAGAGATGACGATTCATTATTATACACATCCTTCGAAGACCTGGGTGACTGCAAGCCTTTAACTAAACATCATAAGATTTGTTCCAAAGCCATATCACATCCAATAGACAAAGATGCCATCTGCGAAGGTCAGCTTCTCAGACAGCCAGCCACACTTCCAGCAACCTGCAAAAGTTTGATATTATATGCAGCAGACTATAATATCCAAGAGATTGACGTAAACTTTTGGTTGATCTCCATTTCAAGACCACTGGCCATCACCATCAAATGCAAAGGGCAAGATGTCGTGACACAAACCATATCGACAAATTCAGTGTTGCAAATCCAACCCGACTGCAATGCCTTTATCGACAACACAAGGGTCCATGCTACAAGAACTTCTAAAAATGTCCAAAACATCACATACAGAAACCACCCAGTGGACATTCCTTTCAACTGCTGCAACGGCATGCCAGCCGCCAATGAGATGCCAAACCTGACACCCCTACAGCTACAAGAATTAGATGTACAAGACCTAGATGTTGCCAACCATAAGCTCTCCCAATATTTTAAGAAACTGGAAAAGCTGATGGAACAACCACCCTTAGAAAAGCATACGACCTGGCTCACAATCACAACGACCACCTTAGTAGTAATTGTGATTATACTCCTCACAATTAAGTCAATCCAGAAGAGGTTCAAGAATACCACTACACCAAGCTCCGCTGTCCAGCACACGCCACCGACAGCACCATCAAACCCTAAGCCCAAAGGAAAGCTACACAGCCTCCTGAATCCAACCGACGATACAGAACTGCAGAACTTGACGTAAAAGTTGATGCTGTACCATCAACTTTTTTATATGGATGGGAGTTGTTATATAAGTTTATGCTATGAACTTATATCGCAACGACAATTCAACATTCCCAGCTGACTCAGCAGTGTAGTGTCAGATTACGGCACGGCCAACATCCGTGGGAATTGCAGCGTCGACTTTGCTTATTCGGCATATTATATGTTATAAATTGTAAAACTGCTCTAATGTTGTATTCATTATTACTCAGTCTGTTGTTAGTTATTATTGTCATTATTTCAATTTTGTATTTTAACTTTAATTTGAGAAGTGTGATATAACATATATATATATATATATATATATATATATATATATATATTGTAGAACTCGATTGAAACTGCAAATGACAAAAACTTTTAGGTTACAAAGTGCAATCCCACAAAAAACTGGGGAGTCACGCATTTTTCAAAATTATTTGGAATACCTATATTTCATTAAAATCTCATATATATTTTTTAAATTCAATAGAATTGTCAATATGACGTAAACGATTGGGGGGGGGTTATGACGACTTCTTCTCCGATTTCTCCTCCACTTTATTTCTGATACACATATACTTTTAACAAACGAACCTCAATAATGTTCACAATTTGATGAAATAGGGTCGAACTTCGACCACTGAGCGACCGCTAGTATAAACAAAGTGCCAAAACTTATAAATATTTCTCAACAGTTTTTTATTTACTACCCTACTAAAAACTCTTAAGTAATCTTGTGAATAGCATTAGTTCTAATTGTGGTTACAATGAGCATATTTTTCAAAGCATGTTGTGAGTATTATGTATTTTGATGTGATTTATTATATGAGTTTTGCATAGGGAGTTGAATGTATATTTACTAATATTTTGGGTATGATTTATATTGTATTGTATAGTGTCAAACTACTCTAAATGCAAAAGAGGTAGAGAATAAAAATTCAAATATACAGACTATTACTTAAAGAAGCAGTCATCACAAGTTGCTTTCAATATATATAGATTCCTCATTGTTGTTGAGGTTCATCCATGTTTTTTTAGTTTAAGTTGTCAATTTAACAGTTAACTAAAAATTTAAGTAAACTCCCATTTGCATTTTTCGGAGGGAATATTGGAAGTTAATTTCAAAATCTTACCTTTGAAAATGCCAGTTTACCGAAGCGATAAGTTAACTTCTCATCCAGACCTTTGACCAAAAACACAAATGTATACTGGAAAGAACAGGGAAACAAATATTTGTAAACTGTTAATGTTGTGTTTGTACCTTTTTGTTATTTTGTATTTGTAATTTATTTTATAAATAAAATCAAAATTATTTGGGGATTTTTATTTCGCTATTTCGTATTTTTTGGAACGATAAGAACTAGCAGAGAACTACATCGATCAGATAGTGTGCAGATTCCTTTTTTATAGGCAGTTAAATTCAGACAGATAACTGTAACTCGAAATGCTCAAATGCACATTTTTACTATTTGTTGAAAATCATAGATGGCAAAGACTGTCATTTTTTTAACACAATTTTTAACACATAGTTTCCTATCTATTCTCTATTGTATGATCTGTGATTCAGTGACAACACATGTCAAACTCTAAATTGCTATTTGGTGCGTTTATACACAGGGCAAACCAAATCACGTGATAGAAGGAGATTTATATGATGATTGAAATAAAGAAAGGAGTAGAACGATAGTGGTCCATAGCCAACCGTATATACAAGATGGTTGGGATATAGGGTGGAGTGGACGTTTGGTGGTATAAAAATGTCGGAAAAAAATATGGAATTATAATTATATAGAGTAAATAAAAAATTGTTATATGATGTGGACGTAAACAAAACATATACAGGATGGTTGAAATATATGCTGGGGTTGAATTATATTTATACAGTGTGATTAAAAAATTATATATTTCATAGCCCATAAGAAGTTGCATAAAGTGTGAAGAGGAATTAATGTTACACAGGGCGATAATATAAAATGTTAAAAATGAAATAATTTATGGGGTAGCCCACAAGAAGTTATATAGGATGGTTGAAATATAGGACGGATTTGTCTCCGTAAATATAGGATGGATTCTACTCCGTCCTATAGTTTACAGAAGGCAGCTAACAAATGTATGCTTGTCAGTGGGCAGTCGTATGTACAGAATGGTTGGTACATAGGGTGGAGGGGAATTATCTATAGTTATACAGGGTTGTCAAAAAAAGTTGAAAAAAGATTACATGGCGTGGTCCATAAGGCTTAAATATATTTTGGGCTTATTAAGTCAACGCATATTAGTACATTTTGTCGTAAACATTTACCTGTCAATTTAAATGAAAATGTATCATTG
Source organism: Octodonta nipae (assembly GCA_034190945.1). Lineage (NCBI taxonomy): Eukaryota > Metazoa > Arthropoda > Insecta > Coleoptera > Chrysomelidae > Octodonta > Octodonta nipae. Next base: position 37,520,558 of record CM067222.1, on the reverse strand, counting down.
TGTAATGTTGGGGCTTTCGATGTTATCTGGTCCTGGTCTATTAAGGTTATATATACAAAATAAAAAATGAAAACTACCATAGTTATAAAAAAACTAAAAAGTTGAAAATAAAACCCTTAAAAAATATATAACCGACTTCCACGTATAACTAAAAGCTGAAAATAATTATAACAAAATAGAACTCTAGCAAATAAATACCACATTCAATGTTGTTAGGTACCTACTCTGAAAGTAAAAAATGTAAACATTGAAAGGTGCTCATTCTGTACAAATTAATTACCTACCAATCTAGTATATTTTTGAAGTCGGTGCCAAGCAACAACTAAGTTTGATGAAGTAGAAGATACGTACGCAATGCAGGATTTTAGATTTACGTCTTATACTTTCGACCCAGAAGTACCCCTAAAGTAAGAAAGTCTTCATTTATGGTATGTATGTACTCCTGATAGGGTCACCAAATTATACACTGATACCAAAATTCCGTCCAGTAGCTTAGGAGAAAATTGCTGTCATCTGAAAGAGGGAGAAATCCAAAGTAATATTATAATTAATTATAAAAATATTTAAAAAAACTCATGACAAATTATATAGCAAGCCATGCTACAAGAGAAATGAATGGTCCCAAACCCACAATATTATTTACAACTAGTTTCGAACCTACAACTTACACCGCATTATCAAGTTAACGCTACAAAATACAATAAACTAAATTTTTAAATAACTGAAGTTATTTAAAGATTACAAGTTTATAATTAAAATTTCTTCTCGACAGGTTATGTATGATAAACGAGTATGCCTTTAAATAATTCAAAGTTGTATTAGCAAGAATGTAAAACATTTTCTATATGTTTCTTTTTTTTGTAGTAGCAAGAGTTGTACTGAATATTTTTTAAAACTAATACTTTTATGAAATTTTCTTGGCTATTCGATGGTGACTTTGTTTTTGACTTTGACGTTGGTTTCAAGATGCAAAATGTGGGTTTAAAAAAATGAATACTGTGCAATTACTTTAAAATAATTATCTATAAAATTTTTTAATCAAATTTTTCAAATACAAGCCGTAAAAGTAAGTTCTTGCGGAGTAGGCCCATTGTAACCGCGAAATCATTCCATGCTTTGAAACTCTTTTAAATCAGTCCTTTAGTAAGACTTGGGAAGTAGACAGATTGAGACCCCGAGTTCGAAATAAAACCTGTACTCCTAATTCAGTCCCTTAGTGAGACTTGGGGAGTAGGCAGACCTGATTTGGGTCATTTTCTTTTTCATTTTGTCGAAACGTCGAGTATTTCATAAATTTAGACATTATATATATATATATATATATATATATATATATATATATATATGTGTGTGTGTGTGTGTGTGTGTGTGTGTGTGTGTGTGTGTGTGTTTTCGAAGAGGGGGGAAATAGATTGCCTACTTAGCTAGCACGTGCTGGTCGTCGTGCGGGACTCCCGATGCAATGACTTCAAAGCAAAAGTAAATCGTTGCATCGAAACCAGTACACCGTATACCCGCTAAAACCCTAACCTCTTTCTCCTACAACCATGGTCCCCTGCGGAACTCTCAGTCAATACTACTTCGCAAGGGTGGTTCATTGCAGATGTTTACTGCTCTTACATTGAAAGCCTCTAAAGCCTACTCCTCAAACGTATTGCGGAGTTCTTTGAGGATAGTCTCCGCGTAATCTGATACTAACTTCCAGGCTTGGGGGCCCTTCAGCATGGCTTCTACTAATTGTTCTGGAACGAGAAGAACACGTGTTCCGCGTCCTCTATCTCGTCCGTACAGTGTGGACAGTTTGGGGAGTTTGCCCTCCTGAACCTGTGGAGGTATGCTCGAAAGCATCCATGTCCAGTCAGGAGTTAAGTGATGTAGAACCCAACCTCCCCATGCTGGCGGTTAACCCAACGACTGATGTTAGGTATCAACCGATATGTCCACCGGCCTTTAGTAGAGCTGTTCCACCTCTCCTGCCATTGCCCTAGACTCATGGCTCTTTCATCGCTGTTTCCTGTAGGCTGGTCTTTTTCTAACTTTCTGCGATAAAGCCGTCCCCTTTCTGCAGCCAGGATGTCGATTGGTAGGGTAGAGGCAATCACACTCACCGCCTCGTAAGACACCGTGCGGTAGGATGATGCCACTCGAATCGCTGAGAGCCGCTGGACTGATTTCATTTTCCGGCGGTACGATGGTAGCTCGAGCGATTTCTCCCATACCGGTGCACCGTACAACAAAACAAAAGTAGTTACTGTTGCCAGTAGCTGTCTTCTTATCTGTCTAGGGCCTCCGACATTCGGCATTATTCTAGATAATGCCCCCTGTACCCCAGCTGCTTTCTTGCTGGCCGCGATTATGTGCTCTTTGAAGTTGACCCATGTGTCCAGGAGCACCCCCAAATAGCTGATGAAGGGCTGCGACTCTATGTAGGTGTCGCCTATTTTGAGGGTGATGGTTTCCCTTGCCTTTCGACTGCTAACAAGAAGTGTTTCGGTCTTTTGCTCTGCTAAACTCAAGTCCGCTGAGAGCATCCAATGCTGAATTGTGGCTATAGAGAATGAGAAGGTTGTTTGTACCTCCTCTATGTGCTTGCGCACTATGATCAATGCCACATCATCTGCGAATGCCACTAGCCTGACGCCCTCAGGCAGACTGAGCAGGAGCAGGTCGTTGTATATTACGTTCCATAAGAGGGGGCCCAGAACAGAGCCCTGAGGTACACCTCCTGTGATCTTATAGTCTACTTGCCCATTTTCAGTTTGGTACAATAAGATGCGGTCCTTGAAATACGCTGAAACCATTCTGCGCAAGTACTGAGGAACTTCCATCCTGGCAAAAGCCTCCAAAATGCGGTCCCAGCGGGCCGAGTTAAAGGCGTTCTTGATATCCAGGGTGGCTATTAGACAGTACTTTTTTCCACCTCTTCTCCATCTCTTTCCCGAGATAGCCTCTCTGGCGATTTTGGTAACGAGTGTCACGGCATCGATGGTTGATCTCCCTTTTCTGAACCCGAATTGGTTGGTGGAAAGTTTCGGCTCAACGTAGGGCTCCAGCCTATCTGCTATTATCCTTTCCAGGAGTTTTCCCGCAGAGTTCAACATACAAAGGGGACGATATGATGACGGTTCGTCTGGAGGTTTCTTTCCCCCTTTAGGTAGGAGCACAAGCCTCTGCTTTTTCCACTTAGTCGGGAAAACCCCCTGCTTTAGGCAGGTCTCATACATGTGTAGAAAGATGTCAGGCCTATTGGCTATGGCGCATTTTAGCGCGATGTTAGATATGCCGTCTGGACTGGGAGCCTTACCGTTTTGGAGCCGGTTGCACGCGCCCATCAGCTCATTCATAGTCACTGATGGTATATCTTCGTCCCTCACCTGCCACGAAGGATAAGCGGGTAGCTCAGGCTTCGCAGGAAACAAGTGAGTGACAATGCGGTGCAATGATTCGGGGCAGTTCGTTGATGTCATGGGGGGGGGCTTGATTCTATGCACCACGATTTTATACGGTTTTCCCCATGGATCTTGATTAACTACGTCACACAACTCCTTCTAGTAGGATCTCTTGCTTGAGAGAATGGCTCTTCGTAGTTGTTGTCTTTTGATCTCATAGTCGAGCCTTAGTTCTTCTGTTGTGACCCTGTCGCGTCTCCGTGCTCGTTGATGCAGCCTTCGTGCTTTGAGACACTCTCGTCGGTGTTGTGAGATCGTGTCGTTCCACCAGTACACTGGTGGGCGGCTGTTGTTCTGCCATCTCCTTGGCATGGAAGCATCGCAGGACTTGACAACGCTTGTCATTACCTCTTTGGCAGTGGCTTCTGCGCTTGTTGCTATTGACAATGGTTCCTGCTCTAGAACCAAGGCGAATGCCTTTGCGATATGTGCTTACGGCTCCTGTGTTGAGGAGTACCAGGTTGAGCGAAGACATGGTCTCAAGGAGAGCTCGTCCTCTCGCGCTCGTTTCCCGGCATCCCCAATCGATTGCCCAGGCGTTGAAATCACCTGCGATGGCAACCGATTCACGCTTCCGAACATCCTCCGCCAAGGTGTCCAAGAATAACTCGAACTCCTCGAGCTGTGCACTAGGAGGTGCATAGCAGCTATAGAAGTGGACCCCTCCCACTTTCGCTCTCACAAGCCATGGTTCAGGGGTATTTGGGAGTTGTTGGAACGGAAGTTTACCGCAAGCCCATATCGCTGCTCTGTCCCTTGTGTCATTTACCCAGGACAGGGTGTCGAAGTTTTTGTACTGCTCGCAGATTATGGCTACGTCGTAATCCAATTCCCGCACCCGCTGTACCAGTAGGTCCTGGGCTGCTTCACAATGGTTGAGGTTGAGTTGCAGTACTTTCATTTACGGGCTTGTGCTGCTCTCATCGCCTGTTGGTAGATCGGACATTTCCAACTACCCGCAGCGTGCCGGCAGTCTGACCTACTATCTTTCTCTTTGCAGAGTAAGCACTTGGCAGGTTGTTGACAAGCCGAGGCATTGTGACCAGCGCCTCCGCATCTGTGACAACAACTGCTTCGATCAGTCTTGCCTCTGCACGCCTGGGCGTTGTGCCCAAAGTGCCAGCATTTGAAGCACCGTCGAAGGCTGATCCTCTCGCGAACACGTACTGTGCCCCACGCAAGTTTCAGCTTTCCAAGTGCGATGGCTTTCTTGGCCTGCACTTCTGGGAGACAAACAACTGCCGTTTGTGTTGATCTATATGCCCGTCGAAGTGATTTCACTGCCTCCTCAGTGATCTCTGCCAGGCCGTCGATATTATCTTTGAGCAGGTTTACTACGTCTTCCTTGGTACTGATCTCGTCCAGGTCTTTAATTTCAATCTCGATTTGCGGTATTCGAGATTGTACAGTGGCCCCGCTTGGGAGCTTATTCTTGATGGAGAAGAGAGATCTACCTTAGCTGTTCGTCGGATCTTATTGACTTTTTTGCCTATTTCCTGCAAGGTGGGATCATTCTTGATACCTCGCAAGATATCTGCATGGGAGCTCTTCTCACCTTTCTTTATAAGCGGCGTACAATGTGGCGCTGGTTTTTGCTTATTGGTCCTCGGGGCCTTTTTCCTCTTTGCCACTTGCCAGTCAGTCGACTGGTTTGGAGGTTGGTTTTTGGTCTGCGGTTTAAACTTGGCTTTTAATCCATTATTTCTCTCCGCTTCTGAATTGACCATCCTACTTGTTGTTGCCTGGGTGGTTTGCCCGATGTTCTGGCAACCTTCTTTACCGGGCTTTAGCTTGCTAGCTAGCACCGGTTTAAGAGTTTTTGATGGTGGTGCCTTACTTGATGAGGCTACTGAAGGCGAGGCCTTCGGTGGCAAGGTCCTTGCTACAGAGTCTCCCGGCAGTGAGGCTACTTTTATTGAAGCCGCCTGCTTTGGGGCCGCCGGTGTTGATGCATCTGGTTTTGAGTTAGCTGCTTTTGCGGCAGCCGCTTTTGGGACCTCCTATTGCTCTTCGCCTTGTGTCTGAGTGTTTGACCCCTTTACTGGAGATGTCTGTGTTGTAGCAGGTTTCGCTACAGGAGATGGCCCCGTCGTTGACGTCAGATATTTGTCATATTCTGACTTAATGGCGTGTGCCAGTTTCTTGATCTCATGATGTACAATGTGCCTAGGCCCAATGAACCTCAAGAGCTCATCGATCTTTGCTCCTAATTTGTTTGGAGCGCCACTCTCATTTGTTGCCCTTTGGGGGACGTCAACTCCACTATCCGCCTTTTGGAGGACTTGGCTGGATAGTGTCTTGCTGCCAGCTCTAGTTTTAATGGTCGATGTTGTACCATTAATAGTGTCTTTCTTCTTCTTGTCACTATGTGACGGAACCAGTGATAATTCGCTCCCCCCAGAATCCGTGGAGCGTGCGCCGGCCACCGAGGCTTTCACTCGATCGAAACCGGTGGTGGGATTATCCTCTGCAGAGGTACCCACCTGGGGTATTAAGTTGACCTTATCACCCATATCCATGAATGGTTTATTTTCGGGGTACCTTCCCCTATCTGATTTTGGTCCGCCCTGAAGAAATCCTCAGTACTCCCCATGTGTGTGTGTATGTGTATGTATATAGTGCCCCAACGTCAAGCCAACACCAAGTAGTGGACTGGTTGATGACTACACAGGGAAAAATAATTTAAAAATCGGTATCATATATTTTTTAAATATATGCAGCCTAGAGTACATTTTTCTATACCATAGTTGCAGTTTTGAAAATATGACTGTTTAAATGTTATGTGTAACCTAATTAATCATTTAATAAAGTAAAACCCCAAATTAAACCTCAATGTATGTTGTAATATCACAAAAAAATATATTTTGTTATTTTGTTACATTTATTAACGGAAATTTGGAGAAAATATCTTGTTTCAGATAAGTTAGACACCTCATTGCATAAAAATTCATACCTAAACTGCTATGGCAAGTTATTGCAAAAGTTGGCACGACTAGGTACTTTTTGAGCAAGAACCAACTATTAATGTCATTCCAAAATTCTCGATGGATTTGAATAAAACGAACGTGAAAGTTGAAATAAACGGTTATGAAAACTTTATTACTAACACTAGAGCAAGTGTTTAAACTGTTTGCCACCAGAATTAATGCAGTCATGACATCATCTTAAAACGACCTTTTGTGCATAACTTCACAAACTGATGTGTTCGGCGCAGCATCCAAGATTCTTAGATCTAATTCACCAATTTTTGATATAGGTTTCGAATAGATCTTATCTTTCAGAAAACTCCAGAAAAAAAGTATAATGGGAGTATATAAAACTAGACCAAGGCGCCCGATACAACAGTCTTCATACTATGGGTTCAGGTATTCCCGCACAGAACGGTCATAGTGAACAAGGAAACCATCATTTTGGTACCAGATTATACGTAAAATGATTAATGGCATATCTTTTAGAAGATTTCGCAGATGACTGTGCAGAAAATATAGGTACATTTCACTATTTATTTTCCCTGGCAATTCAAAAGATCCAATAATACGCCTAGGGAATTCGAATAGTCAATTTTATCTAGATTTTCTGCACGCCCATCTGCTAAATCTCTTAAAAGATGTGCCATCAAAAACATTTTACGTACAAGGTAGTACCAATATGCCCTGCTCATTATGCCCGGCGTCTGCGATTATATCTGAACCAGCATTTTGCAAACCGTTGGAAAGAGCTTTGGTCCAATTTTATGGTCACTACGCTCGCATGTTTTAAAACCCATTGGGCTTTTTTTACTTGAATTGCCTGAAAGATAAGATATATTCGAAACCCATATCAAAAATTGATGAATTACTTCAAAGAATCTTGGATGCCCCCGAGCATATAAGTTCGCACGTTATGCACACTTGTTCTAGTATTAGAAAGTTTTCATAACATATTTGAACTTTCACAGTTGCTTTATTTCACCTCAGTCGAGAATTTTAGAATGTCTTTCTTGTTCAGAAAAGTACATACAGGAATTTTTATTTGGGAATTCTGGAAGAAGTATTATACCATTTTCATTAGAGGTTCCAACTTTTGGAATAACGCCATATTAGTTTAGGTAGATATTTTTTATACAGTGAAGTAGATGGTCAAACTTATCTTAAAAATATTTGCCAAAATTTCTGTTAATAACTGCATCAAAATATATTTTTGTAATAAAACAACATACATTGCGGTTTAATTTGGAATTGTACTTTATAAATTTGTTAATTAGGTTACCTATCAAAAAATTTCAGCAGTCATATTTTATAGTACTGAAAAATGTACTCTGGCGTGACTTATTTTGTACGTTTTTTCAATAAAGTGCCCATACCTTTAAATAATTTGGTCAAGTGCGAGTTGGTCTCGCATACTTAGGGTTCCGTACCACCTTCAAGATTCTAATATTCCAATTTCAGACAAGCAGGGAATGAGTGCATTTTCTTATACTTACCCTTATATATTTTAAAGGAAGCGTTTTAAATTTATAAAAAATATACACTTTGATTTTCCACACATAGACTTTTTATTTTATCTGCTTTAGGATTCGCTTGATTTTTATCACAATACATATGTATTTAATTTTCTAATTTGGCCTCCAAAAAGTAACATTAAAGTTTTATTTTACTAATAAACTTTCAGAAATGCCTTTTATAATCTACTGTCTGAGTTTTGAGGCTCTGTAGAGTGGAAGAAAAACGGCAAAATAGGTCAAAGTTTAAATTATAAATTATTAAATCTGTTATTCAAATTATTTAAAAATATAAATAAAATATATTTTTTAAATTTTAAATAGTGTAGTTTCTAAAGTGGGAATTAAGTCGATGTTTAATATTTTTAATATCTTTTATACAAATGATTTAAAAATATGATATATTTGTAATTCACATAATGAGCTTTTATCTGATATATTACATGATGCGTTTGAAAATTGAATCTTTATTTTCCATCTAATTGTATAATTTGTCCCTAAAATTACTATGGGGGTTTTCTAGTAATTTATTTTCCGTTTAATTCTATTATTTAGAGGCCAAATAATAGAATTAGGTATTTTTTTCATATTTTTCCCAAAAACAAAAAAAAATGAGGTCTTAAAATTTGGGGAATAACGGGGAGAATGGGTAATTTTTTTTAAATTTTTTTAATATATTTTAAAATATTCATTTTAAATAAATTTAAAAAATATATTTGTACCTATTCGTCATAATGAGCCCTGGGATTTGATATATTACATGACCCGTTAGAAACAATTATAATTTTTTATTTTTCATTTAATTCTATAATTTGCCCCCCAAAATAAATATTAGGGGTTTCTCCTTACTTTTCCATTTTTTTTTCAAAATTTTCCAGCTTATGGTTTCGGAGATAAGGGGGGGGGGGGAATGTGTAAATTTTTTATATTTTTGTTAATATCTTTTAATTTATTTATTTTAAAAATATGAAAAAAATATATTTGTTTTCGTCGTAATGAGCCCTTTCATTTGATATATAACATGATGGGTTAGAAACAATTTTAATTTTATATTTTCCATTTAATTCTGTAATTGGCCCCCCAAAATTAAAAATAGAGATTTCTCCTTATTTTTTCAGTAAACTTCAGGTCAAAACCTATAAATCTATTTTTTTTTTCAAAACGTTACGTTTTATAGTTTCGGAGATAAACGGGGGAATGGGTAAATTTTGGTATATTTTCGTTCATATCTTTTTAAATAATTTTTTTTAAAATATGAAAAAAATATATTTGTATTCCTCAGTTGAAGACCTTTCATTTGATATATTACATGATGCGTTTGAATTTTTTTTTATTTTTAAATTTTTATTTAATTCTATAATTTGCCCCCCAAAATTAATATTAATGGTTTCTTTTAATTTTCCTGTAAAGTTCGGGCAACACTCTATATTTCCTATTTTTTTTCAAAATTTTAGGCTCTTCCGTCCAGTAGTTTAGGAGAAAATGGCTGTGATGTGACAGACGCAGAAATCCTGAGTGATATTATAAGGGTATCCGTATATTGTATATTACGGATCCCTAAAAATGATTCCGAACTTTGAAATTATTTTTCCCTGGGTAGTCATAAACTAAAATGGTCCAATCCTGGGTTTCGGCTTAACATTGAATTTTAGGACACATTGTATATATAGGCTTAGGTGACAACATTAATTTCTCGAAGTAGATGAATGCGACCGCGTCGAAACCACAAGAAGTTTTATTTTTTAAGACAAGCCAACATGAGAATTCCAGGTACCTTCACAAACATTTTAGCACATATAAACGAAGTTTCTCTTGACTTTGCATTGATTTTCATATCGAATTTGAATATATATTTTGGTGGATGCGCCAAAAATAAATTGTTTCCTCTTTCCAATTTATCAGGCACTTATGGAACCCGAAAATAAGTATCAAACTGTAACCAATCATACTCATTCACAGCATTACATCTAATACGGATGGATTTTTCTTAAATTAACGCGTACGAACATAGTGACACATGATTTTTATGTTTTAAGGTTAATTAAATTTCAACCTCCACAACGCCAAACAAAATTATTATTGTCTGTAATAATTCCTGGACACAATAAAGAACTTCTTGATTGTTGTGGAGAAGTTATAGGTCATTGTTTATAAAAAAATTAAATGCATGCTGTTAAATCTCTTTTATAACTAATTGGTACATGTATATATGATGAAGATAGGTAGTAATTGCTTTACCGGGATAAACAAATAACATGATGCAAAAACTGTTGTTACCCCTTCTTTCACATACTTTTCAAACATCAATATCGTGTTTTAAAGGTAGATTGATCGATTATAAATAATTTTTGATTAAATTGGAAAAAAAAATATTTGGGCATAGCATTTGTATTTGTTTGGTTTTATTTTGAATTTTTGCATTCGTCAAATAAATAAATAATTTTGTCAAACACAAAAATGGTGCTCCTCAGCGAACATCCAAGAAATAACGCAAAACTAAAACACACAATGATTGACAAGGCATAATCAAGGCGTCCTTAGCAATCATTTTGAAATTACTTAGGTCTAATTATGTGTAAAGGAGGCATAGCCATTTTCACTCGGAAATGGTTGGGGCAATAAAATCAAGTTTTGTGTAAAACTTCAGTAATTAAATATCCTAATAAATTTGTTCCTTTGTTTTCAGGAGGTGCAAAGCAAACTAGGGAATAACTGAGGTCTTTTGAGTAATAAAATATGCCAGCAAGATAGACCCATTTTTTGTGGAGATCTAGCTATAGCCACGTTCACAATTATCTAAAGCTAAAATGCTATTCTGTGAAATTAAAATGGTTGAATCAGGCCGTTCATTAGCCTCCGGATTATGTTGTTATCTTTAGCAGTAGTTTACCAATATTAGTCGACAATCAAAATGCTAATGGTTCTTATAAAGGAAAAATTCGACATTTTTATATAACAGTAGATAATATGTCGGAAATATTTTGAATGTTTTCTTTGTAATTATATGCTAAAATATGGTCACCACCAACTTCACGGATCAAAATTATTGACGACTGTACAACTTCAGAATTTTATAGGGCAGTACTATTGTGATTAGAAGAACAAAAACTGTTCAGAAATACACTCAACGGATTAATTACTAATTATGCTGAAAATGAACGTAATATTTTTTGTAGTTATATAGTGAACTATAAATGCATCACATATCTTTGTTAATGTAGAGGATAAAAGGCATTGTACAATTCGACTAGAATACTTTACTTCATACTAGTATAATTTATTTTTTAAATGTATTTTTTAACAATTAAAGGAGAAACCAACATGTGAAATTACAGATTCTTAAACAAATCTTATACCATTCTTGTTTAATTCAGCTCTTTTAATAAGGTAAAGTATATATGACTTTTTGGCGCGTATTACATGTTTGTTTTTCCTTCTCCTTTTTAAAGTGACACCAACAACAACAACAGAAAACACCACAGTCGCACAAGCATGAAATTGTTTATCTTCTGTTATGATTAAATAGAAAATAATTGATAAAATATTTTATATAGTGTAGTATGCCAAGGGATGAGATTTATTTTGAAATTCATAACAAATATTTCATCAAATCATTTCTAAAAGATTTCTTTCAAAGATCTTTGACAATGAAATTCCGGCCTAATCCTACACCATGCGTCCTGTGCCTGTGGCAGGGTTGTATCTTTTTAAACATAAAAGGTAGCTAATTGAAAAGGACTACTTATTACCATGGCCTAAGTCATCATCTTTTCAGCATTGACTGCCATTAATGCCATATTATATTTGTCAAATAACTTTGCTGTAGCACACCAAAACATGGAGATAAAGGACCCAATGTCACCTTTAAGGGACAGTTTTGTGATTTCGCTAAAGAAAATACGTGATTTAGTAAAATCCTCTAACACTCCCGTGAAATGATGAAAAATTCTGTAGATATTTATTAAAATTTAGAATGATAACTTTTAGGCAACTGGTGCTCAAACAGCAAACTTTTGGTGGCAGCATTAGGCGTGTTCTCTTGCCTTGTCTAAGCATTTAAGTCTTATTTAATTACTGATTTAAATAATTGTTGATTATACTATTAATTTTTCAAACACCCGCTTCTCTGAATACAAACACATATTTCCAACTAGCGAAAATGAACAGAAATTAAAAATATATACTATAATTACCTTAAAGGGAAGTTTCAGTTATAAAATTTATTGGCGATCCAATGTTGGAAATAAAATATTGTACCAAGGCCGTATCATTATTAAACTTTTAGTTAAAATATTGCAATTTTTTCGCCAATAATTTTTCCGTTGTAGAAAAATGCTATACATAAAAAAAACTATATACGTAAGTAATTGTAATTTCTAAAGGTACATAATTTTTTAGTCACTATTTAAAGTATGACTTCCAGGAAAATTGGCGAATGCTCTGAATTTTATATGTTTGAACTGGAAATAGGAGGAGGAACATATATATACTAATAAACACAATCCCGTCCTGGAGCCAATAAATAAAACGTAAATCTTAAAAAGCCAGTTTCTTCTTTCTTTAAACTCTATGTTATATATGTATATTTCGTATGAGAAACGACTGAACTTCCATATTAACAAGTATCAATAAAAAATGTTACCACCCGTTTACTAACCATCGATGAAAGATCCGAGTTCGATTTTTATCTACTAAAGAAATAATAAGCTGAAAAAGTCGAATAACTTTTATTAATTTTTTAATAATAAAATATTTTACAACATTAATAACACAAATAAATAATAATTATTATTAAACATAGTTAATTTGACCAAGAATAATTAGATCATTTTAATTTTCAGAATTTGGCAACTTAGCATTTTACTAGTTTTATTAAAAAATTGTTCAATTAATTTCTGATCTTTACAAGATAAGAATTTAATTTTTTTATGTGACCATGTGATTCTGCATGTTTATCTGTTACTCCTAGGTCAGCTGTCAAGGATTTGTTATCCCAAATGGTGCATCTGGCTTTGGATTACTGTAGTTTTTTCAATTTTGCCAAGCATCCCCAAATTTTTGGACACGATGAATACTTAGATATTGTCCATTATATATTTTTTTGATGTTGTTTAAAGAAATATTTTAAAATATATTAACAAAAATATTTTAAAATATTACACATTCCCCCCTTTATTCCCCTATATTATAACTATAAGGCTTACAGGAAAAATACGAAGAAATCTCTAATATTAATTTTGGGGACCAAATTATATAGAATTAAACGGAAAATAAAAAAATATTATTATAAGGCATCATGCAATACATCAAATGGAGGGGCTCATTATGAGGATTACAAATATATAGTTTTCATATTTTTTAAATTAATTGTTTACAAGATATTAACAAAAATCTATAAAAAAATCTCATTTCCTGCTTTATTTCTAAAACCATACTACCCAAAATTTTGAAAATAATTAGGGGTACTGGGGCTCACTTGAAATTTACAAGAAAAATTAGTAGAAAACCCCAATATTAAATTTTCAAACGCATCATGTAATATATGAAATAAAAGGCTCATTATGTGAATTACAAATATATCATATTTTTAAATAATTTGTTTGAGAGATATTAACAAAAATATTAAACATCGACTTAATTCTCACTTTAGAAACAACATTATCTAAAATTTTTAAAACAGATTTAATAATTTGTTATTTAAAACTTGACTCCCCTTTATATTTCAATCTACAGAGCCTAAAATTCAGACAGTAGATTATAAAAGGCTTCCCTGAAAGTGTAGTAGTAAAATAAAACTCTAATGTTAATTTTAGTGGCCAAATTAGAAAATTAAATACATATATATTTTTATAGAAATCAAGCGAGTCATGAAGCAGAAAAAATAATAATTTATATTTAAAAAGAACCGACTTCAGCTGACTTAAAATAAAAACCGTTTAGAAACCGTGTGCAATCAATCACTATTGGTGTATATATATATATATATATATATATATATATATATATATATATATCTGATTTTCTGATTTAAGGTTGATGATTTCCTTAGTCTTTTTCTCTAAGTAAGTAGTAGGATTATTGTTCATTATTTCGTAGTCTGCAGTGTGGAGTAGGGAATTCATCTTGTGAACATAGTCCTTAGTATTGAGAAGAACAGTCGCGTTACTTTTGTCGGCAGGAAGAATAGTTATGTCATCGTTGTTACATAGTTGTTTTAGTGCATGTCTTTCGTTAGAAATTAGGTTTGATTTTGGTGGCTTTGATGTGGGGAGTACTCTAGCAATGTCTTAGCGAGTATCTTCAGCCTCAATATCTGTTAGTTCAACCAAAGCTACCTCAACTTGAGATTCTTTCAGTTGGGATAGTTTTCGGCGTCACTGCGGAATTGAAACCTTTGGATAGAACGTGTAAACTGGTAGAATCTAAGACGAAGTCAGAAAAGTGATGGACGGTCGTCTGAGGGAGTGAGGTGACAGCGGGTTGTTGTTTTGTAATAAGTCGTGTTAGCTTAAGTTTTTGAGTGACTGTTTTCTTTTGGGCCAGGTGTTCGGCTTTATCGCTCGAAATGCGATCAAAATTGTCCCAAAGAATTGGATGAGGAGTGAAAGTATGTAATGACGAATAACAGTGATACAAATTTCGGTTGGTTTGGTCAAGTTGATATCTGATTGAATGGATGGAATTTCGTAACAGGGCCAAACTTGCTTTGTTAAGAATACTGGAAACTGAACGTGAAGAGGTGTAATGTTTTAGTTTGAAAGTATTTGGAATAAAGTTATAAGTTATGCAAGATTTGAGGAAAACAAGATCACAAAGAAGCAGAGATTTTCGAATAAGAAGTTTGCTGTATGTTTTAGTGAGTTGGATGAAATTCTCCCCGTAGAGGCGAATGAAATGTTCTGAGAGGCTTCCGCGGTCATTATTATGAATTAAGCTAGGTTCCGGGTGAGAACCGCGTCTGAATTTATTAAATACTCGACGTTTCGACTCCTGCTTCGGAGCCATTATAAAGAGACAAAAAATGAAAAAGAGTTTCAGACTCTAGATCGAACTCGGGACCTCAACCTGCCTACTCCACAAGAGTCACTAGGTAACTGAACTGAAGGTGAATCTGCGCTGCTTCTTTTATTTATAGTTATCGGTCGATTAGGAGGGGATGTCGCGTATAGTAGATGCCCTAAGGGAGTTAAGAGATACGATAGCCCTACTTTCCTCGAGTTGACAGAGTGTACTGTTTGGATATTATGATTCGCGAGAGCTGAAGTCTGATCTTTTTTTCGAACTTACAAAGAATGTTCATATACTCGATGGTTGACGCGCCTATTTATACGACCGATGTAGCTTTCTGGGCAATCGCGACATGGAATTTCGTAAACTTATTGGTCTATTATTTTCAGAATCACCCTGTACAACTATAATTCAACTCAATACAATATCACAACGGTCCTGGAATCTTAAAAACCACCTTGTATAAATATAAATCCACTCCACACTATTGACTCTATTTTTCTATTGTTTAAATTACTCCTATATACCTATGATTTTATTTCGCCCCATATGTCCAGTATTCCATTTATGCAACTGCTCATGGTCTACCCTATATAACAAAATTCGCCTTTTTGAGCCACACTATATGACTAATTTTACTGTACCATTTATTTCAATCACCCTCTTCTAAGATTTTTTGAACCCATGTCTATAATTATACTCCGTCCTATAATTCAAATATCGGAACTGCTTATGCTTATATATAACAAATTTTTGATAGTAACAATAAGTTTACCCTTACTTCAAACACCTTGTATAAGCAACTACTTATATTCAAACATTTAAATCGCCCTGTATAACTGTAATTCTACTCCAACTTATATTTCAACCATTTTTAAGTTTTCTTGGGAATAACACCACAATTGAATTAAAAAAGCTGTATATTGAAAGAAAATACCAAACTCGATTCTGATTTCGTTGTCAATGGCTTTAAAATATGTAATGAAAATGTATACATCCTGTATATTCAACTACTTCTGACAATTTTAAAGCCTTTTGTATACCTGTAATTATTTTCCGTGCTATGATGCAAATATCCGCTCTGTATTATTCTAGTTTTGCTCCACTCTTATTTCAACCACCTTGTATACAAAACTACTTATGTGCCAATACAATATTTTTAGAATCACCCTATATAACTTTCAACTTATATCTCAACCATCATATGTATACAACGGCCTATGTATATCACATGCATGCACGCACACACCTAAAACCGTTTACCATATAGAAGAGTTCCCCGACATACCTTAGAAATTTTTGTTTCGATAAACTAAGGGAATATTTTCTGCCATTTCACGCGAATATAACTTCGTCTCTAACAGAAAGTGACTTTCAAATGCATCAAATTGAAAACCATTAAAACACCCTCTACGATATACTTTCATGGCATACCATGACATTTAAATTAGATATTTATGATAAAAATTTGACATTTACCATGATGTTTACAGTTTTCTTGCATATATTTTTCCGATTTTCAGAAAAATGGTATGTTTTACGTTATAGAAAAGTGTACGGAATCAAGCTGGAACATATCTTTTTATAATACAATTTATAATATTCAAATTGCGTGAGCACTTTTAAAGAAACCAGTAAAGATTCATTGAAAATCGCTGAAATCTAGTCCCTTATTCACTTTTTTTCTGATTTTCTGAATATAGTGCAGTTTAAATCATCAAAATTGCCCAAGCCATTTATGAATAATCGCAGGACATACATAAAAAAAAGTTGCATACGAATTGATAACCTCCTCCTTTTTGGAAGTAGGTTAAAAAGGCTATGCGCGGAAAATCAAAGTATATATTTTTTATAAATTTAACTTCCTTTAAAAGATATTAGGGTCAATATAAGAAAATGCACTCATTCCCTGCTTGTCTGAAACTGGAATATTAGAATCTTGAAGGAGCTACGGATCCCTTAGTATGCGAGTTCAACTAGCACTTGACCAAATTATTTTATTAACAGATTGTTGATGCTTAAACTTTAAGTTTCGAGAACAAAATTTAACACAAATATTCGTTACGTCGTTTTGCGTCGTTTTATCGTCTAAAGTGTTCAAATCTCAAAAAGTATGTATTAAAATTTCTTTATTTTATGAATTACTGCTCATCACTACAACCATAAAATATGTCGCAATTAGTTGCTGCACAAATTTTAAATGATTTTACAAAAACTCATTAATCAAACCTATTTGATTAAAAGCCCCGTTAAAATATGTCCTTTCTTCTTTCATAAAATACATACATGTTCAAGGGTTAGATACTAAACTATTCAGCATGACCGCATAATTAGTGAGTATGTTTATAGCTAAACATTTACGATGATGACGACAACTTAAAACAACTAATGAACTCCAAACTTTCCTTTGAAGTTGAGCTTTAAAATTGAGTACTCCAAAGTATAACGTTTAAAATGAGTGGTTCTTGCGATGGAGAGAAATCTTTGTTATTTATAATATTCTGAAATAGATGCACCGCTAGAATAAACTTACTTAGAGAGGAAAATAAATTTATCTAAAAGGAATTTTCTTGAACAAAGCGTATTTCAGATATGTCATTAAGATTCAGCAATAATTAAGAGAATACTGGAAAGAATTATAATTCACAGAGAAAATTTTTAAATTTGTAAATCAGATTTGCCACACATATAATTTAGTTGTAAATAATTTTCCAATAATAAATACTCTTCTGTTGTTAACATAATAGGTAATTATAACAATATTTATTAGTTTATTTATTTATTTAATAGCTTATACACACTACATAGTAGATCACTGTTAGGTAAAGATATTCCTATCTTTAATGAGTAGCAAGACGTTACGTTAGATGAAAAAAAATATATCTTCCTACTATGGTGAACATCCTAATTGCTAATTGCAATAACTAAGTAACAACGTTCTATCAGATATAGCACATATGTATACGCAAACAGATACAAAATACACACAATCCGACTCTTAAACGTTTATATCTATAGTGTTAGAATTAATTTCAATCTATTTGTTGTACTAACTAGACGTTGTATTTGTATATTTTTTCTACAGTTCATTCTTTAGAATTTTTGTCTAGTTTGTTGAAATATTTAATGGCTTGGTATTTAGAATTCCACATACTGCAATTTTTAGTTATTTTTCGAAGTAACAGTGATTTATTTCTGATACACTACTAGATTGCAAAAAATTTTAAGCTATCATAAAGAAACCTGAGGGGTTCTAATATAAAATGCTTAAAGGAATTTGGTATCTGATTAGCTTGTCTATTTTGGCTCTTTTTAGTAACCTATTTTGTACATATATTGATTAGTACATCAATCACTTTATTGTAAGCTCCTCCCTATGCTAGTTTACCAAAAGTTGCAATCTCTTGGAATATTTAATTTAGAAATAACTAATAATAAATTATGTTTAAATAGAATCAAATATTTTCGAAAATGTTAGCGGAAATTATATCGAAAAATGATCGTATGTTCTGATAGAGACAACAAAAAGAAATTCAGTTAAGAAAATAATATCAACAAAATTTGTTCTCAACAGTGAACTAACAACAGGGCAAGATCCCTATCTTTAAAATGCACCAAAGGCAATTTAAAAGATGTAGCAGATAATCAAACACATATCAATGACATAGTTGGTAATAAAATAATGGGTGAAGAATCGAATACTCTTGATAACAGGGAAATTTTAACGAATTACTTCAGTCCTTGAAAGAAGGCATGGCATTCAAAGTCTAAGCTAGGTCTACCAAAAAAAGAAACAAAAAGACGCAAAATCTTGAAAAAATTTCGTACTGATTTTTGACATTTAGTACATTTAGCATGCCAAACGGACGTGATGGGATCTAAGAGACATATCCGCAGATGTAATACATATTTACTGATATTCTATACAGATGAAGAAGATACGATATCAGGCGACACAGAAAATGATACTAGATCAGAATGCTTTCGCTAGGATATACAGATGATTTTAGAAGCGACTGAAGAATTGAGATGTCACAAGTCACAATTACTGACTCAGAGAGAGCCAATCCAAATATATCAATGAACCAGGGACACTCCAATTAGGCAGCTTAGAGTGTTGTCTAACCATACACTAGCTTCCAGGACAATACTCACCTGGAGTATGTGTTCCATCTTTTGCAAATACATCAACATATTAAACCACTAATCCATCCACTTTCAAACTTACAATAAGGTCAGGCGGGTTTCTTTGACTACAGGATAAAGCAGAAGTAGAGCTATGAGGTGAGAAGAGAAATCACTTTTTTGAAACATATAATACAATTGGGAAATTAGTACTGCTAAACATTACTAGGCAACTGCATTTGGACCAACAATAAGTCACTGAAGAAAACATACATTACGTACTGTAGACAAATTTATGGAAGGCTGATTAATGAGCCTATGGTCTAACCCAGTCGTATTGAACAGTTAATCAGATATCTGCTTCACCACCTTAGCAGAATCCACTAGATTCTCAACCTTGGACACCAAAATGCCAATATGTGCAAGTTGTGCACAAATAGAAAGCAGTATTTTCTAATAACAAGGGATTATTCCCACTGATAGCTTTTAGGTTATGTAATGTCATTGCTTGTCTCTAGGCAACTTGTTAGATCCATTCGCCCTGCGCACCTACTAACATGACAGACAGTTTGTCATCTTTGTTAAACCATTACAACTAACACGAGAGAAAGAGATGTTTCACTGGAATCGAGACTGCGGTAATGCACTAAGAGCTGTATGTTCGAGCTCTATTTTGGCATTTCACTGCGAACATGTCTAATTTGAGGTTGAATACTAGAAAAAAACAGAAAAGAAGATACGACTGTATCGTCACATTTTCATTTTAGCAAATTTAAAGCAAATTTGTAAGCCAAAATTGAAATTATCTATAATGGTTATTATGTCTTGTAGATTCTCGACTAATATTTTTTATTACTTTAGAAAAAAGAATTTCATATATGAAACTGAACTAAACCTAGTAATTAGTTTTTGTCAGTTCACGTATTTGTAGGAACATGTCAACCCCAAAATACCGTTGTGGGTTTCAATTTCGAGTTAATATATGACAGTGTAACATTGATAACATCTATGACGAACATCACTTCTTTCAAATTTGGGGGAATTTTTCAGAACGTGGTCTGTACGATGTTTATTTTCCACAGACAGGTGCAAGAGTATGTATTGTCTAGCCATTCACAATGTATGCAGCTATTTCTATCGGGGCACTATTAGAATTTGTTTTTAGGGCAGAACACACAGAGCATTTGCAGTTCAAGCACAAAAAATTTTGAAATAACATCAAAGTTGCTAGCAAATAAGCATATAATATTTGTATGCAAATAAGTAAGTCTTGCAGATCAGTAAATAATATGAAAACAGTAGCAAACACCCTGGATTTAACTTGACTCTTAAATTTAGAGATTTGTGAAGAAAATTCATTTGACATTGATATGACGTTACCGAATGTTTGCCTTTATGTTTCAGATTTTCTGAAAAACAGAACTGAAATTTCGGGATGTTTCAATTTTTCCTTCCCTAGGTTAAATACTAAGTGAATCCAAACTTTAAAGTTTGGGGGTCTGCTGGAAGTATTGGAAGAATTTTAATTGGTTAATATGTCATCCGGTAATAATGCATAACTGTAGATATAAATATTTTGTAATCTTGGTCCTCTTGGAGAATTTTGTGACCTTATGTTTCATATAAATTGATAAAATTTTTGGGTCATCAACAAAAACCAAGAAATTTTTTATCATTTTATACATTTACTAGCAACCCGTCCCTGCTTCGCACGGATTCTTTACACAAAATATAAACTACCCTTTGTTACTCCGAGAAGATGCAGATTCCTGTAAAATTGGTTGAGTAGTTTTTGAGTGAAATCTATCCTCATTATACATAATATTAATTCAGATTATTTTTGAGTGGCAATTATTTATGAGGCAAACAAAACGGAAAACATTTAGATTAGTTTCTAAGTACATTTTTAACCGACTTCCAAAAAGGAGGAGATTATCAATTCGTCGCGTAATTTTTCGCTTTTTTTGTATTGTATGTTACCTGATTTCTTCTCCTGTGGTGCACCGTTTTGAATGAATATGGTCTTGTTTAATACAGTATATATCCGGATTGGTGAAACTTCAAATTTTGGAAAAGAATTCTATTCGTAAAGTGATAAAATTTGTGAATGAACACATGTGTGCATGGAAATCGACCAATATCCTTAATATTTTCGTCGATTTTTCGATAACTCCTTATGGATTTGTATAGTTTTTTTACGTTTAATCTATTAAGGAAGATCCTTAGGTGATCTCATATACTTTTCTGCGACGTGCAACTTGCAGTTTTGCAGAAAATCGCCGAAAATTCCAAAATTCTTATCAAAAAATTCATCCAAATGACATAACGGACATTTCCTCATAAATATTTTAATTCCAACGTAATAGTGCGGTAATTTTAGGCACCAGAAGTTTTAATTGCGAAATTGAAAATTTTCTATGTACATCTCAAGCATATAGGTAGTAAAGCAGTAGTATTTTTGGCTCCTTAATTCAATGAGTACCAAGCTCGTTTTTTTTTGTATACCAGGCAAATTCCTATTTAAATGCAAATTTTTCCATTTTGCGAAGACGGTACTTTTGGTTGTCACATTCTCCCGGCCTAATAGAAAATTCAATGACAACACATGTCAAACTTTAAACTGCTATTTGGTACATTTATAGACAGGGTGTTTAATTATAGCAAACAAAATCACAAAGTAAAGTGATAGAAGGAGTTGCATTTATATGAAGATTGAAATATAGGACGGACTAGAATGATATTGGTCCGTAGGCAGCCGTATATACAGGATGGTTGGAATATAGGGTGGACTGGACGTTTGATGGTATAAAAATGTTGGAAAAAAGTGAAATTAAAATTATATAGGGTGATTAAAAAACTGTAATATGATGTGGACATAAGCAAATCATATACAGGATGGTTGAATTATATGCTGCAGTTGAATTATATGTATAAATTATTTCTTTTATAGCCCATAAGAAGTTGCATAAAGTGTGGAGAGGAATTAATGTTACAGAGGACGATAATTTAAATGTAAAAAATGAACTAATTTATGGGCTAGGAATATTATGGTTGAAATATAGGACGGATTTGACTCCGTAAATATGGGATGGATTCCACTCCGTCCTATAGAAGGCAGCTAACAAATGTATGCTTGTCCGTGAGAGTCGTATGTACAGGATGGTTGGTACATAGGTTGGAGTGGAATTATCTATAGTTATACAGGGTTGTCAAAAAAAGTTGAAATATATATATATATATATATATATATATATATATATATATATATATATATATATATATTTTGGGCTTATTAAGTCAACGAGTACTAGTACATTTTGTTCGTAAAGATTTACCTGTCAATTTAAATGAGAAAGTATCATTGTGTACTGTTGAGGCTTTCGATGTTACCTGGTTCTGTCTATTAAGGTTATACATACAAAATAAAAAATAAAGAATGAAAACTACCTGAGTTCAAAAATACTAAAAAGTTGAAAATGAATTTTTAAAAAATATATAACCTTCTACCTATAACTAAAAAGCTAAAAATAATTATAACAAAATACAACTCAAGCAAATAAATAACACATTTAATGTTGTTAGGTACCTACCCAGGAAGTAGAAAATGTAAACATTAAAAGGTGCTCATTCTGTACAAATTAATTACCTACCAATCTAGTATATTTTTGAAGTCGGTGCCAAGCAACAATCAAGTTTGATGAATTGGTAGATAAGTACGCAATGAAGGATTTTAGATTTGCTTGGCACCGGCTTCAAAATATACTAGATTGGTAGGTAATTAATTTGTACAGAATGAGCACCTTTTAATGTTTACATTTTTTACTTCCTGTGTAGGTACCTAACAACATTGAATGTGTTATTTATTTGCTAGAGTTGTATTTTGTTATAATTATTTTTAGCTTTTTAGTTATAGGTGGAAGTCGGTTATATTTTTTTAAAAATGTTTTATTTGTATACGACATTAATAACCTGATCACTTGTAAAACGAACAAGTTTTGTTTCGAAGTAACACGTGATATGGCAACATACAATTGTCTGTGCGAAAAGCACTATGTGCTTAAATCTACTCCCGCCAAGCAAATAACCAGCGGGGATTCAAACACCCCCCGAAATATTAAAGTTTAACTCGTTAATAATCTTTTTCATAAAAATAAATATAATGTTTATTCAATTTTATATATCCTGGAAATACTTCAATACTTAATCAGCCCGCCATCAATCAAAAAAATATATCCAAGCCCTCTGAAAAAATTATTCAACCCACCTGCGTTTTATTAATTGTCATTCCAAACGCTCTTTTTACGGGAAATTATAGCCGTCTAAATTGGAAAATCAATTCTG
Source organism: Octodonta nipae (assembly GCA_034190945.1). Classification (NCBI taxonomy): domain Eukaryota; kingdom Metazoa; phylum Arthropoda; class Insecta; order Coleoptera; family Chrysomelidae; genus Octodonta; species Octodonta nipae. The sequence goes on along the minus strand of CM067222.1, from coordinate 37,497,155 downwards.
AGGGTTTCATGAAATTCTTGGTATAAAAATAGTTTCACCATTTGCGTTGCCAGTTAATATGATACATTCGATCAAAAAAAAAATTAAATTGACTACTTTGAATCTTGTATCGTTGCCCAGTTTCAGTGGACTCAAATTTCTTAGTAATATAATAGGAGCACCTACTTTTAATATTAATTTGAAACCAATTTAGTTTCTTAGTGGATATGTCACTAATATCTGGATACAATTGTTCAATAACTTCTTCCACATTTTGTACCAAGACACAAATATTTATAGACATTTCCTGCTTGAAATTCACTATTTCCTATTTTGACTAAGTCGTTAGAAAATTGCCAATTATCTTCGCTAAACGATAAAATTTCACATTTCGTTATATGTAATAAAGATGCGATCTAGATATAACTGGCAAAATTTGACGAAATCTCTAGGGAATAAAACAGTACAACCAGCCATTGGGCAGTTACTGTTACGCAGATCTAGCATTGTCCTGTCTAGTGCCTCAACCGCTTTATAAAACATAGCAGTCTCTTCCCAATTAATCAAACTGCAATTCCTCGTTAATATTCCGGCAATACTCTGTTTAGAGATATTGCAAATGCTAATGACGTCATCACTACATATTCAATGTCAGTTTGAATGTGAAATGGACGGTTCGCCCACTTTCAAAAAATGTGGCTGCTATGCCGGACGATGCCACAGCTAGGGCAGTTTTTCTATCGGATCGTACTTTTGCTAATAATAGATCTATTAAAAATGTTTTACCTGAGCCTCCAGGGGCATCTAAAAAAAATTTACCTTCATTACATTATTATTTGAGAACAGTATTAGGTCATAACAATTTTTGTTCAGCATTCAAGCGACATTCATATTGAATGACTTATAAAAGTCTCAAATGGAATACTCTGTATTGATTGTTGCAATTAAATTGAAATTAATGGCAACTTTTATAGATTTACCTGACAGAGATTTCACTTGTTTATTCAATTCAAATAAAGCTCTAGAAGGCGAACATTCCCAATGAGAATCGGCTTCTAACAGACACATTGCTTTACAAAGTCCTTGAAATGTCTCATCAGTTAATACCTTGAAAAGTACGAAGACTACTGAAATTACCATACCTTTATTTTCAGGGTTAAAATTTTTCAAAATTTTCTTATTCCTACCATTAATTACTCTAATACAAAGACTACTGACAGAAGTAGGGCCTTTTACTACGTGGAGTAACATCTGCGGCTAGAAAAACGTGGCGCGGGGTCAGGGGGAGTGGTCGAATCACAGCAAAACGAAATTAATTTCATTGCGTGTTACATATTTTGATTTTGCAATATCTCCGAAGGTACCTATTCATTTAATTTGCATAGTGTAAAGGGAAAAAATATTCTGCATGAAATGCTCAAGCCAACTAAGGTATTTAAAATGGTAAGGATTAATACTGTATTTGTCTAAATTGCGTTTCAATTACCGCTTTATAATTGCCCATTTTTTAAATTTTTAATATATATCTCTCCTCTTCTCTGGTAATCTTCTTCATTCTTCTCGTATTCTCCCATTGATACCGGGTCCGTACCGGGCTTCTAATGTTAGTCTGAAGTTGATAGACAATGTAACTCGTTCCTCGAAGTTTCCTTGGACTTCCATCGTCTTGAAGTGGTTGCTCTCACAACGTTTCAATAGCTGTGTATACACAGGATCACATCAAGTTCCTACGCTACGCCAGAGACCTAAAGATCATACCAAATGGTTTCAAACTGAAGTCGCCAATCCCAGGGAAACAAGCACAGAAGATACTTGACAAGGCCAGCCATACTTTAGTGAGGTCAGAAATCAACCATCATCGTTAGAAGAAATCCCAACTCCTACAGGACGCATAAGAAAAGTTTCAAGAAGATGCACACACAAGGAGGACCATATGCCGATCTTTGCTTCGAATCAAAAACACTGTGACAACATCAGAAGAATCGGCCAAAAGGTACACACTGAGAAACTTAACAAACTTACACGAAAGCAGTTGCCGAAGGATACGACCAAGAGGAAAACAGTGGTGAACTTGTCATCCAGAGTTCTCACAGCAGTCGAGGAAACATTGCATTCTAAGGGGCTAAACTGCGCTGTAGCTCCAAAAAAGATACCAGTACTAGATATCATTAGTTCCGTGGAGTCAGCAATAGGTAGCAAAAAGACACCGCAACTGGAGGAATTCCGATTTAAAGTCAGAACCGCAATTGAGAAAACACAACACATCAAACAAAACATCAACGAATACAAAAGGAGAATCATAAAAACACTTAAGGAAGACAAATCTATCATCATTCTACCAGCTGACAAAGGAAATGCCCCATCCTGATGGACAGAACGGAATACAACAAGAAAATCGACGAAGTACTGTCGAAAGGAAAATAAAAACCACTGCCTACTGATCCAACATCCAAAATAGAACAGAAAACTTACAACACTCTCAGAGATCATGCTGAATACATTCTACCCGAGACAAGAAGAAAATTGACGCCTTCATCACAGCAAACCACCACATCTTTATGGACTGCCCAAGATACACAAGGCTGGAGTACCACTCAGACCGATTGCAAGTTCGCGCAACTCACCAACAGCAGCACTATCGAAATTCCTTCTACCAAACATCCAACCTTTGGAGGGCAAAACATCATCGCACGTCAAGCACTTTGTCGAAATCATCAGATCCATGAAACTTGGGCCAGAACATCGCTTAGTAAGTTTCGACGTTGAAAACCTTTTCACGATCGTACCACTAAACGAATCTCTCAACATAGTGAGAAAAAAACTTACTGAAAACGAAACCCTGTTGGAGAGGACGGAGATGAATTACCTATGGGTTCCACGTTATCACCAACCATCGCCAACATCTACATGGAATGGTTCGAAGAACATGCACTGAGGAGTTACGAGAAGCAGCCTAAGCCATGGTTGAGGTATGTCGATGACATTTTTATTATTTGGCAACATAGAGAGACAGAACTACAAGCATTCCTGGAGCACCTGAACCAATCCCAACCATCCTTTAGATTCACCATGGAGATGGAAGAAAGTGGGTGCCTACCATTCCTTGATGTAAAGTGTCAAAGGACTAGGACCGGAATCCAAACAACAGTCTACAGGAAGGCTACGCATACAGGATTATACCTTCACTACAATTCCAACCACCCATCAGTAACGAAAACTAGCATCATCAAAACTCTAATCCATAGAGCCAAAAATATCTGCAGCACACCAGAAGCTCTCAAAGAAGAACAAGTGAAACTTAGAGAAGACCTTTTGGCGAATGGATATCCGGAAACGATCATTACCAAGGCGTTTGAAGAGCTGGACAAACCACCTAGGCAGGAAGAGGACACCACGGTAGCAACTCTACTAGTACCGTATACTAAAGGCTTGTTGGAGAAATTTAGAAGAATTGCACACACATATGGAATCAGAATGATCTTCAAAAGCAACAACACCTTGTGGAGCATGATAACAAGAACGAGGCCCGACGCACCAGCAGTACCAAATAACTGTATATACAGCATACCGCGTGAATAGCGAGACAAAGCGACCGCTGGACACCAGGATTAAGGAACACCGCACAGCTACTCAAAGGGCGCAGATAACGAAGTCTGGGCTAGCTAATCACGCATGGACCGAACACCATAATATCAACTGGGACCAGACCATGTCAATTCACAAGGAACAGCAATGGTACAAAAGAAAATTCATAGAGACAGCATATATAATCTCGAACGAAAATATAATTAGCGAGCCCAGCGTCCAAATGAAAAATATTTGGAGAGCTCTTCTTCGGCCTCTGCCGCTACGCATCACCGGCAACCAACCTCCAGGTACGAGGACGCTGATTGGACCAAATAATATCCAATGACCATGACCTGCGACGCATGACCGGTTAAGGGTATAATATAAATACGACGGATAATCTGAATTTCCTATCATTCACCTAATGACGATAGCAGATACACAGCTATTGAAACGTTGTGAGATCAACCACTTCAAGACGATGGAAGTCCAAGGAACGAGTTACATTCTCTACCAACTTCAGACTAACAAATATTGTTATATTTCAGCCAATTTATATAAAAACTTAACAAATTATATACTAAAATCTTCCTCGAGAACCACTCTATCTATCCACTGGTGAAAACAGCATGAAAATCGGTGCGGTGGTTTTTGAGTTTATCGCCAACAGACAGACAGACACTATTGGATGTCCCTTGAATTTTTGTTTCCCAAAGCACCTGAAGGAAATTGTGTTTACAAAGCATTTTCATACACAAGACAAACTAATGCAAGGATTGGACAAAATATTTAAACGAATTAAATACAAACGCCATAACTAAGTGCCAAAATCCTTACTGCGAATCTAATCATTTTTTACCATTTTTTTTAATTTTATTTCTTATTAAAGCTGTCAAAAAATAAATGTTTAGGATAAACAATTTGTGAATTTTCACCAAAACTGCTTAATCTATTACATACCTTGTATCCTGACAACTAAGCTTACCGGACCTGCATTTATTTTTTACGACAAATCTTGAGCCGTGCATTGGCATATATGTTTTTAAACATCCTATATAATGAAATTAATTTTGAATTTATTTTTGAAACGCTGTCTTTAAAACAAAAAAGTGTATTACAAGCCAATTATATGATCCCCGGAATTTCTTTTCTATACAATTAAAACCTCTTTGATGAAATTTCCGTGGTAAATTATGAAATTCGTTTGAAAAACATACCAGCAGGTATTCAGGTTACAATCAACTAGGACACCTATTAAATAATGATTGTTTTGTGTTTTATCATTAAAAATATTTTAATGACTAATAAACACATGCCAAACATGTTTAAACAACTTACAAATATATACAAGATGTTACAACAGTAAACAGCGGAATACATAGAAATATACAATGGACAGGATTGTTCAGAGAAGTAGGTTATTAATATATTTATTTATTTAACAATTATTTATCTTCAAATGCAAGTTATAAATCGAAAGAAGTGAGTTTATAATTGTTGGTCACCCAGTGATACAAAATCGACAGTATTTCACTAATTTTCTGTGTTTGAACATTATTTATTTTAAGTTTAAGTTCTATTGAGTAACTTCGAAATGATTGATAAGGATCTTGATTATGGCGTCCGTTCCTTACTTCTTTTCTGTTTTAATGGATGTAACGTTTGAATTACCGTACAGTGTTTTTACAAACTCATTTCTTAATCATATTGTTTTCAAAAACTGTATTAAACAAACATAATTTTGCCGTCTTTACCTTAATTCTATTTGTATCCCTTCCGCTATTAAATTGCATGGTCAAATAAAATGTAGGCTTTAGCTTAATACAGAGTCCAGCACTTTGATATTTATTTACCTTTCCAGTTGGAAAATCTCGTATCGGCAGGATTGGATGACTTGTAATTATCATTTTTGAACCGTCCTCCAAAATTCCGAAGAAACTATCTAACTTCCACTTGTCGACTTGTGTGTAGAAGGAAACATTTGAGCTAGACTTTGTCGTTCTTCTGATTTAATGATTAATTGAAGGCTCAGATTGGGGAGGGGGGGAATCATTTTTCTATCGTCATTTTCGCAGCTAATTTATATGTAGGCTTTCACGGATGAAACAATATGAAGAAATAACATTCGTTCGTTAGTATGAATCGAGTTTGAAATAATATATATTCTATTTCCTAATATTTCCTATCCTATAAACAGTCTTCTTCTCTTTCTTCTCTTCACCATTGGTTCGTCTTCTTGTAGTAGCGCTTGCCGAGGTCTATTCATCTCGTATCTCACATGTTCATCGTAATTTGTTGGCTCTCTCATCAGTGAGTTCTTATACTGTTCCATCAACGCTATGATTTTCTAAGCTCTCTACGTTATTTCTGGCTTGAATGTGGTCATCTCTAGGTCTCATCTTAGTTGGTTGTTTCTCAGGTACCATGGTGCGTCCGTCTCGTGGTTCGTTGGTAAAAGTTATATCACAACTTTCGGAAGCGAAAAATTACATTCACATATCGACGACTAATTAACCTTTGCTGGTGATCTGGTGATTCATTTGTTGGAAACTGACCACTTTGGTCACGACGTATGGTGGCCTAAAAATGTACTAGTTTTAGTATGCACTTTAATACACACAAATAGTTCATTAAAATTAAATTAAAACCAAATACATTTTTTTAAATTGAAAATTGAAAAGAAAATTATTAAATTAACTCCTCGTACAAAAAGCATGTTTATAAATTGGAGTAGAATTATATTCTGTCACAATATGTTCTTGTTGGTTTGTCCATTGGCATTTTTTGTCAACACAAGATAAAACAGCTAATTGTTCTCCTATCCTAAAAAATACTCTATGTTTCATTACTGTTACGGGAAGTTTATGAAATTATAATAAATTCTTAATTGCTCAATGACATTTAAATTTGGGAAATTATGTACCTATGTACCGACAGCAATTCAATAAAGTGGTCACCACATGTTTACATTTTTCGCCCAAACAGACTTTGCACGAGCATTTAACACATGAAATTTTCCTAGTTATTGATACTGATCCTTGAATTTGATGAGGTTATTTTTTTATATGAGAACGTTGCAAACATAACGCTGTACACCTCACGATGTCAATGTTTGATTTTCATTTTATGCGTTTATAACACATTTCTGATCTGGCTTTGTTACAACCTACGCGAAAAATTCTTTTGATGAAAGCATAAATATATTTAGGTAACAGTAGTTTAAAGTAAACTTATGGCTAAATCTTTGGTTGCATACAATAACTAACCATATTTTTTAAGCGCCACGTAGTAGTCAGTTCTCAATAGAATTAATTAAATGTTTTATATTAGAAAAAAGTAGCGCCATGAATTTCAACTATTTAGTGATTAAGATTTACAATACTCTGTATATATGTTCTTATCAACTGTCAATAATTATTCACTGATATAAACTATCCATTAATTATTTTTATAAAGAAAAGTACTACGACACTTCGTTGCGGTTTATGTATATTATTGGTTTGTCCGACTTGCTATAACTTTCACGGAAATGAAAAAAGTGTGGGCCACTTAGAGCAGTATTTTAACAATTGAAACTTCAAATTGCTGAACATACATACTCTTCGAATACATTACCATCTTTTTTGTAATAGGTAAATAGGAGGACTAACTAGCCGTTGTCGCAAATCGTAATCAAATCTGAAACTATTATTTCACTTAGTTAAAGACCGGAAATATTAGATGATTCATTTTTACATATTCTTCGCTAAGAAATACGAGTACACCAGATACATCACACTGCAAAATTAGATTTGTGTTTTTTTTCTTCGACAGCTTTATAGAAGCTAAATAGTTACTGGTATTCCAACAGGCTTCCAACAGGCTTCATGAAGTATTATTTTAAAATTTTCCAATTTCATGTTTTTCTCATATACTTATAGAAATGAGATTTATCCGGCGGAATATCTTTATTCGGCTCCACTACCACCTCAAAAATGTAAGCGAAATTGGTAGAGCAAATTAAAATTTGCAACGACAAATACACACCCAAACGTACAAACAACTAAAATTCCTTTTTTAGAGGTGTCATATCTCGGGAACACGAGTGAACTCAATTTTTAATTTTCCGAGAGTATCCTATATTTCATTTCCACTTTCACTTTGTGACAAGGGAACCCAGGTACTCTCACAACATCGTGTTTTACAAAATTTACATGGTCGAAAAATTAACGATCGTCAGAGATAAATTGCACAAACGATATATGTTAAGGTCTTTTAAATATGCCGTATATTGTAAAAAGTTTAAGAAATAAATTAAATATGTGGTAACTCTGCATGAAACTCAACAAAATGGTTATCACAGGAAAGATTCCTTAAGGACCACGCGCAATTAGATAATTTATAACACTTACTCCTATATTATTTAAGGCAGCTTCACGGGCGACTTGCTGAATCATTTGTTTTTATATTGTCGCTTTTTTGTAGTAGAGAATTGATTCTGTTAGTAGCTTTTGTCTAGTTCGGATCTAATTGTAATAATTAGTTTGTTTATTTGGAAATAAATTGTTTTTAACAACGTTTATTAAGAAGAAACTAATTTCACTGGCGCAGTCAGTAGGGTAGTCGCAGTACAAGAACGGAAAAGCCAGGGCATCGAGATCGATTTTCCAGTTTTGCAGTACTTGAGTTTCAACTCTTTAGCGTCTGTCGTACCTCGAACGAAAAAGGACTACAGAATCAAGGAAGGTAAGTGGCTGATTGCTTTAGCATCCGAACAAATAGAAAAACGATCAAGATACTGGATTCATAATATAAATCTAAAAAGAGAAACATGCGGAGAATTTTACCACTTATTTCCAGATTTATTTGGAGACGATGAAAAGTTTTTCAAGTATTTCCGAATGTCTAGTGCTAAATTGTATGAACTCGTTCAGTTAATATCTCTTAGAAAACAGAAGAACGTCTTGCTGTTACTTCCTTCAAAGTAAGTATTCATATGAAAAATATCATAGACAAATTCGAAATAATTGAAAAAAATTAAGTTTAATCTATAAAATATCTAGAATTATCATGTTTTATTTGAATATATTTATACAACTTAAATGTGTATTCTAATAATTATTTTATGGTAACTCAAATTGTACACAAATACAAACTAAAAGTTGTGTTCGGTGCTAACTCCATGTAGTGCATCTTGGGATATTTCAGAATAACCAATATTTAAGTTCTAGTTGTTTTCGGAGTGATATTTGTGGCATATTTTTCAATGCTTAAGTACTTCTTGGGAAATAACACCACAGTTACAAAAATTGCTGTATATTCCAAACGTATCGGGGTCTAGGTAAGACCTCGTTGTGAATTGTTAAGAAACTACGTAACTGTGGTATTATTTCCTAAGAAGTACTTAAACATTTAAATTCTGTTTTATGTGACTGGTCACAGATATTGCTTGTGGTGAAACGGCATTTAACCATTGAGTTTCATAATTTTCTTCAGTTCTTGGGCTAGTATCGTCTATATAAGACAATGATGCTGACGTAGTACTCGAAGTTGTGGGCAGATTGTGGTTCATTTCAAAAATTTTTAGTTCATATTCACTCACTAAATTTGAAAATTTTTATTTAATTTCAATTTGTTGCCGTGGTAAGAAGGTTCTTTCCTGTATAGCATCAAAACATTTCTGTAAATGATATGATTTCTTAGGAATTTTTGAGGCCTGCTTTTCCTTGAAATAATTTTGCAGTACTTGTGCCATAGGCACATTTTGTTTCACAGTTGATCTTCTGTATCTAGGAGTTTCCGGCGGTAAAGAGTCAAAAGTTGTTGGTGAAAATATATTGGTTTCACCTAGAAGGTGTTGACTATGGTCAATGTTTTCGGTGTTGACAATGGTCGATGATCTGGTGAACATCTAGATATAATTACCTTAGATTGTACTGCATCGCACAATTTCCTAAGGAATGATTCTTGAGCTTGGCAACCAGGTGAGCTTCAATCTGCTGACGTACCAGAAGGACTTAATAACCTGGTTCATATTAGTGGTAATTTTCAACGTGAGGCTTTTCATATCAGGAAACAATTTAAACAATATTTTGTATCAAATCAAGGAAGTGTAGGGCTGGGAGCGAGAAAAAAGCAATGCAGGGAGATATTTAAATGAACTTTAATTTATACCACATGTTTAAAAAAGTTGGTAGTAACTTGACATACTCATCAAATATATTCTTTACTTATTTTATTTTATTTGACCCCACATTTATTGATTAATTATTAGAAGGACATAACTCTAAACTTGGACATAATTTTTAGTTCCAATCAACCTTCAGGCATGTCATCTTGTACTGTATTTCACTTTGGAAGCACTACTTAAGTAAAATCAATATTTATAATTTTTCCTGTATTCTATTACATATGGTATAAACATAATTTTTCAGACATATTGTATATTTTAAGTAATTATTTTTTGCTTAAAAAATAAGTTTCTAATTTCACTATTTCTGCTCAGTTAATAACATATTTTCCTTAGCAGAAGTTCCTGATTTTTTGGCAACCTCAATCAAAGCATTCTCCCTACGAATATTATTATGATAGTACCTATCTTGAGGATCATACAAAACAACATATTCCCGTACATTTTCAATTAATATTTCATCACTCATTGTTGAAGTTTTGTGAAGTACTATTACTAAATAGCTGAAAACCGTCGGCAATTTTTGCCTCTTCTACAGTGCTGCCACAACCCAGAGTACAGAAATCGGTAGCTTTCAAAGATAAATTTCGGTAGATTTCGGTAGCCATCGGAAAGTTAGTATAATTACATGTTGGTTTAACTGTGTTACATAGAAAATCAAGATACATATTTGCTAGGAAAATAAATAGTATGAAAGAATTTATTGACAAAATAAGTATTTAATTGGCAGTTTGATGATAGAAGACTCTTCTATCATTCGCTACCGATGCCGACCCGATCCAACCGATCCGCGTCGACCGAACCGAATCAGTACGCGGGTATAGCCGATTGTGTGGATCCGAGTGGACCAGTCCGAGTCGATTCAATGCGCGTGGTCCTTTATAGCGTCAGATAAATACTGTATTCCCCTTTTTAAAAACTTTTACACTTTATTGCACCTTTTTGGTCCTTGATTTTCTATAGAAAAAATAATTTTATTGTAAAGCTTTTGTGAACCTCAAGTTACTTCACACTTAATTCTGATTAAATTATTATAAGTTCTATTACAAAATTATCATTACAAAATTTTTTTTAGTATTTCTATACTAGTCTGAGGTAAACATGGTTTTTTGAAAATATCGCAATATAGTCCGTGGGTTCAATTTAAAATTATAAAACTAATATTCACTTTCACTTTTCTAGAACTTTTATTTACATCGAATATACAACAGCTGATTCAAATATCACAACAATTTTACATATAAGCTCTTCGCTCCACTAACTGAGTGCTGCGAGGATGGCTCCTCCTTTAAAAATCAGCATCGAATTCTCTAATATAATCCAGTGTCAATTTTACAGTTGTCGAGTTATGATCCAGATAAGTTTTTCTCCCGTCCAAACCTTCTAGCTTTTTTTTATATCCCAGCGATCGTTGTCGTACTGAAATGAAACAGGGTCGGCTTTGGTAAATTTCGTAACAATATCAAATGTTTTGACACCACCCAAGATATTTCACATTTATAAAAATATTTTTTAAACTTTTTATTTTCAGTATTGGGTAAAATAATAAATTAAAACGTTAGCATATCTACATCTCTATGCCTGGTACTCATTAAGAATATTAGTTTTTTATTGTTACGATTTTTGAAAACTTTACGATTTAAATGAAAAATGAATAGCAATTGTCAGTATAAAATATTTCATAAATGTCCAATTATGGGCGACCTAACAAAACTGAAAGGGTAACAATTATTACTGCTATTATCTACAAGATGCTTGCAATATTTTTAACGCCACGTTTCCTGGTAGGTGTATTTCAAAATCAAAAGCTAACCATTTTGTAATATAGTTCCCAGTACATAATCCTTTTTGTACAAGTATTACAATAATTGTAAAAATTGCTTTAACAACTTCATTTCAATGAGTCTACCACTTCACTTCCCAAAAATTTTACAATACAGGATGAATGCGTTCCCTCACGCACGGTAGCTAGACTTGTCGTTTTAGGGTGGTAGTTAGGCGCAATTATCGAAACACACCCGGATCTTGTTGCTCTAGAGCGGGATCGTTTTTTCATGACAATACAACTAATTTTTAATTTCAATTGTTCAAAATTTCCTGCAGAAGTTAACTTTTTATTCAAAAGACATTTATCGCTTCACTTTTTTACCAAAATGTATATCATAAAATTATTGAAAGATCTGTAAGGACGATATTGACTAGAAATTCGTTTCATCCATTAAAAGTTTTGTTAGTACAAGAATCACATGAGAATAACCCTGACCGAAGTGTGCATTTTGTCAAAAAATGTAATGATCGTAATTGTAATTTTGTAAATAATATTGTATTCTGTGATAAAGCCAAATTCTACTTAAGTGGATTCGTTAATCACTGTCACTACTAGGCTAATAAGAAACCTCATTGGATGGAGGAAAGTCACACTAAATTTCTGCAAGAATTAAATGTATGGACGGGTATAATTAGAGAACACATAATCTTCTTTTCTTAAAGAAAATTTTAAAGTTAATGGTTATTTACAACTTGAACGGGATGCAATTGTTCGTGCAATAATTCGAAGTAAATCCTGCAGTGAGTTTAAGTGACATGTGACATCAGCAAGATGCAGCTCTGTGACATTATGAAGTTATCGTATGAAAATACCTAAATGAAACTGTATAGCCTACATGATTGCCCGAGCTGAGTCCTTTAGACTTCTTCCTTAGGGAAATTTTAAATTTATAATCTGTTGGGTTGAGGATCTCGCCTCAATTCATAGACTATTTTGATAATTAATTAGGATTATTATATAAATTTTGATCAATACAATTGAAAAAAACTCTTTTCCAAAATGTAAAAATATGTATAAAGCTGCATTCAAACCATGTGATAGTTGTTCAAAATGTTATAAACTCCGTGGATTCAATTGATTAAAAACTAATATTCACTATCACTTTCTAGAAACTTTTATTTACATCAAATATTCACAACAGCTGATTTTATACAATTACATCGAAATCATAACAACGAAATAAGCTCTTCGCATTTTTTCTAATCGTCCTGATCAGAAGCATCCTCTCCATGGTAAGGAGCGAGTCGATCTAAATGGACCACCTTCAACTTAGCCCTGGGGTTTCGACGGATACGGTAGACGACGTCATTAATCCTCTTGACCACCTCGTCTGGACCATCCCAGGCGGGCGTAAGCCTTGGCCTTGAGGTCATATCGTGTCTTCATCCGGTCACTGATGGCCAACATCTGCGTTCGGGCTAATTCGTATATTGCCAGCATGTAATGTTGGAGCTGGTCGGCATAATCGTTGATGTCTTGGGAAGGTTCTTCGGAGGAGCCACAAGCCAAATCGCAGGGTAATCGCAGCTCTTTTCCGAATAGGACCCTGGCTGGAGTCAGGCCTATAGTAATATGTACGGGTGAGCGATATGCCAAGAGGAATAGGGGAATATGCTCATCCCAATCACGCTGGTTATTGCTGACGACCTTGGATAGGTGTTGTTCCAAGGTCCTGTTGAATCTTTCCACCATTCCGCCTGACTGTGGGTGCAATGGTCTTATTCTCGTTTTCCTGATCCCCAACATCGTACAGACCTTCTGGAATACATTCGATTCGAAGTTAAGACCCTGGTCTGAATGTAATTCCAATGGAACGCCAAACCTGCTGAATAGCTGTTCTACGAGCACCGTCGCTACCGTGGCTGCCTCTTGGTTGGGAATCGCATATGCTTCAGGCCATTTACTGAAGTAATCCATTGCGACCAATCTCTCTCTCGGGTAATAGACCGGCGCCATCGATGGCAATTCTCTCAAAGGGGACGCTCACATTGTACTGCTGCATTCTGCCCCTGGTCCAGGTCTTCGGGCCCTTACTGGCTGCACAGGTGTCACACTTCCGGCACCAAACTATGACGTCTTCGAAGCAATTTACCCAGTAATACACCTGGCGAACTTTGCCTAGGGTTTTATTCATACCCAGATGACCCCCGGTAATCACATCATGTACTTCAGTCAATATGGCTGTTACTTTGTTCTTTGGGACTACCAGTTGGGACTTGGTGTCTCGACTGTCAGTGCTTTCCCAAATTCGCTTGAGTGAACCATTTTCTACTCTTAGAGAATCCCATTGGGCCCATAACAATTTCAGGACGCCCGACTATCTAGCTACTTCGTCCCATCGTGGCCTGGGTGTCCCTCTCTTTTTGAGTGACAAGATTGGTTCGACGTCTGGATCAACCATTTGGTCCTGGATGCACTGTTCCGTGGTCCAGTCTTCATTGGCCTGCACTCAGATCTGTCTGATGGAGATACCCTCTCGTTGTTCTGTCTTCAGACAATGTCAGCATTCTGCTCTACAGAGTCTTCTGCATAGGGCATCGGCATTATTGTGCAAACAGCCGGCACGGTGTTCCACCTTGAAATCGTATTGCTGTAATTTCTCCATCCACCTGGCCAGTTGTCCTACCGGTGTCTTCATGTCCAGCAGCCATTTGAGGGCGTCGTGATATGTTCGGATTAAGAAATGACGACCATAGAGGTATTTGTGGAAATGCTCTACAGCGCTTATTATTGCAAGAAGTTCTTTTCTGATGACGCAAAAATTTCTTTCCGATTTCGAGAATTCACCGCTGTAGTACTCGATCACCCTCTCTTCGCCATTCTGCACCTGGGATAGGAAGGCCGCCAAACCTGTGTTGCTGGAGTCGGTGTCCACAATGAACTTGCCGGACTGTGTAGGAAAGGCTAGAAAGGAGCTGGAACATAGTGCTGCCTTCAGTCGTCTGAATAATGTCGCCATCCTGATTCCAACGGAAGGTCTCTTTCTCAGTGGTCTGCCGAAGTAGAGGCGCAGAAATGGTGGAAAATCCCTCAACAAATCGCCTGTAGTAGGAACAGAGGCCCAAGAAGCTTCGGAGTTCATGCTTGTCTCTTGGGACTGGCCAATCACGGATGGCTTCTATCTTGTCCTCGTTGGTGCGGATTCCTGACTCGGAAACGACGTGGCCCAAAAACTCTACTTCTGTCTGAAACAAAGAGGTATACTAAGCACGTCATCCATGTTAACCCGGTCAGGACATACTCCATTAGCTTCTCGAATGTTGCAGGAGCATTACCTAACCCAAAGGGCATGAACGTGAACTGAAACAGCCCGATATTAGTCGAGAACGCTGTCTTCTCTCTGTCGTTTTCTTGTAGACCAACCTGCCAAAATCCACTCTTTATGTCTACTGTGGAGAACCAACGGGACCCTGCTAGTGTGGTCAGAGTGTCATCGATTCGGGGTAGTGGATAGCTGTCTTTCTTCGTGACATCATTCAGCTTTCTGTAATCCAGGCAAAATCGGGTGGTTCCATCCTTCTTTTTAACTAGCACGCCGGGAGCAGACCATGGGCTGATGGATGGCTCAATAACTCTATTTTATAACATGGACTCGATGTTTTCCTCGACTGTTTGTGGTTGCCCCAATGGTAGTCGTCTAGGTGGTATTCTGATGGGTTGAACCTTTCCGGTGCGGCCTGTTAAAAATTTGCCAATGCTTTGCGATAAGTTGCTTGGCTTTCTTCTGTTCTTCTGGTGTAAGGTGTGTCAGATGGTCAGCAAACTGTTGTAGGAACTCTTTACTGGGACCTGTCTCCTTCACTGATGTCTGGTACACTTCTTCGCAATTGATGGTGGTCTCTACTGGCTCGAAACAAGCTATCTCTTTACCATTGGCAATTCTAATGCCATTTTTGAACAAATTCAGGACTCTAATTTGTATATCTCGTCCGGTTTTAAGTATAGCCCGTCCAACTAAGTAGTCATGAGCTGAGTGTACGGGCTCCACCATTCCAACGCAGCTCCCAGGATTACTTTCGAGCTACCCATGAATAATCTGTTCCGTTCGACCGGGAATTCTGGCTGAGGATTTTGCCACAATTTTTATAGAGGTCGCTAAACTGTTGACGGGCCGTGTCAATACAAATTCCTCATTTAGAAACCGAAGAACATCATCTCTCGGGTCGAACATAAATTAATGCTGGCTGATTAGGTTCATACTAAGTATAAAATCCTCCTCAATATCCGCTACCAGGACCCTATGCCGGATTCTGTTTTCCCCTATCTGCAGTACTATATCTGCCTCACCCTGTATTGACATGGACTCGCTGGTGACTGTTCTGAGCTAGATGTTGTTGGTAACTGACCGGATTTCCGATGCCTTCAAAACTCTGGACTTGGTAATGGACACAGCGGCACCGGTGTCGATGGTGATGGTAATTGCTCGGCCATTGATGGTGCCCCTGATGACTAGGCTGCTGCTATCTCGGCAAAATCCCCGCATGGATAATGTTTTGGGGGCTGGTGGAGGGTCAGTCAGCATTCGCCCCCTTATGCTGACTGGCTGACAGTCCCTGGACAGGTGGTTGTTTTGTTGGTTACCCCTGGTCGATGACTGTTCAGGTAGCCTCACTCTGGAGTCACGTTGAAAGTGTGCTGTCCGTCCACGCCGGTAGCATGCTCCTCAGTGGTCAGTTCTTTGTAATCGTTCTAGAAGTTTATGGATTCCGGGCAACACTGCCTGGAGGGATGGTTCTGGTTCATCCTGGCTGAAGGAAACTGCTCGCACTCTCGGTTTGGACATGTTCATGACTGCCTCTATTTCCAAGGCCCGAAGTAAAGCTTGATTTCTTTGTACTTCCACATCCATGATACCGTTTATGAAACTCTGTGTGGCCAATTAGTCTTTCGTTTCCTCGGGCAGGTCTGGGTAGGACAAGTGTACTAACCGTCTGATCTCTGCTTCGAATTGTTTAAGGCTCTCTCCGGATTTTTGCGTTTTCCCACTTAATTGCACCTGGTATACTGACTCAGGGATTGATTCTCGTATCTCTTGTCCAGGATGGCGAAGATCTTGTTGAAATTGCCTTGTTCATCGACTGGAATGCTTTGGAGGAGTTCTAAAGCCGGACCTCTTAAGGAAATTACAAGAGACGTAGATTTTTTTTGGTTATCCCATCCATTAGCTGAAGCCACGGCTTCAAATTGCCGTTTATACACGTAGTTTGCTAACGGAATCTTTGATACTCATGCTGTAAGTCCTGTTGCATTTTTTTAATTTCCCTTTCTACTTTGTTCTGGAAAGCACTGATTTCAAATTTCACCTGGTTCTGGATGGAATCGATGTCATCTACTTTCAAGAGTATCCACGGTATTTTTTAGGACCTTTATGTCGTCGTTTATTTCTTTTATGTCGGAATTCCACTATTTGCATTCTTTCATTAACTGTTTCATTAACTTGCGATACTATTTGCATTAATTTTTCAAATTGAAGTTGTCTTTTTTCTTCCAATATTTGAGATTCGTTTTTTCTGGATAATTCAACTTGTTCTGGTTTCGCTTCAAATACTTTAAAATCAGTTTTTTCTTTTTAATTCAATTTGTTCTTGTTTTTCTTCAAATCTTCGAGAATAATCCTTCAATTAAATTCTGCTGTTCACTTTTCATCGTGGAAACAAGATTCTCTAATTCTATTTTACGTTTTTCATCAAAAGATGTTACTAATCTTTGTTGAATTTCCTCTTGATGTTGTTTCTCTTTTTGTCAGGTTTTTCCAGGATCAGCGTAATTTTTTCATGTAGTCCATCCGTAACCTGTTTGAATATTTTTTTGGTAGTCTCGTCCATTTTTTCTTTTTCCATACTTCGGGTTTCCATAAATCAAACTGCGATTTTAACTTCACTTAATCCTTTACTTCTGATCACCAAATTGTTGTAAACTCCGTGGGTTCAATTAATTAAAAACTAATATTCATTATCACTTTCTAGAAACTTTTAATTACATCAAATATTCAGAACAGCTAAACAGCTGATTCTATATAATTACATCGAAATCATAACAACGAAATAAGCTCTTTGTAATAACTAATTAACTCCCGATGCTGGGCCGCTCTTTTTAAAATCCGCATCGAATACTTCTAGCAAAAATCGAGTGTCATCCTTACAGTTGTCTAGTTATTTCGAGATTAAGTTTTTGTCCTCATTAGAAGATTCCAGTCCTCTTGTTTTTCTTTCCTCCCAGCGATTGATGTCGTATTGGAATGAAGTGTGTTACTTTACTCGCCAGGGACGGAATGGATAATTTATAACAAAAATTAAAGTGTACCACAGACTAGAATAAAAACATGACAAAAACTTAATTGGTTATTTTATTATTTTTTAATAGAACTTGTACTTTAACTACAATTAAGGTGTTCCAACACATTTGTTCAAGCCTGTACATGTTGCTACCAAAAAAAAAAACATATCAGAGAGAAAACTAAAAGTCTTTAAATTAAGTTTGAAAGTATCTACATCTGGAACTTCTATTATGAGTTAGTTCACACAAATATCAAAACCAGACTAAAGAGTTTAGCACACTATTTCTGCGTATATTTGAACACCCGATAGCTTTATCAAACGAAAGAGTCATTCATCTTATCTAACTAGAAAAGTTTGGAATGGTGGAACTCATAGACTTCTTGAAAATTTAAGATTTTTCCCACCTGCGATATGACGAGAATGATAGGGACGGAACTTTTTCCAAAGTACGACACAAAACTGTGGTTTTCATTTCGAAATCACAATTTAATCTCAACCCAATTTCATGATAATGTTATTGGAAAAGTTTTGAGACACGCGCGTCTAAAAAGCTTCGCTATAATCGTTTTTCGGTCTCTACTTTCAGTGAATGGTTATAAAAGAGCAATCGAAACAAAACTTTTTAGATTAGTAGTTGTTGTAAGAAAAGAAAAACATTGAACTTTTGTGCTGTTAGGACTCTTATGTTTTATAAACAAAGAATCGCCGAATCTTCCCAAAGACTTCTCAGGAAATGAATGGGATTTTTTTATGTACAAATTAAAAGTAATTAACTATTATTAATAATTTAGGGAAAACTGGAATTATGATACATTATGAATGATACACAATAATGAATATACAGTGTGGAACAGCCAAATGGAATAAATTCGATAACGAATAAACGAGGGCGTGTTGAGAAAAACGCTTGGACACGTCGATTTGTAATTTTAAATGCGCATTTTGCAACAAATAGTAATATATAGAGTGTGTCATGTAATAGTGGCCAATACCAACTTTCTTATTTTAAATGCAAGCCCCTGTATATTATTTATTTTTTTGGATTCTTCAGAAAATTCTAGAGATAATTCATGTACAATGTCTTACACCTATCTTCAACTGTTCAAAAATATTAAGTGTTTTCAGATTTATTACAAAAATTAACAATAAAAAAAGAAAATTATTTTAATTATTTCTTAAAAATACACAAAACCATTAATGTCAATGTAAGAAATGTTCAAAATGCTTGCCGCGAAGGTCTTGGCAACATGCCAATCTGGTATAGAAATGTCTTTTAACGTTACTCAACATCTCAGGCGTGACTGATCTAATCGCAAGCGTGATTCGTCTTTTTAGGTCATCTAAGTTGAGGGGTTTAGTTTTGTATACAATACTTTTGACATATCCCTACAAAAAGTAGTTCAATGGCGTCAAATCAGGAAATCCTGCTGGCCCTTGTATCGATCCGCGCCTCACAATCCACCGATTTGGAAAAATTTGGTTCAGGTACTACCGCACATTGATTGCGGAATGGGGCGGTGCTCCATCTTGCTGAAACCATATCGTATTGGCAGAACTTGTGGGTTTACGGGATCAGGATATAAGTTTGTCAAAGTTGGCACGACATTATTTTGGAGCAGTTCTAAATATTTAGCTCCGTTTAAGTTGCCATCAATGAAAAAGGGGCCTACGATATGATTTTCAGGATATTCTCTGCCATCCAATGAGGTTTCTCATTAGACCAATAGCAGCAATTTTGGCGTGAAGTGTAAATGTGCTCTCATCAGAAAAAAAAATCTTCTAATTGGATCACATTGTTATCTAACTTTGCCATCATTTGTTCAAAGAAATACGTTCTCCTATGGAAATCGTCTTCCTTGAGCTCCTGAGTCGGCATCATTTTATAGGGATGCATTTTACTTTCCTGTAATACTCGAAAAATTGATGTGTGACTAACGTTGAACAGTGGGACTGCTTTTCGACCATAATTATGTGGGTTTTCTTGAACTTAAGCATAATATCCAATTTCGTATCATCACTTAGAGCATTGGCAGCTACTTTTTTTATTTGTCTTGCATGACCTAGCTCTAGAAACTGCTTTTCTATTTTGCTACTTGTTCCTTGGGATACGGCCGGCAAATTTGGAAAATTTTCGTGAAATAAGCGAGAAACTTCCATTTGTGTCCGTGTGTTATGTCCATAAAAAATTATTTGTAGAATGGTTATTTTGTGCATTTCTGTTAAATGCATCATTTTTCTGATATTATTACGTACAGTTAACGAAATTCAAACGACAATACCACTGACACTCATCACTACTGTCATGCAGGCAGACAACAAGATGCTAAGGCAAGAGTTTTGACGAAAATAAACAAAACTGTTTTTTTAAATCAGTAAAAAGGAACGCTTACTATCTAAATATCAAGAGCTAAATGGGAATTAAGTATTTAGTGTAATGTAGCGAATATGTGAACTAAAATAATGAATTATGGCTAGAATTTTCTGGAGAATCCAAAATATAAATAATACACAGGGTCTTGCATTTATAATAAGAAAGTTGGTATTGGCCACTGTCACATGACACACCCTATATATTTTTTTGTTGAGAAAATGCGCATTTAAAAATACAAATCGGCGTGTCCAACCGTTTTTCCCAACACGCCCTCCTTTATTCGTTATCGAATTTATTCCATTTGGCTGTTCCACACTGTATAGGATGTTTGGTCATAACGTTAAAAATTGTAGAGACCTAGAATGCAACAAAAAGTTCTTTTTAGTCCTTGTCAGATTCTGAAGAATGTTACGAGCGCTACCCATAACGCATGTTGCCAAACTGTGTTCACTTACTCTCATTACTCAAGAGTATCAAAAGACGAATAAGATATTAAAAAATATATGGATTTTAGAATAATATGACCCTCAAGTATCAAAATTCTCCATCATTTTTTGAAAGTTACGATTTTCTATACTTTGGATTTTTTTTTTTCTATAAATGAAGTTATCTGAGAAAATATTCGTCTAAATATGCAAAATGGCTCTAGAACTCACCTTAATTTTTTTAATTTTATAGGAAGTCCTTCTAAATAATATACTATTCCCGTTAAAATAAGAAAGTTAGTTAACAGTCTACTTCCAGTATAACCAATAATGATAGACAATTGAAATTATTTTAGTAAAAAAGAGAATTTTCGATATCCGAAAAATCCCAAAGTGTTAAACACCTTATAGTAGGTATTCTCCTAAATAAATTTCAATTGCCGAAACTTTCTGTAATTGTCTAATTTGATCGTACTTGTCCTGCAATTTGGTCAACCGGAAACATTCGCTGAAAACCTCAAGAGTCTATAACTGTTTTAATCACATAGTTTGCTAAAGGGGATGTTGAACGAAATTTTACACCAAAGTACGTCGTAACCTTCTGATGTAGAACATTTGATATAAAGAGATACTTCTGACATACTTTGCCAGTTTGTAATCAAGAAGGTAAGAATAAGGGAGCCATAAAGGGACATCCATGTTTTCGTCCTTATATTACTCTTGTAGCATACCAATATTTTGAGATGCATCAATGAAACTTTATAAAATCACATTGATTGCTTACAGGAACACTCTCCCGGTGTGTTATCAAAACATTTAAATTAAATTATTTGGCACAGGTCCCGGTATTCAGAATTTTTCATATATCTATAAATTATATATATAATTAACAATTTATTTTATTTTTAGTTTTATTAATAAAACAACTAATTTAACTTATTAAGTACTCGGATCAACAAGGGATGTCTGGAAAATGAAAAAAGGTACTGTCTTCCATTTAAAGCTCTATTTCGGGAAATGCCATTAAGAGTATTTATTTAGCTAACACTGAATTTTTCGTTATATTATAGACATAGGTACTATATAAAGAGTGTCTCACATAGGAACATTGTAATCTAAGAAACGGTGAGAGATCCAAACACGATTATATGGGATATATATGGGGAAAATTGTTTCTACAAAATTGTTTTGCATCGTCATCCTAATTGAAATCGAACCCATAGAAACTCATTATTACGTAGTAATTACTATTTTCCTCAAGTTGTTATCATTCCCTCGAAAGTTTGCCATTCTGGATTGTAAATATGTAGTCTGTCAATTAAAATTAGAATTATCTTGCAATTTGCCAATTATTTATAATTTGTTCCTTTTGTTGCGTTTTTAACCGACTTTCAAAAAGGAGGAGGTTATCAATTCGTCTACAACTTTTTTTTAAGTATGACGAGCGATTATTCAAAAACGGCTTGGGCCATTTTGATGATTTAAACTGCATTATATTAAGGTACATTACAGAAAGGTCCCATATAATTGTCTGTTACATGAGATTTACGGTTTCCTAGAAAATCAGAAAAAAACTAAATAAGGGACTAGATTTCAGCGATTTTTAATGAATCTTCACTGTTTTCTCTAAAACTGCTCACTCAATTTGAATATTATAAATTGTATTCATACCATTTTTCTAAAAATAGGATAAACATATGCACAAAAACTGTAAACTTCCTGGTAAATGTCAAATTCTCATTATGAATATCTACTTTAAATGTGCCATGAAAGTATGTCAGTGTATACAGTGTATAAGTATACAGGGTGTTTGTAATGATTTTCATTTTGATGCTTTTGAAGTCAGTTTATTTTAGAACCGAAGTTAAGTTACAGTCTCGTGAAATTGCAGAAAATATTCCATTAACGTATTAATACGAAAATTTGTTATTCCGGCGATCTGTTCTGTGTAGAATACGATTGGAGGTCTGTGCGTGCGTGCGTGTTATATTAGGTGGTACATAATTAGTTATACAGGGTGGTTCTAAAAATATTGTATTGGGTGGCACATAAGTAGTTGCATATACAAGGTCGTTGAAATAAGAGTGGAGCAAAACTATAGTTATATAGAGTGAATATTTGCGTTATAGTACGGAAAATAATTACAGTTATACAAAAGGCTTTAAAAATTGTCAGAAGCAGTTGAATATAGAGTATGGTTGAAATATAAGGTGGAGTAGAATTACAGTTATACAGGGCGTTTTGAAAAAGTTACATAGTTTGGAACATAAGTAGTTGCTTATACAAGGTGTTTAAAGTAAGGGTGGGGTAAAATTATTGTTATTCAGGGTTTATAAAAAAATTGTTATATAAGCATAAGCAGTTAGGATATTTGAATTATAGGACATAGGAATGTGGTTCAAAAATGTGTATTTTGTTATATAGGGTAGAGCATGAGCTGTTGCATGAATATATGCATATCGGTCGAAGTAAACAATAGAAAAATAGAAACAGTCCATAATGTGGAGAGGATTTATACTTATAAAGAGTGGTTTTATAGATATGTTTCAGGACAGTTGCAATATTGTGTGAAGGTGAATTTTAATTGTACAGGGTGATTCAGAAGATGAAAGTTATATAGGGGTGACCAATCCACAGAAGCATATACAGTGTGGATACAATATAGAGTGAATTAGTGTTAAAAGTTGTCCAAATAATAAAACAAATAAAAAAAGTTTAAAAAATATTTGGAAAATATTTAGAAAATATAGAAAATGATTGCAAATCAGAGATGGAAAAAGAGAGAGAGAGAGAGATAGGAATACTTTACAATATTCAATAGAATTTTATCTTAAATCCCACGGTTTCTAAACGGTTTTTATTTTAAGTCAGCTGAAGTCGGTTCTTTTTTAAATACAAATTATTACAAACTTTATTTCATGTAATTGAACTTAGGTTAGAAAAATTGTGATAATATTTACAGATATCCTAAGATCGTCGGACGCACTTAAAAATTATGCAGCCATGCATAAGATTGTATATGTGGCGGCCATTGTACCCTTGTACGCATTGGCGCTACCATGCGGTTGAACTTCCACAGGTTCTTCCTCATTCCTCATATTATATAATATTTGTCTATGTGATTGACTGAAAAACTTAATTTGTTATGGATTGATTGCTTATTTAATTAAGTACAAAGAAATTTTTCTGTGATTTTTTTTCAGTGATTATCGATCGGTATTGATTTCAATTGGAAAACAGGGAGTTCTAAAATGAATTGAAAGACTTTCAGTCACATCAATTCCTTTTTCATTGGTTCTGTTTAAAGCAGCTGTCCGACAATGTACGCTGTATTTCGACAACCAATGGGAAGTTATGTTCATACAATAAAGTTGTGTTAATACTTCTTGGGATTGCGACCGTTGTTTTCAGCTCTTCTCTATGAAAATCGTTGTGGTTCTTCACAGAGGCGGATCCAGGGAGGGGCGATGGGGGGTGATCGCCCTCTCCGAGAGTTCAAGATTATTGAGTTTAATAAAATAGAACGAAGGATAATTTCATCTACAAGCTTAAAATAAGGCCATTATTGTGAGTTCAAAGCGAAAATCCACTATTACAACCCAGAAAATATAATGTTTTCGAAACTCTACAGAAGCTTAGGTAAATTTCGTACGATCGCCCCCCTTGACGTACTTAATCGTCCCCGGAAGCTCTACTCTGAATCCGCCCTTGGTTCTTCGTTGTATTGAAGTGCAATTATTCACAATGAAATTTGCCAAAAATCTTCACTTTTCCTTTTCCAAAAACTTCAAATATAAATTTGAAGAGAATTAAAATAATTTTTACTATTTTGTTAGGATTCAAATATTAATCCTATTGTTGTGTCTAACGCAAAGGCAATATACGCGATGCGGGCGGTGCGATGCGTCAATGTAACAGTCGCAAACTATCACACATATAAAAACATTTCATTTTGTCCTTACTGGAAAATAAATTCGTGCAACTATAACGATTTTAAGTTGTCGCATCGCTCAGTTGGTTTGTTTTCAACTGCAGTAGACTAGAGAGCTTAGAATTACTTAAGCATATTTTTGCAAAAAAACTCCATAAGTGTTTGATTGGTTTTTCTTGAAGAAGGTATATAACAAAACACATAAAAAGGGTTGTTAACAAATTTTTATTCATTAATTAATTATATGGGGTGTTGAAAGTTGCAAAAATCGCAGTTTTTGTTATTTTTCAGCAACGGAATAAAAAGTTTTAGTGTCAAACGTAAGTTTGTTGTATACTTAATCTCAACAGCTACTAAATGATAGGTTCATCTAGCCCATTCGATAATTAAATATAATTATAATTAATATATAACTATATTACAATAAATTTCGTGGGTTCAAATTAAATTTAAAGCTGATATTCACTTCACATTCGAAAACTTTATTTACACACAAATAAATTCACTGTTTGTTTACAACAACTGATCCCTACAAGTCACACGGAATATAAACTCAACTAATCCGAATCAAAATATACAATGTGTTTTTATATCAGCATGGAACTTCCTCGTCTTTCTAGATGGTCATTTCATTGTTGGCGTAATGTTTTACCGGAATTTTGGAGTCGACCTTCCGGTGGTCCCCTTGTTTATTGCTTTAACCGGGAATGTTTTGTCGGAATTATTTCTAGAAGGTTTATTAATTTTTCCATAGGCGGCGCCAATAAATTTTATAACACTTAGGGAGCTAGTCGATGCAAATGAACTATCTTCATCTTAGCTCTTGGGTTCCAGCGAATACGATAGCCAACATCATTGATCCTCTTGACTACCTCGTATGGACCATCCCAGGCGGAGGTGTGCTTTGGAGATTTACCTTTTCTCCTCTGGGAGTTGTACAGCCCAACCTTGTACATCTCTTGGAACTCGACTGAATTGGCCTCGAGGACATATCCGATGGCTGGTGGCCAGCATCTGTGTGCGGGTTAATTCGTGTATTGAGTTGGTCAGAATAATCGTTGACTTCTTGAGGCGGCTCTACTGGTGAGCCAAAAGCCAGATCACAAGATAATTTCGGCTCCTTTCCGAATAGTACCTTTGCTGGAGTCAGTCCTGTGATGTTATGGATGGCTGAGCGATAGGCCAACAAGAAAAAAGGAATGTACTCATCCCAATCACGCTGGTGATTGGGACGGGTACATTCCTTGTTGTTCATGTTGAATCTTTCCACCATTCCGTTTGACTGGGAATGCAGAGGTGTGGTTCTCGACCGGTTTTAACTAAAGCCCGTCCAAATAAGTAGTCATGAGCTGAATTTACGGGCTCCACCATTCCAACGCAGCTCCCAGGATTGCTTTCTAGCTGCCAATGAATAATATGTTCCGTTCAACCGAGAATTCTGGTTAAGGATTTTGCTACCATTTTCAGGAAGGTCGCTGAGCTGTTGACGGGCCATGTCAATATAAATTCCTCATTTAGGAATCGAAGAACATCATATCTCGGGTCGAACATGAACCCATGCTGGCTGATTAGGTGCATACCCAGTATAAAGGACCCTATGCCGGATTCTGTTGCCCACTATCTGTAGCACAACATCTGCCTCACTATGTATTGACATGAACTCATCGGTGATGGTTCTTAGCTGGATATTGTTGTTAATTGGCCGGATATCTGATGACATCAAAACTCTGGATCTGGCAATGGACACAGCGGCGCCGGTGTCAATGGTGATTGTGATTGCGCGGCCATTGATGGTACTTCTGATGACTAGGCTGCTGCTATCTCGACAAAATCCCCGGATGGATACTGTCCTGGGGGCTGGTGAAGGGTTAGTCAGCATTCGCCCCCTTGTGCTGACTGATCGGAGTTTCCCTGGTTGGTAAGTTTGTTTCGTTGACTACCCCTGGTTGGTGATCGTTCTGGTAGCCTTACTTTGCAGTCACGTTGAAAGTGTCCTGTCCATCCACAACGGAAAAATGCACCCCTTGTTCAAGTTCTTTGTGACCGTTCCAGTAGTTTGTTCATACCAGTCTATAACGCTTGAAAGTGTCACACTGGATTGAAGGAAACTGCTCGTATCCTCAGCTTGGACATGATTACGAGGGCCTCTACTTCCAAAGCCCGGAGCAAATCTTCATTACTCTTCTTGATGCCACTAAGTCTCAAATTTCTTTACACTTCAACGTCTCTGATACCGTTTATGAAATCTGCGTGGCCAATTGATCTTTAATTTCCTCTAGAAATAGGCAAAACTCTTATATGTAAATAACATGCTATTGTTATTGCTATTTGCATATAACAACTGAAAATTACAGATAACAGTTATATTTTTTACGGTCAAAACTGCTGCCGACAGAAATTAAAATATTCAAAATTCGTAGTTGTTGGCTACTAATATGATACTAGTACGATATAGAATATATTAGAATATATTTGTAACACTCCTTATTCGTCCAGTGTTGTATTTTTGAGATTAATATTAAACTGGAAGTTTAGAACCAAACATTGAAATGCAGTAAACAATCTTCTGAGGTTTTATTTTTTATGCATAATACTTGTTAGTGTTGTAATGGAAATATATATTTATTTCTGGCGTTATGCTCAATTATTTTGCGAAGAGATTGTGTGGCACTGTTGCTAAACCATTTTCTTACAAGAGGCTTTTCTCAAAAACTGGAAAACTCTCATCTACTGATAAAGTACAAAGAAACATATCCCAATGACCCCAATCCCATACCTAAATTATACCATACTCTTACATTCAGGGGAACCCCCTCACAGAAAATATCACATTTTTTACAGAACAGGAACATACATACAGCCTTCACAACATTTTTTCTAGACATATAAAAAACAACAAAGATAAGACTGACAAAAATTTTACCTAGAGTGTCTACAGGTTGAACTTTGGGAGTTGCCCCAACTTCTATATTGGTCACACTGGAATATCGTTGAATTCAAGAAGGCGTGAAAACACTTAAGCTGTTGAAATTTAACAACACAATAAATCTACATTTGCTGTCCATTTATTAAAAGAAAACCATATACCTCAAAATACATTGGATACATTTACAAAACAATAGTAAAAAAATATATCTTATTGAACCCCTTGAATCAACAAAAATAAAAATTCTCCCAATCTCTTGAATGATCAAACTGATACCAATTCATCTACCTTCCTTAATGTCAGCATCCAATTTTAAATAATATATTATATTATCCACATTTTTACTCACCAATATTTCATAAATGTATAATTTATCCGACCTCCACCCCGCACATTTCCTCGGAAATCCCAAGAATTAAGACCACACCTTTAATTATTTTATTACCCTATCTGCAGTTTCTTTATAAGAAATATAAATTTAGCATTTATTAGATTTCCAATTTCTGATAAACCAGACTTAGCGAAACAGGTCAAATAAAAAATAAATAAAAAAGTGAAAATTTAAACAAGTGTAAAATATGTTTTTGAAAATATGTAATTACTTACTTCTTACTTACCACTAATTTTTAAATAAAGATTGGTAAGTAATCTTATTTATGGCTAATGTTAATAAGTGTGTTCTGTTAATTCATTTTCTAATTCAATATTATGATTTATGAATTGCTAATAAATACTAAGGATTAATGTAAAGAACTCATTCACTATATGTTAATATTGTAGAAACAATATAAATATATTTTTTTCAAGAACATAAACCATTATAATAATAATACATATCAATCATAATCTATTTCCAATTCCCTCATTTTTAATTAAATTGTCAAGATTTCAACAATGACAATGATGAACGAAAGTATATCTGAACGCCAACCTAATGTACATTATTTGCAAAATCAAACAAACTTCCGTTAAATTTTTTCAATAATCTTTTTCAGCTGGGCCGTTCATCTCGTTCATTACGACAACGACAACAACGTACAGAAACGTTGAGTATGAAAATGAAACCCACTACATGAGCTGCTTTTTCAGTCGTTTAGTTTTCGGCTGATCTGTTATTGCTAGTCGAAAAGGCAGTTGAGGTTTCTCTTTGTGTGATCTGTGGTTGAGGTTAGGACTGTTTACGTTATTGTTTGATAAGCGCTAATCAGTAATAAACATATAACTGTTATCTGTTATTTTTAGTGGAGAATAACAGTTGTTATTGTTGTCGAGTAAATAATAGTTGTTAAAAAGCAGCTATGTTAATAACGCCACATCACTAGTTTCCTCTGGTGGATCTGGGTAGGACAGGTGTAATAATCGTCTAATTTCTGCTTCGAGTTCTTGAAGACTCTCTCTAGATTTTTGTGTTTTGATTGACAGTCGTATTTTTTATTTAGGATGGCGACGATCTTGCCTAAATTACCTTGTTCATCCACTGGAATGCTTTGGAGCTCTAACTTCTTAGAGAAATTACAAGAGAGGTAGATTTTTCTTGGTTTTCCCACCCGTTAGCTGCAGCCGCGGCTTCAAATTCTCGTTTGTACGTATGTAGTCCGAGATGAACTTCCATCAAATGTGGGTGGTTTTGCTAAAAGAACCTTTGGTATTCACGGTGTGCTGGTATTTCCCTCTCTGCAAATCTTGTTGCCATTGTTTAATTTCGGTTTCCACTTTGTTTTGGATGGCATTGATTTTATCTTGTACTTCACTTTGTACTATGTTTTTAATTGAACTGATTTCAACTGGCTTTGGATGGAATCGAGGTCATCTACTTTACTTTCAAGAGTATCCACGGTATTTTTTATGATCTTAATGTCATTATTTATCTCTTTTATGTCGAAAACAACTATTTGCTTTCTTTGATTAACTGCTCATTAAGTTGAGTTACTATTTGCATTAGTTGTTCAAATTGCTGTTGTCTTATTAATTCGTTTTTTTTTTTCATGTTTTTCTTCAAATATTTTAAATTCATTTTGTCTCATTTCATCTAATATTTTAAATTAATTTTGCCTCTTCAATTCATTTTGGTCTTGTTTTTAATTAAATTTTGTTGTTCGCTTTTTATCGTAGAAACAAGATTTTGTTGTTTTTCATCAAAAGATTTCACTAACCTTTGATGAAGTTCCTCTTACTGTTGTTTCTCCTTTTTATCAGTTATTTTTTCGTTTAATTTATCAACAATCTGTTTGATTTTTTTTGCTAGATTCATGCATTTCTGCCATACTTCGAGTTGTAGCCATAAATCAATTTACGATGTTAACCTAATCCTGACTTTGGATACCAAATTGCAAAAAAATTCATGAGTTCAAATTAAATTTACAGCTAATATTCACTTTCGAAAACTTTATTTACACCCAAATAAATCAACTATTTATTTACAGCAGCTGATCGCTACAAATCACACGGAATATGAACTCAACTAATCCTAATCAAAATGTACAATGTCCTTTTATATCAGCATGGCACTCTCTCCTCTTTCTAGATGGTCATTTCATTGTTAGCGCATTGTTTTACTGGATTTCTTCAGCCGGCAATGTATGGTCGGAATGATTTCTAGAAGGTTTGTTAATTTTTCCATAGGCTGCGCAAATAAATTTTATAACAATATAAATGTTAAAATTCATGTTAGTTTTATCAATTTACTAATTTAAATGTCACTTTCAAAAATTCTAGTATTCGTGTATGTTCAAGTCTCATGATCTTAGGAATTTTTCATTTTTGTATCTTTACAGTATTAGAATTTCATGTTCTTAGATATAATACTGATCTTTTGTTTTATACCATACCACCATCAATATATTATTATGTTCGGCATTTAATTTGATTTTTGTATTTTTACTATATTTCTTTTTTATATGTATAATGAAATTAGGCCTGTACCATTCGACCTGTAAAATACTTCATGGAGCTTTAATCCTACAGCCGCTACGAAGATTAAGTTTAATGAGTGAATTAATCTTGCCTGTATAATTTATGTAATAGAAAAAATATAATAACAGTAAATGTAGACAGATTGACAGTTGGCATGACATTTATATTAAGGAAACATTCAAATCCTGTATAAATTTCAACAAGTACTTATATAGTTGTATATACATTATTATTAGCAATTCATTATTACAATCATCAAATTAAATTTAATGTGTACATAAAAATATATGAAATACAACTAATATATTTTCAATGTGAAAAACATTTTAAAATGAATGACAATTCGATACACTGCAATAAAATCAAGGGAAGGGATTTCTCCCCACCAGTATATTTCACCTAATGCCGAATACCAAAATTCAGGCTTTCAACTGAATTTACATGCAATAAAATAAAACCAATAGAAAATTAATTAATAAAGATTTGTACTGAAAGATTCGATAACTAATTTTATCTTTTCAGATGGTTGAAAAATTAATTTAGTGCAAAATGGAGCGTTGTAAACTTGACATAAAATCAGACGCCCTGGAAAAAAAATCAAATGTGCGAGAATACCTTCTCAAATGTGAAGTTGAGATTCTTACCAGTTATTAACCTCGTAAAAATGTAACGTTTTGTCATGTTTCAAAGTTTTAACGTTTTTTAAACAATAACTATGAACGATTGAAAAATGCGCATTTTTACAATTTTTTTTTCAAATCACTCAATAACTAAATATCATATCGGCTAGATGAACCTATCATTTAGTAGCTATTGAAAATACGTATAAAACAAACTTACTTTTGATACTAATACTTTTCACTCAGTTCCGGAAAAGTTACAAAAACTGCCAAAATTACGATTTTGCAACTTTAAACACCCCGTTTAATTAATTAAGGAATAAAAATTTTTTAACACCAGTTTTTATGTGTTATGCTTACATTACTCATTAAAAGTTAATCAAACACCTCTGGATTTTATCTGCAATTGTAAATACCAACTTCGCTACAGTACAATTGCAATTTACAATTAGCACTTCTCTCCACCCTATTGACTGATTCAATTTTTTTATTTAAATCGCCCTGTATACCTATAATTTTACTTTGCGCCATATGTCAAGTATACGCAACTATTTATGTTACACACTATATAACATTTTCTTAACCAACCTGTATAACTTTAATTCTATTCCTCCTTATATTTCAACCATCCTATTATGGAACTCCTTATTTACCACACAATATCACATTTATTTGTGATTTTTGTGAACCCACCTGCTTAACTGTAATTTTAATTCGCCCTATATTTCTACTGCGCACATGGCTTGCTGATTGAATTTCGATGCACGCACACATACACACACCTACCGTATACAAAAAAAAAAAAATCGCTCACCTAACAATTTTTCTTTTCGATACAATAATGGAATATTTTGTGCCATTTCACTCGACGTCAGGCCCTATAAAATGAAATCGTTACAAACACCCTGTACGATATACTTTCATGACATATCTTGACATTTAGGCTAGATATTTATGATACAAATTTGACATTTACATTGATGTTCATGTTTTTTTTCCACATATTTTTACGATTTTCAGAAAAACGGTATGTTTTACTTTATAGAAACAAGCTGGAACATTTCTTTGTAGAATACAATTTAAAATATTCAAATTGGTTGAGCCGTTTTAGAGAAAACAGTGTAGATTCATTGAAATTCACTGAAGTGTAGTTTCTTAATTACTGCTTTTTCTGATTTTCTGGAAAACCGTAAATCTCAGGTTATAGAGAGCTATATAGTACCATTCCTTAATATAATGCCGTTTAATTCATCAAAATTGCCTAGCCGTTTTTGAATAATCACTGAATACACAAAAAAACACCTCCTGAAAAGAAAAGATCACTTAAATAAGATTTGTATTTTTTTGTAATTACACCAAATGTTTTTTTCCACTGAAACATTACAACTTGAAAACAAATTTATATCTATGTTGCATTCAATTGATAACAACTGCAAATCAATAAAACATTTATTTGTTAACCTTTTAGTTCAAAGCAATTAAGTTTGATATAATTTACAGTCGTAAACTTTCACATAAAATCATTTACAAAAGAAAAACAGAAAATTAATAAAAAAATCTATAACGATTTAATAAATCTTTGTAGTGCAAAAAAATACTTGTCACTAATTTTCTTTATTACTTAAGATATTTTTGTTTAACCTTGTATATATTCCTCGCGATATTTAGTAGCAATGGTATCTAAAAGTCCTATAATGATAAACAGAAAGTTTCATTATTTTCCACAACTTATTATGTTTTTCTTTATTACAAACTGTTTACTTCACGGTTTAGGTCTGGTGGTTTCAGCTGTCCAGCTTTTTCTAGGTCACCCTACACACTCCTTCCTTGTGGTCATAATTCTTGCATTCATTGGGCATGAGAGTATCATCCTTTGATACTTTGCAACTGAATCTATAATTAATTCATTCCGGTATCAGTTTTATGTAAGAGATAATCAGTTATTATGGCAAATTTTCAAAATTACTCCTACTACAAGTAGAGAAAATCCTTATGAACAAACGATATTTCACGAAAGTAATGAAAATGATATTGAACTGAAACTGATAGAGGAAGAAGTCTGTTTACATATGAAAATGGAGAATTGAAAAAGAAGATGGATCTGATGGATCTGCAAGAAAAAGGTGGAAAATACAAATATTTCTAACCATGCTTCTATATTTGAGATTACAGTGAGTTGCCTCAATTGCTTGTGTTAAACGGGTACTCGAATACTAGAAATGTTAAACCGCTAAACGCATCCATTAATCTTCGAAGGTAGCAGGAGCGTTAGATAACCCAAACGGCATGCTTTCGTGATACCCAATTTGCCAATATCCACTCTTTAGATCTAGAATGGAGAACCAACAAGAACCTGCTAGGATGGACAGAGTGTCATCAATTCGTTATATCGGTCAATATTCTACATTATACACAAAACGGTTGGCTCCATCTTACTTTTCACTAAAAAGACCTGAATTGATATTTTCCTCGACTATCTGTTGTTGCCAAAATGATAGTGGGCTAGGTGGTATTCTTATGGGTTCTGCCTTTCCGATTATCTATCTGATGTTGGATAATATTTGTGAATTGCCTTCTGTTATTCGTCCGTGTGTCTTCTTATAGCTGTTGCTTTGCAAGGGTATTCGCAATTGATGATAGTGTCTATTGGTTCGAAATAAGAATTTCGTCCCTATTGGCAATTCAGATGTCGTTGTTTAACATATTCAATACTAATTGGTATTTCTCGTCCGATTTTAAGTATAGCCCATCCAACCAAGAAATCATGAGCTAACGGCTCTGGCTCCACGATTCCAACGCAACTCTTAGGATTTATTTCTAGTTACATATGAATAATTTTTACCGTTCGACCGAGCCATGTCAATACAAATTCCTCATTTAGAAATCGAAGGACACCATATCTCGGGTCGAACATAAGCAACGTTGACTAATTAGGTCCATACCCAATACCCAGTATAAAATTCAGTATCTGCTACTAGGATCCTATGCCGGATTCTATTGTCGCTTATCTGTAGTACTACATTTGCATCACCTTGTATTGACACGGACTTGCAATGGATACAGCGGCGGCGGTGTCAAAAGTAATGATTATTGCTAGGCCGTTGATGGTGCCCTTGATGACTATGCTGCTGTTATCTCGGAAACTGTTCTGGGGGCTGGTAGAGGATTAGTCAGCATTCGCCCCTTATGATGACAGATCAGAGTTTCTTTTGGTAGTGAGGTCATTCTGTTGGTCACCCCTGCTTGGTGATCGTTCAGGTAGCCTCACTCTGCAGTCACGTTGAAAATGTCCTCTCCGTCTACAACGGTAAGACGGTGCTCTGACTTTAGTTCTTTGTGACCGTTCGAGTTTGTTTATTCTGGTCAAAAATGCCTGAAGAAATAGTTCTGGTTCCTCTTAGTTGAAGCAAACTGCTGGATCCCTTGGTTTGGACTTGTTTATAAAGGCTTCAACCCCTACAGCCTTGGGCTGCTCTTCTTGATACCACTAAATCCATTAAACTTCAAACTTCTCTGGTACCATTTATAAAACTCTATGTGGCCACTAGATCTTTAGTATCCGCCGGTAGATTGGGGTAGGACAGATATATTAGGCATCCAATCTCGGCTTCCAGTTCTTGTAAATTTTCACCGTTTTTCCATTTAGTTTCATTTAGTCTTTTTTGTCGGCATGTTTATTCAGTGTTTTTTTGTGGCATGGAATTAATCTCGAGAATTCCTTTTTCAGCAATGTAAAATTAAATTGCTATAATAACATCCATTTCTTATGAATGAGGCACCCAATACCTTTGAACTTAAATTGATCATAGCCTCTGTAGTATAAGATATGCCCAGATTTAAACGTCATGTTAAATTTAGTTCGTTTTATTTCGCCCACTCCAAATAGCTATTTTGAATGTTCAAAGCCAATTAATCAATCAATTGACATTGCCAAAAAGTCAAGCTACGAATATTGTGCAAATCATTTCAAAATACTTTGTTCGACAACGATTCCTGATAAGGAATCGAAACGTCACATGAAACATAAAATCCATTGTGAGGAGTGAAAATCCCAAATGAACATTCAAAATATATCTCATCTTGTTGAGTAAGGATATCGCCAATAACTAATTTTGAAGGACCAAGCCTGCTCTAGAAAGTTGTGTATAATTACTAATTAAAATATTATTTATTTAATTAAACTGTTTACAGTTGCCAACGTAATATTAATGAACAAAAAAACAGCTTTAGATAGATGTTCGTTCAATATTTTTAATGGATATTATTCTTAAACTAGCTGGCCCGGCGAACTTCGTACCGTCTAACAATCCATGAATGTCGTGCTAAACTTAATTTAGGATTTTGTAACTTAATAAAACGAATACAAAAAAATTATTAAGTACAATTATTACGACTATATATATATATATATATATATATATAAAGAAATTAAAAATTAAAAACTACAAAAAGGGTGGGCCATTTTATAATCTCTGCACCCGAATCGTTTCTTTCCTAAGTATATTATGAAAAAAGAGTTCATACAAAACTTGTTCAACGCAAAGGGGGGGCACCTTTTGGTGTAAGTAATTTTGACCTTGAACTTCATTAACCCGTGATTTTGACACAGGATTCGGGAAGACCGCGAAACTTTACCTCTGAAGTGATATACATAAGTTTGTGATCTTCAGGAGGTCATTTAAAGATCAAAAGCTGTAAAAACTAGAAACAGCTATTTTTCACATTTTGTCGACTAGATAACAATGACAACAGCACCTATATGATAAATATCGCATCGAGTATGCAAAAGTCCTTGATAAGAGGGACTTAAAAAGTTTTTCAGGGTCACTTGGAAGGATAAAGGGGATTTTTCTGGAAAATTCTTATTTAGTTTAATCTATGCACCGGAATCGTTTCATTCCTAAGCATAGTATGAAAAAAGAGTTCATACAAAACTTGATCAAGGCGAAGGGGGCCACCTTATGGTGTAAGTAATATTGACATTGAACTTTATTTTCATGGTCATTTGAAGATCACAGTTGATTTTTTTAAATGGTAACCCCTGTTTTTGACAGCGGATTCAGAAAGGGCACGAAATTTTACATCCGAAGTGATATAAATAAAAATTTTTGTGACCTTCAGGTCATTTCAAGGTCAAAAGCTGTATAAACTAGAAACACTTATTTTTCACATAATTTCGACTAGATATTTAGATAAATATCGGATCCAGTATGTAGAGTAAAAGAGTGACCTTGAAAATCTTTGTCAAGGTCAGTTGAAGGACAAAATGGATTTTTGGGAGAAATCTCGTTTACGACACCCGGCCTAAAAAAAGGGGCAAATTTATCGTTGGAGTTGGTATTTCTGGGAAAAGTTCAGCGTTCAGCAGCACGAAAATTATTATTACACTACTCTAAAACCATTATTATATCATAAATCTCTTTGGGGGAGGTAGTCATTTTTAAGGCAAATAAATTAGACAAACTACAGTAATGAACGTTAAATAGTAAAGGCAACAGTGGTAAGTAAGCAGAATATATGATGTAAGAAATATGTTAAACTATAGTTGTTTACATTTTACCAACATTTTCGGTAGGACAAGTGTACAGAGATTGTTTTCTTCTTTTATTACATATCGTTAGAACGTCTTAAATGATTTTACCAGAAAACAAGAAAATGTATTTCAAAATATTTTTTTCATTACTTGGATGCGATAATTATCACTCAGGTACCTGTGTCATTGTTGTTTTGGCCTTGAAATGACCATCTGAAGGTCACAAAAAATTGTATTAATATCACTTCAGACATAAAAATTTTTGGTCTTCCCGTATACGGTGCCATAATAAGGGGTTTCCATGAAAAAACGCTCTGACCTTCAGATGACGTTGAAAATGAAGCTCAAGGTCAAAATTTAATACACCGCCCCCCTTCATCATGAACAAGTTTTGTCCAAATTTTTTTATATACAATTCTTAGATACGAAGCAATTCGGGGGCATAAATTAAAACGGCCCACCTAGTATATAAATAAATTCAATAAAAGTACAAAAATCAAGTATTTAAATAGCGTGTCAGAAAGATATTTGCTTTACTGAACCCGCATGGGTTGCACTCGGGTTGATTCTCTTCAGTGAAGCATCTTGTGACATACATTTTTCATTTTACTATCCGCAGCAGTTTTATGTAACTTGTACAATGTTACGATAGCACGCAAACTTATTAAACGTTTTGTGAATCCAAATCGCTTTTTGTGTTATATTGACAGAAATGTCCATTCTGTTTTGATGATAATGAGTTACAGAATCTATGTGGAGCCGCAAACATAAATAAAGCGGATGGTTTGTCAACACGTTAACATGCCACATGCAATTGGCCACCATAAGAACACAAACTCATCAGTATAACCCTTCTGATTTGTTAATCATGGCGAATGCCAAACAAATGCAAAATTCAATTCGTTTAAACACAAAGTGCACATCGGTATATAATTTGATTCTGAATTGCTATGTTTAATTCATCCACATTTTTGGACTTAAGCCGCCAAAATTGCTCGGTCACTCAACAATTTGTTATTTTTTTGGTTCTCAATAATATTCGGGAATACATTGTTGATTGTAATACATTTAAACTTTACAAATTCAGCGGAAATGATATCAATCTGCTCGATTCGTCGACAAAGAGACGACCATTACCGATGGCCAGCAATTGCTTGGAAAAATCATCAGCAAATGGATCGTTCAGCAGTGCAACTCTCAGGTTTGCAACCAGCTGAAGTTTTTTCACATAACGCCACAGATTTAATAATTTGAGGCAGCGTCAGGAGCGAAGCAAGGCCTAGACAACTTAGGCACGTGCCTAGAGCCCGCAATTTTTGGAACCCGAAAATTTTTGTACATGTATATTATTTTTTTCCTTGGAATCCGATAATTAAATAGAACTGCATACTATATGCTTTAACACCAACTACCAAATGTAAAGTATGTCTCATGAAAGAAATAGGCCCGGAATTACAATGTTGCCTAGGACCCACTTTAGCCTTCGTCCGCCACTGGGCAGCGTTTATGTCATTAGCAGCAGTCGATCTTGAAATGATTAGCGCGCACACTTTGCGCGAACCTAGGATCTGGATTTGGATTATTTGTCGGCAAACAAGTAATTTAAAGTGAAAAAATGTTTAAGTTCTTAACGACTCACAGATATAGCATACAATTTTGCAGTGCCCCATGAGATTTACGGTTGGGGCAGCCATTGCCTTGCTCGGTTAGTTATCTGTTATCGAACCCCATTTCAAATTTGTATAATTTCTACGTACATAATTTCAGCAGCAAAATAAATGAAAATTATAGTTAACCCTCTAATAGCTTGGAGGCACGAGTTGTTTGTAAGATTTTCTAAGAATGAAAGCGTCATTTATCTTATCATTAAAGAGGTATGTAATATAATGGGGGCGCCCAGACCCCACGATACCAGTTATGTATGTTTTTGCTTATAACCTTATATTATTTCCCATTTATTTACAGTTATTTTACCAAGATGTCGCGGCCTTTAAGTGATAAAGCATTAGATGAGAATATTAAACATCGACTCGTGACTTTAAATCAGAGCTCTGTGAACGTCCAAAAGATAAAAATAGTGATAGTGAAGGTATCAGTATTTGTGACAGAAAAAATGACCGGAAATTTGCTACAAACTGGAATAATTGTTATTTTATAAGTTTATTTGCAAAGGCCACCATGACACAAAAATACTATATTGTGACAGGAATTCAT
This sequence comes from Octodonta nipae, assembly GCA_034190945.1. Taxonomy (NCBI): domain Eukaryota; kingdom Metazoa; phylum Arthropoda; class Insecta; order Coleoptera; family Chrysomelidae; genus Octodonta; species Octodonta nipae. Next base: position 37,458,401 of record CM067222.1, on the reverse strand, counting down.
CCGATATTTCGTGGTGTCCAAAAGGTGGCATCTCAACGTCGGCAGCTGGCTTTGTTGAAATTATGAATAAAATCGAGAGTCCATGGAGGAAAGTTTTCGGCGGCTCTTTGACCTTCTGGATATTTCTGAGAAGAAATATATAAATATGAAGAACTGACGAAACGATTCAGTCAGTATTCGACTGCCGTATAGTAAACATCAGGTGTTCCAAGATAAATTGTAAGTAGTTGTGGGTACATAAAAAGAGTGGAAATAAATTATAGTAAGTTCGAGTTTGGTTGTAAATAAATTCAAGAACAAGTGTAAATAAAAACATAACAATGCAACTTTCAAAACTGAACTGTTTCCTAAAATGTTTCTCAGCATGAGATTATATTGCATTTTTTTTATTTATGAAATGTTAGAGACCATACGAGCTGTTTTGTTTTAGGCTAGTTTATACAGAATACTAAAAAATAAATATTTTTGTCAAATATGTTGTTGAAGGTTTTTTAACGTAAGAAAAAAATGTGCAAAAAAGGTGTGATCCCCTATAATAAGTAATGAGAATTGTCTAAATAAAAACTGGTAGCTTACATCAAACGAATGCATTGTTTATCATTTTTGAAGATTTATCCAGGCACATTGTTAAAACTTGGTTTCTTGAAGTAAACTTTGTATGAGGGCACTCAATCCCCACGATATGAGTTACGTATATTAAATTTATTATACTAGTTAAGGATTAACAATCTTTTACTAAAATTACAACTTAATTATCAAACAATAATAGTACCAGGCGATCGGAACTTATACTTATGGGTTTCTATCCCGATGCTTCTGAATTCTTTATTGTCATTTTACTGGTTCAATGGACAATAAAATAATGCACTTGCAGCTTAAAGATTTTGAAATATATTTCAATGATAATACAATAATATACAAATTACACCACAAAAAATGATCACTAATCAAATTATATTTCAAATTTATATAATTCAAATATATACAACAAGAGTATTTTTCAAATTTGCAATGAAAAGAAAAGCAAATAGACTGTCCTAAAAGTAATAATTAAATATACAATTTGTAACTAATCACAATAATGTGCAAATAAAAAACAATAAATTATAATAAAATTTTGAAAATTAACTTAAAATTAAATAAATGCTTTACATATTTTGTGCAAGATTGTCAACTATTGAAAGTTTATACAAAGAAATAGATACTTTATCAGTGCCATTTCAAACAATAAATTTGCACCGTTACACAGTGTACCGCAGTTGTAAATCTCAAAATTGACATCGAGTTTCTTTGCCAGCAAAGTACCTCATAACAACCACATTTGATCAAGATTGAGCCATCAATGAAATATTGATATTGTGATATCCAAATAATTTTAAATTACTATTTGTAACCTACACAATAAGTTATTTTATCTGTTTTGAGAATTGTAGCAAAAAGTGAAAGTTGTATTAACATGAATGATAAAGAGAAAATTACTAAAACATGAATGATCATAAATATTTGTTCTTGTTACGGTGCTTTAGACTAAATTGTGAATGTGAATAGTTGAATATAAAATGTAGTGTATTTGTTCTCAAAATAAATCATAGAAGTCTCATCTTGGTGGCATACATCAACCAATTGAACTATGATAAGAAATTTAAATTATCTTCTTTAATGAAAATTACACATACCATATAAACTGAAATACAGATAATAATTGCACAAATAATACATATTTTATTGAACTTACTTTAAAACAACGGAATCTATATAGTATATTTATTTTTGATTTTATTTTGTATGTTTTGTACGTCACGTTGTTAACTATAATGTTCAGAAGAACTATAGTCAATTATTACAATATCAAATACATAAGAACCAATCAGATTTACAAAAGGTTTAAAAAGAAATTGAATAACATGTGCTCAAATGTATGAATCCAATTCAGTGCAGGGGCGGATCTAGAATTTTCCTGAGGGAGGGGCGCAAAATGAAAATTTTGATAAGTTATTACTTGGACCAATACTTCTTCAGTTTAACAAGTTATTGCTTTCCTGTCTACTGTTTACGATCATGCAACTTAACTCTTTCAGTTTATTAATCTACATTCTAGTGCCCACTTGGTGGGCTAAGAGTGAATAAGGATTAGCCATGTAATATAATAAATATTCTAAAGGAAATTACAAAAACCTGTAATAACAAGCGTCCTGTATTTGAGCACATTATGTTTCAACAATTTCTCACTATAAATTAGCAGTAGACCATATGGTATAAACAAATCTGCAGTGTTTTTATATATACATTTGTAAATTGAAAGGTATGTGAATTCATAACTTGAGTGATGTACGTAAAATACAAGGAACTAGGAGGTGAGGTAAACTGCACTTTTGTTTTAATATGTAGATTTTATATACATGAAAACGTAATACAACTTAGAAACTCAACTATTATTAATTGAAAAAAAGGTCGGTCATTTGCAACAATTTCAAAAGTATTTTGCGTTAGTTGTTGAAAGTAAACTGATATCGATATCAACAAATCTTTAAATAATCATAACAAATAAAGTCAGTCCCCCTATAATTCAGTTCGTTCACAAATGAGTTAGTACACTTACCTTCAAAAGTGTATAACACAGAAAAAATTTACTATATTATTTAGATTTTATTAAAGGAAAATTCTGTTTTTTCAATAAAATATTAACATTAATATGTCAACAATCATCAACATACTTTCTTTAATGTCACTGGTTAAGTAATTCTGTAACAGCTCCTTTATATGTAATAATTTGAGCATAATCCTTTAAATTAATAAGTGCAACAATTAATAATTTACTTTAGCACACTTGATGATGAGTTTTGTTTTTAAAAACCGGTCCAATCTTAAAAATGAAGTAGATTATTGCCCTGGGGCGATTACAAGAGACATGTCGTAAGAATAGTGAACCAGTGTTAGTAGATGCCAGGTGCAATAGTGGTTTCAATGTAATGACTGACGTTTGGTTAAGGTGTGAAAAGTTGTCCTGGTCATTTAAATAATTAAATCATATTTTACCTAACCTTTATTTAAAATAGATCCCTACCGCCCAAAAAAGTTACTGTTAACATAAGAAAAATGGGATATTACCGCACTGATGTTTAAATTTTCGGCGAAAAATGTGTTAATTCTTCAGATCAACGTCAGTGACTTAATAAACTTGACTCCAATCACATTCAGAGTAAAAGTGTGCATATGACCGATTATCTTTGGTAAATGAAATGAAGTCAGCTAATTAATATAGAATTAATGAGATGGCATGAAAAGCGGTATTTTTAAAATGAACAAGGCGACGTTGTAGCCAGCGGAGAGGGAGGTTTAGGAGTTTAACTCCACCCAGCCCCAGCCCCAAAATTTTGGAATTTTGAGATTAAAGACTGACAAATCAACCATCTTTTTCATACAATTAAATTTTATATTTATACATTTTATATATTCTGGAAATACACGAACAAAAATGCAGTCCTAAACAATCGATCCCATCACCAAAATACCCAAACCTAATCCTACCCAGGAAAAAAATTCTGTCTATGGCCTTGGATCAATGTCAATTTGAAATATGGCCCACAGCTGGAAAAAAAATTAACGAAATTTGATAGTATCGAACTGTAGGTCTGTAAAACCTAGTTCTGCCAAGTTAAGAAAAAGTATTCATTTTACATTTATTGTGCATCAAATAAAAAACTATGTAAGGAGGAAAATGTTGTGTACCTTAGGAACATTCAATCAGAAAGGCCACACTTCAAAATGTGATAATGGACGTTTTGAGCGTTAAATTTCTGAAGTTACATATTTTTGTTGGAAGACAGTTTATTGATTATATTTGATTTTAATAATTCTAAATACATTTTTTATTATATAAAATGTAGTTATTGTCATGGATATTTTTATTTTATATCTATAAGCATTATAACTACCATTTAAAGCAAACAATTGAACTGGAATTGTAATAATTTAGTTTGTTATAACTCCAATTTGCTATGTTATAGGAGGACTGAGAGTATTTAAAAAAGTGTGTGCCTCTAAAATAACCGACTCAGACTAAAAACCAGTTTATTCAACGCTGTCACCCTCGAAGAACACAACTCAATTTCACTCATAATTAAATTTTGGCCATGAGCAGTTTATAAACTAGCGAATTGAGGCTTTCCGGGTGTCATTGTTGATTTTAACTGAGGTGTCCATTACAGATGTACAAAAAATTCTTACTTTTCCTGACAATTTTAAAGAAAGATAAAGCATATATATTTTTGAAACATATACTTTAATTACATTTATCACATAAAACGCTCTTGTTTTTCCCGAAATAATTAAGGTAATTTTGCTCTCGGAATATTGTTTTAAATGCAGGAGTGCTATTGTCACTCAAATTTATTGTCTATTTATCCAACACAATTTGTAACGTCATTGTATAATATATATATATATATATATATATATATATATATATATATATATATATATATATATGTTTTAGGTAGTTTCCGGGAATTCATCCGCGTAGTTGATAACTGATCCCTGCCGGGATCGATGGTAAAATGACGACGTTTCGGCAGAGTCACATCTGCCCTCTTCAGGTCGGTTCGCATACTAATTAGTATTCGAGTAACTAGAAGCGAAAGCAGAAGGCTACGAGAATTATGCGAACCGACCTGAAGAGGGCAGATGTGACTCTGCCGAAACGTCGTCATTTTACCATCGATCCCGGCAGGGATCAGTTATCAACTACGCGGATGAATTCCCGGAAACCACATAAAACATTTAGTGCCCGCGAAAACTTAAAAACAAATATATATATATATATATATATATATATATATATATATATATAGACATTATTTCTGTCATGATGTAGTCTCTAGTTAATCCAACAGTCTAGGTATTTGAAACGATCAACACTACTCAATATTACTTCTTCAACTAACGTTAAAATTACGGGATATTAACGTATTTTGCGTTTTGCTGATCTCTATAGCCATATTATAGTTTTTGCATGTCATATTTGTTCTATTTGTTTTAAGACCCGGTGTTTTATTGTTTTTTTAGTTAGATACCACTCAGTTCGGATTTTTCGGAATGATTAGATGATTTCTTGGGTAATCCAGGATTAGAATACTATCATACATATATATGTGTATATATATATATATATATATATATATATATATATATATATGATAGTATTCTAATCCTGGATTACCCAAGAAATCATCTAATCATTCCGAAAAATCCGAACTGAGTGGTATCTAACTAAAAAAACAATAAAACACCGGGTCTTAAAACAAATAGAACAAATATGACATGCAAAAACTATAATATGGCTATAGAGATCAGCAAAACGCAAAATACGTTAATATCCCGTAATTTTAACGTTAGTTGAAGAAGTAATATTGAGTAGTGTTGATCGTTTCAAATACCTAGACTGTTGGATTAACTAGAGACTACATCATGACAGAAATAATGTCTAGAGAGAAAATATTGTATGATAAACAACTGAATGTAGCTGTAAATCTAAGACTTATAAGGTATTACCTTTGGTCAACACAATTATACAGAGTGGAAACACTGACATTAAAAACTGTTAGTATGAACAGTATAGAAGCATTTGAAATCTAGACATACAGACTCCTAAGAATTTCATGGACATCGCTCACGACTAATGAGGAAGTTTGGAGTAGAGTACACAAAGATCAAGAAATTGTTCACATAGTAAAAACACGAAAAACGGCTTACCTTGGACACGAGAAATATTACTTGGTGCAGCTTATAAGCCTAGGAAAAATAGAGTAGACAATGAATTGGCAAGAAAAAACTATCATAGATGCGGAATATCAGAAAGTGGACTGGGTTAAACTTTGAAACTAATTAGCTCTGGAAATCCCTGCATAGGAAGAAAATTACTTTTGATTAATCTTATTAATACTGACAGTTTTTGAAGTCCTTTGTGTTCACTTCACAGGTCCTGCAATTTGATAATTGTTAACGCGTGGATCAAAAATCGCTATGAAAACGAAGCCTGAAAGACCTCTGATTTGAAAATTTGAATTTTTATTCATTTCACTTCCTAGTTAGAATACAGCAATTATACTCTAAAAGGGTTGAAATTCAAGGACTTCAAGACTATGTACATAAATTACTTTCAAACCTTGGGTTGAGAACTATCAAAGAAGTTTCAAAATAATTGGGCGAAAACATTTTTCGTGTCAAGAAAGTCTATGGTTTCAAAATTCAACTTTGAGAGCTTGTATACAAAAAACCAAGGATTTTCAAAGTTAGTGTCCATGCAGACTTTTAATCCAAAACTATCAAATATCATAACAATTCTGCCGGGACCTACTGGGACGCAAACTGTGTAAAATCTCTATTTTTTTCCTAACTTTCCAGGTAGCATCACGATTTCACTGCCTTTCTGTGACCACCTTGAGCTTCAATTTCAACAATGTGGACACCTTGCAAATTTAATGCTAAGAAACTCCTCTCATACATTGTTAGTAAACATGTACATTAATTTTTGAAGAGGACACATTGGATTTAAAAATCTAATAATTACATAAAGTGTATGTCAGATTGTTTGTGGTCAAGTATTTAGGATACCTACCAAGGAAAATTAAGCGTTTAATTGCGAGAGGGCCATGTTTCTATAAATCGATCACTGACATGTCATCATCAGCTTTATAACTGGAGAAAGAACAATAAAAACGTGACTAACATTCTTGGCAAACATTTTAAAATGCAATATCCACCCTGTTTGTGTGTCATAATCACTAGAGATATTTCGATTAGTAAAGTTTCCGTACAATTCAGTAATAAAAATCAAATCAACATTTTAGTATATCTAAAGTGTATATGGTCAAATATATAAGAGCAAAATTGGTATTCTTCGAGGTTAAACAAAAAAGATTGATTGGAGAAGAATTAACTATTATAGACTGTAGCCAGCAAAGAGGGTGCAATACGTTCAAAAAATATATATAAATTCGGTGCAACCGACCTTCTCTATTTCACTACTTCCCTACTAAAATTAGTTATGGACAAGAGCTGAGTTCTAGACATATTAAATATTACATATAACAACATATTTATTGCTTTAAGTTACTACCACAGAATTTATAAATTATGTAATTCAAATTAACAAATTATTTAGTAATATATATATCTTTGGGAACTAATAAATAATGCGCTTTTGATATGTACATAATATAAAAACATCACATATCTTTGTATCATATCAAAACAATTTGAAAGCCAATATTAAGGTCACAACATTTTTATAAATTCTAACACTTTATTGTGCTTCTTCGGAATTTTCCAAGCATGTGATGTTTAATTTGATAACAAATATTATTATATAATTTTTATTGTATTATAGCAGCTCATATTCCAGATTTATCAAATATGCTGCATATGTACAAATTACAAAATATTAATCAATTCGGCTATAATTTTGAATGCATTGTGAGTAATTGTTTTTCATTAAACATAATATATATAGTAATTAAAGACATTCTTAAAGCGTTTCAACCAGCATTTATGCCTAAGTCAATTAGTAACCAAAGATGCACAATAACAAAATTGTAAACAATAAAATCTCCAAGCATAATTGATGGTCCCAAGAAGTTCAAAGCCATACAAATTTGAACAACAATTTTCATGCAGCAGTAACTTGAAAAATGTTTAATTATTATTTTTTTAAGTTTGATTCAGAAACAGTTACCAGAATATTCAAATTACAAAAATGGTAGCTTCATTTTCTAATTTAAACAGAATCAATCAACACAAAACTTTCATAATCATAGTCTCTGAACTACAATGTGAGTTTTGTTTTAATTTCACACATTCTCAAGGCAAAATTTAATTATGAGAAATATTTGTTATACTACATACAACTTTAGTTTTTCACTCCCATTTCAAAATGAATATTTTTAGGCTCATTGAAATGCTTTAAGATTGACCTAAAGTCAATATACATTAAATTGGAAGGCCTCTTAGTACTTTAAATGTTGGACAATATACAGATTAAAACAAAATAATTTTAATTGTGAGACTAATGAAAATATTCCCAGTTATAAATATAATAATAAAGAATGAATTTTATGTGGAATACAATGTGACTTGGAGTACTATAATTACTAAAAATGCTTGTCTTCAGTCCTTTATGATCTAGGAGGTGAACAATATAAATTTTTATCAAACAAACAACGAATCTAATTTGTTTCTTGATGTATCTCACTTTCAGCCAAACTATTAACCAATAAAATATAAAAGTCTGAAACAAATCAAGTCTATTGGCGCATGTACACAAGACAATTAACACCAGTGAATGAGTTTTGTTTATTACCTTTCATCTAATTTTGAAATTAATAAACAGCAGTTTATTGATTTATACGGGCTGTAGCATGAAGAGTTTTGATCAGAAGTTAGTAACGATACAGATGTAGATGAAATGTAAAATTTTCCACCGTACATTTTCAAATATCCTGATTTTAAATATACTATTTTAAAAATTCCGGTTATACCGGAAGTAGACATCAAGTCCGTCATTTTGAGTGGAACATGGTATTTAATTTAGTTTTCAATGTCTTATACCTGAACTAAATAGTGTTTGGAATATATATTTTTTAAGATAATAGCTTGTTTGAATATGGGTGCAAACTATGTAAATAAATTGATATCTTAGATACCTAGTTGAGGCTGTTCAATAACATCAATAAAAACAAAATTATTAAAATTGATTATTTTGCATAATAAATAACTTAAGGGATTTACAAAATAAAAGTCCAAATTAAAAGCTGATGTAAAATATTGGTGTATTTGAAATAAGCCAATTATAACGTTTTTTATTATTTGAGTGGTCCCTATAAAACGCCCTCAATAAAAATTGAAATAGTTTAAAAGCAGAAACATTTAAGTCAAGTATTATAATTTGTTGTACCACATTTAAGTCGTCAGTAGCGTTTTTGTTAACAGGAATGTTAATTCATTTGGGTCAGCGTTTTTCTCAAAAAACATTCCACAAACTATCTATTTTACACATGATACCTGAAAGATATTCCAAGTGCGTCATTAGAAAACCTACTATGGCAAAATTTTATGTCACCTATAACATCATTCATAAAATCTTCATGCCATACCCTGTAATGAATCATAATATTTAGGATTCATGTGAATATGTTAAACCATCTTAATTTCGTCCGTTGTTTCGTTTTTCATGGAGATATATATAATACAAAACACATGATATCACCATCAATTACATTCCCAATTATTTCAGTAGCAATAAACACTAAATAAAAGTCACCAAAATCAATTTACACACAATATTTAAAGTCAGTGAGCATTGGTATACGTGCATGCACCTTATAATCTTGATTTGCCAAGCATAAATCACCTAATATATCAAAATAACAAATCAAATCAACAAACAAAAATTTTACTAACTGAACTGTTAGTAAAAAAATTCACTTTACAAATATAACAGAAACTAAAAAGTGGCATTTCAATATATTGAAATCTTTTTGTCGGTTATTATTTTGACATTAACAGTAGTTTTCTATTATTTTTTTTAATATGTGTATTGTTACTAAAGGGATTTATTCCAAGGTTTTAGTCTCAAATCACCTCCAACAGAATGCTCTCAAAAATGTTGCAAATAACCAACTTAATTTCAGAAACCAAGAGAAAATCATATATCAGGTCAGTCACTCAACGTCCTGTGTTGTTTATTTCTCCTTACCTTTGCAAAAAAAGAGAATCTTTTCCTCTCAAAAATTCACTCCATTTCTATTAAATGTATCCTGATACTGCATAAAATCTAGTAACTGCACAAATCATGTCTCTAATAAATGTTTAGGTAAGTGATTTCAAACACAGAGATCCACAAGTAGTTCTGCCAAATAACAGTTAATCCAGAATATAATGAAAATGTGGCCATGTATTTGCAGAATCAGAATATACACCCACATCCCGATATAATAGCAACAATATTCAATCAAACACTACAACAGATAGAAGCAGAGATTCTCAGGTATAAGAGATATGGTTATATATGTATATAATGAATGCAAACAAGTTTCAAAAAGTAAGAAAACCGGAGAATTAGAATTTCAAATACGGACATACACCTCCATCTCTAGAAGTATTCTTACAAAGTGATGACATTTTGTAACAACAGGTTGGACTGTCAGCAAGAATAAAATAATACCAACAACAACTGAGAAGTGAATTTCCTATTCCTTTTTAACATTAAGAGATTTTCAATTTCATACTAGTTTTCCAAATATGCAACTTTTGTAAAAGCAATATATTGCTGATGTTTTAATCATTCGAAAGTTAGATTTATAAGAGTTTGATAAATGACTTTTTCTGCAAGTGTACTAATTTGGAATAATTTCCCAAATCAATTTCAAAAGGTTAGGTAGCCATGTTTGTCTTTTTGGACTGTTTACTATGACAGTTATAACTTATATTTCAAGGACTAAGAACAGCTGTGTGGGAATATTTGAATAACTCCCAAAACTAATTTTTCTACACTTTTAATCTCACACTCAACATTGTACCTGAAAGACGTTTTGCAAGCCTACAGCTGAAGTACATTTCATCATTTACTGATTTTTGTAAATTGTTTTATTTTACGAATTATAAGGTTCATATCAAAGATATTATAAGGTCATTGTTGAAACAAACTTAATGAATAATGTTTCATTTATGAGTCAATATTTTTGACTCTGAAATTCATGGTAAATTCAAACTGTCGATAGTTTATTACCTCAAAATGAAATTGAGGCAATTTCATATTTATATTTCATTATAATTCCACCGACGAAGGTCAGATACAAACATTGAAACTGTTGAATCATCAAATATACAGCTTTTGTTCTCAGCTATAGTTTTATTCCCCAACAAAAAAAAAACAAAGTATATCAGAAATTGCTACAAATAACCTTCACGAAACATCCATGACTACTAATATAAGTGGACCTGCCTGTTTACATTAAACATGATTGTCGGAAGATCGTAAACGAATACTTGACGATGCCAAATTTCTTTCAATAAAAAAAAATACTTAAATCTGGTTATTGCTCAATGTTTTACTGAACTCTTACTGTTTATGTTACGAGCTCGCACGAGCACAATGCAATATTAAAAATGTTTTTCAGTATTTTATAGCTTTACAAATCATAGATGTAACATGTAACAATTGAAATTTTCAAAATACTGCAAAATTAGCCAGCTGGAAGGAAAAATAATAGTTTTATTTTAGGAATCGACTAAAATTTTTTATAGGTAGAAAATTTTACCCGGAAATGTTTTAGAGCAAATTATGTTTGTTAATTTTATTTTTATTAAATTAGCAACTTTTTATAATAATTTGGGCCCACTCAAACTGGTTTGCTCCAAGTTAATGGTATATAACGATTGCTGTTGATAACAAAATTAACATTTTTTATTTTATACCCTACATCTATGTAAATGGCTTATTTACATAAAATTTTCAAAAACAAATCTTCTTCTTTCAAGGTTAGCCTCTCAGGCGTATAGCCTTCAAGGTTAATTGTGGTCTTGATCTTTTGATCTTATTGACCATACACCAGTGTTCTATTTTGTGTGCTTCGATATCTTATGTAGTGTCTTTTTAATCGTCGGTACCAGTTTTATTTCAACTTAATATCGACAAAGATATTGAGGACGAAGTAAGAACTATAAATAAAAATGGTTTTAATTACTTCTACAGATAGAAATCAGGTATTGAATTCTTCCCCCAAAATAAAGGATTATTAAGAACCATCTTATTAATAAAAGCGTTAAACCTACTAATCAGGTAAAAAAAATTAAAAAAGGGAGAAAAATTAAATGTTCTGATGATGATATAAGTCCTACTAATTATACCACTGTCATTCAGGATAAAATGAATAACTTAAGGTTCGGTATGTAGGATTAGGGACTTTTTGTTGTTTATTTGGAATCTTTAGGATCTTAATTAGCAGTTAATAAGGAAAAAACTTTTCGCTATAAAGGAGTTTGAGGTTTCCAAAATTGAAAGTAAAGGAAAAAATAAAGGAGCTGTTTATTTTAAATCTTAAAAAAGCTATAAAGCAAACATTCTCAAAGCACTTTTGAAAAAAAAATGGTTAAAGGGATCAATGCCAATATTTCTGTTTGGGAATTATTAAATGAAGTTAGGTTTGGTATGCAATGAGATAATAGAAAGTAAATGGGATAAAAAAGAAATGTCAGGATGAAAAAGGCGAAATTTTCTATTATAACACTCCGTTGGTGTTGTATACAGTAAGAGGTAACAAAATACCTGATAAACACAAAATTTATCTATGCTCCTTTAATACTGAAATTTAATTTTCTCATGTAATACAGTGTTATAGTTGCCTAAGGTATGGGCACACTTTAACACAATGCAAGGGTTAAGAAATATGTAAAAACTCTAGTGAAAAGTTAGATGACAATCATTCCGTGGTGAGTTCCATTGTTTCTTGTGTATTCTGTAAAGATGCCCACTCTGCGACAGAGAAGGATAAATCTTTTAAGGAACGTATCTGCCCGGAATTCCAAAGCCAAAAGAAAATGAAAGAGTCGATTGCGATCTATGGTACATATCTCCCAACTCGAAGAAGGGAAAAGTTACACAAAAGATTATTTAGAAAGAACTGTTAAAATGCAAATAATGTTAACCTCAGTCTTTATATTAAAATTCTCAACCCAGATACTCTCAACGTTTGATCCTTTCCTCAATTTATCATTATATCTTCTACAGTTGAAAAAGCTAAAACCGGTACAACAGAAAGAAAAATTAATAGATATTCGAATTATTATAATTCAACAGATTTGATTTGACCCGAATGGTAGACTCAGCTTGTCTAAAGAAGTCAGTTTTTTAATAATACATTGCAAAATCATGTATTGTTTCAATTATGTATGTGATTCAGCTAATGATAATATTATACATAAAGAATTCGAGAGATTTTTTAAAGATTTACAGAATAATAACCCATCAGTATTAGTAAACATAATTAAAAAATATTTCCCTGCTTTTAATGCAGGGCTTTAATATGTTACACCCTCTACATCTAAATCACCATGATTAACTTCTTGCACTGGAACATTAGAAGTGTCTACGCGAATAGGCACGAATTGATTTATTGAGTTCATGTACATCAACCGCTTGCCATTTCTTGTTTAGAAACGTGAATAAAAAAAGATAAACCTTTTACCTTCAAGAATTACGACATGGCTTCAGATGACAGAGGTGCTGCCCTGCTTATTAAAAAGGATTGATCTCAAATTAAATTTCGTTTATTCTAAGGAAATTCAGATAGATATTATAAAGTTAGAAGACTTTACAATCTGCTCCGCTTATATTACTCCAAATGTAAATTTAGAAGAGTCTCTACTAGAAAATATTTTTAAGGATACTGGGGAAAAAGAAATCTTTTTATGAGATCTACACAGTCATCACCACCTATGGGGATGCGAAAGAGTCAATTGTAATAGGGTTAAGTTATATAATTTTTAGAACACAAAGATATGAGTATTAACATTTTAAATGATCTGTAACCCACCAATTTCCCTTCTAATAACCATATCGTCTCATTGATTTTGTTCTAGTTCCTTCTATTTATATTTTTTATACTATTGAATGTTATACTTTGGGGGTGGTAGTGATCACTTCCCCTTCATAATATTTTTTTTTTTTGGTTCAAACCCAAAAATGGAACTATAAACGAGCTAATTGAGTTAAATTCTCCAAATATATGGGGAAGTTATATTAAATGCCTTTGAGGAAGGACCAATCATAATGAATAATTTATCATCTGGTCGCGCCGTAGCAAAAATTTGACTGAATTAAAATTGCTTAATTATTAACTTAACAAAATACTCTATTAACATATATAAGAAGCATTTTCTGCTACAGATTCATATTCTCAGTTAAATATATTGTTCTTTAGATGTGTCAATAACGTCCAATAATGTCGTTTATATTCTTTGTTGTTTATCATTCTTTTGTCAGCATTAAACAATTTGAATATTTTGCCAAATTTTGGTGAAAACTTATTTAGTGATGTAATTATAAACTCCCATACTGTTATCAAAATTAAATTGTTATTAAAACAATATTTTAATTTCTGATTAATTATGGAACCAAAAATAGGGTTGGACAAATTGATAATTATTTAACACAAATAATTTTTGTTTAAAAATCAATAAGTTGGTTTGTTCATAGTCCCTAAAATAGTTATGTGTTATGGTGTACACATGTTTAGTAAGTTTAATTATATTTCCGTTTCTGGATTATCGAATTGTATAATTTCATTGTAATTAACGTTAACCTTTAATTTAATGCTGACGCGACGCCACTGCTGCAGCGCGAAATTCTGTAAACATTGTATCTAATTTCTATTGTCGTCCCATATTTCATAGCATTTGTTGCTCAGTTGTTTACGAAACTGCCAGGTCCAATTTAGTAGTCATTGATCGCCATAGTTTGTGACAATATGTAGCATAATGGATATGTAATTTTAGGCACAAGTGCCACATTTTAAGGTCGATAATCGATAACAAACTGACGATATCGTACTGTCTATCTAGAGATTTTAATTTAGTTTGCTACCTGAACGTCCATTCCTGGAAAAATGTATCACTGTAACAAAGTTATACTTCTAGGAAAAGTACTGTCAATTAGCTCTCTAAACAGCGACTATTACACATATAAGAAAGTAGCCGTGTAAATATTTAGCAAGAAGCATCACATCTTAAAATTCTGATCAGAGCGAAACGATACACCAGAAATCTCAGTGAAGAGAACACCAACGATTATTGTGAAACTTTTCTTATTTATCAACTCATTCAAAACTTGATTACACTTATTTAAGTACATATTTTAGTGTAAATAAAATAATATAATTAAATTCTATAGTTTTAATGAGTTTATAAATTGTTTTTTACTCCTTCTTCTCAAACATAATAGTAAGAGATAATGTTGGAGTCCTACTCTTTATTACCTGAGGGAAGGAACTCACTTTTCCGCGACTAAGCCCTATATATTATATGCATGACCCCTAAAAAATAAAGAACCACTGAAATACACACACCAACAGATAGGTACACTATCGCAAGATACAAATAATTTTTTGAAACTGTCACAGGCACACAAAATCCCCCAATTTTTTTATAAAAAAATCTATATCCTAATAAATATATGCGTGTGGTCTGAAGAAACTTTTGTAAGCCCTGGCGTAAAGAAGCAAAAAAATTATATTCCTGTCAAAACCTATGACATTTATTCTGACGCCTTTAAACTTATGATAATTATATATTGAATACAAATCGGAAATAACGTAACTGTTATAACAATATCACAAATTCTAGTACGAAATTATTAACTAATTTTAAACGATATCAATGATGAAAAAAAAAACAATTGCCTACAAGAAAATAACCGACATCAGCTTCAATTTTGGATATACAGTAAATATGGTAGTCTTTTGTAAGTGAAATTTCAAAATGTTTACATTAATTTGCTATGTATAAAATACTGCGATAAATAATTACTCTTTATATAATATGTTATCCAAATTCCACTTGATGACTAGGTGGAGAGTGCTCTTTTGAACCTGACTAGCATATGAGGCACTTGTGAAAATAATTGTGACAGCTGTTTGCAGAAAGGCACTTCTGACAGTCTTTGATATAGACTTCTATACATATTTTAACACAGCAGTTTGGAAATGATATGAAACAGGAAACAACCATTTTGAACACCTAAAAGAAAAGAAAATGTATTAAAAAATATAGAGAGAATCTTAAAAATATATAATAATGATTATGTTACAAAACTTCATTCGGACCTTTTTCAAAATATAGTGGTAGTAGTGCTCTTAGATATACATATAATTGCAAGTAATGTGACATATCAATCATTCATTATAAAGTTCTAACTGTTTATTGACATATCCGTATAATTATTTACACTCTATTAAAGAATTTAATGATGGGACTGAGCAAACCCTAATGTTAGGATTAGCACAAGGTAATAAAAATGGAAAATAGGCAATCTTGAATTTCTGGTGCATTCATGAGGGCAGAACATTGACAGAGAAACAATAAGAAAAAGTTTACATAAGAACTTGTAAATGTCGAAAGTGGTAAATAATGTATTATCACATATGAGCAAATAATAGATCTCGGGCTGCGGCAGCAAATCCGATATAAAAAGTTATCACAGTAGCAAGACGTGATTTTTTCAATATGACCCCAAAATAAAGAGTAAATCGATGCACTGCTCAGACCACGAAGAATGCAGTAAGCTGGAGTAATAATCATGCTCATACTTGAGTTTTGGTTTACTCCATGAATGACAGCTCGACTGTTGAAACGATATAGAGTATAAAAAATATACAACAAAACTTTTTATTTACAAGTTTGCAGCTGACTTAAGTTCCACAGCTTTTCCTTTACAATTTATTCAGTGCCTTAAAAATGGTCTTATGCTCTTATTGATAAATTCTATATTAAAGGTAAGATAAAAGAAAAATGGAAATCGTAGTTGGATAGTTTTGGAAAGGGAAGCTTGGTTAGAAAAAGCGAAAAATGGGTCGAAAATAGTGAGTGAATGCAGGAAACTAGCATTTATTGACTACAAACAGCCAAATGGTAAAGTAATAGCAATTATTTTAAACATCAAATGGATAAGGCATGATAAACTCTACTCTGAACAGAAATGAAAGTGTTCAAATACAAAAAAGGCTATTAGAGACTGATTAGGCAAATATTAATAGTTCATAGCCAATAAATAATATGGACTAGAAATAACATAAGATAAATTGAAAAACATGAATATTAACAGGCAAGATGGATGAAGCAGATCCGAAAATATTATGTGACAGATATCCTTGATATTGTCGGTGCAGCAAAATAATACAAGAGTAGTTAATTGTAGGAAATAAACCTAAGCTTTGTATAAAGTAATTGCATTAATTGATTTTTATGTTAATTTTTGCCAGTTTATAACACTGCAAGTATAGGATATCACTATGAGTATTATTGTTATACCTTGAAAAATTACTTTGTCATTTAACGATGCTCAATTTGCGTAATTCGAATGTAGGAATACAATTATCTAAAAATTAAGTATCTAAATATTCCATCTTTGGCATGCATAGTTCAAACACAACATCAATTTGGACACTCTACAGCTTAGTTTGTAGTATTTTCATTCTCTATAACAATGTATCAGTGTACTCAATCTATACTAATGTATAAAGAGGGGAATTCGTATCGTTCTTTGTATGTAGACGTTAATGTCTGAACTACGGATCCGATTCCAACAATTCGTTTCCTAGATAAAAGAAACTACATGGGATTTCCGAAACGGCAAGAGTTACAGGGTAGGCTTGGGTCGTTCGTGAACGAGCCGTTCAAAACGAACGACTCTTCTACATGTGCCACGAATGAGCGGCACAGTTAAGTCAAATAGCTCCTTCAGTTCGCCATTAATAGAGTCATTCGGCTCGAGCGAGTCGAGTCATAGGATGTGCTAAACGTTCAACGTTCAATCACGAACTAGAGACTCGTTGACTCGTTCATCGTTCAATCTTTCGACCGGCACAGTCACCTCGGCTCGGAGCAGTGGAGAGAAAAGAGCCGTCAGCCGTCTGGTTCATGAGATGAAAGATATTTTAAAATTTGGTTGGAAGGTTTTATTTTCAACGAATCGATGAATGGGTATTTTAAATTTTTATTATGACAGGCACTAAGGCACAGGATTGTTATTGTTTTGCAGTGTTTTTATATAAATTTCTGTTTGGGTTATAAGTAAGCATAATAATTTTATTTGTTTTGAGAGTTTAGAACGTTTACATTTTAATGTTTAGAGTTTTTTTCTTATTTTTGTTACCAAATAATATAAAAAAAAATTTGTATTTACGTAAATTAATGATCCTTAAATTATGAGTCAGCAAAACTTTAATATTAGTTTGAGAAGTAAACTACACAAGTAGAGACATTATATAAATCAGCCTAAGGCTAAACGGCTCTGTTTTAGTAGATCGTTCAAATGAACGACTCTTTTTGGTGAGCTGAACGAAATGAGCCAGCTCACTAAAAAGAGTCATAAAACCCAAAGCTATTACAGGGTGCCATAAATAAGAAAAAAGTTGCGCTTTTCCCAGCCCAATCAGGTGCTATATGGAAATTGAAAATATCTACATGGGTTTTCAAAATATGTATAGAGAAAAAATAAAAAATTGTGGTTTCAGAAGAATTGCAATAAATTCGTTATGTTGTAAACGCATTTGATAAAATTTGGAAATTTTGTGTTAGCGATCACTGCCAATCTATTGACATTAAGGATTTTTTTCTATGCCCTAAATTTTTTGCAAGTGTAAGTAACTTTGTTATTTCTTATAGCCACCTTATTGGATTCATACTTCCTTGAAGAGCACATAACAAGAGCTTTTTAACAATGTATAACAGGCCTATCTTTGGATGACAGAAAATGTAAATTATTATAAAAAAAGTTATTCACTTAGGTGACTGTGAAACAAAATGCCATTTGTTATCATAGCTCTGTCAAAACTTTATTATTTATTTAATTCAATCTGTTAAGAGTTTTACATTTTTCAAAATAAATGTGATATTTTCTAAGTAACCTAGTGATTAGAGCATTTTTTTAATTAAATTAAAGATGGAAAGGTATTCCAATTGGAAAAAAGTGGATATGTATGATTGTTTCGGTCACAAGAATGCTGAACGAGCTCAAGATATACACTTTCAGCGATATCCCCAAAGCCGCAACCAGGTTTGTCGATCTTAGAATTCTTAGAAATAACCTACTTCCCCATGGTTCCTTTAAAAAACCCAATCGAAATAGAGCGCGTAATGAAAATATTGAAAATCTTGTTTTACAAACTGTTATCGACAATCCTCGTAGCTCCCTTCGTCAAATGGAAAAGAATATTGAAGTGCCTAAATCGACTGGTCATAGAACTCTTAAAAAGTACAACTATCGCCCATATGTAAAACATATTAGTCAAGTCGTTCTCTGAAATATAGTTACATCTCTGGTTTGTATTTTTCTAATTTTTTAGGTCAAACACTACAATTGCAGGAAAGTCTCTATACTTCAAACAGTCCAAACGTTCCAGAGTCTAAATCACACACAACTGAACAAGAAAATTAAAAATGTAAAGGGTCGCAATGACAAATTAAGTAATTCACAATTTGACATTAAATGTTTAACAATAAAACTGATGTAACAAGACAATTTACTGTTAATTAGATATTTAAATGTAAAAAAATAAGATCATGTGAAATAACAAAGCTTCTTTCATTTTTTTTTTGTTTTTTCTCGATATTTTGAAACCCCTGTAGATATTTTTAATTTCGATATAGCACGTAATTGGGCTTGAAAGAGCGCAACTTTTTGTCATTTGAACCACCCTGTATCTCTTACCGTTTCGGAAATCCCCATGTAGTTGCTTCTATCTGGGACACAGTATATTCTATTTCTAGCTCAATAATGTGTCTATCTGTACCGGCCTTCAGGAATGCAGTGAGTGGATTCGTCTGTGGTGCCAGAGTAGCATGGTTCGTATGATTGGTATAGCTTGAGTACATTATTAAAATTATAAAGTTGAAAATTATGTATATTTGAACATAATAATCTCAAACTGCCACTTAAAAAACGCTACGATGTAATTTATTAATTCTAGTATATAAACATCAAATTAAAGAGGCTTTCTGTCCAGTCAGTTTATTTTTTTACTAAATTATTCCTTTTGTTTTTCCTCTTAATTCCTGATGGCATTTAATTAATGAGATGCAGTTGGTTATGTATCATGAGTTTTATTGAACAGGCAAGTCTATTCCGAATTTAACGCGGGTTAAACAGTGGGGCACAGCTAGTAGTTTATAAATTACCCTTAAACAATAGGCACATAAACTTTACCTTTTCCGAAACTTCATTCAACAGCAAAACCGCAAGTTTCTTCGACAGCTTGTGTGAGTTTATCGAGTAGAATTTGATAGGTTTCATAAGGTGGAATATCTATTCTATTAAAGCAAGTGTGCGCTTTTGGTAAATTTTGCGGTGGTACATCAACACAGTGTATTGTGAAAAGCCTAGGTCCAGCTGCTCCTGTGCTGCCCTAAAACAACGAAATGTGTTACAAATATCATAAGTAACGACAAATAATGAATTCTTGTGGTTCTGAATGCACTAAATATGAATATGATCATAAAAAAGAACCACCCTCGATTATTTAACATTTCAATGCTTAGTATTTAAGGTAATTAAAATCTTTATGGGTATTATAGAGGATTTTAAATGAAGTTATTTAGAAAAATTCTAAACTTCATATTTTAAAATTATTTATAGTATGTACTTCTAACCGAGTGAACCAAACATACAATATTGTCATTTCCCATATACGTAAAATTAATTTAGACTACGACAAAAATTGAGACACAAATTTCAAAAGTAAATAAATGTCTTTACAGTGTACTCTGTAACATATTTTTATTGTCTCAAATTTATCTGTACATAAACGTACGGATCTTGTGTCGAAGCAAATTTTAAAAACAAAATGCTCGCTCACCATGAACAAGCGTCGTGTGACCGCTAATGCTGCTTAAAATAAAGTATTGTACGTTATTTCGGCAAAACGTACTTTATACTTTATCCAGGCAATAAAGTACGTGGAAATACTTTATTTTATCTGTTTCCATTTTTAAGATTTCAATCCTTTTTTCTTAACATAAACAAAAATGTTAATCTCTGCTCATTTTTCCCACTCGACTGCGGAGACAAGATTTTAAAAAATTCATAGAACATGTAGATGGAGATTTTCATAAACTCAAACGCCATGTAGGAACTAGATGGCTCTCTCTAGTACCTCAAATAGATACAAAATTGTTAAATTGCAGAGCCATAAGAAATAATTGTCGGAGCTTAGGAGAAGATGGTCCAATGATTATACAAAATTTATCGTTGCTGAATAACAAGGATAATCATGGTGTGATTGATGTTTACTTTCATTTTCTAGTTAGATTTTAAATATTTTTAATAAAACTAAAATTCTTAGAAGGGAATAATATAACAATTTAGGATGTATACAATATTCTGTAAAATCTTAGGAATGAATTCATTAAAAGAAAAGACGATTTATTCTTTGGGTATCAAACTGGAAACATGATTCAATAAACTGAGATGTCTTCATCTGAAGTTAGTTGGAAAGTTTACAGAAATTTCATATTGAACATAGACTAGTAGTTTGATTTCAGTCACACAAATTGACTCTATTCATTGAGCAACATCAATGAGCAGGTTGTTCAGATAATTGAAACTATGAAACTACAAAAACATAATATTAATATGGATGTTCTATATGAAGAAATTTCTTCATTTAAATACACAAGTTCATTCTAAAGTTTTTTTTTTTTATTAAGAATCGTACAGAAGACATTTTTAAGAGGTAATGATTTTATAATATATATAAAAGTGTCAATTCAGCATTTACAGAGATAGTTTTTTCTCTCAAGAAACGACGGGATGAAAGAAACAGGTTATCCCTAAATTTAATAAAGAATGAACTATTAATATATCTTAATATGGATATAGAATGCAAAGATGTTTATATAAAATAATCCAAACAATTTAAAAAACACTAATGATATTTAAAAAAAATTAAAAAGCATTATTATCAACAGAAATTATATACTAGTAAGTTTCGACAAAGTTAGTCTTTTTACAAATGTACCTGTTGATAAATCATTACAAATTATAAAAAATAAATTACAACAAGATATTACCTTACAAAACAAAACAAAATTAAACATTGACACAATTATGGAACTAACCGAACTTTGCTTAAACACTACATATTTTCAATTTGAAGGAGATTTCTATAAACAAGAATTTGGTATGGCCATGGGTTCTTCTTTATCTCCTATCATCAGTAATATATTCATGACATTTTGAAGAAAGATTCATAGGCAAATATAAGAATAAACCAAAAGTGTGGTGGAGATACGTTGATGACATTTTTGTGGTTTGGGAATATGGTACTGAAGAACTGCAGTCATTCCTAGATTACATCAATAGTCAAGAACCCACAATAAAATTTACAATGGAGATGGAAAATTTTCATAAACTTGCTTATCTTGATGTACTTATAGATATAACAAACAGCACAATAAGTACAAGTACTTATCGAAAACCTACAAATACTAATAGATTTTTGAATTTTCACTCCAACCATCCCTTAAATGTAAAGAAAGGTGTTGTAAAGTGCTTATATGATAGAGCAAAAAACATATCTTCATCCACCCAAACAAAACTTTAACAAAGAAGTCAATATTATCAAAGAACATCTACTTCAAACTGAATATCCCCAAGACTTTATAAATAAAACTATAAATCAGTTAGAAAGAAAATCGCAACAACAAACCAGCACAAATAACCATCACACTAATACCAACCAAACACAAACAGACAACCAAATTATGATCATAATTTCATATATCCCAGGTGTATCGGAAAAAATTAAGCGGTTAGGAAATAAATACAGCGTTAAAACTGTTTTTAAAACAAATAATACCTTGCGCTCTATCCTCACACATACCAAACCGTTTAACGCAACCCAGAGTTCTAAAAATTGTGTGTACAGTGTTTTGTGTGACTGTGGCCATTCTTATACCGGTGAAACTTCAAGACCTTTAGAAGTAAGGAAAAAAGAACATCAATATAACATTTCCAGAAGACATGTGGACAAATCAAATTTGGCCAATCATGTATTAACGAGCACCGGCAGCCATAGGATAGACTGGGATAAAACAAAGATTTTGTTGAAAGAAGAAAATTTAAAAATGAGAAAACTTAAGGAAGCCAGCTGTATGATGATAAACAACACTGAAATCGGAGCACCGTCAGCCGACCTTCATTTGGACTGGAGGAATTTATTGCTAACAGAACAAAAAAACGGTAACCTCAGCGTCAGGTGATCGCCAATCGACAAATTGTCAGTGTCAAATTTTTTGACAAACAACAAATTCAAGATCAAAGCGAAATTTTTTTAGAAAAAACCTCGAAATCAACACTAAACGATTGACAACGACTCCAGACTCGGAGTTGAAACGTCTCCATACACAGATAAGTATTACACAATATACAATACATTACTTATATACAGGAATACTGGTTGATCATTTTGTAGACATCTCTTTCTCTCAGAATAACTGTGAGGAAGAATCTCTGTACAGACAGCCAGTAATCCGGGCAATTTTACGAAATTGCCTTACTACACTTTGTTCTACATATACAATTGTTAAATTCTTATCTGTTGCAGGAAAAAATTTGGAGGAGAGAAAACCCAATGAACAGACAAAATAATTCAAGACCTCCTCAACAATATTTTCGAAATTACTTAACCCTAAGTGTAATTAAACAAGCGCAAAAAATATTTCGGTACACCAGTGGATTAAAAAAAGACGTTTTTTTTTTTATTTTTATGGCAAAATTTAACTTGTAGTCTATAAATAATACGTGTAGAATTTAAAATGGGATCTGCATCCGTTTTGGAGATAGATGAAGTAAAGTGTGAAAGTGACGCACTGAGAGATTTCTTAAAGTGATCATTTTACACCCCAAAGCTTTAAAACAAAAGGGCAACGTCAACATAAATGGGCTTTATAACTATTCTCATCTAGTTACTTAATATAGAAATGTAAAAATTTGTTTTTTTCTTGTTTAAAGTTGTAATGGTGAAAATTAAACATCATGTATGCAAAAAGCAAGGTCTTATTTTAAAAATTTTACAACTTTGCCATTCGCACTATAAATTATTCGTTTAATAGTAAGGCCATCTGTTGGCCTAAGAACCTGATACTCTTTGGAGCCAGAAATACTCACTATTTCTCATTGAAGCTGTTGTTTGGAGCAGTAATATACAATCTTTTCGGTTAAAGCTGCTTTTGCCTATTTTAGAACCTTTCTGGGGCAAGTGGTTGCATTATTCGCTGGCAATTGTGCTTGGACATATAGCTAAACTTTTAAGATTTCCATGAAGACCATCGCATGCCCCTTTCACACGTGAATTGGGATAAAAACGAATTTCACATTCGAAATCAAAATGTTCTTTATAGTAAAAAAGATCTTTAAGTTTATTCTATTCTTAAAATGGATGTATCACCAGAATGTTAAATTGGTGACATTGATTCACATACTGCCGAAACCAACCTTCAACTTCTTGTCCTCGATTAAGTGCAATCCGTTACCATTTAAAAACGGTTTTAGATGATTTTTTTATACAAAAGCTCAAATTCATTTTCATGCCACTTATGTATAAAAGTCCCATGCTGTATAATTGGGCAAAAGCAGCTTTAACTGAAACGATTGTATATTACTGCTGTAAGGAAGACCTTCAACGACAAAGAGTTTTTCTGCAACAATGCTTTGATTGTGTTGTGACTATTTCTGGCACCAAAAAGTATCAGGTTTTTATACCAACAGATGGCCTTACTATTAATCGAATAAGTGATAGAGCGAGTGGCAAAGTTGTAAAAATTTTAAAATAAAACTTCCTTTTCGCATACATGGTGTTTAATTTTCACCATTACAACTTAAAACAAGAAACACATTTTTATATTAACCAACTAGAAGAGAATAGTTATAAAACTCATTTAAGTTGACGTTGCAACTTTGCTTTAAACCTTTAGGGTGTAAAATGATCACTTTAACAAATATCTCAGTGCGGTACTGTAGCACTTTAGTTCATCTATCTCTAAAACGAATGCAGATCCCATTTTAAGATTTTACACGTGTTATTTATAGATTACAAGCCACATTTGAAATGTTTACTTCCGGTTTCTGGCACAAAATAAAATCAAATTTGTAATAACGTGGTACAGTTGACGAGAGGGTGAACGGCGAGTCTACGGCGCCTAAAAATGTGAGCATGTTGGCTAGGGGAGTAAACCTCAATAGAAATCCGGTCCTCCAGGAATAAGGGTTGGTGCAATGAATCTGCACTTCATTATCCAGAAAAACCCAGCAAAATATTTGAACTTGCCTCGGAACCCGAATGGAACTAATCAAAGGAAATGGAAAAGGAAAGGTATAAAATTTTTATATGTTGGAATGACAGAAGATTACCCATGAAAGCATGGAAACGGATTCCAAAGAGAAGAAAGGAAACACCAAAGAAATTCTGGGACAAAATGTATGATCAAGAGAGGTACTGAAGAAGTATCATGGCAGAACAGAAGAAAACTTACATCATTTAATCGATAACTCGACATGTTTCGCCATGTTACGACTTCTTCAAGAGTACTTAGTATTCTAAATATAGGAATTTAAATTTGTGGTGAATAGAGACTGGCAATAAAATTAGTTTGATTAGAATGTTGCATATTTCCCGTAATATCTAATACATATATCACTTGATCTATTACAGATGTGGTATAAGGTTTCTAATTTTAAAGATTGTTTGGTTTCAAGTGAGTTCTAGTAGATTTATTGTTTTATTGATGCATGAAATCTATATTGTCCATATTAATAAACTTTATACTACATTTAATAGTCCAACCATTTAAACCTGTATATACAGGTACACAATCAACAAATCCAGGAGTTTATAGAATGACGCATGATACCAATTTTACGGCAAAAAAGTAGCTGTGGTACTATGTACACTAATAAAACTCAAAGCTGTCAGAATCAAATAAACTGCGCGAAGGAATTCTTATTCATTTTTACATGGAATTGAGAATAAATTAACGTATAAATTATACGAGAATGACATTTTACAAAACCGGACATTCACGAAAGTTATAGATGAAAAAAAAATAAAAAGGCTAACTAAACTTGTTACTAACCCGTTTACGGAAATATGATACATTTTGTGCAGTTCTTAACGAAGAATACAGGCTCAACCCCCACAAAGCGACTTTCGTGAAGTGAATATTTATGTATATCAAAGAAGTCAGTTTCCAGAAAAAAATTATCCCCCTCTACCCATACCTTGCTCAGGGGTGGACCCAACGAACAGCTTCAGGAGTTGGTGATCGCGTGAATCAGAGTGGACGATCCCGCAAGAAATTAATCTAAATTAAGGTGGACTTCTATAGCATTGGATATGTTTATTTCCAAAAGGTTGATGCTGTCAGATATTACTTTATTTTAACATTTTGGAAGTAAAATTTTTCTTGATTTAGTATTGACCTTCAGGCACTAGGAGGGAGGCGTTCGCCACACCCAAGTAATCTTCAATGTTGAATTCGTGTTCCTCATTACTAAAACCACAATGTGAAATCCATCCATATAAAATATCACAGCTAAACCTACCTCATAGATAAAAACCCTATAAAGACGACGTAATTCAAATAACACGCCTGCACCTATCATAGATGGCATTGGTAGCTTGCAGTTAACTTTCAAAGCGGCTTGTAAGTTGCTCTAATGACTGGAGTTAGTGTCGAAGTCTAATAAAACAGTCAATAGAAATTTTTAAATGTTATAAAATCCAGAAAAACTGGTAAAGTGTTTTTTTTTTTTCAAAAATTCATCACTATTTTGTAATAAAGGCTGGAACATTACTCTTCATCATAATGATAGCTTATGACAATGAGATGACTTGGGCTCACAATGTATTAATATATTAACCCAACATCGTTCGATCGAGATATTTATATATTTTTGCACGCAAATAAAAAAAATGCACTTTATTTTGTATATCGTTACAGTGCCGTAAAATGTATTAATAATGCTTGTGAATATTGGCGAATCCATTCACTAACCAGTAGCCTTAATAAACCAATGAAAAAACAGACCAATACGCACATATAATAAATAGGTAAATATGAACTGAATAAATTCCAGAGAAAAATCATATAATA
The DNA here is from genome assembly GCA_034190945.1 of Octodonta nipae. Lineage (NCBI taxonomy): Eukaryota > Metazoa > Arthropoda > Insecta > Coleoptera > Chrysomelidae > Octodonta > Octodonta nipae. The sequence goes on along the minus strand of CM067222.1, from coordinate 37,431,482 downwards.
ACAATTTCATCATAATTTTTATCTTGTATCCCCTCAAAAAAATCCTACATCCGCCCACATGTCTTGTCAACTATTATCATTGCTCCGCTGGCTGTCTATCGTACATTCACCACTTTTAATGCAATATTTACTACTACGAAAATTCAAGACAAACAAACAAACTTCCAAAATATCTGTAGTATATCTCGATCGAAACTAGCCTGGTTGATACGGTGTGTTTTGCAAAATATCTAGCTCTCTAAATTATATAAATTACAATGTTACACTTATATCTTGACCAAATCATAAACTATCACTTTGAAGAAGATTAATATTTCAGTTCTAATTACCAGAAAGTTATAATTTTATAGAAAAAAATCCACTTTTTACCAGTTTATCTGACTTTCTTTAGGAAAAAGTTATCCAGTCAGGACATATAGACGCAGATTAAAACGATTTCTGATTCTTTACACATTACTATTCCTTCATTATTAAATTTCATAATAAAGAAAAAGTCAAATTTGTTTTTTTTATTATTTAAATATGCATTTCCCTTTTCCAACGAGAAGTGTTTTTTTAATGGAAGTACCCAACTTTTAGCGTGAATATCGAAAGAAAATGGAAAACAAACTTTTTGTTCATGACAGTTTTTTGATTTAATCAATATTTTGGGTAGATTTTCGTCCATCTTTCGAATCCACGATAAACCGGAAGCTCCAATATGTGCTATTTGATGGCCCACTTGAAACCCTACAACTTTTACATGAAAGATTTTTTCGAAATCAATGGAATCCTGTCGAGATGTTTCCATGTCTCAATATTGGCTAATTGTTAGCCACAATATGGATCGAATCTAACCCGACCGACACCCAGAAAAAGTGTTTATTTTTCATTTTTCTATTGATTTCCACGGTAAAAAAACTCATTATTTCTATCAAAAAAAATCAGTCGGAAAAGGCAATTACCTGTCCAAACCGGAAGTCCAAAAACTGGAGACCACACAACATTTATCTACTGTTTTCGGAATAATGCAATCCAGTCGGGATGTCACCTTCTCTATTTTTCACAAAAGGTCGAGATTGCTTTGAGTAAAGTTTATAATTTAAGAATACATGATCAAAGTGTTAGGTACATTATAGTGAACAAATATTAAAAACTCACTTGTAGTGCTTTAAATCCTTGCAGAGGTACCCTAGAACTTCCAGTAACAAACTGCAACAATCTAGCACGCATCTCCTCAGAATACGACTCGACTGCTTGCCAAAACCACTGAACAATTGGCGTTTCCGGCGTACAATGTTTCAGTCGTGTATGCGATCTCCAATCAGCTATGTCAATCGATCCGATGCCACTTATCACTAATTCAAGCTCGCGTTCGTCGAAAGGTCTCAAAGATGCCGACGGAATCAGCTCTAAGAATCCTTTTTGCAGGGCTAAGAACTGTTGCTCAATACCCCGCATAAACCTATAGTTTACATATAGTTTTACGTATTCTCGTTTATTATCTTCTGTAACAGCGATTGAGGCGCCACCGGGTTTGAGTTCGTGTACTTTCACAACACCAAAACTATTATTCTCAACTGAAAATGTTGTATCTAACACTCCGTCGATGTTGTTTTCCCTGAAATAAACCAATGCAAGGCAACGATCAACTTTCAGAAAACAGATTGAAGACAAGTCTGAATATAAAAAAACGTACAGGTCTTAAATTGTTCTTTATTAAAAAGTCGCTCATATTAAAAAGAAATGCTGTATGCTCAATGTATGTCAGTCAGATTGCTTCTTATATTTTTTGAGTCACCAATGAATTAATATCTGACTTTAGTTTTATAATACATGTATTTTCCCAATAAAAAAAAACATCTCATTCATCTTGTAATGAAACTGATCCTCGAACATCACTGACTTGATTTTCCAACTTTTTAACATAATAAGTTTAATGAAGTCCCTAGTTTGTTCCAAATATTTTAAATTTGAAATTCTTATGAGAAACAATATTCATTACTGGGTCCAAGATCGAAGTCAGTAAAGCCTAGTTCTGACTGTGCTAGTAATTTAGTCAAGTGGCGAGTAATTTGTAACTATCCGTGTCTGAACAACGAAAATTTAGTCGAGTAGTTTAGCAAGCAATTTAGTCGAGCCGATCCATTTTGTTCTATTTTTCAGGTCCGAGTAGCGTCCCCCACCACGCGTCACTGCTCACTGGTTCATCGGCTAAACAAGTCCGAACGTTTCAATAAGTCGAGTTCAACTACTGTTTGAGCTGTGGAGTTATTAGCTACCGTTTTGTTGGTTAGGTATTGCAAAAATGTAGTTTCTTTGAAATGAAGAAACAGCTTTAAATTTTGTTTTCAAATATCTAGAATATGAGTGCGTATGGAATATTAAGTTGCAGGTTATTCCACTTGCAGAATACACTAAACTTGTGTACTGCACTCGACCGCAGTACGAACGTTTTTGGGGTAGTAATCATTGGAATAACTCGCCACTCGACTAAACTACTAGCGTAGTCTGAATCAGCCTTTAGTCCTTTATAAACACACGCAACATAACATATTTTTATAACGCTGACATTATCTGTTTTCATAGCGACAATATCTGTATTTAAATGCAAATATACTCACTGACAAAGAAATCGCAATACCCAGAAGGAGATGTTTAAATTTAATATTGCTTTGGTAAAACATAAATGCTATAGTAAGAAGTAAATGATTAAAATGTGAATAAAAAAATACCAAAGAGTTTAATAACTTTTAAATTAAGTTTGTTAATAATGTGTTTGTCCATCACGGTTATCTATACCCACTCCCCAACACGTCTTGGCATTGATTACATAAGGTGATCTATTTCTTCTTGAGGAATGCTATCCCAAGCTACCTGTATTTCATGTCTTAGAATCTCTTAAGTCCAATGGGGGCTGGGGTAGATTTCCGAGCCTTCGGAGGATCTGGGCGGTCATGGCATCAGATTAGCATCTTTTTCAAAAATGTTAAGTTTAAATTAACACTAATTACGTGACGTATTTCTGCTCGACGTTGTCTAACCCTTCTTCGGCACCAATGTCCACCCAAGCAGAATCAAGATTGACCAAAGAAGGCGACCTGATGCCATTCTAAATCGCAATGTTTTCGTTCTCTGCACCACTGTAGTCGATGCCGCCGATGCTTAGCGGTCAGAGGTAGCACAGATGGGGTCAATAATGCTGCAGTCCAAAAGACCTAATACGGCGGTAAACCTTTCGGATGGCCTTGTTCACTTAACCACTCAGCCAAAGTCGAAAATCAGCCTCTAAATGCCATATAAGTTTTAGACGTTGATCTTGAACTTCATTTGTGTCCCTTCGACGTTTAATAACATCTCATAACAGTACTTGGATTTCTGTTCGTGAGATTAACGATTTCTCGAAATGAAAAACCCGCGTCCCGTAAACCAATAATTTGATCTGTTTCAAATTCACTTAGCTGGCGATACACTCAACGTACAAGTACTCTAGGTATTTTAACATAGATTTTGGATTCCATTAGTTTGTTTTTTGGTAAATTTAAAAAATACAAAAAGATTACAATATTAATTGACAATAAAAAATTTACATGAAAAAACATTCACCAAACTTTAGCAAATTTTAATCATTTATTCCTTACTATAGCATCTATATTTTCCAAATCTATATATAAATAGGCAAAGACAAAACGGTTCGGTACCATTTTTTCCTCTGTCCCTCAACCGATTTGCTTTATTTTTGTCGTGTTTAGTAGCTATGGACGACCTTCAGTGCAGAATGCTAAAGTTAATTTCTAATATTGGTTCACTTATTAAATAATAAAATAATAAAAAAAATCATTATTTACACCCATACTCTCAATGCCAAACAATGCCGCCAGATTGCTTGGAGAGAAAATCTTAAGATGGGTTTTGACCCTTCGCTAAAGTTATCTTCGATAGTCATGGTACTGAAATAGAACCAACGAAAAATTATAATACATATTAATCGTCGTTTATTAGACGCTCTCAAGTTTGCATTGTAAAATTGTTAAATAAAATCAGAATTATGTTGCGCCTGATCAATTTATTTCTGATAGTAACTTTTTTGTCAGACAACTTCAATATAATTTACCTAAGATTACAAAAAACGTGAAATTATGTACAAATTAAGGATAAATAGGTAGATCTGACAACAATTAATGCATGGCTATCTGCAGGAAATTTGATTTATATTATGACATTTCATTACTTCTGTAGCGAGTGGGTTGAAAGTTTTCAATTCAATCAGAAAAGTTTTCAAAGTATTTTCAAGTTTAACATAAAACAGAAATCGTCATGGGATTACTAGATTGGTAAGTGTGTTTCAATTCACATTAATGAAAATATAGTGAATCTTAAGATATTTGAAATGTTTTATGTTGAAACTCATACTGAAAATGTCCATGTGGATATCTTATAGTTAATTCATTTTACATTACAAAGTCTCATTGCTGCAAAGTTCTGACTTTTAAAACCAGGTGACTAGATTTTACTTAAAAGAAAAATCTCATTGACATTTTAGTCGAAAAACGTTGTGCAACAAATCATCACTCAGCGGATAATAGAAATGACATTAAAGATTGGAGTTGTTTGTCATCTCTCTTTTTGAAATCGTATATGTGTAAATGACAGAAACAAATAAAAATCTGCCGATAATTATATAGAGCATGTTGCATAGGCACTATTACATATGTGATCATGTATAGGATATAAAAATAATCCTAGAACAATATACATAAATAAAACATAATTTCGTGAATTATTTCAACAAATGTAATCCAAATGAAATAATAGGGATAGCAAAGGTCTGGTCTGCTTTTCTAATTTCGCCTCAACTCTATTTCTTATACAGACAAAATAATGTCAATAATGAATTAGGGTCGAATTTCGACCACTTGACGGCCGCTAGTAATATTAAATTTAAACATCTTTCTGGGTGTTGCGATTTCTTAGTCAGGGAGAATAGTTTTTTGTTTCAGGATATTTACAGACTTCTGCATTCACAAGAAATACGAACCAATAATAGGTTCCAAAATTTTGAGCATGTCTGTATATGTTGAGATCAATGACTACTAATATAAATGGACCTGCCTGTTTACGTTAAAAATGAAAGATGCAAAAATTGCCAAACTTCATTCCATTGTAACCAATAAGATGTAAATGTAGGCATGTACGCATTGACTGAACGCCTGAACGGCGGTGCTTTACGCCGTTTATGTCCAGCAGGCAACAGCGCAAGTTTGCTTATTTACATTTTGGAATGCGGTTAACTTCGTAATTTATATTTTTGTGTTTTCGTGTTGAAACTTGTATGAAATCAGTTATTATTTTGTATTGTAAAAAAACAATAATAAAGTGTTATTTCAGTGTTTTACATGCAGGAAAACGGCATATTCGTAAATTATGCCCAGCAAGTTTGAAGCATTAGCTCAAATCCGAGAACGTGGAATACACTCCAGAAGAAAGTCCATGTTGAGCACCAAGCTTGATGATTTGTTTCAACATGTCTGTAATCTCGCATTATTTAAAAAAAGTGTATCATATAACATCATCACCAGTTAATGTTGCCGTTGAGGTCGGTCTAGTTTCTACAGTGTTGTAAAAGAAAACGTAATATTTTTACTTTAAGAAATATGAGAATGCATATACTTCTTCTCTATCTAACTATTCAATTTGTTTTCTGAACGATAGTTGTGGCATCTCTGGTCTTTATTTTTTGTGCTCTTTGGGAATAACATCACATGTGGTGTTATTCCCAAAGAATTCAATATACAAATAATAACTATTGAATATAAAAACATTTCTTTATATATGGTTCACGGAATTGTCATATACTATCCTCGTTAATTACAGATTTCTATAAAGATGACGTCAACTACTCTTTCTAAAAATAACAGACAAAAGTATACAAGATCTTACCTTTGGAGCAATCATAACATTTCATGACAATTCTATACTCGCCATTGTAATTTAATATATTTGTACCGTTTATAAAACCCTCACAGGACGCAATTATCTACGCAAATGAACACCGACAATAAAAAATGCCAACTACGTGTGTTTTAAAATTGCTAGTATGAAACTTAAATGTAGATGTCTTGTGAGTTATAAGCATATCATTTATCTATTCCGCTAATCCTACAATATCCCGCTCATGTAATCTCGATCTATAATGCGTGAAATGGGATAAGGAGTCCTATATAGGGATCAAGTATAACTTGAGTTAATATTCAACAGTTAACTAATATAATTGTAAAATTTAACAAATTAACTTTCAAATTAAATAAACAGCTTTAGATTTTAGATTAAATTATGAATAACATTTAAAGAAACACTTACAGCATCCATGTGAGACTTCTGTGCAATTCGGGATCTACTCCTTCAATGTCTTGTAATGTAATGGGTTTATTTAGTAACTGCTTGTAAAATGGTAATGTAAATCCTCCTTCTAATTGGTGATTGTGAAAAACAGCTATACCTAATATTCTACCTACAAAGTGAAAATATGAAAGATGCTCAGGATTAACGGACGAATCGGGATTGATTTGCAAAGTATAATGATCATCTCTACTGTATTGGAATAAACCATATTGCGGATTTAACATTTCTCGTGACAGCAAATGTAACCATTCTCTCGCAACTCCTCCGTAATCTAAACCTTCTTCGCCACGGAATTTCACCATCAACCTCTTTCGCATGTCTTTCGGTCTCATTTTCATTATCATCCTGCAAAATCAGATAGTTATTATTTACCTTATCATTTATATTATGAAGGCGAAGAAACAAATTTAGAGAAGTGCTGCATGATCAGCCTAGCCAGAATGAAACTGATCCATCTATTAGTTAAATGAATTAATTGATGTTTAAATCTATATTAATAGTATGGGAGAAGGTATGGTTGACTTGATCCCAATTATAAAACGTAAAAAATAATAATTTCCACTCCACAACTCATATTCATTTTTATGTTGCAAAATATAATTACGTATCACAGGTAAGTAAAATCACCATTAGACTTGTTGACTATATTTGTTAGCTAGATTTATAGGTTCTGGTTGCCGTGGCTAATATAATAATTGTCTAAAAACTTATGATAAAGCATCAAATATCGTTATATAAGTACTTTTGATTTTTGTCCTAATCACTGAAAGTCACCCTTTCAAGTTATGATATTCCAAAATAATACAAAAAGGATGTAGTAATTGGGGTAGAATTATAAAACAGAAAATATTTAACATAAGTTGGAAAATATTTTGTCACACATTTGACCACCCAACTTTATATGTGTCGACGATTTAAACGCCAAAATATAGTATTTATTTATCAATACAAGGTGTCTGGCAGCATCAAGTGAACTAACTAAAGCAGCGTTTTTATATTTCTTTAAACTATTAATTACTGGGAGGCTAATGGCAATAAGGGTTTCCTTCTTTATTGGGAAATTCAAAATCTCGGAGAAACAACATGATTTAGGTGTGAAAGTTGGGATATATACTGTTCTTCGCAAATAAATAAAATAGAGGTAAAAACTCTATTATTTGATGGGGTGGTGGGGGAGGGAAATTGTTTCACTGAAAGCAATTCATGTAAAAGGAATAACAGATTGATTCCAAGATTTCATGTACGGGGGAGGGGGGGAGTTTTATTATTATTATATTTTAAAGGATTTTTCAGAAAAGCAAAATTCCATAAACATAAAACAATCACAAATCTCTATATTTTAATGTCAAGATACCGCAGGAAATAATTACTGAGCACACAGAGTTTTAAAAAATGTTTATTTGAAGTCGATTATAATGAGTAGTATTAGTCGTGTTAGGCTACGGCCACACGGGTGGGATTTCACGCCCCTTTTACTACGTTTTTTTCGAGTTCACACGTAGTAGGCCACACCAACAAGTTTTTCAAGCGCCTGGAATCCACATCTATCCTGGCCACACATGCTGGTTACATTCATTATTGTGCCTTCTATGTGGAAACAGTTATGGAGAAATACCTCTTCAACTTCCGATTTTTATAATCTATATGCCTAATGTCATAAAAGAGCAGCTCCGTTATAATCATTTCACTCTCGAGCTCCATGACGAAATAGAGGACTAGAAATGAATACCGCGTTCTTTTCCACCAGTGTGGCCACTCAAGACTTCAGCGGCTGACCCTGAAGACGCGCCATGCACCTACCCGATTTGCAATAGACAAGTTTATTTTTTGCGTGTTTTCCTGCCGAAATACGATGTGAAATCCCACACATGTAGCCCTAACCTTAAACGGTACGTGGCGTCAAGCGACAGTTGATTTGAGAAATACACTTTTCTGCAAAAATTGTTTGATATTTATATTGTTAATTAAATTTATAAGTATTTCTGTATTTTAATATTGAAATAATAACAACACAATGCTCGTTTATAGCTACAGTACTATAAAATTGCATTGTCACTGCCGCGTATAAGCATATTTTAATTAACGAACTGTTTGGCGAACAAGTAGTTAACCAAGTCACATGGCACCGCCCATAGCAACTGGTGTATACAGAACAGAGTGCAAGACTCCAACCATATACTTAGACAACTAAAATACAGTTAGCGCCATCTGTGGGTATTCTCAATTAGTAAATCTGGTAGGTTAGTCGAATATCGTCGAAATGGCGACAAAATGATTTCGAAATGACTGTTTAGGTGGTCCTTAATCATCCTATCTGTTCACTGGTATCTTCTCCATTTACTTGTTTTTCTAGTATTTTAATAATTCTAGGCAGTGATGCCAGAGTGGGAGAAATCCCTGGTTTGGTGTCGTTTGACAAGTGTACAAAAGTTACAGCTATCTCATTTATAATATTTAAACGAAAATTGAATAGATACATTTAGAAGTTTCAGGAAAATGGGTCATTTGTGCCCTCCCCCTTCCCCCACAGGGAGTCATCGATATTACCCTGAGATAACCAAGTTAAAAATCATAGAATGTAAATTAGATAAGAATTTCGAAATATTATTGAGGAAGCCCTTGATTAATTTTTCATTAGGGTTGTCAATCCTCACTTCATTTCTATAATGGAGACAAAGTATAGTAGAAGTAATTTCGGTTTTTTATGTTACTCACGTAAATTTGACAGAACCGTCACTGTCAAATTTATCTGACAATCACACAAGATTTTACATATCTGCAAATATTCAAGACTCCAGACTTGAGCTGAAACTTCTCCACAGCAGTTATTTCTTACTGAAAATAAACAAGGCGAGAAAAAACCCTCAATGAACAGAACGAAAAACTATTTATTTTCTTAAGGATAACTGTTGATTTTTAACTTTGTTTTTTTTTTGAGAATAATACCATGATTGAGGGGAAAATTGTACAATGTCATAAAATTGCCTCAATAAAAAATTTTAATTTGCTCTTTTTCTTTTCATTGCCACTGAGAACGGGGTCTGATTTAGACCCAGAAACATTTGGAAGTTTTTAAACCTTTTTCCTCAGGCGTGGTTACATTTCCAAAAATAAAAACAGAATTTCTAAATTAGATTAGACAAATGAGGTCTATACATCTTCAGACATATCTGGTTATTAAAGGTCGTGACATCGGCTGTTCCACAGAAGCTTGCGAGATGAGTTCGTAATTCTACTTCAGTTATTCTCGTGCAGCAATTCCGCAGTATTTTTATGTATGCTCTATGAGGCAAACAAAATTATGCATGTAATTTTACTAAGTAAAAAAACGAACCCTGAACCTCAACCTAAATATATTATCAGCAGAAATTTGTATTATTATGATTTCATATGCAGTGACAAATCATATTAAATTGATTCATTTCATCGTATTAAAAATTGGTCAATGTCCTAAATTTTTTTATAAAACTTTGAATTTAAGATTTAAGCTCGGACACCACCCAAGTACTATGCAGTAAGCTTATAATAAGCAGTGAATAAAGCTATTCTTCCCATATTTGTAGCGTACATCAACCATTATTATGACGCTTGAACTACTGCATCCTATATCAAACTGAAGATTTGCTTGAATCATAACACGAATCTTGAATTCTCCCATGACATATACAGTGATTTACAATGACTCTAGACTTAGAGTTGAATGTCTCCACAACAGATAACTATACACAAAGTACATTACCCTATTTGTACAAATGAAGACTGCTTTATCATATTATACAGATTTCTTTCTGTCAGCAAATCTCTCTACAAGTTTCACTTTTCTGGTAAACAAGTCAGGGCAGAAATACCCAATAAATACGCAGGTTAATCAAGAACCTCCTCAACGATTATTTCGAAATTATTTGCCAACAAACATTGAAGTAGAGAAAGATGTATTTGATAACACGAATTATATTATCTTGTGTGTTGAAATCACTTTTCAAACAAACATGCGTTGAACCCATCATTTATATTTAAAGCTTAATATAATAATAAAAATTATGCATACCTATAACTTTCTTCAAATACCTCATTTCTGGAAACTTCTAGTCTACAATGACCACTTTGTGGCTGCAAAGCTTGTAGTTCTGCTCTGAGAACTTTCAATTTTGCAACAAGATCCCTTCTATATTTCGGCAAGTGTTCGCTTTCATTCAGTAGGCTTTGAGGCAAATCTTCCACCGGTCGCGGCCTCGGACAAGGAGGTATCGCACTCGGAACTTGCTGTGGTGTAGGCTGGGGTAGAGGTTGTTGGGGCAGCTGTGACAATACCGGTTGTGATTGCACTTGTGTTTGAAGTTGAGGTTGTGATTGCAAGTGTGCTTGATGTTGAGATTGTGATTGCAATGGTGGCTGAAGCTGTGGCGGTGGTGGTGGTGGTACGTTTTGAATATTGGACGGTGGCTGGGGAATTGTTGCTGATGTGGCAGTTGTAGTGTTAACTGTTAAAGGTGACGCAGTCGTGGTTGTCGTAGACGAACTGCTAACAGGTACTGTGTTTATTCTTCTAAGAAGATTATTTAGTACTTGGGAATTTAATCGTGGATCAGTGAACTGAGTTGTTCGATTATTATGATCGACAAAATATATCTGAAACAAATGTATAGTTGTTAGTAGAAAAATACAGCAGTAGAATATTGTAAAAGTGATTGGATTTATTGAACTAATGTAAAATAATATTCATTATTTGTTTCATTCTTATTCAAATTTAAAATTGCACCAGCATTAAGAGAGTTGTAAAAACAGCAGTTTAATAAATCTAATATAATAGATTACTGACCACACAAATTGGACAATATTTGTGGCAGGTCAAAGTAGAAAACAATGCTTATTAAAAACAAGAAATTTAAAGTAAAAATTCATTGTTCAAATCAAATTATATAACAATATATAGAGTGTTTCAAACCAAATGCGAAAATTTTTAAGTGGCGACTCTTTGCTAAAAATAAGAGATGGCTTGTTGGATAAACATTAGGTCAAAAGTCAGTCATTAGGAAGATTACGCGATTCAAAGAGCGAGGAAAAATATTTTGTTTTTCATGAAAGTTACCAGTTTGAAATTAAATTATAAAATGTAAATCATTACGTGGCAGGGAGGAGAAATTTGATTTTAAAGATAATCTAGTAGGCCGTTTTCAAACACAATCACATTTTATAAATAGTTGATTAACAAACATGTTTCAAACTATAATATGTATTAATGAATGAACTATGGAATAAAATCGTTATATTAAAAACATATTTAAACACTGCAACTAAAATAAAAGCACAACTTTTATAGCAAGAGTTGAAAGTGCCTGCCTTGCCATGCAAAACATGCATTTTTTCTACGCATCAATACGCTGAAATATGTCAAGATTATTTCTTATAACATCACATGCTGCAATTATGCGATTTCTCATGTCTTCAATATCCTGTACTGGTGCAGTGCAGACTAATTCTTTCAGATATCCCCAGATGCAATATTCCAAAGGATTTAAATCTGAGGATCGAGGCGGCCAAAAATGAGGTCCACCTCTTCCTATCCGGCGGTTTTTATAGGTAAGATTTAGATACCCACGCACATTGAAGCTGAAGTGTGCTGAGGCATCTTTTCTAGTTGGCACAGGTAAATGTTCCAGTAGAGTAGCCAATTCTTCTTGTAAAAAATGACTCAAAAGTTAACATTTATATTATTATTCCATAGTTCATTCCTTGGTTTCTTTCGTTTATGGTAAAGTAAAATAGAAATATAAGCACACATTTTTCATAAATTGTACGTTAATCAATATAGATTACGACAACATTATTCAAAATACCATCTTCCCTTATTTAGAGATCGAAATTAGGAGTGAGAGGATGGAAATGTGAAGGATAGTCGAAAATTACTGTTATCCCTTACTCTAGCAGAGACGGATCCAGCAATGAGTTTCAGAAAGGGCAATCTCATGCTTCCGGAGGCAATATGGTGCTTCACAGGGGCGACCTGTTGTTTAAAGACGCAACATGGTGTTTAAGGGGCCACCTGGTGATTAAGGGGACGACCTGGTGTTTAAGGGGGAGACCTGGTGTTTAAGGGGCAACCTGGTGTTTAAGGGGCAACCTGGTGTTTAAGGGGGCGACCAGGTGTTTAAGGGGACAATCTAGTATCTAATGGGGTAACCTGCTTCGTCAGGAGGGCATTTTTATCTTGGGGAGGGGATAGTCACGGGGGAGCGATCGGATGGTGGGAGAAGGTTATCTGATGCTTCAGGGGCGATTTGGTACTTGTACTAAATGTTTCTGATACTAAGGGGCTTTTAAATTGCTGTGTAATTCCTAAGTTATTGCATTAAAAATAGTTATATATAGTTTAAAATAGTTATATATAGTTTAAAATAGTAATATATAGTTTAAAGCCATAGAAGCTAGTTTGTTTCAGGTTCCTAGGTTCAAGATTTCCTCATTTTAGTTTCAAAATCACTGATTTTTAACTTACCAGAGGAAGACAAAAATCAATGGTAAATTCTACTACTATTTATTTTTAAAGTTTTTCTGTTCACATATAATTACATTTTTAAGTTTTGAGTTTTCTGTCAATTAACCTGTTTTAGATTACCATTTGGTCCCTTTATGGGTGGAAACAGCTCTAGCAATTATTTGTTATAAACAATTTATTGAATTCAAAATAATCGCTATATGATCAGAGGTAAATGCATAACATTCATACACTCTTTATATTTCTGTATTTTATTTATTTATTTTCGTTATAGGTATGTCATATCTTGGTTGAAATGTTGCTTATAAACAAGAACGCACATGATAATAATTTTCGTGAAGAAAAACTACTATACAACAACTATTGTTTGTAATTCTGATATAAGTGAGATTATAGTAGATAAGTATTTCATGAGTGTCTTTGTAGAAATAAGAGAATGTTTACTTATTTTCCGTGTTCGCAAAAAAATACTCTTCGAATGCAATCAATCAAGAATGGTTGTCTGAGTGATTCTGAGAACCCACAAAAATTCAATACAACATTTTCGGCGTTCTGTTCAGGGCTCACAAAAACCTCTGCAATATTTTTTCGATCATTTTCACGTTTCCAATCTTTTACATGCATTTTCACCTCTGCTTAGAGTTCAAGACAATATTCGTCCTCAGCATACAGCAAGGGTTACTATAAGGTTCTTACAAGACAATTATGTAATCCTGCTTCTATGACCGTCTCGCTCCCACACTTATGACTAATCGAACAAGTTGGGATATTAGTTACTGTTAACTAAACTATTTTGAAATTAAAGTTTGAAGAACAAACATGTAAGCATTTTAATGAAATCAAATCTTAATGTGCTTGAAAACTTTCGACCTATGTATTCAACTTAATAAACACCGCTGTGGTACGAGAAATTGTTTTAAAAGACCGTATCACAACTACAATTCACTTACCCTTCCTGAGTTAGTCTGCCTCATTTCCCATCCAGATGGTAGAGGTCCTACATGATCAAGAGCTAAACTTAATGGAGCCAAATCTTTCGGTAACCTTGGGTCGTGCCACGTTGATACTCCAGTTGGAATATGATAAAAATAAACTTGACCCTGTTGAGTTGTCCTCAACTCTACAAGTAATAAGTAAAAATTATTTTATGAAGAGATCCTTTTCATTAGAAAACTCACCATATCCAGCCGGTAAATCAATTTTTTGGTTTCCAACAGTTCCGTTAACTGTTCCGTTCGTTTGAGGACAAGCAGGCGGCTGTAAATTAACAGAATTTCTGTTTCTAGGTGTTCTTCTTCTACCACTGCCATCTCGTCTTTCTTCACTGCTTCTTTGTCTTCTTTCTCTTGTAGCTACCCTTTGAGGAGTTTGTGGACTAACAGTGTTTTGTGTTACATTAGGAATTGCACTTGAAGAAATTGCTGAAAAAGATATAACCAATTTAAAATCTGACATTATACAAAACAAATATATAAATACTGAAAGTTAAAATACATAGATACATATAAATTAAATGACTAAGACATCTTCTAAAATTTACTTCCAAGAAATCAAAAGTTCCTGGAGTGAAAACTAATTTTATTGTACATTGTGAAAGTTCTGTTAGTTTTGTTTTTTTCTTTGATCTTCTATTTGAGATAAATGTTTTAATTTTTATTTCTCAGAACCTCGGAAGTATTTAGATACGATTTTTTTACATATTGTAAAGCTTCTACATTAAATGGTGGCTAAAGATCTTCAATTGGGAAATTGTCTTCATCATTCTCATGCTGAATTTGTTGATAAGTACATAAGTACTAGTGATGTGGCGTTATTAATATTGCTGCTTTTTAACGACTATTTTTACTCGACAACAATAACAACTGTTATTACCCACTAAAAATAACAGATATACGTTTACTACTGCTTAGCGCTTATCAAAAAATAACGTAAACTGTTAAAAAAACATCTAACGTCAACTGCTTGTTTTAACTGCAACAACCGAGAAAAAAACTGAACGACTGAAAAAAACAATGCCAATGTTCTAAATGTTCATACGGATAGTTACCTAAATTACATTTTTACATATTTGTAATTGTTAAACAATTTTTTAATTTACTATTTTTTCACAACTACTTGTTTTAAATTATTCTGTGAAAAAAATTAGTCCATTGAAATTTTGTCTGAATCTGCAAATTTAGATGGCAACAAACAAACACAGAACAATTATGTTTTTGACCGCGCTGATTACGAATCTGCAATTAGTTTTTGACGCAATCGTGCAATAAGGGAGAAATCTCCATAAAACCCCCCAAGAAAAGGGTTTTCTGCATTTTACTCAAAAACTACAGTAAATTTAAAAAACAAACAACCGCGTCATCGTATTCCTTGTAACATTTTACATCGAAATCGTATAGTAACTTTCAGATAATGATTAAGTATTTCTCTAATTATTAATATTTTACTTTATTTTAGGATATTGAGAATACACGCAATGTACGCGTATACACTCCAATATGTCAATGGAATGTTACTTTAAAGATATACAGAAGGTTCTTTCTAACTTTGTTATATTAAACGCATTAGCAATTTTTTGAATGAATTCGTATACAATTGAACAATTTAAGGCATGTTTAAAATCACCTGATATGTGTATCACGAACTGTTTCAGATAATTTATATTATAGGAAACAAAAATATACAAAACAACACAGAATATAAAAAGTCATACCTTCTAAACAAAGTGAAATAAAATTATGAAATTTTAATCAGCAATAACTAAGACTTAAGCCTTATACTAGACTGAGATGTAGTTTGCTAAGTTTTCACAAGAAACTACAAATAGATATTTTTTATAAAATAGATACATTTTTCTTGGCGACCCGATCCGTTAGCTGCGGCCACTGATTCAAATTATCGTTTCTATATAGGTGAGGTGATCAAATCTTTTAATGATGAAAACGAGGACGAAAACATTTTAGAAAAAAGTGCAACGTAAATAAATGAAACAAAAATTCACAAATATCCTTCAGATCTTCTAATTATTTAATTAACAAATGTCTTTCCATTGAATAAATATTTTTGTCAATTTGTCATTTTCTAACAATGAATTTTACGGTAAATGCCGCGGCTACAGTTAGTCTTCTTCTTTTCAACCTGCATTCATGTACTCTTGGATATAGGTCTCTCCTTTCCTGTTTTATGTCTCTCTGTTTTTTTGTTCTATTTAACTACCAGCTACCTAGCACTACGCTAATGTCGTCGACGCAACGATTTTATGCACCTTCTACATTTAGTTTAGTTGTATAAGTCACTGTTTTTCTATCTATCCGCCTGACACATGCCCAGCCCATTGCTATTTCATCTTACCCACTCTTGAATTATATTAGCGATTCTTGTTTGTTTCCTGATGTTTTCATTCTATTTTATAACTTTGTAACGCTCCTAGTACGCATTGTTCCATCTCTAACAAGTTTGATTTCCCTAAATCTCTTAATGTTCCCCCTCGTTTTAGGAACCCTGTATATTATGAAGTATAGACAAATATTTTGAAATATAAATACTTAAAATTGTTATTGAATTGATTCAGTCATTTGGATTTAATTTCACTAATCTGCAGAAGTCTATTTTATCGACTTTTATCGAATTCAACTTCGCTCACTGAAAATTGTGGTCAACGTGTTCAATACCCCAAATTCGTTATTGCAGTACAAGTGATCTATTAAATATTGAATTTACTCCAAATTAGATCTAATTCCGATTGAATGTTGTAAGCCAGCTATGTGAACTCACATGGACAATGCTTATTGATTTATCGGAGTGTATGCGCGCAAATCGGGTGTATTCCGAATATGCCAAACTAAACTAAAAATTAAATAATGATACAACAGTTTGTTCACTTTGTATAAGTTGCTACTCGTTTTTTGATTTTACGAGGAATTCGATGACGAGGTTTTTTTTTAAATTTATTGTGGTTTTGGAGTAAAATGCAAAAAACCCTTTTTTGGGGGGGTTTTATGGAGATTTCTCTTTCTCAAAACTAATTGCAGATTCGTAATCAGCACGGTCAAACACATAAATGTTCCGTATTAGTTTGCTGCCACCTCATTTTGCATATTCAGACACAATTCCAATAGACCACATCTTCTAAAAGTACAGTAGTTATTTAATTTGTAATATTGACATTTTTGACATTGAAATTTTTGTCATTTTGATATTTTTTATAAGTATTTTTTTATATTTTTGACATTCTGCAGTTTTTTATATTTATGACCTGAGATAAATCGAACAGTGAAATCAAAAAATGAAATGAAAAAATGTCCCCCTTGCCCACTATCGCATACGTAAATTTACGCAAAGTGCAACAAAGTAACTTAATTCTTGTCATTTTAGGACAGTATATACAGATTCTACGACTGCATAACTTTTTGATTTCGTACAATTAATTTTCTCTAAAAATTATAGAAACCTCCATTACCCCCGGGCCCAGAAAAGAATTTTCGTTACATGACAGATCACGAATTAAAGAATTAATCTTATAATTCTCGTGCTTAAATTGTTTTCGGTTCCAGTCAAATTGCGATTTTTTCAAAAAATATATTCCACCTGCCCCCTATCTGAATTTACCTCTTTATATATTAGTATAAATTGTTAACACAACATTAGTTAAGATTGTAAAACAAAGTTGGAATTTGAGTTGAAGTGATTTTTGTATTTGGAATTTGCGTTGAAGGCAAATAATAAAATTTATTTTTGAGTGAAGATGTATCCTGAATTTTATAGAAACAGATAATTAAGGCTTTGAAATGTAAACGTAACTTACTGACTGAAGGTGTTGTACTAGCAGAAAGAGAAGTGTTAGGTACATTACAACTAATATTGTTTGGTGCAGGTACTACAGCGGTGGTTGGAGAAACGGCAGGAAAGCTTCTAGGTTGTTCCGTTTGAGGAGAGTTTATCGGTATACTTGGTGCAGGCCTTATTGGTGTAACTTGTTCTTTTTGGGGGCTTATCAAAGGTGAAATTGGAGAGGAATTACTGCTACATGGAGTTACAGGTGATACTGCTTGTTCGGAATTGTTGTTGTTATTAGTGCTTGTAATTTCGTCAGCTCTGAAAATTTTAAAATAATATTAAATTGTACAAATAGTCACTTAAATTATACCTGTGTCCCTCAGGGTTATTATTTTCATTAGTATTCAAATTATTGTTCAGTCTGGGTCTAACAAGCCGATTTTTATTTGCCACCTGGGGTTTAATCCACTGAGTTGATCTTGTGATGTGGTTAACATAATATAACCGTCCATTCTGTGTCCTTCGCTCTTCCCAACCGGGTGGAAGGTCATCAGTATTTGTATTCACGCTATCGTTGTCAGAAGGTCCCCTGAGATCCCCTAAGGGCCCTACAATAGCCAAAGGGGTGCCACCACAAGGTCCGTCTCGTGACAAAAGCGAGATAATAATTTGGCCCTTGACCGGCTCACTGTCATCTTGTGATGCTTTGCCTAAATCTAAACATTGATCTGAAACAAAAGTGTAAATTATAAAGTTGTAGATTGACAGAAAAATGAGAATGGAATAAACAAACTTAGTAGACACAAAAGGCAAAAAACATGTAACGAGAATAACTGTCGATAAAAAGGGCAACTCTAGGCATATGTTTTAATACTAAATTGTGAAAAAGAAATAGTAAAGTGTCAGATAGTTCTAAAAGGTTTGTCACTTTATTTATTATTAGACATAATCTAAGCTATGAATCATACAGATCGGAAGAGATGTAATATTAACGCGGCAAAATTGTTTGGCGTAAAAATAGGCCAAATGGTCAGTTATGATAAAAAATAGGTAACAGTGTAAAGAAATAAATGGAATTAAACATAAAGATCAAAATTAATAATTTTAAAAAACTTGATAAAATTATAAATAAATCTTAATTTGATATATGCAGATGCTTAAAGTTGAATTTATATAACACACTTCTGTCTTTGGAAATGGATGTTAAATACATAGTCTAATAAAAGGCTACATTAGGCCTATGCAAAGTAAAATCCTAGATTGGCCAACATCAACTATCCTTAAAACTTTATAGCATTTCTTGTAAACAAAACCAGTAAACCTAATTTTAATAATATTAAAGTTAAAAATATAAACAAGCCCATCAAAGAAGTTTCATAGACAAAATATTGGGGTATAATTATTGATAGACTTAAATATATAGAGACATACAGGGTGCTCCAAAAGTAACCCCTGAAATAACTCTTCATGAATGCATTTTTTGTAAAATGTTAAGTACAGAAGTTTTAGCATTTATCCCTGGTTACCCAACGGTGACTTTAACCATGAACTTGACAGTCATATCAAGGTCAAATCCATTTTTTTAAAATAAGAACCCCATTTTCATTCCAAATTCGGAAAAGACGGAAAATTTTACGCCCAAAATGCCCTTGACACTAACCTTGATCATGGCCCTGACCTTGGCCACGACCTGGACCTTGATTATGACTTGACCACGACCGAAGTCAAATAGATTTTTACAAACGGTAACTCCCATTTTTCATTCTAGATTTGTAGGGGCACAGTACTTGATGACCAAACGTGACTTTGAGTTGACTTTGCCCATAAGCTTGAGGGTCATACCAAGGTCAAATCCCGTGACCTTGGCCATGCCCTTAACCAATATCAAGGCCAAATAGATTTTTTTCAAATCAGAAATCCCATTTTTTTATTCTAAACTTCTAGGGAGAGAATTTTACTTTGATATTACCGTCAAGTTCATGGTGAGGAACAATGTTCAATACTGCGTTATTACAAATTTTAAAAAAATAAGCGCCTGTCTATATGACAAGTAAGTTGACATCATAGGAGAAACCATTGTAATAATACTCAATTCTTTTAAATCTTTGTAGACAAAAATAAAACAAAAAATTACGATTTTTTTCTGAATTTATTTGTATCTGATTTCACAACTTTTGGCAAGATTCAGGTTGTGATTACAAATACCGTAAGTTTGATTACTTTTAAACTCTGCATTATTACTAAGACAATAGGACAACCAAAACTACTCATTAGCATAATTTCAACATAACATATTTCAATACTTCAGTACTAGAAATTAACATATAAATAATTAAACCAGTTATACCAAAAATATTACCTGTATAGGAAATGTATATGAACTGTTTGATTAA
Source organism: Octodonta nipae (assembly GCA_034190945.1). NCBI lineage: Eukaryota > Metazoa > Arthropoda > Insecta > Coleoptera > Chrysomelidae > Octodonta > Octodonta nipae. The sequence continues at coordinate 37,411,439 of CM067222.1, read as the reverse complement.
ATGAACAAATATACTGATAGAAACTGTTTTCAATGATTCCACAAATTAAACTGAAAAAGTACATTTCAATAGATGTATCTTCCTCAATTATTATCTAATATCTTATTTATTATTTATTGATGTTCACTTCCTAAAATTTTATCATGTAAAATTCTTGTAAGCTGAATATTATCGGAAAAATTTTCTAGAAGTGCGGTAATTCCTTAAAGCATTTCTCAAAAACCTATTATTATATATTCAAATACATGTGATAAATTCCTATGAGATTATCCCAAAATTTACTATGAATGTGAAAATTCCTTGGAAAATTATCTCAAAATTGCTATTACGATAAATTCACAAACTTACGATAGAATCCTAACCTACTAAAGATAATTATGTTGTTCTTATATAAATTGATTTCAGTAATATTAATTTGTTAACAACAAACCAATTCTGGGTTGTTTGTTAATTATAACAAAAATTAAAAAATATTATCACTTTCATTATTAGCGTGAGTAATAATTTTGATGACAAAGACGTCTTCTACAGCAATAATTTAAAATGATAAACAGTTCAATAAAGATAATTACTTATAATAGGGCTACTCGTTTTAGTTCATTTAATGAATTAATAACCTTCGGGTTTAATAGTCTTGAAACAAAACCATAAGAGAGAGTCTACAAGAAATTTTGAATGCACCAGAACAATTAATATTGAAATGTCTACTCAGAAATTAACTGAAATAATTGCAAGTGAAAGTGAGTTCTATTCTGGTTTATTATTGCGTTATTAATTAAAATATGACTCACTTGACATGACTTGAATGAAAATTATAGACTACCTACTAAAAGGAAGTAGTCTTCTTTATTTTTCTAATCGGGTCGGGACGTTAACACTTGTAGGTTTAATTGGTGGAACGTACCTCATATAATGTTTTCAGATTTTTATAAGTAAACCAAATTTTCTACGAGAGAAACTCTGTTGTGTTTATAAATTATTAGTGTTCATTTTTAAAACCAATGTGTCAAGCTTATTCGATCATATTTACTTGATATACTGCCATACACTGCAACAGTTTTTGCCTCCGTTTCCTGTTTTGATGAATATTCAATTTTCTGCGATTGAAATCTCTTCACTATTTTTTGTTTATTGTAACAGAATATTCGTTTATTTGATACCTTTATATTACATTTATTGTTCTGGTAATTTAACATTTCAAAAATGTGATTAATAACCCTTTATTACTGGCTCACTCACCCAAGATATGGGATACTTAAAGGAACAAGGAATGTTAAATGTATAATCTTGATGTCATATTACAAAAAACTGCATATAATTTTATTGGGTATACGATAGTAGGCTGAAATGTAATGCACACATGCCTGTAGAAGACAAACAAAAGCAAATAACAAGATCAGACAAAACAATACATTAAAGCACAATTCTTAAGGTTCAAAATCCGTTAAGACTAATACATTTTTTCCACCGTAGAGCAAGGGAATAAGGAGGTTGTGGAATCGATTCACACCTGTCAGGTACGTGCAAGGAAATTTTCGTATTACAGGATTATTGCGAGCAGGTTGCCTCTGACACGGCAAATTCCATGTCGCAGATGTTTTATAATCTCTAGGTAAAGAGAATTAAAAGTAAAAAGTCACATAAACACAGTTGGCATCCCAAAACTTTACGTCTGAGAATCCAGATGTCCACATACATTGCTGTTTAACTCGCATTATTATAATGCGTCTCCAGACGTCCCCTACTCAAAATATACTGGATGGAAAGAATAAAGTCCTTAAAACTGCGAATGCGTATAGAGGTAAATTCTGAACGTCTTTTCGTTCGCGTTCTATAAGCATGTGTGCATTACGCTTCAATCTACCCTCGCAGAGAAGCTATCAATATACACATAAAGAATTATTTAATGAAAATTAAGGAAGTACAATTTGAAACGTAATTTAATACTTAAGCTAAGAGTGATTATCAATTACCAACAAAATTTCACTTTAAATAGATTTTTAACCCGAAATATCTGAATTTCAGAGAGAGCTTAAAGAATCTCGTCACTTAAAAACCAGATTACTAAGACTGACAAAAATCACAACAGAAATAAAACATCAGAATAAATCATTGTGGTCCTTCAAACAGTCACAATAACTAGATAAAAACCATATCTACGGGAAAACACTGTAAATGTACATCATGTTCGAATCCACAAAGAATTCGTATCATCAGACTATAGTATTGAACTTTTATAATGCATTTTTAAAAAGAAAATAACCACATTCATTAGAAATGTAACTACATATTACATTAAAAAATAATAATAAAATTCATTCAGAGATATGTAATGTAGTGTCGTGTGTTGTATTTCCTAATTAAGCAGTGTTTAAAGTTCCAATTTATTTTCAGCTACAGAAGTAAACTTGTAAATTTTTCAATCGTCCATTTGTTGTGGAAAAAATATTAAATTTGAAACTCAGTACAAAATTTCATTTTTAGAATTTCAACTTTGCTTTCATGGGAGTACCAAGTGGGGCAGGGGAGGGCAGCTGCCCCCCTGGACCTGAAAAACTTGCCGTGAGCCATATAGCCTCCTATCAATTTGCTGACTTGCCCCCCCCTGGACCAAAAAATTTTGATTGAGCCATGTCTCTAGGACATTTTTTTCGGATTTTCCCCTTCCTAGGACAATTTTTTTTAACTTGTCCCTCCCTAAACCAAAAGCTGTTTGCTTTGCTGGTTTTCTAGAAAATATATTTTTTTTCGAGAGCATTTCATTTTATGAGATTTTTATATTGCTCCCATTTTGCGACAAAATATTCTGAAAAAACATAGTGTTTATCTAACCTTTCAGTACAACGGAGACTGAAAAAAAACTTTAAGGCTTAATTTATGAATAATAAAGAACTGAAATGAATAGTAAACTCAGACAAGTTTTTCTGACTTGATAAATTACATGTTCCTTACATATTGTTAAAAAAAAATTGTTACCTAACAGTAGCATAGTAAAAATCATATAAAATGAAATACTCACGAAAATAATTTTATTTAAAAAATAACCTATTCAACTGACCGTTTAGAAACCGCGTGGAATCACTATTTTCTGACATATGTTTTTTTATCTGATTTAAGGTACCTATTGATTATTTAGCCTATTCTTATCTCTCTAGCTTTTTCTCTCCCACTCTCTCTCTAATTTGTATTCTTTTTCTATATTTTCTGAATATATTTTAACTTTTTTTATTTGTTTTATTATTTCTATACTGCACCACCCTATATATTGATTCTCCGTATTGGTCACCCAATATAACTTATCTGTCTGTCATTTTCTAAACCACCCTGTACAACTATAATTCAACTCCACACGATCTTGTAATCTTTAAAACCACCCTGTATAAGTATAAATCCTCTCCACTATATTGGCTGTTTCTATTTTTCTATTGTCTAAATTATACTTGTATACCAAAATTTTACTTCGCCCCATAAATCAAGTAATTTAATACTACTCTATTTATACAACTGCTCATGATCTAGCTATATATAACAAAATTTTTCACATTTTTGAACCACATTTTATAACTAGTATATGCAACTACTTCTACAAATTTTTGAACCCATCTCTATAATTATTTTATACCACGCCTTATAATTCAAATATTCTAACCAAATTTTTGATACAACCTGAATAACAATAGTTTTACTCCACTCTTAATTCAACCACCTTGAATAAGCAAGTGCTTATGTTCCACACTAAATAACTTTTTTAACCACCCTGTAGAACTATAATTGTACTCCACCTTATATTTCAAGCAAATATCCTTACTGCATATGTTTATTTCACATTAACTGAAGTTTCTATATATATATATATATATATATTTAAGTTTTCGCGGGCACTAAATGTTTTATGTGGTTTCCGGGAATTCATCCGCGTAGTTGATAACTTATCCCTGCCGGGATCGATGGTAAAATGACGACGTTTCGGCAGAGTCACATCTGCTCTCTTCAGGTCGGTTCGCATAATTCTCGTAGCCTTCTGCTTTCGCTTCTAGTTACTCGAATACTAAGATTATATTATATAGGCGCGGCTCGGCGCCTATTGGTTGGCCCTGGGCGCTCAGTGGGCACGCCTCCCGCCTGCTGATTTTTTATCTCCGGTTGAGTTGTTATTGGACGGGTCCGGGCCGGTACGGTGTTTAATAGAATTTTCCAACAATTCGATAAGTTCTGAATTTCATTGCGTGCGTTTAGACTGTGAGGCCTCTTCGCAATTTAAATTGCCTCTCTTACGAGTATTGATTTCGGGTGTTCTATATTTGCCAGTACTCTGGTGTTCTCAAAGTCTATTCGGTGTGACATCGTGGTGGCGTGTTCCGCAATGGATGTTGTTTTTTCCTGCTTTCTTACAGCGTTCTGATGTTCATCACGTCTAGCTTGAATTCTTCTATTAGTTTGCCCCACATAGGTTTTATGGCAGTATGCACATGGAATCTCGTACAATCCCTGTTGTTCTAAAGGGATCCTCATCTTCGGAGTCCTCAACACCGTACTTATTTTTCTGTCTGTATTGAAAATAGTATCGATATTGTGTCTCCGTAGAATTCTTGCAATACTGTCCGTGGACATACGGTAAGTAAGCCTTGGTTATTGGTGTCTCATGCTCCTCGTCTGTTTGTCTCGGTTTTGACTTTAGGGCTCTTTGTATATTTCAGACAGGGGCAGACTCATATGTGAAAAATTCGACACATTTAATCGAAATACTTAGAAAAACGGTCTTACATCCCTATCGACAAAGCCTTGGGTATCATAATAGAAAAATACAAACCACCTTAACACCTTGTAGACTTAACAAGGCACTGTCTGATGAACACCTATTTTGTTTACAAGAATCAACGATCCAAACAAGTGGAAGGAGCTCCAATGGGATCGCCACTCTCACCAGTTATAGCGAACCTTTTTATGGAGAGCTTTGAGGAGTTGGCACTAAGAACAACAACTCTTAAACCCAGTTTATGGTTACGATATGTGGATGATACATTTGTGATTTGGCCTCATGGGAGGGAACACCTCAATACTTTTTTAGACCACCTTAATGGCATCCATCACAAAATAAAATTTACCATGGAGGTTGAAGCCAACAATCAACTGCCATTCCTTGACGTTCTCATAAATAGGAAGGAAGATGGAACCCTTGGCCAAACATTATAGGAAAGCAACTCACATCAGCAGATACCTTCATGCTAATTCTCATCACCACCCAGCCCAACTACAAGCCGTTGTCAAGACTTTAGTAACCAGATCACAAAGACTAGCTGACCAGGATAACATCAAACAGGAAATGGACAGTTTAAAAACAGCTCTGAGACAAAACGAATTTACAGACCGAAATATACAAAGAGCCCTAAAGTCAAAATCGAGACAAACAGACGAGGAGCATGAGACACCAATAACCAAAGCTTATTTACCGTATGCCAAGGGGACCACGGCCAGTATTGCAAGAATTCTACGGAGACACAATATCGATACTATTTTCAATACAGACAAAAAAATAAGCACGGTGTTAAGGACTCCGAAGCTGAGGATCCCTTTAGAACAACAGGGAGTGTACGAGATTCCATGTGCAGACTGTCATAAAACCTATGTGGGGCAAACTAATAGAAGAATTCAAGCTAGACGTGATGAACACCAGAACGCTGTAAGAAAGCAGGAAAAAACAACATCCATTGCGGAACACGCCACCACGATGTCACACCGAATAGATTTTGAGAACACAAGAGTACTGGCAAATATAGAACACCCGAAATTAAGACTCGTAAGAGAGGCAATTGAAATAGCGAAGAGGCCTCACAGTCTAAACGTACGCAATGAAATTCAGAACTTATCTAATTGTTGGAAAATTCTATTAAACACCTTACCGGCCCGGACCCGTCCAATAACAACTCAACCGCAGATAAAAAATCAGCAGGCGGAAGGCGTGCCCACTGAGCGCCCAGGGCCAATCACACGCAGCCGTTCGCGGTGCCAACCAATAGGCGCCGCGCCGCGACTATATAACAGCGCGAGCGCTTCTGAAAATCTTAGTATTCGAGTAACGAGTAACTAGAAGCGAAAGCAGAAGGCTATGAGAATTATGCGAACCGACCTGAAGAGGGCAGATGTGACTCTGCCGAAACGTCGCCATTTTACCATCTATCCCGGCAGGGATCAGTTATCAACTACGCGGATGAATTCCCGGAAACCATCTAATACATATATATATATATATATATATATATATATATATATATACTATTTATATTTTTATATACCTATAGTTTAACTCCCCTTTTCTGTCATTTCACTCGAATCTAAGCCCCGTAACATAACACGTCTCAAAAGAAACTGACTTCAAATGAATCAAAATGAAAACAGTTACAAACACCCTGTACGATATACTTTGATGTCATATCAACTAGATATTTATGATAAAAATTTGTGGTTGATGTTTTTTTCACATATTTTTTCAATTTTCAAAAAAACGGTATGTTTTACTTTATAGAAAAATGTACGGAATCAAGCTGGAATATATTTTTCTAGAACAAAGTGTAAAATATTCAAATTGATTGAGCTCTTTTAGAAGAAACAGTGTAGATTCATTGAAATGTAATCCCCTAATTACAGTTTTTTTATATTTCTGAATTCCACCTTATAGAAAATTATATCCATACCATTCTGAAATATTTTTAAATAATCACTAAGCACACATAAAAAAAAAGATGCCGAGAAATTGATAACCTCCTTCTTTTTGGAAGTTGGTTAAAAACACATTTGCAAGGAAACCATAAAATCATCAATTTTGATAAGTTAATTATGTCATAAAAATGAGACTTTCTGTCAATTCTCAACAGCTAAACAGCTATGCACGGTGGATTTTTTTAGTTTTTTGCAAAAATAATTCACTAATTAACCACCAAACTTACATTTAGGTCTAAAATTATTTTACAGTTGCTGAGAAATTACAAAAAACTGATAAAATTACGATATTTGCAACTGCAAACACTCGCTATAATTAAGAAATAAAAGTTTGTTAATCACACTTTATATGTGTTATGCGCTGTACATTCCGCAGTTAAACTGTTGTGAAGTTTTTTGCAACAGATAATAATTTCCCTAGGAGATATAAAAATTTCATTGCTTACTTAGTTATAGTTGGATGTCTTGTTATATTCTGTTACCTTATATCTTATCTACAAAGAAATGTATAGTAATTTCATACAAAATGCAACCTTCGGCTTCGGACGAAGGTTAAGGCTAAGGCCGAATAATCGGCTTCGGCCAAAATCTTCGGTCGGACACTCCTTACTGAGTTGGCAATTTCTCCAAATCATTTGTCATTCATAGACATTTCACGACGACTATGGGACTTTCCTATCAAGCTAGAATTTAAATCCCGCAACTTGCATATTTCATTGTAGTTTTTGGAACGAAGTATAAGTTTTTGTACGAGTTGACAGATAAAAATCGTAATGACTTTCTCTCTGCGAGTATCGAAATTCGAGCAGCCATATGTCGAGATTCTAGCAGACGAGCATCGTGCGTGGCCAATAATATAACCCCACTACTGAGCGCATGAATATTTCATTAAACTTTATTTGGTATTTGTTATAGAAGTCTCATTATTGCAACCTTGAAATGAACATTGGGAAATGAAACCTGCAACAAGTACGTGTAATACAAACTTATAGCAATAAGTTAATAAAAATGTTTAACTGGATACAAATATTTACTGTTTACATAAGTTCAATGTGATTCAAGTGTTTACCATTTACTATTTATATACATTACAGGGTAACAATAGTGCACTCATATCCTCATCGTGACAATGAGGGTCGAAAGAAATAAAAAAAATAACTTCATATACTTTATCACGAAAGAAGCCTAGTTCCAAATGAATGTCCCAGGGTCCCACAACCATTCTCGCTTTTTCTGAGCACATCGTATTTATGCTGCATTGTTGCAACGGAAGTTATAATACTGTAGGTAACCTAGAAATACCCTCCATAATTAGTATTTAAAATTGGCTTTTACCCAGCATAAATGATTTGTGGCCTCAAATCAACAGTATAAAAGTACTTGGGCACCATCTTTAAAAAAAGGGCGAAGTGGATTAATAGAATGTCCCTATGGGTTTCCAGGATTAGGATTAACTCATCTATACATGTATTTATGAAAATAAGAGTAGGTAATTTAAAATTCACAAACTAGACATTAAAATAAAGAGCAATTAAAGAACAATTGAAACAGAGCATAAGTCTTGAAACTACAAAGTTGAAGAAGAGTTTACTGCTTGTTGCTGTATTTATCATAACGCAGCATTTTGATTACATACAATTTTACAATTGATGTTAATTTTAATAAATTTGAAATAATTTGACAATATATGAAACAAAATTACTCTAAGGTTGAATACAACATTAAAGTACGGTTCAAAACAAAATTTTAACTGAACAAGACTAGCATAAAAAATATCTCAGAAAGCCACATCTACTTATTTCAGGATTTTTCCCCCAAAGCCACCAAGTTATTACTTTATTTATTGCATTTTATGCAGTTTGTTTCGAGATAGACAAAATATTTTGTAAAAAATATTCTGTTTCTTTTTGTGCGAACATTCAATTCAGCGAGATGAACTAAAGAAAATTCTTTTTATTTAGTTATAGTTGTAACTAAAATTTAATATCACTCAAGTCTTATCAATGTTTTGCGACTATTATGCGAATTGGAGAGAATTATATCGTTTTATGGTGCAGAGATCAAATTATGCAGTCTTTAATAGTATTTATTTTTAGGATGGCAAACATCAGGATTACATATAAACTGACAATTCAACAGCAAGTCTTAAAACGAGTTTTTACGCCACTAAAAATACTCTATATCAGTAGGTCACATTTTGTGAACGATAAAAATACACGTCTAATTAAACTGATATTCCGATGTGTTGCTTTTTGTTTTCGAGTACCCCTTTTGTTTATTTTTTCCGCAAGTTTGATATCCAATAGGTATGTTCAATTTATAAAAAAAGTATGTTCAGGTCGTGAAAAGAAAAAGCAGTAAGAAGTGGACAAATGTACACGATGTCGAAAAATATTAACAAACCATAAAAAAAATTAAAAGACGTCGACAGAAAATAGAGATAACCTTTGTATAATTACTAAAAATCTGAAGAAACAGAGAAGAAAACTACTAGGAAAATATCCACAACATAAAGAGGAGGTAAGAAAACTGAATAAAGATATAACAAAAGTCGTAAGGACTGTCATTAGAAACTACAATAAATGCGTGACAAGAGTTATAGAAGAAAATAAAAACATGAGAGTACTGCGAAATAAATTAAGTAGGGGAAAAGCTGAAATAACTCAATTAGAAAATGAGAAAGGACAAGCAACAAGCAATGGAGAAGAAATATTAAAGACTGTCGAGGACTTTTATAGTAAATTATACAGAAACCCGAGTCAAGCAGAAAATTAGAAAATATACCCCACATACAAACCAATTAGCGCAAGAGATACCAAAGTTAATAGAAGAAAACCACAACGCACCCGGCGAAGACGATATCGTTGTACAAGCCATCAAACTAGGAGGGAGTGAGTTACTCAAAGGAATAACGAAACTCGCCAATAAAAGCTTAGATGATGAGATAACCCCACAAATAGGAATAATGTCATCATTGTCATCAAGTACAAGAAGGCATCATCACAAATCTACAAAACTACCGACCGATAAGTCTGTTGTCGCACCTTTATAAACTATTCATTAAAATCATGACCGCACGGCTTAAAAATAAACTTGACAGTCAAAGAGCAAGCAGGTTTCCGATCGGATATGGAAGAAATGACCATCTCCAAGTAATAAAATCATTAATTGAAAAAAGTATAGAATACAATAAGCCCTTAGTACTAACGTTCATGGATTACTAAAAGGTTTTCAACTACATAAATCACCGTGAATTGTTTAAAACTCTCGTAAACTGTCGCATAGACCATCGCTACAATCAATATTACCAAGGCCGAATTTATGGCAAATCTAGTCCCTAGCTGTAACCTAATGGTGAAAAGAAAATAAATTCAGTACGTAACATCTTAGAAATATCTGGGGTTCGAGATCCGACTGGGAAAAGATAACCAGCCCTGCGAACCTCGATAGGACTGATCTGGGCTGTCTTTGGTAGGCTGAGATAAGTATTCAAATCAGACATACCGATATGTCCCGAACGTAAAGTGTTTGACCAATGCGGTGTCCCGATATTGATGTATGGCTCAGAAACACTAACATTAATACAAAAAACTGTTGACAAATAAGAATAACTCCATGGAGAGGACTGTTGGGAGTGTCACTGCGAGATAAAATAAAATAAAAATGGCGTTATATGTGAAATAAAACTTATATTAACCGAAAATTTCTGATTTCCCCATCTCTGGAACAAAACCTACCGACCTGTACCCATAAGAGCCAAAACACACCATTTCTGGCGGCGCTATTGGGTTAGAATAACAACGACAATATAATTAAAGAAAGTGAAAGTATTTTGAAAAACAATATATAAATATACGAAAGGTGTCAATTATGATGATCAATACAAACATCAAATCAAAATTTTTGGTAATCTATAAAATTTCAAATCTTCAGAAAAATATATTTTTTATTTTTTACAAGTATTTTCCATGTGATCGTTAGGGCAAACAATACGTATTCCTGATTAAGATTGACATTATAGACTCTCACGTGACATGAACATTCCTTCATATAGAGAAAAATGTTTTGGAAGGCTTTTATATCAAATTGTTACTACCCATTATGTTTTGTCGGTATAAAACCACCTTATTCAAATTACTTTTTACACATATGTAATATATAATCAAAAATTTTAGAAATACTGGAAAGATAAAATATAGTAAATAAGGTAAAAGATAAGCTTATCTAAATTTAATTATATTTAATTCTCTGGTAAAATAAACTGGCATTCAACTAAATCAAAAACTGAACTGATACATTCCATATACCTGGGCTATGATATACAAAAAATAATAAAAGTAAATATATTGACTGTTACATAGAAATTCACAATATAACTTATTATTTTTACTACGAACACCTCAATTGATTCATAGTTTTATCGCCCATGTAAAAATTTTTAATTAATAACACACGTTATTTACGATAAAGCATTTATCCCTTATCTTTGGTAGACAAAAACAATAAATTTCTCTAAAAATGGTATACATTTAAATAAAAATGATGTGACGGTTAATGATAACAATCGTCAAAAGAATTATTACTACAATAAATTTCGTTTATTTTGTATTGTTCTCAATAAATTGGAGCGTACATTTACGATAAAATCGAAGTTTAATATTATTAGCGAACTTCATTTTCCTCAAAGGGTTAAAGTATGAGGTATAAAAAAATAATAATTCTACAACTGTCATAAATTGTAAACTATCAATTCTAAAAACGCCCTGATTAGAATTATATGGTATCAAACTGCAATAATTATTTTTAATTTTCCACGTACATTCGTTCTCCATACTCACTGATTGATAGAACGGTTTACTAAAATTCTGTTTAAGGATATCTTCAAAATATTCATCTCTGACTAAATATCTTCAATTCTAGGAAAAAGAAAGTTCAGTGAAATCAGATTCAAAATTTCAAGAATGACTTAAGCTGGTGTATTCTTATTCAAGAGGTCTGAGGAGTTTTGTGGTATTTTTCCAGCCTAACACAAAACGATTCTTCCCAATAAATAGTTCAAGACTTCAACAATACATAGATTTAACACATCTGTACTATCGTTGAAATTCTCTCTTCTTAAAACTATTTAAAATATAAACTTTCACAACTGGGTGCAGCATCGGCGTACTCAGGAGGGATTTGGAGGGGGGTTCGCCCCTCCACCCGAAATTAAAAACACTAATTCCTTAGAACTACTGTAGAAAAGATTATATATAAAATATTCCTAAGTAAATCATTTTGTCTACTGAGCGTTTTTTTTTAACCAAGACTAGCCTAGGCTAGGTACGCCTATGGGATGCAGTATAATCAACAGTGAAACCAACACAGTGAGCTAACTCCGTAGTACAAATCTACTAAAAACTCCAAAAACTAAGAGTGCAGCTTGTAAGACATCTATAGAATTGTACCCAAAATTTTGGACGTGATGCTATATTAACAGTACCTTGTAAAAAACAAACTAAATCATTATTGGTCTTAACCTTCTATTAAACTTTTTATTTTCTCTTTACAAATAAACACTGAGATATTTTTTTCGATTGTTACTCATGAAATATTTTATTATGAAGGTTTATTTGATACAAATTGTGTTTATAATAATTAACACCATGTGCTGTTATCCCCAAAAAATAGAAACATACAAACCACAAGATGCCAGAACTATCTTTCTGAAAATAACTATATGTAGTGTCTAATAAGCAACTTATATACTTAATCCAGTTACCGCAAAATTTGACTAACGAATTTCATTTTAGAACTATTACAATTCCAGACTCAGTTTCGGCTTTATTCAAATGAAATGACTACACTGTATTTGTCTGATACTTGACACATACAAGCTTGATTTGTTGTGATAAATAAAAGTGACAGAATTTGAACTTAGTGAGCAGTTTGACTACAGTTTGATTTTATAGTAAGATCGTCGAAAAGAAACTGAATAAAATTGACTATACAAGCAATGATTTTGTTTCATTATCCTCTAAAGAAAAATGAAAAAGAGTAAATGATCTAAAAACTGCTTTTGCTGACAAGGCTCCACTAATACCAACTGTTTTTCGGTGGTATCTCGACTTTAAATTTAGTTGGATCAGTTTTCGTGAAAGTTGGCCAACAACCTCAAAAAATGCCAAAAAAAAACATTGATTTGTAAGCGAAACGATAATGGTTGATCGTTTGTATAATCACTTAAGTGTAAGATGAATGGATAGTACATAATTTAACAGAAGGTTAATCAAATGGCTCTAAGGGAACACTCAAACAATTCAAATCGAACTATCTACTGCTTTGGTGTTTCAAAAAAAGTTACTCGAAATCGGAACGTTTCGAACTAAATCATTGCGAGTTATGTGTGGGAACTAGTTGCATTATTCCGCACCTGGTAAATCTAAGCTCCCACACAAAGAAAAATTAATTATTTATACAAAAACAAATGTTGGAACTTATTATGTCAATATTTTTTAAGCCTAGGAGATACAGTAGAATCATCTTAAAATGTCATGAAGAGTATGTCATTCTCGGATTGGATCAATGACTACTAATATAATTATGACTAATTATATTAGTAGTCATTGGATTCGACCAACTATTCTGACAACAGGTCTATTAACATAAGAGCATAAATTGAGAAAAAAATATTTTGAAAATTATTTTTGTTTTCATATATCGCGAAATTAAAGCAGGATATCTAAACTAATTTCTTAAAATATTTAATACAAATGTAAATGATGTTTCACATATTATCCAAAAAATGTTCACCATATATAATTCTTTTAAACAAGAACTTTATTTAACAGAACATAAACTTAACAGAAAACCTGACAAAAACCGTAAAATTTGCAAGAATATAAATCAAGCTCATGTCTGGTTACTTTAATTAAATGAAATATATGGTATGAACAAACCAACTTCAAGTAAAAGAAATTAATGCATTCAATTTTTTGGTCATGGATTCCATGTCAGATCCTGGTCAAATTTATTTGAGACTATCCCTGATGTACCACCTTTCCAATTATCCTCAAAATTCGTTTTGGTCGTACAGGATTATTCCCCTATTTATAAATGTGCTTAGGTAAATTCAAGATATTTGTTTTACAAATTTATAAGGAACCACTTCCAATGCAATTGACTTAAATACATGTGGTATACAAATATTTTCTGAAGATTCATCAAGATTCCTCCTCCCTTTTGGAGTTGATTAGTGATGGGTATAATCGAATAATTAAAAATCGATTATTACAACTAGAATGATTTTAATAATCGAATGATCGCTCGAATGACCGATTACTCGGATGGTAAGTTTATGTTTTATTCTCAAATCCTTAACCCTTGCTACATGTTAGCGGCAGCCCTGTGTGAATGTGAATTTAGATAAAATTAAACCACTATAATTCTCCTAAATATTAATTTAATTTAAAATTTATTTGTTAAGGAACTGTTATTAATAATTCAAAGAACAGTATAATGTTCCTGAATCAGCATTAACAGCCAATTCCTCAAATTACTTTGCATTGAAATAACTGCATTGTACCCTGAAAATACTTCTTCTGTCCAAAGAAAGAAGTAAATAAGCGACTGCATAAGAACGAGAACGAATGAAAGTGCCTCTATATAAATGTCAAATGGTAGGAAAGCACTTCTCGCTCATTGTGGTCGCTCATCAATGTTTCGAGTTAAGTAATTGATTATTTTTCATTCGAATACTTGGGTTCCATAACCAGTATACTTGAGTGATTTTCATAATCGAATGATCTATTACATTTCATTTGAATGATCCCATCACTAATTAGAATGTCAGAAACGTAGTGCATTCGATTAGGGTGTGATTGTGACTACAACACCTGTGTGGAATATACCATTATCAAGAGTTTAGTAGGAGATAACCTTTGTCTTCTGTGAAAGATGAAATATTTTACAAAATATTTTTTATCATAATAAAAATGGCATGACTTCATCATGAGACTAAAACATGTTAGCAACTTCTCAACCATAATCCAAAAGAATAATATGAAACCTTTACGCTATGATCCTTATTGTTAAAGTGAACTTGATAATTATTCAGTAACTTTTTAGCAAGCAAGGTACAATTGTGATCATAAAATGTTGTTTTTTATATTTCATGTTCAATAGTGTTTTCTCTGTATTTCTGTAACAAATCAGTATCTGAACTTGTAAATGGGGGGACAAAATCCTAATGAGCAAGCAAATAAATTAAAGACCTTCTCAACAATCTTTGTGATATTACATTCAAAATGTTGAGGATCCCCGACTGTCAGTTCAACAGTCTGTATTAAACTCAAAATGAAAGTAACAAAAATCAAACAGAAAGTTTATTCTATTTAAAACACAAAACAACCAAATTATCAAATGGATAGATCACATACAAGGGGAAAAGGGCAGAGAACCATACAGCATTCAAAGAAGCAAATACACAGATGGCAATGCAAAAAATAAAAGGAATAGTAGGTGTAGGTGAAGGCAGTGCACTAGGTGTAGATCAAAAACGAAGTCAAAGAAATTGTTACATTAGCCATATAAAATACCACAAATCAATATCTTTGAAGTAGCAAAATTTACTGCAGCATAATTTGGAATAAAAACTTACCAGTTGTTTTCTGAATGATAATCTCTGGTTTTTATTTTTTCTGAGTTCTTTGGGAATAACTACCACATAAACTTGAAAGTCTGTATATTACAAAAGTCTAAACGTTTCAAGGTCTAAATCAGATCTTGTTTTCAATGGTATCAATAGAAATTGAACAAAAAATTAAAAAATTAAGAGAATTCGCAATGACAAATATCAAAATTGTAATTTAGTGTCAGTTGACTGTCGCCAGGTCAAGGTTAATCAGCCAGAGTAGTTAAGTGTGAGTGTTTTTCTCTCACAGTGTGAATTCTGAGGGAACATTTTTTTATTTATTGTGATTGTTTTTCTCATCAAACAAGCTCTAGTTGAACTTTTTTCTTTTTTAATATGAAGTTCATCTCAGCATGCAGGTGCTTTGGTGATTTACCTAAAACTGTTTTTCTCTTATTTTGTTTCATCATATGCACCTTTCAACTGAAAAGTTGTTTTATTTTCGAGGATGACTTCACGAGGAATGTTGTTAGTTCAACTGGCTTTGGCTCAAAATGCTACTGGGGCGGCGCCTGAACCTGAAATGGATGAGATTTTACCATTGCAGTCTGTAGATGAATCAACTCCTGAAAATGATGATGATCCACCTAACCCTTTGGAAGTTGTTATTGGAAAGGACAAAACGACGAGATGGGGGTTGGCAGTAAATAATGTTAGAGTAAGTAGGGGGCATGAGAATATTATCACTCACCTTCCTAGTGTCAAACAGGCTGCAAAAAAAATAAAAAGACCAGGCTGGGGTGCTGGAAGCTTTTCTTTCCTGATCATATAATTGACCATATGGTAAAATGTACTAACATTTATCTCAATAAACTGAGACCACCTTACAGTAAGTGTCAATATTGCAGAGAAACTAATTCAACAGAAATATATGCTCTGATAGAACCCATATATGGCAGGAATGCAAAAATCACAGCACCTCAATGTAAAGGAATTGTGGAGTACTGATGGCAGCGCACAAGAAATATTTAGAGGAGAAATGTCAAAGGAAAGGTTTCTGTTATTATTGAGAGTTTTATGATTTGATGACATAAACACTGATAATGAGAGGAAGGCGTTTGACAATTTAGTACCAATCCAAGAGATGTTTGAAGACTTCAACAGCAGATGTAAAAATAACTAACGGCCTGGGGAGTATTTGACAACAGATGAGATGAGATGTTTTAGGCATTTAGAGGGAAATATAAATTTTGACAATACAATAGCAACAAACTGGCCAAGTACAGGATAAAAAACTATTCCCTGGTAGATGCCAAATAATTTTATGCTATTAGCAGCTGAACTGTTAGCAAACAGAACAATCCTGGTCGACACTATAAGAAAGAATAAACAACAAATTCCAAAAGAATTTTTAGAGTTGAATGGAAGACCAAGATGTAGCAGTAAATTTGGATTTTTGGAATACAAAAAGGGAGTTTTGATGTATTATAAACCAAAAGCACTATTTTTCATGATGACAACAAAATAGATGAAACAACAAATGATCTGGAGAAACCTGAAATTTTTACTTTTTACAACCTTATCAAAGGTGGTGTTGACGTGGTTGACTAAATGAAATCAAATTACTGTTTCCTGAGTATGTTGTCAATGGCCCCTCACAATATTTTTCTCACTTCTGGAATATTGGAGATATTAATTGTAAACTAAAATATAATCTCAACACAGATACAATTGAAGAAAGGAGATTTTTTCTCAAAAGTTTGGCTCTGGAACTTACCAAACCTCGCTTGATCAACCATTCGCAACTGACCCATATACCCCTCTTAGAAAGAAACAAAATGAAAGGGATTGCTAGTATAGAAGAGGAAAAAAAGAGGAAAATGTTCTGGTTCGAGTACTCTGTTGAGGTTTGTGCCTCTTGTCCAAGGAGAAACAACAAAAGTCAAAAAAGAGTTGCCAAACATGTAGAAAAAAATATTTCTTTGTTGAATTTCATTGTTGTGGAGAATAAAATTTTAACTAGTTAGGTAGCTTTTTAAGTTGCTTGACATAATGTTTCTTTAAAACAGAATACCTGTATGATACATTTTGAATAATATTATTATTTTATATTAGTATTTGATGTTCATAATAAAGGAGAATTTTTTTTGTTGAAAATATTTTATTTACCAACTTTTTTTGAGGGAAATAGCTGGTGTGGGAAAATTCTCACACACAAGTCTTCAGTTGACCCATTTTGATGCAAGTTCAGCAGGGTTAACTAGGGTAAAATTAAAATAAAAAATTTTCTCAAAATTATTGAAACCAGTTAAAAATCTAGTTCTAGTACTATCTCAATCTTATTTCCTGCACATTGCTTATGGAGAATGGAAATAAGCTCCTCTATTTAGAGGTATTTATTGATCAATGAGTTATGTAGACAAACACATTCCAACACACATTTAAATTACCATTAAAACCCCTCCTTTAACTGAGAACAATGATCCTATATTACTGGGATCACAATTATCTTCATAAAGAAAACAAAAAATTAAGTTGACATTGAATACCATTACTCAGCACCATTGAAAATCACACATAAAACATTCACAGACAAAATTAAATGTGTCAACAAAAAACACTGAATGCTTTTCAAAACTAATAATGCCCTAAAATATAATCTAATAAGAGCCACAAATAAATTGGGTCATTATATTTATAATTCTGTAATTTCAAGATTGCAGGGAATATATTTGCAATGAGAATACAACAAATACTTCTATTCCAAAAAAAATAATACTTATGATTATTAGTATAAAAATGAACCCTGGATAATTATATTATTGGATAATCAAATCCTCTATAATCAAGTATCTATTGTATTAGTATTATATTTGATTTTTATGTATATTACATCATTATTTAAATATATATTTTCCACTAAAGGAAATGTTGTCTCCAATTATTGGAAACTGTTGGAAATGGGAAGAATCATTAATGCTTCTACATTATCTGGTGGCTTAAAAACTAAGCAAACTATTGAAACATCATAAAAAAATCTCTTACAAAGTGTAAACTATTAAACAATTTTTTACACTAGTTGCCACTTTCTAATTGTATACATGACTTGGTACAAAATAATTATAGCTACACTTAAAAAATCAATCTGAAAAGTGTTGTTTTATCATATAAATACTTATATTTCAATTTACAACAGAATTGTTGCAATATTTTAAAAATAAACAATTTACTTAAATAATGAATTCATATTTTTTCACCAATATTTAAAGGATATTAAGTGACATATAGCTATTCAGTTAGAGAATTAAACCCAATCAAATATTAACAACAAGCTTTAGACTAACAAAAGTTTCAACAATTAAACTTCCTTTACATTACAGGATGGGTAATTGGCAAAATATATTCTTATTTGATATTTCAATTCACAAATATATTCTTATTAGATATTTAAAATAACATTTTCCCTGTAAACACTAAATACATACTACATAAAGAAAGCTCTGATTACTCACATCCTGTATCCTTGAGTCTTTGTATAAGGGCATTCCCAATTTTCACACATCCTAAAAAACCACTTCCTTGTTTCTTTTGAACTTTTCGATGATTCCACACAGAAATTGTCACTGTATCTGTTTTGCTTATGTACAAATCATAATGTGAATTCCATTTTGGATCCAATGTATTCTTTACAGTCTCAGTTGAGTGGCACTGACCACTGCCATCAACAGCTATTTTAGCAAAAGGATCAGGAAGCCCTACAATAAAAGTTAATTATAAACAATAATATGAAATTAGCCACTTCCTGTAAAGTATGTTATTAATCATTATACTTACTGAATAAATCCTTTCGGACTAAATTTCTTGCACACAAAACTGAAAAAAATAATTACAATATAAATAAAATGTTCGTGAGAGGTCTACAGTTTGGGGCCATATTGTTTGACAGTTCTAATATAACAATGTACAGTTTTTTGATAAAAAAAATCCGTAATTACAGATTTTCATACGCATTACTCACTTGTTAACCGAATTTTTTGTGCACCATTTCTACGACTTGATGGTGTATTGGACATTTTAATAAAGCTTCAAAATTATTGTCCGCATTTTATCACTACACGTTAACTTATTAACGCCATATTGAATAATTTCATAGAACACTAATTTCGTAATTTTAATACAACAAGCGTCATCTATGCATGCAATTCAAAACAACAGCTTTGACAGTGTCGGAGAGTTGGGGCATAATGTATCGAAAAAAAAGATGTATTTGAAATTAAAAAAAATGAATATTTCCAGAATACTTTGGAACAATTTAAAATACCTATCTAAGTTTTTTGTGAAAACCCCCTAAGAATTTGATTGTTGGAATATTAAGGTAAAGGTACTTAGGTGGCAAATAATTCTAAAACTTATATTGAAGAAGAGAGATTGACCAACGACCATATACTTAATACTAGTATAGTGCTAGCAGAGTCTAGAGGAAAACGCAAACATCACAGTCCAGACGTATATATGCCTTATTGTCTTATGAGCATGTTAGAAAATGCCCCAATTGGCTCTTCTGTTGTTAGTTATGTTTTCTCCATTCGTGGCAACGCTTGCACTAAACAGTTTAGGTACAGTAACACGGTATAATCTGCTGTCTGTCTTAGTCGTTGACCCTTCCGCTTACCAAGACTGGTGAAGTTAGCGAAATAAATTTTCAAAATAATTATTTTTTCTTCTACACTGGTTTAAAAAATTTCTCCTTACTTGCGGATAAATACTTGCGGAATTAGCGTTTACGAGATACGAAGGATTGAAAAATTTAAATTTATCTGCTGTGCTAAATTCATTTCTGCCTCTACCTACGTCCCTAAAGGGGCTAGAATAATAATTTATATGCCATTTAATTCCTCCTTACTTGCGGATAAACACTGGACTTTTAGTTAGAATTTGCGTTTCCGAGATATGAAACTTTAAAAATTCTAGATCGCAGAAGTGGCTTAAATAAATTTTATATTTGAAGTTGTATGTGCGGGGTGACATAATGACGTCATATCGACATCTACGGGGTGGTGGACACTCCATACGCAGGATGTTTTTTGACGGACAAGTTTACAACAATTTTTAAATAAATTTTATTAAACAAATTTTAAAAAATCAAACTTGTATATACGGGGAGTCATAGTGACGTCATTTCGGCAATTCCGTTAATCAGGCATTAGCTCAGGTCATTTACGGTGAAAAAGCCCTTTTGGTGACAAAATTATTAGTATCTAGACCAAATCCAACATGTGTTCTAGTGAGAAAACATAACTAATTGACATAAAATTCAACATTTTTTATCGATGTGTTTTTGTTTTTTTACAAAAAAAAAACACAAAAAATCGGTAACAATTTAGTTTTTTACCTTTTACACAAAATCCACCTGTGGAACCGTGTTTGCTACTATGGGCAATGTTGAAGAGAAATGAAAAACCTACAAAATGAGCTACTATACGCTCAATTTTGTTAATTAGTTTCTGAGATAATGAAATCTTAACCTGAAATTCCAAAAAGATAAATAATCGCTTATATATTTCTTTATTTTATAGCTGAAACATTCTTATTAACTGAAGCGATAGACCTTCTCAAACCCAATTCATGTCCTAAAAATAAATACTGTAGCCCTGGTGGTTTATGCAAAATTTCAGGCAATCCTATGGAAGCCTTTTTTTAGAAAGGCCATATTACCTCACCGAATGAGCCTATCATTATGAAGAAACCACCGATGGAAAGTAGAAGAGTTGATCTCGAGACCTCTCATCTCACTTTTTTTAAATTTAAAGTATAAATACATATAAATACTAACAATAATTGGCCATTCTCTAAAATTTTTCTGGACGAGTCCATTCGAAAAATTGCTAACGGATAGTACCTGTGTAACTACATCCTTAGGTATAACAAATAATCTTGATGCAAATTTTAATTTTAAGCAGACACATATTTATATTTCTAGCATAATATGGATTTATGTAATAAATTTAGCAAAATGGACTACTTCAACTCCATTTAGATAGACACGATGATAATGATGGAGCAATAATTTTTAATGTGCAAAAGACGTACTTATTTTAAATTTAAATAAAAAACGGAATTTGCCTTCTCTATTCACTGATTTTTTAAAACATAAGTAAATAATAGAAAGTTCCTTTGATTACACTTTCAGTACATCTTATATTTTATTATTATATAGAAATGAAACGCTGATACAAATTGATAATCGTTAATAATGGGAAAAAATGGTATTCTTCAATTAGTTAACAACGCAATTTGTATGTTGTTCAATTCAGATTCCTGTTAAGAGATATAAATATGTGTCTGCTTAAAA
Organism: Octodonta nipae; assembly: GCA_034190945.1. NCBI lineage: Eukaryota > Metazoa > Arthropoda > Insecta > Coleoptera > Chrysomelidae > Octodonta > Octodonta nipae. The sequence goes on along the minus strand of CM067222.1, from coordinate 37,389,759 downwards.
TTAAAATTTGCATTGATTATTTATTACACTATAAGGATATAGGTAGTTGCACTGGTACTACCCCTTAGCAATTTTTCGAATGGACTCGTCCAAATAAATTTTTATGGAATGGCCAAATATATTCAATATTTATAAGTATTTATACTTTAACTTTTAGAAAAGTGAGATGAGGGATCTCTAGATCAATTCTTCTACTTTCCAACCGTAGTTTATTCACAATGATAGGGTCATTGGGTGAGGTAATATGACCTTTCAAAAAATATATGTCTTCCATAGGATTGACTGAAATTTCGCAAAAACTACCGGGGCTACAGTATTTATTTTTAGAACATGAATTGGGTATGAGAAGATCTATCGCTTCAGTTAAGAAGAATGTTTTAGCTTTAAAATAAAAAAATATATAGGGGATTTTTTTGGGATTTTGGATAAAGATTCCATTATCTAAGAAACCAATTAACGAAGTTGAGCTTATAGTAGCTCATTTTGTAGGTTTTTTATTTATCTTTAACATTGCCCATAGTAGCAAACACGGTTTTATAGGAGGATTTTGTGTAAAAGTTAAAAAACCAAATTGTTACCGATTTTTTGAAGTTTTTTTGTAAAAAAACGCATCAATAAAATAGTTGAATTTTATGTCAATTAGTCATGTTTTATCATTAGAACAAGTTGATGTCAGTTTTGTTCTACTATTAATTTTGTCACTTATTTTCGTAAATGACCTGGGCTACATTCAAAAACCCAGTAGCCCCGAAAGTTTTCGCATTGGAAAAGTTTGTCCGACTCGTCGCAAAGAATTCACTTACCAAGTTTGACATATATATGTGTTAAAAAATTAAAGGCTCTTGGATTGGGGACTATTACATGTTTGAACTTATATAAAGCAAATGACGATGATTGCAGAAAAATGAACTAAACTCAATCCACCTGAAAAAACAACACATGTCTACATAAAACTTTTACAGCCCTACTTTATTTCTTTAACTGAACTTACAGAAAATACTCTATGTTTATTACATGTATTTGACAGCTAAATATTATCAGCGCCATGAATTTTACCGTACAATATAAAGCCATTGACAACAATGTCAGAATAGACTTTGAAACGTTTGGTTTTCCTTCAATATACGTCGTTTTATTTCGATTGTGGTGTTATTGCCAAAGAGGTTAATACTGTAGAGCACGTGAAGTAGCGGAATTCATGTAATATCAATAGAAAGAGAGAGAGAGAATACGCGTGTCGTTCCTGATTGGTCAGTGTCAGTGGTGACGCCTACTATTGGTAGGGTAGAGACATAGCAAGCGCTCCCTGATATTGTCTTTCTGTTTCTACTGTTATTAGCAAGCGCTCCCTGATATTGTCTTACTCTTTATACTGTTATTACACTGCCACTTACAATAACGCCCATACCTAATTCACTCTACGTATATAATAGCTCTATGGTTATTGCTCAAAAAAAAAAAAAAAGTAATCATAGAACTTAATGTTTCGGTTATAAGTTTGTAATGTTATCTTTGTTTATTGACAGCGACAAACACATTTCCCATTGACTTTTTTTATTGGATTTTTTCCATCAATTTATTATTTTCCGAATATAATTGTGGCATTTCACTATGAATTTTATAATTGTGGCATTTAAGTTTTTTGGAAATAAAACTATACCTGAAGATTAGTCTATGTATTTTAACGGTTCCAAACGTTTCAGGGTCTAAATCGTTCTTAATGCAATCATAACACAATTATTAATTAAGACTTCAATTTGTTGTATAACAGTATATTTTTCTATGTAGTTCAAGAGCATAGAAATGCGATATCAGTTTGAATTGTAGTGTTATTTGTATTGTAAAAGTAATAGCTGTTAGCTACGAATATAGATCTTGAATAGACAGGCATCATAGGAAAAATAATGGTCTGAGCACACTAAATACAAGTACATTTTTAATTTTAAAGCCTGAAAGAACACTAATGGTTCGTAATCAAACAAATCAACTACAACTATTTCGTAAATATGAACTTTTTTGAGGCACGAACATGAAGTGGTGTAAAAAAAATAGAAGAAATGGTACAGCAGATCTATAGTATATAAATACTAGAGCCTGATACCGCTACAGCGCATGCGTGGATGTACCGTTAACTTCCTTGATTTTTTTCGCTCATAATTTTCATAAATTGTTTATAATTTGGTAACTATATTTTTTCGTATTTTAATGAACCCATCTAGAATCTGTAAGTAAGGAGGAATTAAATAACATATATTTATTATTATAGCCACTACTGCGACGTAGAAACCGACAAAAATGAATTTCGGGCAACTGACAAATTTTGAATTTTCAAACCTTCATATCTCGAAAACGCAAATTCATCAAGTAAAACTAAAAGTCCAGTTTTTATCCGCAACTAAGGAGCAATTACATGACATAAATAATTATTCTAACCCCTTCAGGGACGTAGAAAGAGACAAAAATGAGTTTAGCAGAGCGGACAAATTTAAATTTTTCAAACCTTCGCATCTCGTACACATCTTTTTACCCATCCAAAAATGGCCTAACCAGCACTTTTTACCTTAAAATCTTAAAGGGTTCAGCTATAAAAATGTAATACTAGAAAAATAGTCCTACACATCAATCTGCATTGAAAGAATTTTTCAAGACCATTTTTATTCTCAAGTAGGTCAACAAATTACCTTGTATTGAACAAAACAGCTGTCATAATTGTAAAAGTCACGTTCTTTCTCGGCTAGTACGATTTTTCCCGAGCAATCGATTTGTTGACATTAAAACCCCAAAATGGAATTTCAATAAAATCATAATATAAACAAACATTGTATGTATTATATTCTTAGATAAATAGTAAAAATTTATTTGCAGCACATATATCACATCTCGTTAAAAGAACATGAAACAATTTTTGACCGACTGCTATTTTAGATGACATCTTAAAATTTAAAAGATTGCCTGATATCTAATAAAACTGCAAAATAGTTCGTTTTATTTTATTAATAATAACTAGCCGTTACCCGCGGTTTCACCCGCGTATAGAATGTCCACCAATCCCGAATATAGTTCACCCTACCTGCAAGTATTTATGGGTCAGCCTATAGAACTGTTTTATACATTTTTTTGAATAACTGTAATTATGCTTCATCCTATATTGCAACCATCCTGTATATTCTGTTGTTTATTTGTCAGCCAGTATAACTTATGGTCTACGCTGTGTAACAATTATTTCAGATATTTTTGGAACTACCTTTTAAAGTACAATTTTTCTTTACCCTATATTTTAATCACCCTTTATATGCAACTTTTTCTAACATTGTGTTAAACATACTCTAAAACTACAATCTTGCTTCTCCTAATGGAAATACCTGTAGAACCCTTGGTGTGTCACAAATGTAAAAACACAGTTTTGCACCCTAAGACCAAACTTTTATTTAAACACTAACCCAAACTGCAACTGCTTATTGACCACCTTATATAACAATTTTATTCAGCATTTTTTTAACTGCCTTGTATAACTAACTCTACTTCTAACTACATTAAAACCATCCCGTATACACCGCTGCCAATTTGTCAAACATTATAACTTATTTTGATCTACAAATATTTCAATCACCCTGTATGTGCCCCTTCTTAGGGGCCACCAAATATAACATTTTTTAAACTCTTAACTATAACTCTGGACTACTCACTATCTTATATATGCAACTGCTTATGGACTACGCTACATATCTATTTATTAACCACCCTTGAAAGTATAATCTGTCTCCACTATATTTCAGTCACCCCTTATATGCAGCTTTTTCTAACATTCTTTTAATCACACTCTATGAACTATAATTTTACTTCGATCAATGTTTCAGATATAGCATATATGCAACAGCTCAGGTTTTATCCTACAAGAAAAATTTATCCAACTTGTTTAACTATAATCCTACTCCACCCGCTATTTCAACCACTTTGTATATGCAACTACTTTTCGGCGACCCAGTATAACATTTATTGTACAACCCTGTATAACTATAAATCCATCAATGCCCAATATATTTCACCAAAACTGCAACAGCTTATTGGGCACCCTATATAACAGTTTAGTTCAACATGTTTTTGAATCACCTTGTATGTATTACAACTAGCCTGTATACGCTACTGCTTATTGATCAACCAATGTAACATTTTTTAAATAATTAACCATAACACTTCTCCACCCATATTTCAACTATCCTATTATCCTATATCTGCAACTTATTATGAACTACGCTATTTCACAATTTTTCCTCATATAATATAGTATAATTTCTTTCCACACTTCATTTAAACCATCCTTCATTTGCAACTATTTCTAACCTTGTTTGAATCTCACTGTATAACTATAAGTTTCCCTCGCTCCATATTTCAGGTACTCCCTATATGCAACTGCTATATAACAAAATTTTTCTAGCATTTTTTACCCACCCTATATAATTTTAACTCTACACCACCCTATATTTCAATAACCTTGTTTGCCATACAATGTAACATTTTTGTACCACCCTGTATCCTTAGAATCAATCATCCGGTAAATGGAACAGCTTGTAGATTCTAACAATTCTTTATAATATTTTTTAAACCCACCTTTATAGCTGTAATTATACTCCGCTATATATTTCAGCCATCCTATATATGCAAATACTTGTGGATATAAAACAAGTTTTTAACCACACCATAAACTATATTCGTCTCCATCTTATATTTGAACAACTCTCTATAAATAACTGCTTCTAACATTTCTTCAACCCATTTCATAACAAAATTCCCTACCATAGTCACAATGGATACGCAATGGCGTACCAAAATGTTGGAAGTTTAACGTCATAGTACTGACAACTGATTTGGCTGATTTGTCTGCCAAAGCATAAGCTTGTGAGTATTTTATCAGTTCGTCTCTTACAGATAAGATATAGTTCTTGTTAGGTATTTCTAGTATGTCAATATTAATTCGCTCAAACGGTGTTTTAGGCGTTTCCGTAATGACGAGGGGATTGTCTAGGTTTTTGCGACACACTTTAGTTTTTTGACAAATTTCACAGTTCTTAACGAAATGTTCAATGTCTTTTATGAAACTTGGCCAGGTGTACATTTCCTTAATACGGCGGACGGTTTCGTTAATGCCGCAGTGCAAGTTATTTTTCCCGTTATGATATCGTTCAAGGATCAGCGGTATTTCGTCTTGTTCGGGTGTTTTTGTAACGTTTTGGCAGATTTTCCATTTCATTTCCTTTTCAGCGAAAATGAAAGAGAGCATCTCTAAAATTGGAAGATCGAGATTATTTTCGACACAGTATGTTTTAGATGGAGATAAGGTATCTTGATGTTTGTATATTGATGCAAAAAGAACTTCATATACAATGTCAGGATGATTTGGAAGTGGTATTATATAATATTGCCTTCTGCTTACGGTTTTGCTGGTGAATACATTATTATTATTAATTTTAAAGGTTTCGAAGTCAGCGACTTCTTCGAAAATGTCTTCGAAAATGTCGAAATTCCTGAAGATTGGATGATTGGGGCAAAATTAAATTGTTTTGTCTAGTAGTTGACAGTTGGAAAATTCAATTTTGCTGTAAACAGGTAGTTTTATAACGTTCTATAAAGGTTTTAAATTCTTCGGACATAGTTTCAAGACATATTTCATTTTGTTCGGGTTCAGGACTGTCGTCTTCGGATTCGTCGTTTAGGGGTAGTACTTTGAAGGGTATTAGTTTCGATTTTGACTGAAATGATAAACATTCGTCACGATGGTTGATTTTAATCCGTGATAAAGCATCAGCATTCTTGTTAGCTTTACCAGGATTGTAAATAATTTCATAGTCGTATTCTTCTAGTTTGAATCTCCATCGGGCAAGTCTACTACTGGGATCTTTTATAGAAAATAGTCAGGTTAACGGGCGATGATCGGTTAGCAGTAGGAACTTACGGCCATAGATTATCGGACGAAAATGCTTAACCGCCCAGACAATGGCTAAGAGCTCTCGCTCAATGGTGGAATACCGGGTTTCGGCTTTACAAAGGGTCCTAGAAGCGTATCCAATCGGTAAATCCTTACCTATTGGGTGGTGATAGCAAAAGCGCTGGCGTCTGTAGTCAGTACAAACGGTTCGTCAAAACTTGGGTAGATGAGTATAGGGGTGGAAGTCAATGTTCGTTTTAATTCATTGAAGGATTTTACCCACTCTTCGTTAAAATTGAACGGTTGGTCTTTTTGTAATAGTTTCGTTAGTGGTTTGGAAATCTTTGCAAAGTTAGAAATGAACCTACGGTAGTAACCAGCAAGCCCTTATGTCTTTAGGGTTCTTCGGTTGTGGAAAGTTTAAAATACAGTCTACCTTTGATGGATTGGGCTTCACACCGTCTTTAGTTATATGATGTCCTAAGTAAGCGAACTCCTTGCGGAGAAATTCGCATTTGTCGGAACTGTATTTTCAGGTTAGCCTTTCTGAGACTTTTAAATACGTCTGTCAGTCGTGATAGGTGGTCATGTATTGTAGGCGAGTAAATGATTATGTCATCCATGTAAACCAGACATCTTTCATTCTGGATTCCCATAAGAATGTTATCCATCACCCTTTGAAAGGTAGACGGAGCATTCTTTAATCCGAAGGGCATGCCGGACGAACTCAAAATGTCCGTCCTCGACAGTGAATGCGATGTCGTTTGGGTCTATTTCTATTTGATGGAAACCAGAGGCGTGGTCAAGAGTCTTAAAGTACTGGCATTTGCCTAGTTGTTCTAGTAGGTCTGAAATGTTAGGTAGAGGGTACTTGTCATTGACTGTAAGTTCGTTGAGATTGCGGTAGTCTACGACAACACGCCACTTCTGTTTTCCAATGGCGTCTAATTTCTTTGGCACTACCCAGACGGGAGAGGACCAAGGCGAATTAGAGGGTCATATAATGCCTTCATCGAGCATTTGTGGTACTTGGGACTTGACTTCTTGTTTGTGAACTTGAGGATAACGGTAGGATTTTGTATACACAGGTTTCGCGTTGTTGGTATCAATATTATGTTTGATTTCGTTTGTGAATGATAACTGATCGCCTTCGAGGTAGAATATGTCTGAAAAGTCAAGGCATTATTGTAAGATTAAGTCTGACTCTTCGTCGTTTAAATGTTCTAGTCGGAGTTGTTTAACGATTTCTTCTTGTCTGCCGGGTTCGTTATAGTTCAGAGGAGTAGTTTGTGAGAGTGAATTCACAAAAAAGTTTTATAACGGTTCGAGTTTTAGATTTGAAAAATTTACTATTTTTTTGATGGCATTCGCATTTAGAATGGAGGTTAGAAATTGGCCTTTGCTGTCTACTGTAACAACAGCATTAGGGAGGTAAACTTTTTCGATTTCCATACCTGTTAGAAGGGCTTCGGTGTTTCTTATTTCACAGCTAAGTTTAAATATTTGTTTCATACGAGGTTCGATCGAAATTGTATTAATGGAAGTATAGGAAGGGGGACACTCTGTTGTTTCACTGGCATTGATTGTATCGTCTGTCACTTTATACAGCGGAAGTGTCTTAAAGTTGGTTATTAATTGTTTTTTGTCAAAGTCAATAATGCAGTTGTAGTGCTCTAGAAAGTCAGAGCCTAACAAACCGTCGAATTCTATGTCAAGGTTGCAGATGTAAACCTTGTGCGGGTCTTTTATATTAAAAAGAACGAGGGTCGATTCGTTTATAAGGATTTTCTGGTTGGTAATTCCCTGAATTACTACGTTTTCCTGAAATCTTTCTCTGAAATGTGTGCAAGTGTCTGGTTTGAAAATAGAAAGACCGGCACCAATGTCTATTAGGAGTTTATATGTGTTAGAAGAATCTGTGATGTAGTATAGATTTTTAGAATTTACGGTCAGAAGCGGTCTTATAGAAAGCTCTGTTCAGGCAAGTTCAAATTCGAGTCGAAACTGGCTAGATTTAGTGCTTGAATTTGGGTCTGAAGTTCTGGATTTCCGGGAGTTCCGTTTGGAAAATTTACGGGGGAAAATTCGTGTTCGTTTTCAACGTAGTTGTCACATTCTGCGATACCTGTTTTTGAGTAATAGTCGTAATCAGTTTGTATGGAATCGCAATAGTCTTGGTCGTAACTTTCGAAATCAGTATTTTGGTATTGACTTTCGTAAACGTTATTATTGGGTTGGTCGTACCCATAATTATAAGAATTGTTTAAGTGATGTGTTCGTTGTTGCAGGAAAAAGTTTTGATTAGGTTTTTATTGGCTTGAACTTTGGGGTTGTGCATTGGTCGAAGGACGAGGTTGTTGAAAGTTTCTGTTCTGCTGGAAATTCTGAGTATTGGGTTGGAATTGTGGCCGATTCTGAAATTGGTCCGGTTGTTGTGAAAATGGGTTAGGACGTATGTTCGAAAAGTTTGCCCGTAGTTTTGATTTTGTTGCGTTTGTCTTGATTTAGTGAGACATTCGTTAACAGCATGCTCCATTATTTTACAGAATGAACTTTGTTTTTGTACTGGAAACTGGTTGGGCTTTCGAGCAGATGAACCTTGGTTTCTAAAATTTGAAAATTTTTGAGATTCTAAATGATGAAGTTGGAGTTCCCGTTTTATGCGTGAAAGAGCAGTCAGAATATCTTTAGGGTCGCTAGCACGAACTAGTTGTCCTATCTTCGGCTCTAAACCTGTTAGTATTTAGTGCCATAGATTCGATCAAGTCGATTTGTGCCTGTTTTTCATTCTGAGTCAAGTTCTGTTTGTTAACCGCAGCAAGCATTTTTGCTTGGTGGGTTTGTAGTCTGCCTGAAAATGTTATGGGGGATTCGGTATTTAATTGTCTCATTCGCTGAAGATCCTGAAACAAGGCTGAGAGATCTTTAGGATCTCCAAAGTGGTTCTCTAAGAGTGTCTGAATTTCTGTTAATTGAGTCGGGTTACGAGAATTTATTAGTTCGACTGCTCTGCCGCGAAGTTTATTTTTGATGTGCAACATTAAAAGCACTTGTTGGTAGGCTTGGGTCGTTCGTGAATGAGCCGTTCAAAACGAACGACTCTTCCACATGTGCCACGAATGAGCGGCACCTGTTAAGTCAAATAGCTCGTTCAGTTCGCCATTAATAGAGTCATTCGGCTCGAGCGAGTCGAGAGTCATAGGATGTGCTAAACGTTCAACGTTCAATCGCGAACTAGACTCGTTGACTCGTTCATCGTTCAATCTTTCGACCGGCACAGTCACCTCGGCTCGGAGCAGTGGAGAGAAAAGAGCCGTCAGCCGTTTGGTTCATGAGATGAAAGGTATTTTAACATTTGGTCGGAAGGTTTTATTTTCAACGAATCGATGAGTGGGTATTTTAAATTTTTATTATGACAGGCACTAAGGCACAGGATTGTTATTGTTTTGCAGTGTTTTTATTATATATATTTCTATGTGGGTTATAAGTAAGCATAATAATTTTATTTGTTTTTAATGTTTAGAGTTTTTTTCTTATTTTTGTTACCAAATAATACAAAAATAAAAATTTTGTATTTACGTAAATTAATGATCTTTAAATAATGACTCAGCAAAACTTTAATATTAGTTTGAGCAGTAAACTAGACAAGTAGAGACATTATATAAATCCGCCTAAGGCTAAACGGCTGTGTTTTATGAGATCGTTCAATTGAACGACTCATTGTGAACGACTCGTTTTGATGAGCTGAACGAAATGAGCCGGCTCACTAAAAAGAGTCATAAAACCCAACGCTACTTGTTGGTAGTCAATTGCCATACTATACGAAGTTTGACATGAAGAGATGAAAGTGTTCAAGAATATAGGGTTTCCGTCATATTCCGGAATTATTGCGAAAATTTCAGAGATTTTGAATTGCTCTACAGTAGGAGTCGCACCAACTTGTCTTGTAGTTGCCGTTTCAAAATTTAAGTTTTACGAAAAATAATAAATAAAGCAGAAAAATTGAAGTAAATAAAGTCACACAAAATTATCAAATTTCAAAATTATGTATGAGTAAATTGATTATTTAAATTCAACAGTTTGCGAACATAAAATAAAATAAAGTGAGGTAAAATAATAATAAATTGGTTTCAAAAATTATTCAATAGCTTAAAATGTGGTTCAATGGAATAATAAATATATGGAAATTTTAAACGAGAGAACTGATAATAATAATATAACAATAAATATAACAATCGTATCAATTGATAAATAATTAAATCAAAAACGTGATGTTTCTACATACATTAGTACCTCAGGGTTCTGCGGAAGCGTCGACTGGTTAGCTGTATTGTTGCGTGTTGCTGGTCTCCGCCGCTACAGTTCTTGTCTCATACAGGTAGGTCTTGTCCACGATGATTTGGAAATCTCCACAGTCAGTTAGTATGCACGTGTTCTAACTGTGTTGGACAATCCTACTGACTGCGCCAATTTTATATCTTTGATTTCACTTTAGACTTTTTAAAAATATATTTTATTCAAAACATAAAAATCAAAAATTAACATTTTTAAACTTGAAAAATAATTAAATGTAAATTGAAACTAAAATTAACTGGACAGAATAATAAAATAATAATAAAGCTGAAGTCAGCGAAAAGATATTTACACGATGTATTCCCACGTTAACATCGAAGTACCAGGAAGCTGTCAGCGTAATATGATACCGTTGCATCATACACATGTGTACAATTATCACCTAACATATATATATATATATATATATATATATATATATATATATATATGCCAAGGAGACGCCAGAACAACAGCCGCCCACCAGTTTACTGGTGGAACGACACAATCTCACAACACCGACGAGAGTGTCTCAAAGCACGAAGGCTGCATCAACGAGCACGGAGACGCGACAGGGTCACAACAGAAGAACTAAGGCTCGACTATGAGATCAAAAGACAACAACTACGAAGAGCCATTCTCTCAAGCAAGAGATCCTACTGGAAGGAGTTGTGTGACGAAGTTAATCAAGATCCATGGGGAAAACCGTATAAAATCGTGATGCATAAAATTAAGGCCCCTCCCATGACATCAACGAACTGCCCCGAATCATTGCACCGCATTGTCACTCACTTGTTTCCTGCGAAGCCTGAGCTACCCGCTAATCCTTCGTGGCAGGTGAGGGACGAAGATATACCATCAGTGACTATGAGTGAGCTGATGGGCGCGTGCAATCGGCTCCAAAACGGTAAGGCTCCCGGTCCAGATGGCATACCTAACATCGCGCTAAAATGCGCCATAGCCAATAGGCCTAACATGTTTCTACACATGTATGAGACCTGCCTAAAGCAGGGGGTTTTCCCGACTAAGTGGAAAAAGCAGAGGCTTGTGCTCCTCCCTAAAGGGGGAAAGAAACCTCCCGACGAACCGTCATCATATCGTCCCCTCTGTATGTTGGACTCTGCGGGAAAACTCCTTGAAAGGATAATAGCAGATAGGCTGGAGCCCTACGTTGAGCCGAAACTTTCCACCAACCAATTCGGGTTCAGAAAGGGGAGATCAACCATCGATGCCGTGACACTCGTTACCAACATCGCCAGAGAGGCTATCTCGGGAAAGAGATGGAGAAGAGATGGAAAAAAGTACTGTCTAATAGCCACCCTGGATATCAAGAACGCCTTTAACTCGGCCCGCTGGGACCGCATTTTGGAGGTTCTTGCCAGGATGGAAGTTCCGCAGTACTTGCGCAGAATGGTTTCAGCCTATTTCAAGGACCGCATCTTGTTGTACCAAACTGAAAATGGGCAAGTAGACTATAAGATCACAGGAGGTGTACCTCAGGGCTCTGTTCTTGGCCCCCTCTTATGGAACGTAATGTACAACGACCTGCTCCTGCTCGGTCTGCCTGAGGGCGTCAGGCTAGTGGCATTCGCCGATGATGTGGCATTGATCATAGTGCGCAAGCACATAGAGGAGATACAAACAACCTTCTCATTCGCTATAGCCACAATTCAGCATTGGATGCTCGCAGCGGACTTGAGCTTAGCAGAACAAAAGACCGAAACACTTCTTGTTAGCAGTCGAAAGGCAAGGGAAACCATCACCCTCAAAATAGGCGACTCCTACATACAGTCGCAGCCCTTCATCAGCTATTTGGGGGTGCTCCTGGACACACGGCTCAACTTCAAAGAGCACATAATCGCGGCCAGCAAGAAAGCAGCTGGGGTACAAGGGGCATTATCTAGAATAATGCCAAATGTCGGAGGCCCTAGACAGATAAGAAGACAGCTACTGGCAACAGTAACTACTTCTGTTTTGTTGTACGGGGCACCGGTATGGGAGAAATCGCTCGAGCTACCATCGTACCGCCGGAAAATGAAATCAGTCCAGCGGCTCTCAGCGATTCGAGTGGCATCATCCTACCGCACTGTGTCTTACGAGGCGGTGAGTGTGATTGCCTCTACCCTGCCAATCGACATCCTGGCTGCAGAAAGGGGACGGCTTTATCGCAGAAAGTTAGAAAAAGACCAGCCGACAAGAAACAGCGATGAAAGAGCCATGAGTCTAGGGCAATGGCAGGAGAGGTGGGACAGCTCTACTAAAGGAAGGTGGACATATCGATTGATACCTAACATCAGTCGTTGGGTCAACCGCCAGCATGGGGAGGTTGGGTTCTACATCACTCAACTCCTGACTGGACATGGATGCTTTCGAGCATACTTGCACAGGTTCAGGAGGGCAAACTCCCCAAACTGCCCACACTGTACGGACGTGGTAGAGGACGCGGAACACGTGTTCTTCTCCTGCCCCCGGTTTCAGGATCAACGTGCTGAAGTGGAGAGGATTCTGGAGACTAATATCGTTCCAGAACAAATAGTAGAAGCCATGCTGAAGGGCCCCCAAGCCTGGAACTTGGTATCAGATTACGCGGAGACTATCCTCAAAGAACTCCGCAATACGTTCGAGGAGTAGGCTTTAGAGGCTTTCAATGTAAGAGCAGTAAACATCTGCAATGAACCACCCTTGCGAAGTAGTATTGACTAAGAGTGCCGCAGGGGACCATGGTTGTAGGAGAAAGAGGTTAGGGTTTTAGCGGGTATACGGTGTACTGGTTTCAATGCAACGATTTACTCTTGCTTTGAAGTCATTGCACCGGGAGTCCCGCACGACGGCCAGCACGTGCTAGCTAAGTACGCAATGTATTTCCCCCCTCTTCGGATAAAAAAAAATATATATATATATTATATATATATATATATATATATATATATATATATATGTGTGTGTTTTAGGTGGTTTCCGGGAATTCATTCTGCTGCATAAGGCTACGAGAATTATGCGAACCGACCTGAAGAGGGCAGATGTGACTCTGCCGAAACGTCGTCATTTTACCATCGATCCCGGCAGGGATCAGTTATCAACTACGCGGATGAATTCCCGGAAACCACCTAAAACATTTAGTGCCCGCGAAAACTTAAAAACAAATATATATATATATATATATATATATATATATATATATATATATATAAATATTACACATTCATGGTATGTTATACTAATATATCTAATATTTCAGATTTCCAAGTAAACGGAATTGTTACTGCATGAAGAATTTTCATCCAGTGCAGAACAAAGTTTGGTACAAGAGCACGGTGCAAAAAAAACTGATATATTTTTTGAAATACCGTTATATTTCCTCTACATATTCTGATTTTTCTTTAAAATTTTAGTACTGTTACATTTATTATTTCAGAGCATAAATAATTAGGTATAGTAAACTTGTATGAAAAACCCTATCATGTTAATCGTAGATAGCGAAAACTTAATAATATATAGGGCATTCAATTAAAAAATAAAACTTTGATACTTTTCACATTTCTGGGACACACTGTATAAAACAAAAATAATTTTAAAGTGTTCCTCTGAAGGATATATATATATCAACGTAAATAAAAAGATCGTCTGTAATGAGTCATAATATTCAGTGTCGTGAATAACACAATTTTTTATTTTATAGCTAAAACAATCTCATTACTGAAAGAGTAGATTTTCTCATACCCAGTTTAGGTTCTAAAAATAGAAGGTTTAGATTAGAAAAATAGCCCCAGGAGTTTTTTTGCAAAATTTTAGTCAATCCTATGGAAGACATGCTTTTTAAAATGCCATATTATCTTACCGGATGGCCCCAAAATTATTAATAAAGCACAGTCGAAGGTAAATTCAAGGTACAAATTCAATACTAGGTGGTGCGTTCCCGCAATTTGTTTAGTGTATTGTTCATATTTGATTGAATTACTTCATTGATTTTTAAACTTCTGCACCTTTTCCAAAACCTTCCGTCGCGCTAATGCTAATTTTAAGTGTTTTTTACGTGTAAAATATAGACAGTATTCGAGATTCCTGTATTGTATTCCGATCTATTCGGACGCTTTTGATACCGTCTTAAGACGGCCGCTTTTTTTTGTTAATGCGTTACGATTCCGCGAGTTATTAGTTCCGGTCGTAACAACCGCTAAACCACGCTTTCATTTTGTTTCTTTTGTGTTTACAAAAGCGCATCATTTGTTGTTAAACACGCATTTTTTGTTTGCTCAATCAATGAGCATTACGTCGCTATTTTTTGTGTAACGTGTTGTCCAGACGAAGCTCTAAAAATAGTTCCTGCAGCTGCGGGGCTACCCTCTGAAGAAAGAAGAACCAAGAAAACATCACCTGCTGAGCTTCGACGTAAAAGGTCAGTGATTAACTTTTATTTGGTGATTAATTTACCTGACGGCCCGTGTTTTATTGATTGTTCTGCTAAAGGTCCTTCGTCAATTACATACTTGCATTGAACCAGCATTGAACTAAAACCGCAACATCTAATTCATACATTTTTTTGGATATTATATGTAATGTGCCATCGAAGACATTCCACTAGGTATTAAAAATATTTAGACACTGCCAACAGAAAAATTAAAATTTATTGAAATTTCCCAGGTACCTATGCATAATATTTAATCCTTGAGCTTCAAATAATATTTCCAGGTAGGTGCACCTGACAGTACTGCCAGTCCTATCGACCTTTGATATCTTTGGAGGTTGTAGGTAAATCAAAGTATAATTTTTTCTAATATTTTGAGTTTCAGAATAGCACGAAATTAGATTTTCGTATATTATTAATATCTTTTAAACAAAGCTTTTTAAATTTATAAAAAATATATACTTTTATTTCTCACAACGAATTTCTTCATTCTATCTGCTACATGATATGATGGGCTTGATATTTATAAAAATATTTAATTAATTTTCTAAGTTGGCCCCTAATACCGACTTCCAAAAAGAAGGAGGAAAACAATTCGGTCGCTATTGTTTTTTTTTTGTATGAATGTTACCTGATTTCTTCTCCTGTTGTGCACTGATTTGAACGATTAGAGTCTTGTTTAATAGATTGGTGAAATTTGAAATATGGGAAAAGATTTCTATTGGTAAAATGTTGAAATATGCGAATGAACATATGCACGCATGGAATTCGACCAATATCCTTAAGATATTGGTCGACTTTTCCACAACATCTTATCGATGTGTATAGTTTTGCAGAAAATCGCCGAAAAATCCAATATTCTTATCAAATAATTCCTTCAAAGTGTCGTAACTGACATTTCCTCATAAATATTTTAATTCCAACTGAATAGTGCGGGAATTGCAGGCACTGGAAGTTTTAATTGCGATTTCAAAATTTTCTATGTACATCCCAAGCATAAAGGTAGTATAGCGTAGTATTTTTGCGAAGACCCTGCTTTTGCTGTCACCTACTCCCGATCTAATAGAAAATTCAGTGGCAACACATGTCAAGCTCCAAACCAGGGTGTATTAATACACCCTGCTCCAAACAGCTATTTGGTGCGATTATACACAGGGTGTTTAGTGATAGCAAACAAAACCACAAATTAAAGTGATTAAAGCTATAACAATAACACAGATCCATATGTCGAAATTATTCGATATATAAAATAACTAATATTTATTTCTTAGTGCAAATTTCACAGCCGTGTTTTAATGTTTCGAGTTATAATTATTTTCAATTGTTTAGTTATACTTGGAAGTCGGTTATATTTAAAAAAAATGTTTTATTTTCAAAATTTTACTTTTTTGAACTAGAGTAATTTTTATTCTTTATTTTTTATTGTTTATTTTGTATGTATAACCTTAATAGACCAGGACCAGGTAACATCGAAAGGCCTAACATTACAGAATGATACATTTTTATTTAAATTGAGGACTAAATGTTTACAAACAAAATGATCTGGTACACGTTGACTTAATAAGCCAAAAATATGTTTAACTAACTAACCCGACAGACGTTGTCTTGTCCAAAAATTCTATAAACATTGTAATTATTTGTTTTGACCTTATTATATCAATGAAATCATTAAAATACCTGACACCATAACGTATACAGTTAATACAAGTTAATCTCTTAATAGTATGTGAATATATCTGTATACTTTAAGCTTTAATGTGTTAAATATAAATTTAAAACTGTTAATTAAAGGTAAGAACGACAATTTTAGTATTTGACATTTGCTCAGGTAAACTAATTGTTTCAAAGACTAAATTAATCCGTTTAATTTCAATACTATTTTACAAAGACACTTTGTAATACTTCAATTACTCCGTTTACTACCTTATAGGTATCACATTATTGTAAAATTTTTAACCACCCCGTATAACAATTATTCTTCTCCGCCCTATATTTCACTATCACATATTCACGGACCACATTTTGTAAATTTTTGTCAAACATTTTTCGACCAGCAAACGTCCACTCCATCCTATATTCCAAACATCCTGTACATACGGCTGCATATGGGCCGCCATAATTTTTTTAACAGCCTTCTGTAACTATCATCCTACTCCATAAATATTCAAACTTCATATTGTTATATAGTCCGTGGGTTTAATTAAAATTATTATTTACATCAAATATGTACTACAGCTGATTTGAATCTCCCAATAATAATTCTACATATAAGCTCTTCGCTGCACTAACTAACTGCCGCGATTCTGGGTCGCTCCTTTTTAAAACCAGCATCGAAAATTCTCGTACAATCCTTTATCAATTCTACAGCTGCCGAGCCATTTCGAGATCAATTTTTTGTCCTAAAAGCAATTGATGTCGTACTGGAATGAAACAGGGCCGGCTTAGGTAAATTTCGCAACACTGCCCCCCCTTTAATTCTGATCGTCCCGGTCAGAAACATCCTCTCCATGGTAGGGAGCGATTCGATCTAAATGGACCACCTTCAACTTAGCCCTGGGGTTTCGACGATCCGGTAGACGACGTCATTAAGCCTCTAGATCACCTCGTATGGACCATCCCAGGCGGGTGTAAGCTTTGGGGATTTACCCTTGCTCCGTTGGGGGTGGTACAGCCAGATTTTGTCCCTCTCTTGGAACCCAACTGAATTGGCCTTGAGGTCGTAACGCGTCTTCATCCGATCTGGTAGCCAACATCTGCGTTCGGGCTAATTCGTGTATTGCCAGCATGTTATGTCGGAGCTGGTCGGCATAATCGTCGATGTCTTGGGAAGGTTCATCGGGGGAGCCAAAAGCCAAATCGCAGGGAAATCACAGCTACTTTCCGAATAGGACTCTGGCTGGAGTCAGGCCTGTTCTATTATGTACGGCTGAGCTATATGCCAACAGGAATAGGGGAATATGCTCATCCCAATCACGCTGGTTATTGCTGATGACCTTGGATAGGTGTTGTCCCAAGGTCCTGTTGAATCTTTCCACCATTCCGTCTGACTGTGGGTACAATGGTGTTGTTCTCGTTTTCCTGATCCCCAAAATCGTGCAGAACTTCTGGAATACATTGGATTCGAAGTTACGCCCCTGGTCTGAATGTAGTTCCATCGAGACGCCAAACCTGCTGAATAGTTGTTCTACTAGCACCGTCGCTACCGTGGTTGCCTCTTGGTTGGGTATAACATATGCCTCAGGCCATTTGCTGAAGTAATCCATTAGTTTAGTTTAGTTTAGTTTATTTATTGGTAAAGTATTACAACTGTGTGTTTGTACAAGTCAAAGGTACACAAGCATGAAATGTATTAAATATGTATACAAAAGCCTATATAAAATGTTATTAAAATGGTAAGAAAATAAAATGTCCTATTTACTAATATATAGACAACACTGTACATTATAGAGGCAAAGACATTAAAGATTTATACATTGAAATCACTTCCTAAGTACTCCTCAAAAGAATAAAAGGCGTGTTTTAAAAGATAATTTTTTACTCTTGTTTTAAAATGATGTACGTTTAAATTTTTTATTTCTGCTGGCAGTGCATTGAAAAATTTAATGCCATAATAGTCAGTACCCATTCTCGTTCGTTGCAATCTGTGGTAGCTGAGAACTAATTCTCCACCTTTCCTTGTTGAATAGGAGTGAATATCGTTGTGTGTTCTGTAGCTGTTTTGGTTCTGTTTCATATAGACAAGACACTGAAGGATAAAAGTGCAAGGTAGGGTAAGTAGTTTTAGCCCCACAAAGCTATCTCTACAACACTCGCGGTATTTTAAGCCTGCAATAATTCTAACACAACGGCGTTGTAACTTAAAAATTTGAGCAGAGCACGGTGAATGCCCCCAATTTAGAATCGCGTAGGATATATTGGAGCTAAAGTATCCATGTTACACTGTCAGTAATGTGCCCCTAGATACATTTTTTGACAGGCTCCTTATAAGGAAAGTTATTTTACATAATTTGGAGCTAAAGAAATTAACATGGGCTTCCCAGGTAAACCCAGGATCAAGGTAGACTCCTAAGAACTTCACTGGTCCATCACTCTCTAGAGTCGATGGTGAAGATTGTAATGTAAAATTAATGTTCTGGGTGTTACTAATGTTGAGACTAAGCCTATTGGCTAAAAACCAATTCTCTATTTCACGCTGTTTGATTTGAGTCCACTGCAATATTGGGTCTAAAGGTTGATAGCGCAGCAATGTTGTGGTATCATCAGCTAACAGAATTCAGGTGATTCAATAGATTGTTAAAGTTTGGCAAGTCATTTATGTATATGAGAAATAACGGAAGACCCAACACAGAGCCCTGAGGTACGCCATGCTGAATCCTGCGATTCGCGGACTGCTGAGTCTCAAAAAGAACATATTGTTCTCTTGCTTCTAAATAGGACTGTATAAGGGTAATACTGCTCGAATCAAACTTGTAGTGAGATAGCTTTTTGTAAAGAATTTCAAAACTTATACAATCGAATGCCTTCGTTAAGTCCAGGAATGTACCATATGTATTATGCTTATTTTCAAAGCCCTCTGCCACAAACTCACTTAGTCGATTAATAGCCAAAGTTGTGCTCTTGTTGTTACGAAAACCAAATTGATTTGGTGTAAAGATATGATTCACTCCAAAGTAGTTAATCATTTGGTCTTTCAATAAAGATTCAAGAATTTTTGAGATAAGTGGCAATAGAGATATAGGCCTGTAATTAGTTACATCTTCAGGATCTCCTTTATTTTTAAAAACAGGTATAACTTTTGCCAGTTTGAGAACAGAAGGAAATATGCTTTCTCGGATGCAGAGATTAAACAAGTGAGTCAGGGGTTTGCTAACTATATCTGTGAGATATTTAAGATTCTAGAGTTGATGTCATAACAGTCTCTGCTACCACTATTTTTAATGTCGGAAATTTTATCTGAAACCATTTTTTCTGATACTGAGTAAAATTTGAAGCTATCTCCAATGTATTGATTTGATAAATACTCATTGAAGGAGCTATTAGAAGAAGAAAGATTTTTAATCAGCTCATCTGCAATTGACACAAAGAAATCATTGAAAACATGGGCATTGAGATGACTGACTTTCGGTGCTGGAGCGGAGTTCCTATGAGATTTTATTATACTCCACATGGCTGACACCTTGTTTGATGCATTTGCAATGAAATTGTCATGGGTAGCTTTTTTAGAATTTGCTATCTCTGTCCAATACAGTTTTTTGTAATAACTGACCATGTTTTTGGGTACCAAAATTGGATTTTGCTTATGAAGGAGACTGAGAGTTTGAAGTCTCCCCCTCATGTCTCTAAGGTTGTCATTAAATCAGTTAATTTTAGGGCCTTATTTGACATTCCGAACCATTTTCGTCTTTTGTGGCAGACTTTTATCTAAAGCGTTAGTTACGACTTTAAAAAAACTGCAGAACTGATCCTCCACACTTTTGGTACCTTCCGTGATTGATTTCCAGTTATATAGTTGTAGTTGATTATACAGAGAAGAAAGACCTTCATCAGTGATTGGTCTGAAAGTAATTCTAGTGCTATGATTATATGAGAGTTTGAGTGGTGTATTGAATAGTAATCCGGAATGATCAGAGATATTAACATTAACATAGATATTATCCAAAGTTGATTCACCTCTCGTTTTGAAGTTAAGTGTTGGAAACAAATCATAGGAATTAAAAAAGAAGTCAACCTCCTTGCAGTTCCGCCGTTCATAATGCACATTGAAGTCGCCAATGACTATAATGTTCTCTGTATGATCAATTTTTTCCAGAACCAGAGAGATGACCTCTAGATATCTATCCAGATCTTTAGGAGATCTATATACTGTTACTATTTGGGTATGTATAGAGGAAATATAGATCCCAGCTACCTCACACTGCAACTCTTTCGAAAGTTTTGACAGGTTAAGTTCTTGACATTCTAAGTTCTCTCGTATATAAATACTCACACCCCCATGCACTTTATCCGATCTACAAAAGCTAGTTATAGCTGTAAAACCCTTTATTTTTAACTCAAAGAATTCATCTGATTGAAGCCAGTGCTCATTGGAGCAAAAGCAATCTACCTTTGATTCATTGAGAAGCAATTCAAAGTCAGATATTTTGTCCCTAATACCCTGTACATTGGCATAAAATAATTTAAAGTTTTTATTGATAATTAGACCCTTGCGACTCCGTTCCTTATTTGGTGATTGGATGGATTCCGCAGGCGTTGAAGATTCAGGAAATGGTTCACAATAACCCCATTTGGCCAGAAGTTAGGGTCAAGAAAATCTTCTTTTAAGTTTTGTGGTACCCCGAGTTTGAATGAGCTTACTTGTTGTCTGGTTGTCCGCATTTTTTCACAAGTAATGATGTTTTTGTCTTGCGATTTGGATTCTAGATAACTGAGAATGTCTTTTTCATCGGTTTTCCTGGATAGTCCAGTAACAAAAATCCAGTGGAATTTCTGAGCAATTTCTAGTCCAGTTTCATTTTCATTTATGCCCTTAATTGGAGCGGGCCGTTGGGTCGTTGCTGAGGTATGACGAAGAGAGCGGTTTCTCCGTCCCTTTAACCTTATCTCCTGCCAGTTATCTTCATCAACGAGATCAGATTTGGATGGAGATAAATTTGCTTTATTAGGTATAGCAGCACTAGGAAGTTCATCTTCACTGTTATTGTCAGTTCCTTGCAATTCAGAGTTATTTTGGATTAATTTATTTACATCATCTTCTTGTAAAGTAAAGTTGTCATTTTCAATGGAAGCTCGCTGGATCTGCTTCTTGCTACGCCTAGTTGTTGACTCAAGGCGATTTGTGTTACTTTCGTCAATTTTGGAGGTAGATTCCGTACTCTGAAAGGGCTGCATTTGTTCTACGGCCTCTTTTGAGTGTCTTAGTGTCGAAGATGACGATGGGGGGATAGAAACGGGGTTGCCACGCCGTTTGTTTGTTTAGCTGATGAAATGGTCAATTTATGTACTTTGTCCTCCAATAGCCCAATTATTTTCTGTAGAATGAGTTCTTTGTCCTTCAATTCTTCAATAATGATGTCTTTACTTCTCAAAAGTTCGTTAAAAATATCTTTATCGACCGAAACAAGCTCTGAAGATGTAGATTTTTCGTCAATAATATTGGCCCTACTTTCAGGTTCAGATTGGTGAGAGCAACAGTTCACCTCACTTTTTCGCCCCCCTATAACCAGGAGACCTTTTACTCTTAGAGCACATGAAGGATGAAACGACCCTCCACATTTTACGCACGAGACATGAGATTTTTCAATACTTTTTTGCAATGTTTGCAACTTATCGCGACAGTGCTTACTTTATCACGTTCATCGCCCATAGGACTGAATGTGAATTAAATATTCATAAACCACATAAACTAATAAGTCACATACAGATATATAACCAAATTAAGATTTAAAATTATTAGACTTTTAATTCTTAAAACTATCGATAATTTCTCACGATACAGTAGTAGTTTATATTTATAATTTTTTACAAACACACAAGTCAATAAAATAAAATTCACAGGATAAAGAAGTATTTAAAATAAAACATGGCACAATACCTTCCAACTTTCAACACCGTACACTAGCGTGATTTCACCCTCTTGGTAGGTGCCCCATATAGACGATTGGTAGATTCCTATGCTGGTAATTTCTGCTTGTTTTAAAGCAACTCTCAAGTGGTTTGTCTGCAGTTGCCTTACTTGTCTGCTTTGGCAGATTTAATGCTGCGGCCAATTTAAAAAAGATGCAATAAATTGGGATTGCGAATAAAATGGTTGCTCTCAGGTAGCCGATTTATGGCAATATATGTTAATGCGTGCGCAATCACTCCAGTTATATTTATTTCCAAGAAAGAAAGAAATCTGTCAAGCTGAAGTATTATTTCGGTATTATATTCCGGGTGAAATACTGGTTTTGTTAGTATTAATTTAGTGAAGTATATATTTCATTTTCTGGTGATAAATTGTAAAAAAGAGCAAACTACATTGCTTTTAAATTTATTTTTTTTAGGTTTTTGTTAAATATTGTAAATGTTGATGTTTTTGTTTTATACTGTGTTAGTTCTTCATAGCACAAGAAAATTGAAATAAAATTTTACCTTATGCAGTTTTTAGAGTGAAATGGGACTCAAATGCATTTCAAAGAGAATGTTAAGGTAACTTCCTGGTCCTTTGATATAATGTACTGGGACTGATTAAAGATACGACGTCTCAAATATTTCAGATAATATATATATACAAAACAGCGGCAAATTATATTAGATTAATGTCGCTGTACTAATGCTTAGCCACTGATAATTATAGTTCCACTACTAAGTTTTCGGTAACAAAATGCACTTAGAAGCAGGAGAACTTGCTGGTATTTTTTCACTGACTTGCACTCACACTACTAGTTTTAAATACGAATACTAGATTATTACCTAGAAATGCTTAACACAGCACTTAACAGATTAAAAACACGTCCGGACACCTTGACGGTCGACCTTGGTCATTTAAGTTGCTATTGACACTGACATTGCGACCAGAATGTATTTGTTCCCCCTCTCAGACTCGGCAAACTGACCGGCGATTCGATTGCAATTCTCTCAAATGGGACGCCCACATTGTACTGCTGCATTCTGCCCTTGTCCGGGTCTTCGGGCCCTTACTGGCTGCACAGGTGTCACATTTCCGGCACCAAGCTCTGACGTCTTCAAAGTAATTTACCCAGTAGTATCGCTGGCGAACTTTGTCTAGGGTTTTGTTCATGCCCAGATGGCCCCCGGTAATCCCATCATGTACTTCGGTCAGGATGGCTGGTACCTTTTTCTTAAGAACTGCCAGTTGAGACTTGGTTTTTCAGCCATCGGTGCTTTCCCAAACTCGCTTGAGCATTCCATTCTCTATTCTTAGGGAGTCCCATTTGGCCCATAACGATTTCAGCACGTCCGAGTATCTAGCTACCTCGTCTCATCGTGGCCTGGGTGCCCCTCTCGTTTTGAGTGACAAGATTGGTTCGATGTCTGGATCAGCCATTTCGTCCTGAATGCACTGTTCGTTGTCCAGTCTTCATTGGCCTGCACTCGGATCTGTCTGATGAAGATACCCTCTCGCTGTTCCGTCTTCAGACAATGTCCGCATTCTGCTCTACAGGGTCTTCTGGATAGGGCATCGGCATTATTGTGCAAACGGCCGGCACGGTGTTCCACCTTGAAATCGTATTGCTGTAGTTTCTCCATCCACCTGGCCAGTTGTCCTTCCGGTGTCTTCATATCCAGCAGCCATTTTTGAGGGCGGCATGATCTGTCCGGATTCAGAAATGATGACCATAGAGGTATTTGTGAAAATGGTCTACAGTCCTTATTATTGCCGAAGTTCTTTTCTGGTGACGCAATAATTTCTTTCCGTTTTCGAGAATCCACGACTGTAGTACTCGACCACCCTCTATTCACAATCTTGCACCTGGGATAGGACAGCCCCCAAACCTGTGTTGCTGGCGTCGGTGTCTAAAATGAACTTGCCGGACTGTGTAGGAAAGGCTAGGATTGGGCTGGAACATAGTGCTGCCTTCAGTCGCCTGAATGATGTTTCGCAATCCTGATTCCAACGGAAGGTCTCTTTCTCAGTGGTCTGCCGATGTAGAGGCGCGGCAATGGTGGCAAATCCCTCAACAAATCACCTGTAGTAGGAACAGAGGTCCAAGAAGCTTCGGAGTTCATGCTTGTCTCTTGGGACTGGCCAATCAAGGATGGCTTCTGTCTTGTCCTCTTTGGTGCGGATTCCAGACTCGGAAACGACGTGGCCCAAAAACTCTACTTCTTTTTGGAACAAGGAACACTTCTTCGGGTTGAGACTCAGGTTGGCGTTTTTAATTCTGGAGAATACTTCGCCCAGGTTCTTCAGATGGTCGTCGAATGTCTGACCCATGACTAGAATGTCGTCGAGGTATACTAAGCACGTCATCCAAGTTAACCCGTTCAGGACATACTCCATTAGTCTCTCAAATGTAGCGGGTGCATTAAATAACCCAAAGGGCATGACCGTGAACTGAAACAGCCCTTGACTGGTGGAGAACGCTGTCTTCTCCCATTTGCGTGTAGACCAACCTGCCAATATCCACTTTTTAGGACTAGTGTGGAGAACCAACGGGAGCCTGCTAGTGTGGTCAGAGTGTCATCGATTCGGAGTAGTGGATAGCTGTCTTTCTTCGTTACGTCATTCAGCTTTCTGTAATCCACGCAAAATCGGGTGGTTCCATCTTTTTTTTAACTAGCACGACGGGAGCAGACCATGGGCTGATGGATGGCTCAATAACTCCATTTTGTAACATGGACATGATGTTTTCCTCGACTGCCTGTTGTTGCCCCAATGGTAGTCGTCTAGGTGGTATTCTGATGGGTTGAGCCTTTCCGGTATCTATTCAATGCTGGATGATGTTGGTGCGACCGGTGGTTCCGTCTTGACTGTTAAAAATTTGCCAGTGCTTTGTGATAAATTGATTGGCTGTCTTCTGGTTCTCTGGTGTCAGGTGTGTCAAATGGTTGTTGTAGGAACTTTTTACTGGGCCCTGTCTCCTTCACCGACGTCTGGTACTCTTCTTCGCAATTGATGATGGTCTCTACTGGTCTATAAATAATTTATTTCTCTAACCCTGTATAACAATACCTCCTTTCCACCCTATATTTCAAATCATGCTAGGCAATAAAGCATTTTTAAATCACATTGTATAACTATATTTCTAATTAGCATATATTTCAACCAACCTGTATATAAACCTACTTATTGCCACACAATATAACTTTTTTAATATCCATGTGTAACTGTAATTTCATTCCAACCCATATTCTAAGCACCTTGGAAATTCAACTGCTAATGGTCCACCTTATAGTTATAGCTTTATTTAAACATTTTTAACCAACCTTTTTAACAACTATTCTACTCCGCCCTATAATTTAAGTATCATATATATATTCAACTACTGATAGCTACCTTATATAATTATTTTTTCTCTATGTATGTATTTGGGTGGATACCGAAGTGGTCGCATATGTTTTTCTTTAACGTAGCTTTGTACCGTTTCTTAGATCTATGCCTTGCTGGTGCCGGTATTATTAGAAAAAAATTATTCGAAATTATCTCAAAGTGGTCAGAAATATTTTTCAAGTAACATAGCTTGTATCGTTTCTTAGAGAATTGGGAAAAACTTTTTACCTAATTTCTTATATTCTATGCCTTGGTGAAGTCGTCTGTATTATAAGCTTTGATGGAGTTACTGATATTAACTGTTTGGAACTTGGGGTAAATTGTAAATAAGATGAATTAATCACAATAAATGAGTTAATATGTATATACAGTATGTATTCAAAAATCAAACGATTTCTTTTTATTAATAATTTTAAGAGAAAAAAAATATTCTTCACAAACAGCTTTTTTACATGGTCTAAAACGTAAACAGTAATCATTCCATGTCAATTTTTAATAATTGTAGACAAGGTTTGTCATCAAAGAGGACTTTATCGTATAAAAATTTTTCTTAATACATGTTATGAGTGGGTTCTCATAAACTAAGTTTTAAAAAAGATTTTTATTTTTCTAACGCTAAATTTTGCACTTGAATTTATTTTACTACTTAACTTTGGATTTCTTTTGCGGTTTTAAATACGCGTTGAATAAAATTGAACTTTACTTTAATCGTGATAGAACTTTACTCGGAGAGGGACAAAATGTAATAGAGCTACGAGAAAGCAGATTTGAATGAATTTATAAGTTTAATAATGCTTAGGTATCACTTCCTTTCTGGACACCTGCAAAATAGCGGAGTAAACAACTAACAATGAGCTATTGTTTGATACATTGTACTTACTTTGTTGAAGATCAACCCAATGTTAAGTTTTACATATAACAGCTCCCCTTATATATCAAAGGTTGGAGCAATGCTGCAACTTTTGAAAGTACAAAAATTCAAATTTTAAATTATTTGGATTTTTCAATTATTTGGTTATATAAATTATAATGTTTAAAATATAAGCTTGAATATCATAATGTGATTGTATAAAATGTTAAAATGTAAGTGGTTAAAATATCATTAAAATAAGAGTACATAAATATAATTGAAATTAAAAGTTCACAAAATTAAATGTTTTTTTTGTTTTCACTCACATTTTTGTTTTAACCAAGTTCAATATCATTTTCGTCTTCTTCTGGATGGACACTTGGTCTTCTTCTCGGTAAAAATCTGGCGAAGGTGAAATGCCTTCTTTTATGTGGACTCGATGGAGGAGGCGGATTTGGACCCATGATACTTATTCTTGTCGGTCGCTTTCTTCTACACTTGCAAAACGTATAAAGGGCTATTAGGGCTACGATGAGTCCAATGGTAAAATAGGTAAACCATGATATATTTTTATTTACGAAGGGTTCATTAATTATTTGATCCAGTTGTTCGGAGTATTGGTCCAATTTATGTTGTGCGATATTCAAATCGTCTACATTAATTTTATTTAGCTTTAAGGGTTTGAGCTTTGGTAATTGTTTCTTGTCTGGAATGTTATTACAACATTGAAATGGTATTTGCACTGGGACAGTATTGTATATTATTTTCGTGTTTCTGTCATTGCTATTTCTGGCTCTTATTCTTGTTGTTCCAGTGAAGGCGTTGCACTCTGGAGTTAGTGTTATAATTGAATTATTTTTTATTATAACTGTTTTAGCGTCTTGATTTACACATTTACTTGTTATTGATTGGTAGTGGGAGTACATCAGAACATATCTTTGAATTTGCATCTAGGTTTTTGCAATTATCCAAATTTTGAAAGGTAACATATAGTAATGAGTCATCATCTTTTGGGATGTATTTTTCGGATAACAAAATTGAATGATGTAACCCTGTTCTACTATCTTCAATTGGTAGAGGATATAATTGAAAAAGGGTATAATACTTTAAAACAAATATTATTTTTGACTCTGTTTGAAAAGGATGCAACTCAATTATTTCAAAATATTTAGCAATGTTTGTTAGTTGAGGGGATATTGGTAAATTGTCTTTTGTTAGATCTTGAGATATTTCTTGCAATGAATTAACTAAATCTTTTGGTGTTATTATTGAAGTGTGTATTATTTTTAATCGTGAAAAGGTTATTGAGTTTAATATATCATTAACTGAACTTTCGAGAAATGTGTAACTTTCCAATAATGTTTCGCAAATATCTAATATTTTTAATTTACTTTCGTAAAATGCTAAATCATCATTAACCTTGCTTAAAATTGCTTTATCAATTTTCTTTAAATCTTCATTAAACGTTTCCTCATCTATTTTGAGCTTTTGAATTGTATTATTAAAGTTTGTAACTACCGAAGTGGTAACTGATATCTGGTTTTTCATTAAATTTTCAATTTAATGTTCATCATGATTTAATTTTTCAATACAATCTGAAAAATATTTCCCGTCTGAAGCATCGAGGTTTCCCGATATGACCTCTTTTATAGCGCTTGTTATTCGCTAAAGTGTCTGCAAATATTTCTGAATATTTATTTTTAAGATCTTTGAATATTTGATTTAATATATTGATGTGTGTTTGCACATGTATTTTAAAACTTCTCATTCTGTTTGTGGATTCTGATATTATACTTTTTATGTGTTCCAAAATATTGTTGTTATCATTTAAAGCATTTCTTATATTTTTCAAATCTTTGTAAACTAATAATGTCCACCTGTTATTTGATAATTTTATTAATGAGTCATAATTATAATAAATTCCTACCGTGTTGTTTACGGGAGTGATCTGAACTTGACATTGTGAGATGATGAGTAGGTGTGTAATTAATCCGATAAGAGTTAAATGTGTTCCATTCATCGGAAAAGAAATTATTTTTCAGGATGTGGTTTCATTCTGTCGAAATTTATTTTGTAAGTATTTTGTGTATCTGGATTTATTACGATAGCTGAGTTTTTCAAAATTTCAGTTATTTCGTATGGACCATTAAATTTGTTTTTCAATTTGTCTGAAATTTGAGATTCTTTTATAAAAACTTTATCTCCTACTTTAAAATTATAACGATTTTCTGAAATTCTTTTATCAATTCTTTCCTTCGCTTTTTCTTTTGATAATTGGGTTCTTTCCCTGGCTAATTTATAAAAATAATTAATTCTGTTATTTAAATCGCGGTTGTATTTGGAAATAATTTCTTTTTCGTTATATAAATTTTCCGGTGGTCTTGAAGGTATAACCGAAAGGGAGTAAATCCGTGTGTCTTGTTTTGAGTATTATTATAACAAATTACTGCATATGGAATGCAAGTTGTGGATTGTCATTTTGGTTTTCTGAAAGATGGGCTCTGATCATGTGTAATAAAGTAGCATGTAGTCTCTCAATTGATCCATTAGATTGAGGATGAGATATGCTTGAAAATGTAAGTTTGATATTGTAGAGTTGGCATAAGTCTTTCACTAATGTATTATTAAATTCTTTGCCTTGATCGCAGTGGATTCTAAGGGGTGTACCATAGTGTTGAAAAAATAGAATTAGTGTATTTACGATACTTTTTGAAGTTTTGTCATTAAGAGGGTATGCTTGGATAAACTTTGTTAGTTAATCGTTAATCGTTAGGATGTAATTCTTTGAGGGAATTTCAAGAATATCTATATTTATTCTTTCAAAAGGTGTACGAGGGCTTTCTGTAATTACGAGGGGTTGATTTAGGTTTTTCCTATAAATTTTGGTTTTTTGATATGTTTCACATTTTTTTATAAAATTTTCAACATCTTGATTTAATCCTTTCCATTGGTATTTTTCTTTAATCCTGTGTATAGTTTCATTTATTCCTCGGTGTAAGTTTCTTTTTCCATTGTGGTATTCTTCTAAAATTATTTGTCGTTCATCAAGATCTGGTGTCTTTGTTACATTCTGGCATATTTTAAATTTTATTTCCGTGTCAGCGTAAATGTAGCATAACATTTCTAAGATTGGTAAATCTACATTATTTTCAACAAAATATGTTTTTGAAGGATCTAGTTCATTTTTAAATTTGTACAGAGTATAAAATAATCTTTCATTTGTTGAATCGGGATCATAGGGTAAACATATTAAGTAGTAAGTTTTGTTCTTTACTGTCGCACTGTGTAAGATATTTAATTTGTTAAAGGTAATATCTAAATTTTCTTCGAAAATATCTTCTAGTATTTTTTCATGTAGTTCTTCTCTTGTTTGATTTTGCCAAAATATGCTTATTATATATTTGTGCTGTCTATTTAATAATTGATCATTTAAATATTCCACTTTTGAATAATCGATTAATTAGGTTGTTTCATATAATTGAACGAAGTTCTGAAATTCTGTGTTGATTTCTTCAATGTCTATTTCTTGTTCGTCAGCTATGTCTGTTTTTTCGCTGTCGGTTTCTGAGTTGTTCTAGGCTAACATTTTTTTTTTGGTTGCTAATTTTGAAGTTTCTTTAAAATGATTGATCTTTATTCCTGAAAGTGCGTCTGCATTTTTATTAATTCGTCCTGGTTTATACATTATCTTGTAATCGTACTCTTCTAATTTTAGACGCCACCTGGCAAGACGACTACCTGGATCCTTTATGGAAAAAAGCCATGTTAAAGGGCGATGATCGGTAATTAATAGGAAGGTTCTCGAATATAAGTAACATCTGTATGTCTTCACTGCCCAAACTATTGCTAATAGTTCACGTTCAATTGTCGAATATCTTGTTTCTGCCGGACTTAGTGTTCTTGAGGCGTATGCTATCGGTAAGTCTTTTCCTATAGGGCCTTGACTTAAAAGTGCTCCTATACTATATGCACTGGCATCACATGTGAGAACAAAATGTTATTCAAAGTGGGGATATTTTAAAATTGGTTCTGAAATGAGAGCATTTTTTAATTCTTCAAATGATTTTTCGCATTCTGAATTGAAGTTGAAAGTTGAAAGGAACGTCTTTTTGTAATAATCTCGTTAATGGTTTTGCTATCTTTACAAAATTTGAAATAAATCGTCTAAAATACCCTGCTAGACCTAAGAATGATTTTATTTCTTTGGTGTTTTTCGGTTTTGGAAAATTTTTAACTGCTTCAATTTTTGAAGGGTTTGGCTAGACTCCATCTTTTGTAACAATGTGGCCTAGATAAGCTACTTCTTTTCTCAGAAATTCACACTTATCTGGTTGTATCTTCAGACTTGAATTTCGTAATCTTGTGAAAACTTCTTTTAGTCTTTTATTATGCTCTTGTATTGTTGGTGCGTATATGAGTATATCGTCCATGTAAATTGCGGCTCTCTCATTTTGAATTCCTAGTAAAATTGAATCCATGACTCTTTGAAACGTTGCTGGTGCGTTTTTCAATCCAAACGGGATCCTGACAAATTCATAGTGACCGTTCTCTACTGAAAATGCTGTTTTTTCTACGTCTTTGGGATCGACTTCTACCTACTTATATCGATCGTCTACTGTCACTTCGTTGAGTTTCCTGTAGTCTATGACTATCCTCCATTTTTGTTTTCCTGACGCATCTATTTTCTTAGGGTGGGTAGTTACACTGGTGAATTCCATGGGCTGATTGAAGGTTTGATTATTCCTTGTGATAGCATTTTTGAAATTTGGTTCTTTACTTCTTCTTTGTGTGCGTATGTATATCGATGTGATTTTGTTATAATTGGTTTTGCGTCACCTGTATTTATTTTATGTTTTGTTTCATTCGTAAACGTGAGGTTATCCCGTCTAAATAAAATATATCTGAAAATTCTGTGGAAATTTGGATGATGTTTTCCTTTTCTTCATTATTTAGATGATATAATCTTAGTTGTTGTAATATTTCATTTTCTCCGTCAATGTACGAGTTGTTTTCAAAATTTGAGTTTGAGAAATAATTTATTGAATAACTTTCGAGAGGTTCGATTTGTAAATTCACAAAATTATCTGGTTTGATTAATTGCATAAGGATTTATTACCGTGGAATAAAATTCACCTTTATCATTTGTTTGTATGGATGCATTTGGTAACCTGACTTTATTTATTTCTGTGGCTACTAATACACCTTGTTTGTTTTTTAAATTGCATTTTAGTTTTATGATTTTTTCACAGCGGGGTTGTATTTGAATTTCATTTGAAATATTACTGGGACTTGCATTTTTATTTGTCATTGTTAAAACGTTTTCTGTGGGTTGATCGTTAAAATGATTTTTGGTAAATTTAAAAGAGGTATTGATTTAAAATTTGTGATTTTTTCAAATCAATTAGACATTGATATTGTTGTAGAAAATCTAACCCTAGAATACCGTCAAATTCGATATCTAAGTCATAAATGTACACTTTGTGATGACTATCGTTTCCGAAGGGAATTAATACTGATTCCGTTATTATAATTTGTTGATTCGTTATGCCTTGTATAGTGATGTTTTCTTTGTTTATCTTTTTATAGTTTTTGCAAGTTTGGGGTTTGAAAATCGATAAACCTGCGCCTGTATCTATTAAAATTTTAAATTGGTTTGTCGCATCTTTTATATAATAGAGGTTTTCTCTATTTACTGTTAGTAGGGGGAATTTATTTTTTAAATGAATCTGTTCTCTGTAAGGTTGAGAGTTTGTATTTGGGCTGTTAGATGTTCTATGTGAGGTGGAGCTTCTGGAATGAAATCCTCGTGAAAATTTTCATTTTTTAAAAAATTTTCATGATTTTCGTAATCAATTTGTTGGAATGAGTCAAAGGATTGTTCAAAGTTGTCTTGATTATAATGGTTTGTTCTTGAATTTGTATTTGTATTTTGTTGTCTTTGATTGAAATTCATTGACTGGGGTCTAGGAATTGTTCCTGTGTTAGAGGAATTACCTTGACTTGTTGAACGTTGTGAATTGTTTCGAAAATTTGGATTTCTTTGGAAATTGCTTTGATTATTTGGATTTTGATTTCTCTGGAAATTGTTAGAGAAATTCGGGCGTCTTTGGGAATTGTTTTGATTATTTTGGTTTTGATATCTCTGGAAATTGTTTTGAAAATTATTTGAGTAATTGTTTAGATAATTATTTGATTGTTGTGTTGGTCTTTTCCTAGATTCATTGTATAAATGTCCTATTTTTCTGCAATAAGTACATTGTTTTTGTGAATTTTGGTTTGAAAAAGTGCGTTTTTGCGAAGGCGGCAAAAGATCGTGTTTTTGTTTCTCGAATTGTTGCAACTGAAGTTCTCTCTTTATCAAAGTCGTTGCACTTACGATATCTGCGGGATTTGCAGCTCTGATTACGTAACCTAATTGACCATTTAATCCTTTAATAAAGCATTTAAACACATATTGTCTATCATGCGAGTTTGAGCGGATTTCTCGATTGCAGACAAAAGTTGTTTATTAATAAAAGCATGTAACTTTGAGTTTAAGCTTTGTAATCTCGATACGAAGGTTATTGCGTTTTCGTTTTCTAGCTGATGCATTTTTTGAAGGTGGTGTATTAAACTTGAAAAATCTCTCGTGTCGGCAAAATGTAATTCTAATATTTTTTTTATTTCAAGCCAAGTGCTTGGGTTTCTCGAATTTATTAATTCAGAGGCTTCTAATTTTAATTTATTCTTTATTTGAATAGTTAAAAATAAATTTTGGTCACCTACTGCCATGCGATTAGCAGTTTCGCAAGCGTTTATAAATGTTTATAGATTAATTTGATTTCCGTCAAATTCTGGTATTAAACTGAAAATTTCTGATAATTTGTATGGCTCTAAAACATGTTCCTCTGTGTGTGACATTTTTGAAAGGTTTTGAAAGTTCTCTTTTTTTTCTTGAAAGTTAATTAAATTATTTTATAACAGTTTATTGTTATTTTTAAGGGATTATTTTATCTTTTGAAGATATTAGAACATACAATTATTTTATTGTTATTATTGAATCAAGATGATGATTCCTACCTTGTTTTCTAAGTTCTTCCAGTGGAGTGAGCAACCAATTCAGGACTTCGTGTCTGTCACTGTAGACTTGGAGACTGGTTTTTCTTCTGCAATTCTGCTTTGTTGAGCGATTCTGCCTTGTTTCATAAGTTCTTTCAGTGAGCGATTCTTCCTTTTGCGGGGTTCGTTTTCTTGGATGAAGGATTGGAATCCAACGCCGGAGTGAGCAACCAATTTAGGAATTACGCGTGTTCTGTCGGCGTCCAAGATCTGGATAACTGCACCAAATGTTATGTCAGCGACCAGGATATCCTACTGACTACGCCAAATGTTATGAGTGGGTTCTCACAAACTAAGTTTAAAAAAAGATTTTTATTTTACTAACGCTAAATTTTGCACTTGAATTTATTTTACAACTTAACTTTGGATTTCTTTTGCAGTTTTAAATACGCGTTGAATAAAATTGAACTATACTTTAATCGTGATAGAACTTTACTCGGAGAGGGACAAAATGTAATAGAGCTACGAGAAAGCAGATTTGAATGAATTTATAAGTTTAATAATTCTTAGGTATCACTTCCTTTCTGGACACCTGCAAAATAGCGGAGTAAACAACTAACAATGAGCTATTGTTTGATACATTGTAGTTACTTTGTTGAAGGTTAACCCAATGTTAAGTTTTACATATAACATACATATACATGTCTAAAAAACAAGTTATTCTGTTCAACAGTAAACGAAGTTAGTAGATAAGCAAAGCGGTTTCTGGACCGGAAGTGAGCATAAAGGTAACCAGTCATCGAGTTCTTGTCGGGAGCTGCTGCCGAGCTGTTGGTAGTTGGTGTTTGGATAAGAAGAAGAAGCCATTGGGAAGAAGAAGACATTGGGGGTGGTCCTAGGGGTGCGCGAAAGACATTTGGGTGTGTCGCAGAGGTGCGCGCCATCTGTTGTTAATAAATGAAAGCCATTGTATTGTGGGTTGCGTGTGTTGCAGGCACGTCATCTGTTGTTGGTTGTTGAGGTTAGAAAGAAAAAAAGCTAAATTCTTGGCCGGGTATCGAACGGGGCTTGCCTGATTACAAAGTCAGGTGCCCAGCGAGCTACGCTAATGCGGTTAATCGAGAAATATTTATTTAAAAAGGTATATGCACGTTGCGCGGGCGCTTGTTTTTGGGTGTTGTTCGGTTGGCGGGTTAGATATTTGATGCTAGCATTTAGATGGGGGGATATGGTATTTAGTTGACAAAAATTTTTTAAAATTTTTGCTAGCGCCTGCATGCGCGAGAACGTCGACTCCTTTGAGTCTCTGTTTTTGTCGGATCATTCAAGGCATTGAACGCCTGCATGCACTAGAACCTAGTAGTCTAGATGAGGAGTATTTTTTTAAATTATGATTGACAATTCTTTATAAAGTTGCAAAAAAAATATTTTTTTAATATTGAAATAGTCAATTTGTTTATAAATTTGTTATAAACAAATGTATATAAATTTTTTTGTTGTAAGTTAATAAATGCCTGTTATTGACATAAAAACGATAAGCTTATGATAAGTAACAAAAAAATTTTTTTTACAACATTACGGCGACTTTTCTTTATTTGTTAATTTAAAAAAATTATTATAAACAAACTATTGAACTTTTCTAAACTTTCATTACGTATTCTTTTTTATTGTGTAAATTGAAAGGACTCCACGAAAGGAAATAATTTTAGAACAATTATTGAAATTTTTATTTAGTTTTTAATGATCAGAGAAATCCCGTAAAATGCTGTTAATTAACAGTTGTCTAGTTTATTGGAAAATTTAATTTAATGGAAAATTCCAACGGGAATTAGTTCTTTGAAGTGTTTAGATGATGTCATAATTTATTTAGATTTTTTAATTTACTCTAAGTACCCGAAATAAATTTTATATTATAACTTACGGACTTGCTACAGCATGCGCGCAAGCTAAGAATGGCGCGCGGACGGCAAATTTCAACGTTAAATTAAAATTATTAATAATGGAGGTACAGTTTCGGTGATCCGAAGTTATTTGTAGGAAATTTCCTCCTCTTTAGGGATGTTTTTTTCAAAATCCAAAAAAAAAATTGTTTACGAATTACAAGCAAAAAACCAAGCACTACTTTTTCAACATCTTTAATTGTTTATAACTTGAAATTTTTAATGTGCTAATACACTTTTCATGGACAATTATCTAGACATGATTCCCTATCAAATGAGCCATAACACATATTTTTAGCATTAGTATGTCGATTTAACACCATTTTAAACTCCTCATCTAGACTATAGAACGTCCACTCCCTCGGGCTATAGTTTCGTAAGCGAGCGCCAGCCTGCGCAAGAACGGCAACTCCTTCGAGTCTCTGATTTTGTCGGATGATTCAATGCCGAGCGTAATAATTTTGAGACTTGGAAAAATGTTTAATGATGAATCAAGAATTTGATGTTATGGTTTCTAGTAGCCTGCTAATAATTTTTAGAATAAAGTAACAAACGAGGTACAAGATGAGCATAGTGTCTCACCAACTACTGTTGCATGCAGATCGATAAAAATGACTTTACTTAAACAAGCTTTATAATATTCACATTGATTTTGAAAAATCTCTTGTATGTTAATATTCCTTATGGATCCAAAGACATGGCTGTATGCCCTTCAGGGCACTGTTTGAACCGCTCCAACTATACATTGATGGCTCGAGATAGATTAAACGATGGACGGTTGCCTGTATATTTTGCTCGCCTGTCAAACACAACAAAAAATTTCAAACTGAAGCTGATATTTTCTGATGACACTGAAGGTGACACTGATTGGATTTCAGCAGCATCTTGCCAAGATGAAAATCTTTACTATCGAACAGCTCAATAACTATACGTGATGCCAACCTACAAGAGGAGCTCCACAAAGTGCTAATTCTTATTTGTGTAACACTCTCTACAATTACAATATTATTACTTAAATTAAATATGAAATCTATAAGGAAAAGAATGAATAATTAAAACAAATAGTTATATACAATGTTTTATTTATGTAAAACACTATTCAGAAGCCAGTAATAAACTACATCAACATTTTCTTTTGCACATCGTACTGGATCATTGCAGCGGCAGTGAAAAATGCATGGAGAGTCAGAAGGTTCCAGTTCAACATTGCCTTTGAAGTTTTCCGGATGGATTAGGTGATATTGTAATTCTCCATCTTGATTAAGCAGTTTTCTTAAATTGTGAATTTTCAGCTCTTCAAATAACTTGATAAATAAAAAGTCATATTTCTGATGGCCTCGTACATATATGTGCGTGCATTTGGTTAGGAAAATTATCAAAATGTCGTTCATAGTATTCAAATCGTAGTGGCCATCAGAGTAGTGGAGTCCATGTAGCCGTTCTTCCAAATATCGTACTTGCCTTTTGTCTGCTGCTGATAGATAGTTAAACGGTTTGGGTGGTTTAATCAAAAACACACCTGTGGGTTTACGTGTCTTGATAACCAATTCCTTGGGAACAAATCTTCCCTCGATTACGAAACCTTGGATGTCGACAATTGCAATTTCCATGGTGAACCGTTGAAAAGCTGAAACGAAACTGATTTTCTAAACAGGTGGGTGATTTAATATACGCTTCGGACAATTTCGCTGAGTGGGAGAAATTCCATTAGGCAATCGTGGATAATTATGCAGAAGGCTCGGGTCTTATAGGGACTTTCAATATGTAGGCGAATATCTACAGTCGAGGATTTCATGGTGTCCTCATGTCGGGAGCAATCGATGACGAATAGGGTGTGGGTCTTGAATTCAACATAATCCAGTAGAGGGTGTTTGCCGCTGGGATAAAAGTCAGTATACCTTTTGTACGCCTCACCGTACTCACTCTTTGAAAAATCTAAATCAAATCTCTCCATAGGCCAAAATTCGCTATTTAAATTTAGACGAATGTTGGAAATGTGAATATTATCAAATTCCGTGGGATCTTCTTTGATGTTGCTGTGGCGATCCATTTGGAACGCTAAGATAACGTAACGAGGGCTTTCCAGTGAGCACACGTCTTCACAGTCCAAATTTCACGAGTAGCACCTGTTTTGAGAGCAGGCAACTCATTTAGCTCCCATTGACGAAACGGTAAAATTATACTGGAATCCGCTTTGACGGCTTGCAGTAAATCCAATTTAACATCATCGTTTGGAAAAATGTGACGGACTTTGAGTTCGATGTTGTTTATTGTCACTTTGCCCTTGGTAATTATAAGGCAATCATCATCGCTACGGCTTCGCACCAGACGAATTGTTTGTTTACCATACATCACCTGCTTGTAGTCTATAAAAAAACACCAAACCTTTGCAATAATTAAACTCAACTGAGAGTCCTAATTAAATTCATATTATTTGCTGTTCAATAAAGTAAGAATATTAATTTAATTTAGATTTCATTTATTGTTACAATAGCATAAAAAAATCTTAAGTTTTTGAAATTTGTTTATATGGATTTTTGGGATTAAAATAATTTTATAGCTACAGAATACGAATGTCATTATTTAACTTAAATAAAGCCTTCGTTTCTATCATCTTGGGGAAAACAGCTAAAATGAAAAAGTTGAAGAGGCAAAAATTTGCCCAAAATTATTTTAATAGATTATATATACCATGTGTCTCAGATAAAAGCAACTACATATGCATTTCAGAAATGGCAAGAGATACTTAAATAAGAAAAAACTGCACTATTCCAAGCCCATTCAAGTGCTAGATTAGCGAAAGTAATTTCTAAGGGTTGTGAGGGGTAGAGGGTGATCTTTGCAATAACCGCTATAAACTCTCTTCTAGTATTGGACGAGTAAAAAATTATGGCGGTGAAATTAGGCGATAGCTGTTTTCCTCTTGAAGTTAATCGAAAAGCTGTGGAACCTTTGGTGTGTCACAAATGTAAAAACACAGTTTTGCACCCTAACACCAAACCTTTATTTTAAACACTCAACGCACGTTTCAACAACTCTAAGTTGTCATCTTCAAGGAGTAAACCGAAACTGACAGTTTGGGTTAAACTTTAAGGTAGTAGGGTAGGTAGTATAGGGCTAGGTTTAGAAGTAAAAAATCTCTATGGCGGTAAAATATTAGTTAAAAAGTAATAAAAAATTATGATATACTTTATTTTTGATTCCGTTATAAAGTACCTACTAGATTAATGAAACTAAATTTTAAGGGTGGTAAGCCGTAGGGGGGTGTTTTTTGCGATAACAACTATAAACCTTCTTCTAGTACTTGACGAGTTAAAAATTATAGCGGTGGAATTAGGTCGATAGCTGTTTTCCTCTTGAAGTTATAAAATATTCCGCTAGCTTAAATGTTAAGCTAGCGGGGAAGCTTTAACGGGGGTGGGTTTCGAAGTAAAAATTTTTTATGGCGGTAAAAAATTAGTAAAAAATTATGGAATGGGTTATTTTGGATTCCGCTATAGTGTCCCCGCTAGCTTAACGGACCTTAAATGCCGTGGTAAGACCAAAGAGAGAGAGGGCAATAGAGAGAGCAAGAGGCTATTTCACACGGTTGCGAGCTGCTTCCAGTGAGTAAATACGTCTTACTCAATGGCTGCTTCCATAGAAATCCGATCAGCATGTTGTTCATTCGCTGCCACCAAGTGAAATAGCCTGTTACTGTCTCTATTGCCCTCTCTTTCTAACCTTGCCACGATTTTGTGCCTGGCAGTAGGCTTGGGTCGTTCGTGAATGAGTCGTTCAAAACGACTAAATGTGCCACGAATGAGCGGCACAGTTTAGTCAAATAGCTCGTTCAGTTCGCCATTAATAGAATCATTCAGCTCGAGCGAGTCGAGAGTCATCGGATGTGCTGAACGTTCAACGAAGTTGAGACTCGTTGACTCGTTCATCGTTCAATCTTTCGACCGGCACAGTCACCTTGGCTCGGAGCAGTGGAGAGTAAAGAGCCGTCTAGTTGATGAGATGAAGGTATTATTTTAAAATTCGTTCGGGAAGTTTTATTTTCAACAAATCCATGATTGGGTATTTTAAATTTTTATTATCACAGCCACTAAGGCACAGGGTTGTTATTGTTTTGCAGTGTTTTTGTTATATACATTTCTATTTGAATTATAAGTAAGCATAATAGTTTTATTTGTTTTGAGAATTTAAAACGTTTACATTTTATTGTTTAGAGTTTTTTTTCTTATTTTTGTTGCCAAATATTACACAAATTTTATATTTTTACGTAATTTGATGATCTTTAATTATAAACTTTAATATTAATTTGAGCAGTAAAATACACAAGTGGAGACATTATATAAATCCGCTTACGGCTAAACGGATGTGTTTTAGAAGATCGTTCAAATGAACGACTCAGTGTGAACGACTCGTTTTGGTGAGCTGAACGAAATGAGCGGGCTCACTAAAAAGAGTCATAAAACCCAACGCTACCTGGCAGGGTATCTCCTGAAAGTACATGCTCTAACATTTCTAGGAAGTAAATGCTCCAAGTGCATTGCAGGTTATCTCCAGAAGTATATGCTCTAAGATGATGCTACGGCTCGTAGCCACAGTTTGTAGCCTTCATCGTGTTCGTAGTCGAGCTCCAAGGGCAGCAAACTCAGCTCAGTGATAAGTGATAGTTCTTGTCGGCCATTACTTATGTGATTTTTGCATGTGAAAGGTGGAGCAATTAATCGCTGTGTAGTTTGTCTTATTTGTGGTGGAATTTTGTTTTAAATTCCATTCTTGAAGTATATATACATTGTTTTAAGGTACTGTATAATTTCTATATTGGTAAGGAATATCGTATTAATAAAAACCAGCAAGCTGTTATGACTTATAATATGCTATTTTTATAGAACCTGCTGACAATCTGGAGAATAATATGGATGCCTCAAATCAAGGAACTTCCAACCCTGAAGGTTCAGTAAATGTGACTGAACAGACGTGTAGCAGTAGCCTCTTGTTTCGGGATGATCATTTGGATTGTATGAAGATTCAACCTCCAGCTGAGGCACAGAAACAAGTACACAAGAGTAAGCATTTTTTAGTGGTTACTGAATAATTCATAATAGCTCAGGTCATTTACAGAGAAAAAGACCTTTTGGTAACAAAATTAATAGTAGAATGAAACTAACATCAACGTGTTCTATAGATAAAACATGACTAACTGACATAAAATTCAGCAATTCTTATCCATGCGTATTTTCCTTTTACACAAAATCTACCTGAGAAACCGTGTTTGCTACTATGGGCATGGTCATAGAGTAATGAAAAACCTACAAAATAAGCTACTATATGTTGAACCTTGTTAATTGATTCCTTAAATAATGCTAGCTATACTTGAAATTACTAAAAAAAGTTAATCATTTATATATTTTTTTATTTTATAGTTGAAACATTCTTATTATCTAAAAGAGTAGATCTTCTCATACTCCATTGAGGTTCTAAAAAGAAATATTGTAACCCCAGTAGTTTTTGCAAAATTTCAATCGAACCTACCAACGAACTTTTTTAAAGGGCCATATCTCATCAGATGACCCTATCATTATGAATGAACCAGTATTGTAAAGTAGAAAAGTTAATCTAGAGAACCCTCATCTAAGTTTTCCAAAATTTAAAATATTCATACATATAATAATTGAAAATTGAGACATTGCTAAGGTGTGGTACCTGTTAAACTTTATCCTTGTAATAAACAAGCATATTGCAAATTGTAATTTTATGCAGTAACATATTTATATTTATAGCTTAATATGAATTTATGTAGTAAATTTAGCAAAATAGAATACCAAAACTCTATGTAGACCCAGTCGATAATGTTTAGCAATCATTTTTAATATGCAAAAGGTGTAAGCTGTTGTAAAAGATTTTTCTGTTTGTAAATGATTTAATAAAATATTAAAACCAATATATGTAAAGAAGTTTGCCTTGTATTAATCAGTTTTTAAAGTTATGATATATATATTATTATACAAATATGAAGCGCTGATATAAATTGTAGTAATAGAAAAAATGTTGAAGTTAATCTTCAATTAGTCAACAAAGTATTAAATGACAAGCCAAATTTCTTTTAATATACATTTTATTATTTATTGAATCATTTACAAACGGAAATTTTTTTTATAACAGCTTATGCCTTTTGCATATAAAAAATGATTACTCCATCATTATCTTCTGGGTAGTAATTATTTAATCAATGGTATACATGAAGTTCTGGTATTCCATTTTGCTGAATTTATTACATAAATTCATATTTGGCTAGAAATATATATATATATATATATATATATATATATATATTTGTTTTTAAGTTTTCGCGGGCACTAAATGTTTTAGGTGGTTTCCGGGAATTCATCCGCCTAGTTGATAACTGATCCCTGCCGGGATCGATGGTAAAATGACGACGTTTCGGCAGAGTCACATCTGCCCTCTTCAGGTCGGTCGCATAATTCTCGTAGCCTTCTGCTTTCGCTTCTAGTTACTCGAATACTAAGATTTTCTGAAGCGAGCGCGCTGTTATATAGTCGCGGCTCGGCGCCTATCGGTTGACACCGTGAACGGCTGCGTGTGATTGGCCCTTGGCGCTCAGTGGGCACGGCTCCATCCTGCTGATTTGTTATTTCCGGTTGAGTTGTTATTGGACGGGTACGGGCCGGTACAGTGTTTAATAGGATTTTCCAACAATTTGATAAGTTCTGAATTTCATTGCGTGCGTTTAGACTGTGAGGCCTCTTCGCTATTTCAATTGCCTCTCTTACGAGTCTTGATTTCGGGTGTTCTATATTTGCCAGTACTCTGGTGTTCTCAAAGTCTATTCGGTGTGACATCGTGGTGGCGTGTTCCGCAATGGATGTTGTTTTTTCCTGCTTTCTTACAGCGTTCTGGTGTTCATCACGTCTAGCTTGAATTCTTCTGTTAGTTTGCCCCACATAGGTTTTATGACAGTCTGCACATGGAATCTCGTACACTCCCTGTTCTAAAGGGATCCTCGTCTTCGGAGTCCCCCACACCGTGCTTATTTTTCTGTCTGTATTGAAAATAGTATTGATATTGTGTCTCCGTAGAATTCTTGCAATACTGTCCGTGGTCCCCTTGACATACGGTAAATAAGCCTTGGTTATTGGTGTCTCATGCTCCTCGTCTTTTTGTCTCGGTTTTGACTTTAGGGCTCTTTGTATATTTCGGTCTGTGAATCCGTTTTGTCTCAGAGCTGTTTTTAAACTGTCCATTTTCTGTTTGATGTTATCCTGGTCAGCTAGTCTTTGTGATCTGGTTACTAAAGTCTTGACGACGGCTTGTAGTTGGGCTGGGTGGTGATGAGAATTAGCATGAAGGTATCTGTTGGTGTGAGTTGCTTTCCTATATACTGTATGGCCAAGGGTTCCATCTTGCTTCCTATTTATGAGAACATCAAGGAATGGCAGTTGATTGTTGGCTTCAACCTCCATGGTAAATTTTATTTTGTGATGGATGCCATTAAGGTGATCTAAAAAAGTATTGAGGTGTTCCCTCCCATGAGGCCAAATCACAAATGTATCATCCACATATCGCAACCACACACTGGGTTTAAGAGTTGTTGTTCTTAGTGCCAACTCCTCAAAGTTCTCCATAAAAAGGTTCGCTATAACTGGTGAGAGTGGCGATCCCATTGGAGCTCTTTCCACTTGTTTGTATCGTTGGTTCTCGTAAACAAAATAGGTGTTCATCAGACAGTGCCTTGTTAAGTCTACAAGGTGTTGAGGTGGTTTATATTTTTCTATTATGATATCCAAGGCTTCGTCGATAGGGATGTTGGTGAAAAGGGACACTACGTCAAAACTTACAAGAAGACACTCTGGTTGTAAAACCGTTTTTCTAAGAATTTCGATGAAATGTGTCGAATTTTTTACATATGAGTCTGCCCCCTCTGCAATCGGTTGAAGTTGTTGGGCTAGGTATTTGGCTAGGTGTTGTGTTGGGGATCCAATTGAGCTTACTATTGGCCTCAAAGGTGCACCCTCTTTATGTATTTTTGGCAACCCATAGAATTTCGGACATCTCGATGACTTTACACGCGGAATGAGTTGCAGTTGGAGATTTCTGTCGATCCTACTTGCTTGGATTTTGGCCTTGGTTGTTTTCTCTAGAGAAGTTGTTGGGTCAGTAGTAAGTAAGTAAGTAGTAAGTTGTTTCAAGGCCTCATTTTCTTCTATAGATAGGTTCCTTTTGGGTGGTTTAGACTTTCTTAGAACATGTGACACATCTTGTCTAATTACTTCAGCGGTGTTCGCATCTAATTTTGAAACTGCTGTTTCCACGCCACATTATGCTCTCTGTTGGTATGTGAGAGGGAGCAATAGCGTAATTGAATCCCTTAGCCAACACGCCAATCGAGGAAGTGTTCAATTGGACCGAAAATAAGTTATATACGGTTTTATTCGTTTCCAATTGCCGTGAGGTTAGACTGTGACCGTTATTTTCCGAGACAAATTCGTTTTTGGGCTTTTGTTGGAGCTTCAATTTGTTAAATTTTGCCTGTTGCATTGTTGTTAACTCTGAATTCGTTTCGGCCCTAAAGTCGCTAATCTCATCGAATTTAGCCCATATTATCGGGTGGAGTGTATTGCTTACCTGTAGGTGGATATCTACGAGTTTAGTATTAAGAACATCCAAATCTCTTCTGACATCACGTATGGCTTCCCTAAGTAGGGCACAACTAGCTTTCCATAAGATATTCTGTGTTTTTTTTTGTTGTTCTTCCAGAACTTTACCGTCATGTTTTTCGGAATAACGCTTCTTTTCGCGCGTAATTTCTCAAATGTTTTACACAAATGAAAAGTATTCTCCCCGTAGAGATTCACTATATTTGTTTTTAAGTTTTCGCAGGCACTAAATGTTTTAGGTGGTTTCCGGGAATTCATCCGCGTAGTTGATAACTGATCCCTGCCGAAATCGATGGTAGAATGACGACGTTTCGGCAGAGTCACATCTGCCCTCTTCAGGTCGGTTCGCATAATTCTCGTAGCCTTCTGCTTTCGCTTCTAGTTACTCGAATAAC
The DNA here is from genome assembly GCA_034190945.1 of Octodonta nipae. Taxonomy (NCBI): domain Eukaryota; kingdom Metazoa; phylum Arthropoda; class Insecta; order Coleoptera; family Chrysomelidae; genus Octodonta; species Octodonta nipae. Next base: position 37,345,214 of record CM067222.1, on the reverse strand, counting down.
TAGAAGCCTTTAGCAATTTCTCAAATAGACTACCGAATGGTCAAACATTTGCAATTCTTACATGTATTTATACTTTAAATTTTGGAAAACTGAAATGAGGGGTATATAGATCAACTCTTCTACCTTCCAACTCTGGTCATTTGGTGAGGTAATATGGCCCTTTAAAAAAAAGTTCTTTGTGAAGTTTGAAATTTTGCAAAAACTACCAGGACTATAATATTTATTTTTGGAACATAAATTGGGTATGAGAAGATTTACCCTTTCAGGTCATAAGAATATTTTAGCTATAAAATTTAAAAAAATTATAAACAACTAATTTTTTATCTTTTCCAGTAAAGGTTGCATTATCTAAGAAATAAATTGACGAAGTTGAGAGTATAGTACCTCATTTTGTAGGTTTTTCATTTCTCTACAACATTGCCCGTAGTAGCAAACACGGTTTCTCGGGTAGATTTTGCGTAAAAAGTTAAAAACCAAATTGTTACAGCTTTTTTAGTTTTTTTTTGTTAAAAACCAAAAAGGCATTGATAAAAAATGTTAATTTTATCTCAATTAGTGATGTTTTATCATTGGAACACGTTGACAGTTGTTTTATTCTACTATTAATTTTATTTTTATGTTTTCTTGCGAAATAACACCGCAATCCAAATAAAAAGCTGTATATTGAAATAAAACCAAACGTTCAAATTTGATTCTGACTTCGTTGTCAATGCCTTTAAAATATGTATCGAAAATGTAAATTGCAAATTGAAAGTTAGATTTATTTGGATTGTGTTGTTATTTCTCAAGAAAACATAAAAATAATCAAGAATATGCCACAAATAACATTTAGAAGACAACTATTAATTTTCTACATATTTTTGTAAATGACCTGAGCTACAACCTTTTGATGTATTTAACAGCATGCCAAAGACGGGTGGTGGTCAGGAAGAAGTCATCAATTACAAATAGCCAGAACCTTAGCAAACATCTATTGAAGTGGAAGAGAATAGCAAAGAGAGCTACTAAAATGACCACCAAACAACGTTTACAGCTATTATATCAGAAGAAATGTGAATTAAGGTATTTGAAAAATGTTAATAGCACAACTTTAAATTTCTTTTTGAGTCAACTAGTAAATCAGAACTTAAAAACAAAGGGAAGATGTTTTTCATTAGATGATAAAATATTTGCATTATCACTGTATAAAGAAAGTGTCACAACTTATAGATTTCTATCAAAAATTTTTAGTTTACCGTCTCCTAAGAATCTAAGTAATCTTGTAAATACTGTTCCTTTTAATTGTGGCTATAATAAACATATCTTTAAACATTTAAAAAGAATTGTTGCTAAACTTACTGAAAAACAGAAATATTGTATTTTAACATTTGATGAAGTGTCTTTAAGTTGTGGCCTTACTTACAATTATTCAAAAGATCATATGATTGGATTAGAAGATTTTGGTAATGGTGATCGACGCATGCGCTTTGCAGACCGTGCTTTAGTTTTTATGTTACAAGGCATTTATAAGAAATGGAAGCAACCAATTTGTTATTTTTTTGTTGAAAATAGTACCCCCACAGTCGATTTAGTAAGAATTTTAAAAGAAACAATTGTACATGTTCGTTCTGTTGGTTTGAAGTTAATAGCCACAGTATGTGACCAAGGAGCTACAAACTGTGCGGCAATAAAATATCTTCTTAGAGATACAAACGCTTATTGCTTAAGAAATAATATTGAAAATACATTTCATGGGTATTTGATTGATGGACGAGAAATTATTCATTTTTTTGATTGCCCTCATTTATTAAAAGGGGTGAGAAATGCTTTACTCACAAAAAATTTACATTTCACTCAAAATGGAGAACATAAAGTTGCTTCTTGGACCCATATTGTGGATATATATCAGCAAGATGCAACAGTGAGTAAGTATAGCCAATTCCCAAACTTAACAGATGAACATGTGCTACCCAATAAAATTAATAAAACGAAAGTAAAAAATTGCACACAAGTTTTTAGTAAAAGTTTAGCTTCAGTTCTTAAAGTCAGTTCAGTAATCAGCACAGAGCTTGCGCCATCATCTAAGTTTTATATTGATCCATTGGCATCACAAACAGCGGACTGCCTTTTACTTTTCGATGAAATTTTTGATAGTGTCAATGGTAGTTTCTGGAAGCCTCCTCTGGGTAAGAAATTACAAGGTGTGGTAACCAAAAATTCTGTTCATGTTAGAACTTGGCAAAGTTATATTCCTCTCTTAAAATCAATGTTCTTCACAGATTCCAAGTCATCTTGTCAAATTGTCACACCATCTTTAGAAAAATTTTGTTTTACATTGCAAAGTTTTATATATTTATGGAACTTTTTAAAGGGCAAAGGATTCAAATATATGAGTCCTCGTAGTTTCAATCAGGACCCTCTAGAAAATTTTTTTGCTCTTATTAGAAGTCATGGTTTCAGAAATAATAATCCTACATGTTCATCTTTTGTCTCTTCATTCAAGTCATTATTAATAAACAATTTTACATCATTACATTCTCCAGTATCCAATTGTGAACAGGATCAGACATGTGGTGCCCTATACACACTAAAAAATTTATTGGCTGATAGAACAACTATACAAGTAGAAGAATATAATACAATAGCACCTGTTTATCCTGAATATAACAGTTCAGTTTGTGATGTTGATATTGACCTTGTTACACCCTATGTTTTAGGATATATTACTAAAAATTTGTTATCTAAAATTGATTGTAATGTTTGTAAAAGTATTTTATTATCCAAAGAAGATGTTCCTGAAAATATTTTAAATCAAAGTAAAGAGTTTGATAGTTCATCATTAGTGTTTCCCTCAAAACAATTTATTAACATTTTTACTTCCCTTATACAAGAAATTTATAGTTTGCTACCAAAATTCATAACATCTTTTAATCTTAGAGAGAAAATTAAAAATAAAATTAATTGTTCACAGTTAGAGTCTTTATTTTGTCATGAGCATGTAACATGTATTGATTTTGTTGTAGACAAATCAATTACTTTAACAATTTTTCGTTATGTAAAGATAATAAATAATATTTTACGTGGTAAAAATTTACTGTACAAAGATTCTGATGTGATAATGAAATTAGCATTTGAGAAATATGGTAAAAAGCAACGTAAACATTTATAACATATTACTGATTATTTTTTTACCATTTTTTTCTCTAATTTTAAAAGTTGATTTATGTTCGTTTAAGATGTTGCAATACAGAGTTGTATGCGTATTTTTTTGTTACATGTAATATTACATTTTCATAGGAAGTACTATTTATATAATATATATTCTCATATATTAACTAGTTATGGTTTATGTATATTTTGTGACACTTTTCTGTGTCCTACAGCAATATTTATATATATATATACCTCCGGTAGTGCTGGATTCAATCCCAGCCATGTCATTTCTTTTTACAATTAATAAAAATTGTGACCCAAATTCCGGAGGGTACACTCATCTGTGATGTAAATTGCAGGAATCAGACAAATAGTCGTTGGCCCTTCTTGCTAGCCTGCACTGAGGCAGCATTAGAAATGCCTCATTACTCCTCTAAAATGCTTTTCTTTATTTACTCAATTCTTTCAGCCTAACTCCCACAAAATAATATAGCTCTTCATCTGATCATCTAAAACAGGCAGTCATTCAGCATTGATTTACAAATATGTTCTTAACCTGTTTTCTCACTTCTTATAATATATTTCAATTATTAAAAACCATTTAGTCCCCAGACTTTTGATTCTCTGCTTTAGGTCTAATTAAGACCTTATTCTTCCGTTTTTAATGTTCCACATATCCAATATAGGGAAATCCTTATAATAGCACTACTGATTTCTGTATCCATAGGACAGAAACGTTTGAAATGGTACCAGTGTGTAGTTTGGTGACCCGAATAGGGGTGCATATTGTAAATGAAAACAATCTGATTTTAAGGGTAATTCAGCAGGGGGAAATGTACAAAAATCGACCCCTCCTATCTCCGAAACTATTGAGCCTAACATTTTTAATAAAAAATGAGAATATAGGACGTTGCCCAAAGTTTACACGAAAAATAAGGAGAAACCCCTAATGTTAATTTTGGGAGACAAATTATATACTTTTTTTTTTCAAACGCATCATGTAATATATCAAATGAAGGGGGCTATTGTGAGGAACACAACTGTATTTTCTGTTTGTTTCAGCTTTAAAATGCCTAGTTGTCAGTGTTAATTATTTAAATATTTCTTTTATATATAATGTGTAATTATTTAATTTCTTAGCCTATTGGTATGTTTATGAAAGTATAATGAAAATATGAAATTATATTAACTAATAGTTATCTGCACATAATATTACATATTATTCTCTTAACTGTTTCCTAATGTATGTGTTTAATATATACAGGGTGTCCCATAACTAATGGACAATACGATAACTGTAGTTACAGGCGGTGAAAATATACCGATTAACACAAACATGCCTTAGTACAATGTACCCTAAACTCGGTATTTGGTTTTTGAAAATTCGTGATATTTGAAAAACGGCTCCATTTATTGAACTCAAATTTGATATAGCATTATTTTCAAGGGCGATAAACAAGAATTTGTTATAAATAAATTGCGTTTCGACGATAAATAATGAAACTGCTATAATTTCAATACAAACAACGTATACCTGTTGAATCTCCATATTTCAAGGCGTTTTCGAGGTATTGCAATTCAAATACGGTACTGCATATCACCGCAAGCAGCCTCGAAAAATACATTTTTTAAAAGTAGGTTATGAATTTGACATGAACCATTGATTTCTTCTTTGCATAATGTCGATTTATTTACTGTGTTTTTAAAGTGAGTAATTGGAATAAAGCCTTCATTAAATATGCATAGAATTAAAGAATTTGCAAATAGTGAACTGAGGGATAAGATTTGTGTTAAGCACAAGTAAATTATAATTCGAGTGCTGCAGTTAGATTATACACAAATTTAGGTGAAATAGATTCGTTTCACAAAAAAAAGTCTGGTGGCCAACCTAAAAGAATGTCAGCTGGTCATGAAGATGATATTTTAGTTCGAATTCTGTAAAATCGTGCGTTAAGTATTCGGCACTCGCAAGCAGCTACTGGTGTAAGTAAATCGAGTATATCACGAATTTTACGTAAAGAAAAATTAGAAAAATTGTATCCGTATCACTTTAAGCCTGTACAAAATTTATTGCCCAATGACTTATCACGTTTTCTAAAGTTCTGTCACTGGAATCAACATAAAATCATTCATTATAGTTTCTGTTTGAAAAATTTATTATCATGCCTTATTTGTGGACCACCCTGTATGCATGAATTTATCATACAAAACAACCAAAAATAAAAATTGAGGAGTCTAACCATTTGTGCATTTCTCGAATCAATGAATCTTTGATTTTCAATTGAATATGTTTCAACCAACGCATCGTCACTGTTTATATAATTTCAATATTATATATACAGTTATATACTTTTACTAGTTTTAAGAACGAATCATTTCAGTGTATAAATAAGTATCACTTTCAACTGTATTTGTAAATTTTTCTTTTGTAAATAAAAATAATTTCAATATTAGTTTCATTAATTTTGGTAGTTCAGCCCTCTATTAATAACATTTGGAAACAATACTGCATAGATGCTGTGCAGATTCGTTGTTTTTTAGGATTCTGAATTTACTGGTTTTTGTAAAATAAAACGCAAGTAGTTGAAGGAGTTTGTCAGATACTTCACCTGTCGTGGGACAAAATGTGATCACATTTTTATACGACTTCAAAAAGAAGTAGGTTCTCAATTAGTCTGTATCGTTTTTTTCTTGTGATCAGCGATTACTCGAATTAGTCTCCAAGGCATTTCGACCGTTTATACTGGATCCGGAAGTGCTGATAATATAAAAATATGGAAATGTTTCTGATCGGAACTTGGTATAATAAATTGAAACAATTTGGATTAATCAAAATAAATATCTATTAATTAACTTTAAGATGAAGTAAAGAAGAATTTATTAGGGCATCTCGTAGCCACTTTCAACTGGTCCAAACTCACTACTTTAAACATTGTTAGTCTATTTATTTTCCACTTATTAAGTTCTACAAATACACCTACATCTGTCACCACTGTAATGTTTTTATTTGCACACTCGGATTCAGTTCAGTTCTTGGATTTATTTATAAACACAGTCCAACTCACTATAATTTATTTATACACACAGAACTATTTACAGTTTATGTTAAACACCTGATCTTTACTGTACGACCGTCGAATACTGAACGAATTGCTTCCGTCAGCTAACAACATTTAGGATTCGCCGTATTATCGGATGAATACCGATTCCACGAATTATCGGATGAATTCGCATCATATTGCCCCCACCTTAAGGCCATTTCGTCCCGAAATGCCTCAGAACGCTTCTTGATGTGGCGATATTTACAGGACTTTCCATTTAGACAACGGGGATTTTGGTGGAAGTAACAGTCAACGATCTTCAAATCTGGGCTGCGAATATTGAGACAGCATACAAGGATGTTGATGTCACTGAATCGAAAGATAGTTTCCATCAAACTTCCCACCACCCTCCCATTCAGTCCATCCAACCTACTGGCTATTTTTGGGATTTCCAATTTCATCAGGTTCTTCTCCATCATCGCACCCCTCAATTCTACCAGAGTCTTCCAAAGATCACTATATGTTGGCTTGTCCTGCGAGAATGTTTTCGTTACCAAATAGAATATATCTCTGACACCCATTGGTTGTTTATCTTCGAGATGAAGGACCTTCCCTACCATTGTTCCTTGCTCCCTTAGCTTCTGGAACTGGCCGTACTTCTTTGCAAACACCTTGGCTATTCCTCTGGACATCCGGAGCTCCCGCGACCCACACAATGAGCCAGGGCATAATTCCACGAGTACCTCAAAGAGGTTTCGGCATTTTTCTCTGGTCACGTTGTGCTGCACCTTCTGCCCATCCGAGTACAATGCCACAAACTATTCGAAGGTCATCTCTTCATCGAGCGGTTGGATGCTGCGAACTTGGGCTTGCTCAACTTCGTCATGACTTCCGGCATAAGGGGCTAACCTGTTGAAACGTACCACCGGTGGTTTTCCTCGAGGTAGCTTCCTTACCCTGTCGACAACATTGTTGATTCTCTTTACAATTTGGTAAGGCCCCTCCCAAGATCTCTGTAGTTTGGGCGAATATCCACTACGACTCTGCGGGTTATACAACCAAACAAGATCGTCAATTTGGAATTCCCCGCCCTCAGCTTTGATGTCGTAGGCTTCCTTCATTCGGGCACCGACATTCTCGATATTTAGCCGGACTGGATATCGTCTATCTTTTGACGTATAGGACTGACATCGTCTTCACCTGAGGGACATCCAAACTTCAAATTGCGTGGCAGTCGTAACTTTCCTCCCATAACACTGAGTGGTCTGACCCACACAGCATGAAATATTTCTAAAATATTTATGCAATATTTCTGGTTTGATTTGAAACATTTCAAAATATTTCTTGAAATATTTCAGCAATATTGCTATGTCCGCGACAAAACCCCATTTGAAATAATTCATGAAATATTCCTGTAATATTTTATGAAATCTTTGTGTCATATTTCATGATATATTTCAAAAGATCTTTTGTTGTAGATATAAAAATAGTTTAAATGTATTTTAGTGAACTATTTAAAAATATTTATATAATATTTCATGTTTGTTTTGAAGTATCATAAAATATTTCAGAAATCTTCGTATTTTCGCTACAAAAACCTTTTGAAATATTTCATGAAATATTCTGTAATATTTCATGATATATTTTAAAAGATTTGTTTGTCGTGAGCATAGGAATATTTCAGAAATATTAGTGAAATATTTCTTCAAATATTTCATGCTGTATGGGGAGCCGTTGACTCGTGCACAGACGAACGATGTGCCATTAGAAACAAGTTCAGATACTGGTCCCAGTCTCTTTGGTGGTCTTTGGTTCTTTACTGTCACACTGTGTAATTAATTTAATAAATTTTCTTCAAAAATATCTTCTAGTATTTTTTCATGTAGTTCTTCTCTTGTTTGATTTTGCCAAAATATGCTTATTATATCTTTGTGCTGTTTATTTAATAATTGATCATTTAAATATTCCACTTTTGAATAATCGATTAATTAGGTTGTTTCATATAATTGAACGAAGTTCTGAAATTCTGCGTCGATTTCTTCAATGTCTATTTCTTGTTCGTCAGCTGTGTGTTTTTTCGCTGTCGGTTTCTGAGTTGTTCTAGGCTAATATTTTTTTTTGGTTGCTAATTTTGAAGTTTCTTTAAAATGATTGATCTTTATTCGTGAAAGTGCGTCTGCATTTTTATTAATTCGTCCTGGTTTATACATTATCTTGTAATCATACTCTTCTAATTTTAGACGCCTCCTGGCAAGACGACTACCTGGATCCTTTATGGAACAAAGCCATGTTAAAGGGCGATGATCGGTAATTAATAGGAAGGTTCTCGAATATAAGTAACATCTGTATGTCTTCACTGCCCAAATTATTGCTAATAGTTCACGTTCAATTGTCGAATATCTTGTTTCTGCCGGACTTAGTGTTCTTGAGGCGTATGCTATCGGTAAGTCTTTTCCTATAGGGCCTTGACTTACAAGTGCTCCTATACTATATGCACTGGCATCACATGTGAGAACAAAAGGTTCTTCAAAGTTGGGATATTTTAAAATTGGTTCTGAAATGAGAGCATTTTTTAATTCTTCAAATGATTTTTCGCATTCTGAATTGAAGTTGAAAGGAACGTCTTTTTGTAATGATCTCGTTAATGGTTTTGCTATCTTTACAAAATTTGAAATAAATCATCTATAATACCCTGCTAGACCTAAGAATGATTCTATTTCTTTGGTGTTTTTCGGTTTTGGAAAATTTCAATTTTTTGAAGGGTCTGGCTTGACTCCATCTTTTGTAACAATGTGGCCTAGATAAGCTACTTCTTTTTTCAGAAATTCACACTTATTTGGTTGTATTTTCAGACTTGAATTTCGTAATCTTGTGAAAACTTCTTTTAGTATTTTATTATGCTCTTGTATTGTTGGTGCGTATATGAGTATATCGTCCATGTAAATTGCGGCTCTCTCATTTTGAATTCCTAGTAAAATTGAATTCATGACTCTTTGAAACGTTACTGGTGCGTTTTTCAATCCAAACGGGATCCTGACAAATTCATAGTGACCGTTCTCTACTGAAAATGCTGTTTTTTCTACGTCTTTGGGATCGACTTCTACCTACTTGGTGAAAGCCGGACGCTAAATCGAGGGATGTGAAATACTGACATTTTCCTAACTGATCGAGTAAATCGGAAATGTTTGGTAGGGGATATCGATCGTCTACTGTCACTTCGTTGAGTTTCCTGTAGTCTATGACTATCCTCCATTTTTGTTTTCCTGACGCATCTATTTTCTTAGGGTGGGTAGTTACACTGGTGAATTCCATGGGCTGATTGAAGGTTTGATTATTCCTTGTGATAGCATTTTTGAAATTTGGTTCTTTACTTCTTCTTTGTGTGCGTATGGATATCGATATGATTTTGTTATAATTGGTTTTGCGTCACCTGTATTTATTTTATGTTTTGTTTCATTCGTAAACGTGAGGTTATCCCGTCTAAATAAAATATATCTGAAAATTCTGTGGAAATTTGGATGATGTTTTCCTTTTCTTCGTTATTTAGATGATATAATCTTAGTTGTTGTAATATTTCATTTTCTCGGTCAATGTACGAGTTGTTTTCAAAATTTGAGTTTGAGAAATAATTTATTGAATAACTTTCGAGAGGTTCGATTTGTAAATTCACAAAATTTCTGGTTTGATTAATTGCATAAGGATTTATTACCGTGGAATAAAATTCACCTTTATCATTTGTTTATATGGATGCATTTGGTAACCTGACTTTATTTATTTCTGTGGCTACTAATACACCTTGTTTGTTTTTTAAATTGCATTTTAGTTTTATGATTTTTTCACAGCGGGGTTGTATTTGAATTTCATTTGAAATATTACTGGGACTTGCATTTTTATTTGTCATTGTTAAAACGTTTTCTGTGGGTTGATCGTTAAAATGATTTTTGGTAAATTTAAAAGAGGTATTGATTTAAAATTTGTGATTTTTTCAAATCAATTAGACATTGATATTGTTGTAGAAAATCTAACCCTAGAATACCGTCAAATTCGATATCTAAGTCATAAATGTACACTTTGTGATGACTATCGTTTCCGAAGGGAATTAATACTGATTCCCTTATTAAAATTTGTTGATTCGTTATGCCTTGTATAGTGATGTTTTCTTTGTTTCTCTTTTTATAGTTTTTGCAAGTTTGGGGTTTGAAAATCGATAAACCTGCGCCTGTATCTATTAAAATTTTAAATTGGTTTGTCGCATCTTTTATATAATAGAGGTTTTCTCTATTTACTGTTAGTAGGGGGAATTTATTTTTTAAATGAATCTGTTCTCTGTAAGGTTGAGAGTTTGTATTTGGGCTGTTAGATGTTCTATGTGAGGTGGAGCTTCTGGAATGAAATCCTCGTGAAAAATTTCATTTTTTAAAAAATTTTCATGATTTTCGTAATCAATTTGTTGGAATGAGTCAAAGGATTGTTGTCTTTGATTGAAATTCATTGACTGGGGTCTAGGAATTGTTCCTGTGTTAGAGGAATTACCTTGACTTGTTGAAGGTTGTGAATTGTTTCGAAAATTTGGATTTCTTTGGAAATTGCTTTGATTATTTGGATTTTGATTTCTCTGGAAATTGTTAGAGAAATTCGGGCGTCTTTGGGAATTGTTTTGATTATTTTGGTTTTGATATCTCTGGAAATTGTTTTGAAAATTATTTGAGTAATTGTTTAGATAATTATTTGATTGTTGTGTTGGTCTTTTCCTAGATTCATTGTATAAATGTCCTATTTTTCTGCAATAAGTACATTGTTTTTGTGAATTTTGGTTTGAAAAAGTGCGTTTTTGCGAAGGCGGCAAAAGATCGTGTTTTTGTTTCTCGAATTGTTGCAACTGAAGTTCTCTCTTTATCAAAGTCGTTGCACTTACGATATCTGCGGGATTTGCAGCTCTGATTACGTAACCTAATTGACCATTTAATCCTTTAATAAAGCATTTAAACACATATTGTCTATCATGCGAGTTTGAGCGGATTTCTCGATTGCAGACAAAAGTTGTTTATTAATAAAAGCATGTAACTTTGAGTTTAAGCTTTGTAATCTCGATACGAAGGTTATTGCGTTTTCGTTTTCTAGCTGATGCATTTTTTGAAGGTGGTGTATTAAACTTGAAAAATCTCTCGTGTCGGCAAAATGTAATTCTAATATTTTTTTTATTTCAAGCCAAGTGCTTGGGTTTCTCGAATTTATTAATTCAGCGGCTTCTAATTTTAATTTATTCTTTATTTGAATAGTTAAAAATAAATTTTGGTCACCTACTGCCATGCGATTAGCAGTTTCGCAAGCGTTTATAAATGTTTATAGATTAATTTGATTTCCGTCAAATTCTGGTATTAAACTGAAAATTTCTCATAATTTGTATGGCTCTAAAACATGTTCCTCTGTGTGTGACATTTTTGAAAGGTTTTGAAAGTTCTCTTTTTTTTTCTTGAAAGTTAATTAAATTATTTTATAACAGTTTATTGTTATTTTTAAGGGATTATTTTACCTTTTGAAGATATTAGAACATACAATTATTTTATTGTTATTATTGAATCAAGATGATGATTCCTACCTTGTTTTCTAAGTTCTTCCAGTGGAGTGAGCAACCAATTCAGGACTTCGTGTCTGTCACTGTAGACTTGGAGACTGGTTTTTCTTCTGCAATTCTGCTTTGTTGAGCGATTCTGCCTTGTTTCATAAGTTCTTTCAGTGAGCGATTCTTCCTTTTGCGGGGTTCGTTTTCTTGGATGAAGGATTGGAATCCAACGCCGGAGTGAGCAACCAATTTAGGAATTACGCGTGTTCTGTCGGCGTCCAAGATCTGGATAACTGCACCAAATGTTATGTCAGCGACCAGGATATCCTACTGACTGCGTCAAATGTTATGAGTGGGTTCTCATAAACTAAGTTTAAAAAAAGATTTTTATTTTACTAACGCTAAATTTTCCACTTGAATTTATTTTACAACTTAACTTTGGATTTCTTTTGCAGTTTTAAATACGCGTTGAATAAAATTGAACTTTACTTTAATCGTGATAGAACTTTACTCGGAGAGGGACAAAATGTAATAGAGCTACGAGAAAGCAGATTTGAATGAATTTATAAGTTTAATAATGCTTAGGTATCACTTCCTTTCTGGACACCTGCAAAATAGCGGAGTAAACAACTAACAATGAGCTATTGTTTGATACATTGTAGCTACTTTGTTGAAGGTTAACCCAATGTTAAGTTTTACATATAACATACATATACATGTCTAAAAAACAAGTTATTCTGTTCAACAGTTAACGAAGTTAGTAGATAAGCAAAGCGGTTTCTGGACCGGAAGTGAGCATAAAGGTAACCAGTCATCGAGTTCTCGTCGGGAGCTGCTGCCGAGCTGTTGGTAGTTGGTGTTTGGATAAGAAGAAGAAGCCATTGGGAAGAAGAAGACATTGGGGGTGGTCGTAGGGGTGCGCGAAAGACATTTGGGTGTGTCGCAGAGGTGCGCGCCATCTGTTTTTAATAAATGAAAGCCATTGTATTGTGGGTTGCGTGTGTTGCAGGCACGTCATCTGTTGTTGGTTGTTGAGGTTAGAAAGAAAAAAAGCTAAATTCTTGGCCGGGTATCGAACGCGGCTTGCCTGATTACAAAGTCAGGTGCCCAGCGAGCTACGCTAATGCGGTTAATCGAGAAATATTTATTTAAAAAGGTATAGTATATGCACGTTGCGCGGGCGCCTGTTTTTGGGTGTTGTTCGGTTGGCGGGTTAGATCTTTGATGCTAGAATTTAGATGGGGGGATATGGTATTTAGTTGACTGTAAAATTTTTTTAAATCTTTTGCTAACGCCTGCATGCGCGAGAACCTCGACTCCTTTGAGTCTCTGTTTTTGTCGGATCATTCAAGGCATTGAACACCTGCATGCACTAGAACCTAGAACGTCACTCCCTCGGGCTATAGTTTTCTTAAGCGAGCGCCAGCCTGCGCAAGAACGGCAACTCCTTCGAGTCTCTGATTTTGTCGGATGATTCAATGCCGACGCGTAATAATTGTTGAGACACTGGAAATTATCTAGACATGTTCCCTAATGAGCCATAACACATATTTTTAGCATTAGATGTCGATCAAGACTATAGAACGTCCACTCCCTCAGGCTATAGTTGAAGCGAGCGCCAGCCTGCGCAAGAACGGCAACTCCTTCGTTATGATTTCTAGTACCCTAGCTAATAATTTTAAAATAAAGTAACAAACGAGGTACAAGATGAGCATAGTGTCTCACCAACTACTGTTGAATGCAGATCGATAAAAATGACTTTACTTAAACAAGCTTTATAATATTCACATTAATTTTGAAAAATGTCTTGTATATTAATATACCTTATGGAACCAAGGACATGGCTGTATGCCCTTCAGGGCACTGTTTGAACCGCTCCAACTATACATTGATGGCTCGAGATAGATTAAACGATGGACGGTTGCCTGTATATTTTGGTCGCCTGTCAAACACAACAAAAAATTTCAAACTGAAGCTGATATTTTCTGATGACACTGAAGGTGACACTGATTGGATTTCAGCAGCATCTTGCCAAGATGAAAATCTTTACTATCGAACAGCTCAATAACTATACGTGATGCCAACCTACAAGAGGAGCTCCACAAAGTGCTAATTCTTATTTGTGTAACACTCTCTACAATTACAATATTATTACTTAAATTAAATATGAAATCTATAAGGAAAAGAATGAATAATTAAAACAAATAGTTATATACAATGTTTTATTTATGTAAAACACTATTCAGAAGCCAGTAATAAACTACATCAACATTTTCTTTTGCACATCGTACTGGATCATTGCAGCGGCAGTGAAAAATGCATGGAGAGTCAGAAGGTTCCAGTTCAACATTGCCTTTGAAGTTTTCCAGATGGATTAGGTGATAGTGTGATTCTCCATCTTGATTAAGCAGTTTTCTTAAATTGTGAATTTTCAGCTCTTCAAATAACTTGATAAATAAAAAGTCATATTTCTGATGGCCTCGTACATATATGTGCGTGCATTTGGTTAGGAAAATTATCAAAATGTCGTTCATAGTATTCAAATCGTAGTGGCCATCAGAGTAGTGGAGTCCATGTAGCCGTTCTTCCAAATATCGTACTTGCCTTTTGTCTGCTGCTGATAGATAGTTAAACGGTTTGGGTGGTTTAATCAAAAACACACCTGTGGGTTTACGTGTCTTGATAACCAATTCCTTGGGAACAAATCTTCCCTCGATTTCGAAACCTTGGATGTCGACAATTGCAATTTCCATGGTGAACCGTTGAAAAGCTGAAACGAAACTGATTTTCTAAACAGGTGGGTGATTTAATATAAGCTTCGGACAATTTCGCTGAGTGGGAGAAATTCCATTAGGCAATCGTGGATAATTATGCAGAAGGCTCGGGTCTTATAGGGACTTTCAATATGTAGGCGAATATCTACAGTCGAGGATTTCATGGTGTCCTCACGTCGGGAGCAATCGATGACGAATAGGGTGTGGGTCTTGAATTCAACATAATCCAGTAGAGGGTGTTTGCCGCTGGGATAAAAGTCAGTATACCTTTTGTACGCCTCACCGTACTCACTCTTTGAAAAATCTAAATCAAATCTCTCCATAGGCCAAAATTCGCTATTTAAATTTAGACGAATGTTGGAAATGTGAATATTATCAAATTCCGTGGGATCTTCTTTGATGTTGCTGTGGCGATCCATTTGGAAGGCTAAGATAACGTAACGAGGGCTTTCCAGTGAGCACACGTCTTCACAGTCCAAATTTCACGAGTAGCACCTGTTTTGAGAGCAGGCAACTCATTTAGCTCCCATTTACGAAACGGTAAAATTATACTGGAATCCGCTTTGACGGCTTGCAGTAAATCCAATTTAACATCATCGTTTGGAAAAATGTGACGGACTTTGAGTTCGATGTTGTTTATTGTCACTTTGCCCTTGGTAATTATAAGGCAATCATCATCGCTACGGCTTCGCACCAGACGAATTGTTTGTTTACCATACATCACCTGCTTGTAGTCTATAAAAAAACACCAAACCTTTGCAATAATTAAACTCAACTGAGAGTCCTAATTAAATTCATATTATTTTGCTGTTCAATAAAGTAAGAATATTAATTTAATTTTAGATTTCATTTATTGTTACAATAGCATAAAAAAATCTTAAGTTTTTGAAATTTGTTTATATGGATTTTTGGGATTATAATAATTTTATAGCTACAGAATACGAATGTCATTATTTAACTTAAATAAAGCCTTCGTTTCTATCATCTTGGGGAAAACAGCTAAAATGAAAAAGTTGAAGAGGCAAAAATTTGCCCAAAATTATTTTAATAGATTATATATACCATGTGTCTCAGATAAAAGCAACTACATATGCATTTCAGAAATGGCAAGAGATACTTAAATAAGAAAAAACTGCACTATTTCAAGCCCATTCAAGTGCTAGATTAGCGAAAGTAATTTCTAAGGGTTGTGAGGGGTAGAGGGTGATCTTTGCAATAACCGCTATAAACTCTCTTCTAGTATTGGACGAGTAAAAAATTATGGGGGTGAAATTAGGCGATAGCTGTTTTCCTCTTGAAGTTATAAAATATTCACAAATGCTGGCTTAACAACGTTAAAGGAGTAGTGAGTAAGGTGGTAGGGTAGGTATAGGGGTAGGTTTAGAAGTAAAAAAAATTTATGGCGGTAAAAAATTAGTCAAAAAGTAATAAAAAATTATGATATACTTTATTTTTGATTCCGTTATAAAGTACCTACTAGATTAATGAAACTAAATTTTAAGGGTGGTAAGCCGTAGGGGGTGTTTTTTGCGATAACAACTATAAACCTTCTTCTAGTACTTGACGAGTTAAAAATTATAGCGGTGGAATTAGGTCGATAGCTGTTTTCCTCTTGAAGTTATAAAATATTCCGCTAGCTTAAATGAAATGACCATAAGCTGTAGCAAAGGGGGTATCAATGCTTTAAGTTCGGGTAAAATTGGTGCAAGGACATTAAATCCTGAATGTAGTAAAAATTTTTTATGGCGTTGTAAAATTCAATAAATTAGTTACCAAAAAATTTTATCCAGAACTCTTCACTGAAACTGGGTTATTTTGGAAATTCCGCTATAGTTCATTGATCCATTCACTATCAGGACGCAGGGAGTAAATGCTGCTGAGGATTTCCCCGCTAGCTTAACGAATTGGCCAACGTCAGACCTCAAATGCCGTGGACATAAAGACCCAAGAAAGCAACGACAGCAGAGAGGCAATAGAGACTAAGAGGCTATTTGCGTTGCGAGTGAGCAATGATGATCATGAGTCAAATACAGCAAAGCACAGTGTCAGTTACAATCATTACAATGGCTGCTTCTCAGCACGCACCGTCAGAGTTGATCAGCTTTGATCATGTTGTGAAACAAAAATAGAGCCATATCCATCGCATGATTCATCCAGTGTTTGTATTATTTAACTGTCAAATCTATTGCCTGTTACTGTCTCTATCGGAATCCGTCGTATGCCTTGCATTACACGAGCATCAGTGCCAGCGATGAAATACGTAAAGAAGCCTCAGTCCGTCATTGAGCGCTTATGATCTGGGTCGGCAGTTCTTACGGCACTACCAAGTGGGTCGTTCGTGAAATGACTGTCGTTGGTACAAAAAATGACTACGTGTCCAGCGGCGGCACAGTTTAGCCCTCGCGACATTCAATCCGCGATACTTCGCCTGGCTGTATTCCTCGTTCAGTTCGCCATTAATAGAATCATTCAGTTACTGCTCGAGTCGAGTCATCGGTCATCTGGAACTGTTCCTCTAGATTAGCAACGAAGATGAGACTCGTTGACTCGTTTAGGTCATGTTTTCCTCTTGTTCCGCTAATCTAGCGGGGAAGCTTTAACGGGGGTGGGTTTCGAAGTAAAAATTTTTTATGGCAGTAAAAAATTAGTAAAAAATTATGGAATGGGTTATTTTGGATTCCGCTATAGTGTCCCCGCTAGCTTAACGGACCTCAAATGCCGTGGTACCGGCACAGTCACCTTGGCTCGGACTCAATGCAGTGGAGAGTAAAGACGACACGTGGATGCTGAGGAAACTGTTGCTAGGTGGTTTCGTATAAGTCGATGGAATAGTACAAATGATGAGATTGAGTATACGAAGTCTGGAGGTAGCCTGCAGTGCACAAATGGTATTATTTCACCCGATTGGTAGGTGGAGGCAATGAGCTTTGGATACAGTTCCCGATCGAGTGAAATAGACTGTTGCCCTCTCTATTGCCCTCTCTTTGTATTCGATATTTGTGAACGGCAGGCTAACTCCAGAAGGTACAAGCTCGATCGGGAGTTTTATCTTATTGCACAAATGCCGTTCAAGAGACTAACAGCTGCTTCCAGTGAGTAAATACATCTTACTCAATGGCTGCTTCCATGAAATACGATCAGCATGTTGTTCCTGCCATAGCCTGTTACTGATTGGGATTTTGTGCCTGGCAGTAGGCTTTAATTTTCAAATTGTTTAGTCAAATAGCATCACAGCCACTAAGTCATCGGATGCAACGTTCAACGAAGTTGAGACAGGGTTGTTATTGTTTTGCAGTGTTTTTGTTATATACATTTCTATTTGAATTATAAGTAAGCATAATAGTTTTATTTGTTTTGAGAATTTAAAACGTTTACATTTTATTGTTTAGAGTTTTTTTTTCTTATTTTTGTTGCCAAATATTACACAAATTTTATATTTTTACGTAATTTGATGATCTTTAATTATAAACTTTAATATTAATTTGAGCAGTAAAATACACAAGTGGAGACATTATATAAATCCGCTTACGGCTAAACGGATGTGTTTTAGGAGATCGTTCAAATGAACGACTCAGTGTGAACGACTCGTTTTGGTGAGCTGAACGAAATGAGCGGGCTCACTAAAAAGAGTCATAAAACCCAACGCTACCTGGCAGGGTATCTCCTGAAAGTACATGCTCTAACATTTCTAGGAAGTAAATGCTCTAAGTGCATTGCAGGTTATCTCCAGAAGTATATGCTCTAAGATGATGCTACGGCTCGTAGCCACAGTTTGTAGCCTTCATCGTGTTCGTAGTCGAGCTCCAAGGGCAGCAAACTCAGCTCAGTGATAAGTGATAGTTCTTGTCGGCCATTACTTATGTGATTTTTGCATGTGAAAGGTGGAGCAATTAATCGCTGTGTAGTTTGTCTTATTTGTGGTGGAATTTTGTTTTAAATTCCATTCTTGAAGTATATATACATTGTTTTAAGGTACTGTATAATTTCTATATTGGTAAGGAATATCGTATTAATAAAAACCAGCAAGCTGTTATGACTTATAATATGCTATTTTTATAGAACCTGCTGACAATCTGGAGAATAATATGGATGCCTCAAATCAAGGAACTTCCAACCCTGAAGGTTCAGTAAATGTGACTGGACAGACGTGTAGCAGTAGCCTCTTGTTTCGGGATGATCATTTGGATTGTATGAAGATTCAACCTCCAGCTGAGGCACAGAAACAAGTACACAAGAGTAAGCATTTTTTAGTGGTTGTTGAATAATTCATAATAGCTCAGGTCAATTACAGAGAAAAAGACCTTTTGGTAACAAAATTAAAAGTAGAATGAAACTAACATCAACGTGTTCTATAGGTAAAACATGACTAACTGACATAAAATTCAGCAATTCTTATCCATGCGTATTTTCCTTTTACACAAAATCTACCCGAGAAACCGTGTTTGCTACTATGGGCATTGTCATAGAGTAATGAAAAACCTACAAAATAAGCTACTATATGTTGAACCTTTTTAATTGATTCCTTAAATAATGCTAGCTATACTTACTTACTAAAAAAAGTTAATCATTTATATATTTTTTTTATTTTATAGTTGAAACATTCTTATTATCTGAAAGAGTAGTATCTTCTCATACTCAATTGAGGTTCTAAAAAGAAATATTGTAACCCCAGTAGTTTTTGCAAAATTTCAATCGAACCTACCAAAGAACTTTTTTAAAGGGCCATATCTCATCAGATGACCCTATCATTATGAATGAACCAGTATTGTAAAGTAGAAAAGTTAATCTAGAGAACCCTCATCTAAGTTTTCCAAAATTTAAAATATTCATACATATAATAATTGAAAATTGAGACATTGCTAAGGTGTGGTACCTGTTAAACCCTTGTAATAAACAAGCATATTGCAAATTGTAATTTTATGCAGTAACATATTTATATTTATAGCTTAATATGAATTTATGTAGTAAATTTAGCAAAATAGAATACCAAAACTCCATATAGACCCAGTCGATAATGTTTAGCAATCATTTTTAATATGCAAAAGGTGTAAGCTGTTGTAAAAGATTTTTCTGTTTGTAAATGATTTAATAAAATATTAAAACCAATATATGTAAAGAAATTTGCCTTGTATTAATCAGTTTTTAAAGTTATGATATATATATTATTATACAAATATGAAGCGCTGATATAAATTGTAGTAATAGAAAAAATGTTGATGTTAATCTTCAATTAGTCAACAAAGTATTAAATGACAAGCCAAATTTCTTTTCATATACATTTTATTATTTATTGAATCATTTACAAACGGAATTTTTTTTTATAACAGCTTATGCCTTTTGCATATAAAAAATGATTGCTCCATCATTATCTTCTGGGTAGTAATTATTTAATCAATGGTATACATGAAGTTTTGGTATTCCATTTTGCTGAATTTATTACATAAATTCATATTTGGCTAGAAATATATATATATATATATATATATATATATATATATATATATATATATTTGTTTTTAAGTTTTCGCGGGCACTAAATGTTTTAGGTGGTTTCCGGGAATTCATCCGCCTAGTTGATAACTGATCCCTGCCGGGATCGATGGTAAAATGACGACGTTTCGGCAGAGTCACATCTGCCCTCTTCAGGTCGGTTCGCATAATTCTCGTAGCCTTCTGCTTTCGCTTCTAGTTACTCGAATAACTAGAAGCCTTTAGCAATTTCTCAAATAGACTCCCCGAATGGTCAAACATTTGCAATTCTTACATGTATTTATACTTTAAATTTTGGAAAACTGAAATGAGGGGTATATAGATCAACTCTTCTACTTTCCAACTCTGGTCATTTGGTGAGGTAATATGGCCCTTTAAAAAAAGTTCTTTGTGAAGTTTGAAATTTTGCAAAAACTACCAGGACTATAATATTTATTTTTGGAACATAAATTGGGTATGAGAAGATTTACCCTTTCAGGTCATAAGAATATTTTAGCTATAAAATTTAAAAAAATTATAAACAACTAATTTTTTATCTTTTCCAGTAAAGGTTGCATTATCTAAGAAATAAATTGACGAAGTTGAGAGTATAGTACCTCATTTTGTAGGTTTTTCATTTCTCTACAACATTGCCCGTAGTAGCAAACACGGTTTCTCGGGTAGATTTTGCGTAAAAAGTAAAAAACCAAATTGTTACAGCTTTTTTAGTTTTTTTTTTGTTAAAAACCAAAAAGGCATTGATAAAAAATGTTAATTTTATCTCAATTAGTGATGTTTTATCATTGGAACACGTTGACAGTTGTTTTATTCTACTATTAATTTTATTTTTATGTTTTCTTGCGAAATAACACCGCAATCCAAATAAAAAGCTGTATATTGAAATAAAACCAAACGTTCAAATTTGATTCTGACTTCGTTGTCAATGCCTTTAAAATATGTATCGAAAATGTAAATTGCAAATTGAAAGTTAGATTTATTTGGATTGTGTTGTTATTTCTCAAGAAAACATAAAAATAATCAAGAATATGCCACAAATAACATTTAGAAGACAACTATTAATTTTCTACATATTTTTGTAAATGACCTGAGCTACAACCTTTTGATGTATTTAACAGCATGCCAAAGACGGGTGGTGGTCAGGAAGAAGTCATCAATTACAAATAGCCAGAACCTTAGCAAACATCTATTGAAGTGGAAGAGAATAGCAAAGAGAGCTACTAAAATGACCACCAAACAACGTTTACAGCTATTATATCAGAAGAAATGTGAATTAAGGTATTTGAAAAATGTTAATAGCACAACTTTAAATTTCTTTTTGAGTCAACTAGTAAATCAGAACTTAAAAACAAAGGGAAGATGTTTTTCATTAGATGATAAAATATTTGCATTATCACTGTATAAAGAAAGTGTCACAACTTATAGATTTCTATCAAAAATTTTTAGTTTACCGTCTCCTAAGAATCTAAGTAATCTTGTAAATACTGTTCCTTTTAATTGTGGCTATAATAAACATATCTTTAAACATTTAAAAAGAATTGTTGCTAAACTTACTGAAAAACAGAAATATTGTATTTTAACATTTGATGAAGTGTCTTTAAGTTGTGGCCTTACTTACAATTATTCAAAAGATCATATGATTGGATTAGAAGATTTTGGTAATGGTGATCGACGCATGCGCTTTGCAGACCGTGCTTTAGTTTTTATGTTACAAGGCATTTATAAGAAATGGAAGCAACCAATTTGTTATTTTTTTGTTGAAAATAGTACCCCCACAGTCGATTTAGTAAGAATTTTAAAAGAAACAATTGTACATGTTCGTTCTGTTGGTTTGAAGTTAATAGCCACAGTATGTGACCAAGGAGCTACAAACTGTGCGGCAATAAAATATCTTCTTAGAGATACAAACGCTTATTGCTTAAGAAATAATATTGAAAATACATTTCATGGGTATTTGATTGATGGACGAGAAATTATTCATTTTTTTGATTGCCCTCATTTATTAAAAGGGGTGAGAAATGCTTTACTCACAAAAAATTTACATTTCACTCAAAATGGAGAACATAAAGTTGCTTCTTGGACCCATATTGTGGATATATATCAGCAAGATGCAACAGTGAGTAAGTATAGCCAATTCCCAAACTTAACAGATGAACATGTGCTACCCAATAAAATTAATAAAACGAAAGTAAAAAATTGCACACAAGTTTTTAGTAAAAGTTTAGCTTCAGTTCTTAAAGTCAGTTCAGTAATCAGCACAGAGCTTGCGCCATCATCTAAGTTTTATATTGATCCATTGGCATCACAAACAGCGGACTGCCTTTTACTTTTCGATGAAATTTTTGATAGTGTCAATGGTAGTTTCTGGAAGCCTCCTCTGGGTAAGAAATTACAAGGTGTGGTAACCAAAAATTCTGTTCATGTTAGAACTTGGCAAAGTTATATTCCTCTCTTAAAATCAATGTTCTTCACAGATTCCAAGTCATCTTGTCAAATTGTCACACCATCTTTAGAAAAATTTTGTTTTACATTGCAAAGTTTTATATATTTATGGAACTTTTTAAAGGGCAAAGGATTCAAATATATGAGTCCTCGTAGTTTCAATCAGGACCCTCTAGAAAATTTTTTTGCTCTTATTAGAAGTCATGGTTTCAGAAATAATAATCCTACATGTTCATCTTTTGTCTCTTCATTCAAGTCATTATTAATAAACAATTTTACATCATTACATTCTCCAGTATCCAATTGTGAACAGGATCAGACATGTGGTGCCCTATACACACTAAAAAATTTATTGGCTGATAGAACAACTATACAAGTAGAAGAATATAATACAATAGCACCTGTTTATCCTGAATATAACAGTTCAGTTTGTGATGTTGATATTGACCTTGTTACACCCTATGTTTTAGGATATATTACTAAAAATTTGTTATCTAAAATTGATTGTAATGTTTGTAAAAGTATTTTATTATCCAAAGAAGATGTTCCTGAAAATATTTTAAATCAAAGTAAAGAGTTTGATAGTTCATCATTAGTGTTTCCCTCAAAACAATTTATTAACATTTTTACTTCCCTTATACAAGAAATTTATAGTTTGCTACCAAAATTCATAACATCTTTTAATCTTAGAGAGAAAATTAAAAATAAAATTAATTGTTCACAGTTAGAGTCTTTATTTTGTCATGAGCATGTAACATGTATTGATTTTGTTGTAGACAAATCAATTACTTTAACAATTTTTCGTTATGTAAAGATAATAAATAATATTTTACGTGGTAAAAATTTACTATACAAAGATTCTGATGTCATAATGAAATTAGCATTTGAGAAATATAGTAAAAAGCAACGTAAACATTTATAACATATTACTGATTATTTTTTTACCATTTTTTCTCTAATTTTAAAAGTTGATTTATGTTCGTTTAAGATGTTGCAATACAGAGTTGTATGCGTATTTTTTTGTTACATGTAATATTACAATTTTCATAGGAAGTACTATTTATATAATATATATTCTCATATATTAACTAGTTATGGTTTATGTATATTTTGTGACACTTTTCTGTGTCCTACAGCAATATATATATATATATATATATATATATATATATATATATATATATATATATATATATACCTCCGGTAGTGCTGGATTCAATCCCAGCCATGTCATCTTTTTACAATTAATAAAAATTGTGACCCAAATTCCGGAGGGTACACTCATCTGTGAATGTAAATTGGCAGGAATCAGACAAATAGTCGTTGGCCCTTCTTGCTAGCCTGCACTGAGGCAGCATTAGAAATGCCTCATTACTCCTCTAAAATGCTTTTCTTTATTTACTCAATTCTTTCAGCCTAACTCCCACAAAATAATATATTCAGCTCTAAAACAGGCAGTCATTCAGCATTGATTTACAAATATGTTCTTAACCTGTTTTCTCACTTCTTATAATATATTTCAATTATTAAAAACCATTTAGTCCCCAGACTTTTGATTCTCTGCTTTAGGTCTAATTAAGACCTTATTCTTCCGTTTTTAATGTTCCACATATCCAATATAGGGAAATCCTTATAATATCACTACTGATTTCTGTATCCATAGGACAGAAACGTTTGAAATGGTACCAGTGTGTAGTTTGGTGACCCGAATAGGGGTGCATATTGTAAATGAAAACAAATCTGATTTTAAGGGTAATTCAGCAGGGGGAAATGTTACAAAAATCGACCCCTCCTATCTCCGAAACTATTGAGCCTAACATTTTTAATAAAAAATGAGAATATAGGACGTTGCCCAAAGTTTACACGAAAAATAAGGAGAAACCCCTAATGTTAATTTTGGGAGACAAATTATAGAATTAAATGAAAAATCCTTTTTTTTTTCAAACGCATCATGTAATATATCAAATGAAGGGGGCTATTGTGAGGAACACAAATGTATTTTTGTTTGTTTCAGCTTTAAAATGCCTAGTTGTCAGTGTTAATTATTTAAATATTTCTTTTATATATAATGTGTAATTATTTAATTTCTTAGCCTATTGGTATGTTTATGAAAGTATAATGAAAATATGAAATTATATTAACTAATAGTTATCTGCACATAATATTACATATTATTCTCTTAACTGTTTCCTAATGTATGTGTTTAATATATACAGGGTGTCCCATAACTAATGGACAATACGATAACTGTAGTTACAGGCGGTGAAAATATACCGATTAACACAAACATGCCTTAGTACAATGTACCCTAAACTCGGGTATTTGGTTTTTGAAAATTCGTGATATTTGAAAAACGGCTCCATTTATTGAACTCAATATTTGATATAAGCATTATTTTCAAGGGCGATAAACAAGAATTTGTTATAAATAAATTGCGTTTCGACGATAAATAATGAAACTGCTATAATTTCAATACAAACAACGTATACCTTGTTGAATCTCCATATTTCAAGGCGTTTTCGAGGTATTGCATGCAATTCAAATACGGTACTGCATATCACCGCAAGCAGCCTCGAAAAATACATTTTTTAAAAGTAGGTTATGAATTTGACATGAACCATTGATTTCTTCTTTGCATAATGTCGATTTATTTACTGTGTTTTTAAAGTGAGTAATTGGAAATAAAGCCTTCATTAAATATGCATAGAATTAAAGAATTTGCAAATAGTGAACTGAGGGATAAGATTTGTGTTAAGCACAAGTAAATTATAATTCGAGTGCTGCAGTTAGATTATACACAAATTTAGGTGAAATAGATTCGTTTCGCACCAAAAAAAAGTCTGGTGGCCAACCTAAAAGAATGTCAGCTGGTCATGAAGATGATATTTTAGTTCGAATTCTGTAAAATCGTGCGTTAAGTATTCGGCACTCGCAAGCAGCTACTGGTGTAAGTAAATCGAGTATATCACGAATTTTACGTAAAGAAAAATTAGAAAAATTGTATCCGTATCACTTTAAGCCTGTACAAAATTTATTGCCCAATGACTTATCACGTTTTCTAAAGTTCTGTCACTGGAATCAACATAAAATCATTCATTATAGTTTCTGTTTGAAAAATTTATTATCATGCCTTATTTGTGGACCACCCTGTATGCATGAATTTATCATACAAAACAACCAAAAATAAAAATTGAGGAGTCTAACCATTTGTGCATTTCTCGAATTCAATGAATCTTTGATTTTCAATTGAATATGTTTCAACCAACGCATCGTCACTGTTTATATAATTTCAATATTATATAATACAGTTATATACTTTTACTAGTTTTAAGAACGAATCATTTCAGTGTATAAATAAGTATCACTTTCAACTGTATTTGTAAATTTTTCTTTTGTAAATAAAAATAATTTCAATATTAGTTTCATTAATTTTGGTAGTTCAGCCCTCTATTAATAACATTTGGAAACAATACTGCATAGATGCTGTGCAGATTCGTTGTTTTTTAGGATTCTGAATTTACTGGTTTCTGTAAAATAAAACGCAAGTAGTTGAAGGAGTTTGTCAGATACTTCACCTGTCGTGGGACAAAATGTGATCACATTTTTATACGACTTCAAAAAGAAGTAGGTTCTCAATTAGTCTGTATCGTTTTTTTCTTGTGATCAGCGATTACTCGAATTAGTCTCCAAGGCATTTCGACCGTTTATACTGGATCCGGAAGTGCTGATAATATAAAAATATGGAAATGTTTCTGATCGGAACTTGGTATAATAAATTGAAACAATTTGGATTAATCAAATTAAATGTCTATTAATCAACTTTAAGATGAAGTGAAGAAGAATTTATTAGGGCATCTCGTAGCCACTTTCAACTGGTCCAAACTCACTGCTTTAAACATTGTTAGTCTATTTATTTTCCACTTATTAAGTTCTACAAATACACCTACACCTGTCACCACTGTAATGTTTTTATTTGCACACTCGGATTCAGTTCAGTTCTTGGATTTATTTATAAACACAGTCCAACTCACTATAATTTATTTATACACACAGAACTATTTACAGTTTATGTTAAACACCTGATCTTTACTGTACGACCGTCGAATACTGAACGAATTGCTTCCGTCAGCTAACAACATTTAGGATTCGCCGTATTATCGGATGAATACCGATTCCACGAATTATCGGATGAATTCGCATCATATTGCCCCCACCTTAAGGCCATTTCGTCCCGAAATGCCTCAGAACGCTTCTTGATGTGGCGATATTTACAGGACTTTCCATTTAGACAACGGGGATTTTGGTGGAAGTAACAGTCAACGATCTTCAAATCTGGGCTGCGAATATTGAGACAGCATACAAGGATGTTGATGTCACTGAATCGAAAGATAGTTTCCATCATACTTCCCACCACCCTCCCATTCAGTCCTTCCAACCTACAGGCTATTTTTGGGATTTCCAGTTTCATCAGGTTCTTCTCCATCATCGCAGTCCTCAATTCTACCAGAGTCTTCCAAAGATCACTATATGTTGGCTTGCCCTGCGAGAATGTTTTCGTTACCAAATAGAATATATCTCTGACACCCATTGGTTGTTTATCTTCGAGATGAAGGACCTTCCCTACCACTGTTCCTTGCTCCCTTAGCTTCTGGAACTGGCCGTACTTCTTTGCAAACACCTTGGCTATTTCTCTGGACATCCGGAGCTCTCGCGACCCACACAATGAGCCAGGGCATAATTCCACGGGTACTTCAAACAGGTTTCGGCATTTTTCTCTGGTCACGTTGTGCTGCACCTTCTGCCCATCCGAGTACAATGCCATGAACTATTCGAAGGTCATCTCTTCATCGAGCGGTTGGATGCTGCGAACTTGGGCTTGCTCAACTTCGTCATGACTTCCGGCATAAGGGGCTAACCTGTTGAAACGTACCACCGGTGGTTTTCCTCGAGGTAGCTTCCTTACCCTGTCGACAACATTGTTGATTCTCTTTACAATTTGGTAAGGCCCCTCCCAAGATCTCTGTAGTTTGGGCGAATATCCACTACGACTCTGCGGGTTATACAACCAAACAAGATCGTCAACTTGGAATTCCCCGCCCTCAGCTTTGATGATGTAGGCTTCCTTCATTCGGGCACCGACATTCTCGATATTTAGCCGACTGGATATCGTCTATCTTTTGACGTATAGGACTGACATCGTCTTCACCTGTGGGACATCCAAACTTCAAATTGCGTGGCAGTCGTAACTTTCCTCCCATAACACTGAGTGGTCTGAGCCGTTGACTCGTGCACAGCGAACGATGTGCCATTAGAAACAAGTTCAGATACTGGTCCCAGTCTCTTTGGTGGTCTTTGGTTCTTTACTGTCACACTGTGTAATTAATTTAATAAATTTTCTTCAAAAATATCTTCTAGTATTTTTTCATGTAGTTCTTCTCTTGTTTGATTTTGCCAAAATATGCTTATTATATCTTTGTGCTGTTTATTTAATAATTGATCATTTAAATATTCCACTTTTGAATAATCGATTAATTAGGTTGTTTCATATAATTGAACGAAGTTCTGAAATTCTGCGTCGATTTCTTCAATGTCTATTTCTTGTTCGTCAGCTGTGTGTTTTTTCGCTGTCGGTTTCTGAGTTGTTCTAGGCTAATATTTTTTTTTGGTTGCTAATTTTGAAGTTTCTTTAAAATGATTGATCTTTATTCGTGAAAGTGCGTCTGCATTTTTATTAATTCGTCCTGGTTTATACATTATCTTGTAATCGTACTCTTCTAATTTTAGACGCCTCCTGGCAAGACGACTACCTGGATCCTTTATGGAACAAAGCCATGTTAAAGGGCGATGATCGGTAATTAATAGGAAGGTTCTCGAATATAAGTAACATCTGTATGTCTTCACTGCCCAAACTATTGCTAATAGTTCACGTTCAATTGTCGAATATCTTGTTTCTGCCGGACTTAGTGTTCTTGAGGCGTATGCTATCGGTAAGTCTTTTCCTATAGGGCCTTGACTTACAAGTGCTCCTATACTATATGCACTGGCATCACATGTGAGAACAAAAGGTTCTTCAAAGTTGGGATATTTTAAAATTGGTTCTGAAATGAGAGCATTTTTTAATTCTTCAAATGATTTTTCGCATTCTGAATTGAAGTTAAAGGAACGTCTTTTTGTAATGAATCTCGTTAATGGTTTTGCTATCTTTACAAAATTTGAAATAAATCATCTATAATACCCTGCTAGACCTAAGAATGATTCTATTTCTTTGGTGTTTTTCGGTTTTGGAAAATTTTTAACTGCTTCAATTTTTGAAGGGTCTGGCTTGACTCCATCTTTTGTAACAATGTGGCCTAGATAAGCTACTTCTTTTTTCAGAAATTCACACTTATTTGGTTGTATTTTCAGACTTGAATTTCGTAATCTTGTGAAAACTTCTTTTAGTATTTTATTATGCTCTTGTATTGTTGGTGCGTATATGAGTATATCGTCCATGTAAATTGCGGCTCTCTCATTTTGAATTCCTAGTAAAATTGAATTCCATGACTCTTTGAAACGTTACTGGTGCGTTTTTCAATCCAAACGGGATCCTGACAAATTCATAGTGACCGTTCTCTACTGAAAATGCTGTTTTTTCTACGTCTTTGGGATCGACTTCTACCTACTTGGTGAAAGCCGGACGCTAAATCGAGGGATGTGAAATACTGACATTTTCCTAACTGATCGAGTAAATCGGAAATGTTTGGTAGGGGATATCGATCGTCTACTGTCACTTCGTTGAGTTTCCTGTAGTCTATGACTATCCTCCATTTTTGTTTTCCTGACGCACATCTATTTTCTTAGGGTGGGTAGTTACACTGGTGAATTCCATGGGCTGATTGAAGGTTTGATTATTCCTTGTGATAGCATTTTTGAAATGTGGTTCTTTACTTCTTCTTTGTGTGCGTATGGATATCGATATGATTTTGTTATAATTGGTTTTGCGTCCACCTGTATTTATTTTATGTTTTGTTTCATTCGTAAACGTGAGGTTATCCCGTCTAAATAAAATATATCTGAAAATTCTGTGGAAATTTGGATGATGTTTTCCTTTTCTTCGTTATTTAGATTGATATAATCTTAGTTGTTGTAATATTTCATTTTCTCGGTCAATGTACGAGTTGTTTTCAAAATTTGAGTTTGAGAAATAATTTATTGAATAACTTTCGAGAGGTTCGATTTGTAAATTCACAAAATTTCTGGTTTGATTAATTGCATAAGGATTTATTAACGTGGAATAAAATTCACCTTTATCATTTGTTTGTATTGATGCATTTGGTAACCTGACTTTATTTATTTCTGTGGCTACTAATACACCTTGTTTGTTTTTTAAATTGCATTTTAGTTTTATGATTTTTTCACAGCGGGGTTGTATTTGAATTTCATTTGAAATATTACTGGGACTTGCATTTTTATTTGTCATTGTTGAAACGTTTTCTGTGGGTTGATCGTTAAAATGATCTTTGGTAAATTTAAAAAGAGGTATTGATTTAAAATTTGTGATTTTTTCAAATCAATTAGACATTGATATTGTTGTAGAAAATCTGACCCTAGAATACCGTCAAATTCGATATCTAACTCATACATGTACACTTTGTGATGACTATCGTTTCCGAAGGAAATTAATACTGATTCCCTTATTAAAATTTGTTGATTCGTTATGCCTTGTATAGTGATGTTTTCTTTGTTTCTCTTTTTATAGTTTTTGCAAGTTTGGGGTTTGAAAATCGATAAACCTGCGCCTGTATCTATTAAAATTTTAAATTGGTTTGTCGCATCTTTTATATAATAGAGGTTTTCTCTATTTACTGTTAGTAGGGGGAATTTATTTTTTAAATGAATCTGTTCTCTGTAAGGTTGAGAGTTTGTATTTGGGCTGTTAGATGTTCTATGTGAGGTGGAGCTTCTAGAATGAAATCCTCGTGAAAAATTTCATTTTTTAAAAATTTTTCATGATTTTCGTAATCAATTTGTTGGAATGAGTCAAAGGATTGTTCAAAGTTGTCTTGATTATAATGGTTTGTTCTTGAATTTGTGTTTGTATTTTGTTGTCTTTGATTGAAACTCATTGACTGGGGTCTAGGATTTGTTCCTGTGTTAGAGGAATTACCTTGACTTGTTGAAGGTTGTGAATTGTTTCGAAAATTTGGATTTCTTTGGAAATTGCTTTGATTATTTGGATTTTGACTTCTCTGGAAATTGTTAGAGAAATTCCGGGGTCTTTGGGAATTGTTTTGATTATTTTGGTTTTGATATCTCTGGAAATTGTTTTGAAAATTATTTGAGAAATTGTTTAGATAATTATTTGATTGCTGTGTTGGTCTTTTCCTATATTCATTGTATAAATGTCCTATTTTTCTGCAATAAGTACATTGTTTTTGTGAATTTTGGTTTGAAAAAGTGCGTTTTTGCGAAGGCGGCAAAAGATCGTGTTTTTGTTTCTCGAATTGTTGCAACTGAAGTTCTCTCTTTATCAAAGTCGTTGCACTTACGATATCTGCGGGATTTGCAGCTCTGATTACGTAACCTAATTGACCATTTAAACCTGTTAATAAAGCATTTAAACACATATTGTCTATCATGCGAGTTTGAGCGGATTTCTCGATTGCAGACAAAAGTTCTTTATTAATAAAAGCATATAACTTTGAGTTTAAGCTTTGTAATCTCGATACGAATGTTCTTGCGTTTTCGTTTTCTAGCTGATGCATTTTTTGAATGTGGTGTATTAAACTTGAAAAATCTCTCGTGTCGGCAAAATGTAATTCTAATATTTTTTTTATTTCAAGCCAAGTGCTTGGGTTTCTCGAATTTATTAATTCAGCGGCTTCTAATTTTAATTTATTCTTTATGTGAATAGTTAAAAATAAATTTTGGTCACCTACTGCCATTCGATTAGCAGTTTCGCAAGCGTTTATAAATGTTTGTAGATTAATTTGATTTCCGTCAAATTCTGGTACTAAACTGAATATTTCTGATAATGTGTATGGCTCTAAAACATGTTCCTCTGTGTGTGACATTTTTGAAAGGTTTTGAAAGTTCTCTTTTTTTTTCTTGAAAGTTAATCAAATTATTTTATAACAGTTTATTGTTATTTTTAAGGGATTATTTTACCTTTTGAAGATATTAGAACATACAATTATTTTATTGTTATTATTGAATCAAGATGATGATTCCTACCTTGTTTCCTAAGTTCTTCCAGTGGAGTGAGCAACCAATTCAGGACTTCGTGTCTGTCACTGTAGACTTGGAGACTGGTTTTTCTTCTGCAATTCTGCTTTGTTGAGCGATTCTGCCTTGTTTCATAAGTTCTTTCATTCTTTCAGTGCGTGTTCTGTCAGTTTTTGACGGATTCTGTTTCTGTTGAAGGATTCTTTTGCGGGGTTCGTTTTCTTGGATGAAGGATTGGAATCCAACGCCGGAGTGAGCAACCAATTTAGGAATTACGCGTGTTCTGTCGGCGTCCAAGGTCTGGATAACTGCACCAAATGTTATGTCAGCGACCAGGATATCCTACTGACTGCGCCAAATGTTATGAGTGGGTTCCTCATAAACTAAGTTTTAAGAAAGATTTTTATTTTACTAACGTTAAATTTTGCACTTGAATTTATTTTACAACTTAACTTTGGATTTCTTTTGCGGTTTTAAATACGCCTTGAATAAAATTGAACTTTACTTTAATCGTGATAGAACTTTACTCGGAGAGGGACAAAATGTAATAGAGCTACGAGAAAGCAGATTTGAATGAATTTATAAGTTTAATAATGCTTAGGTATCACCTTCTTTCTGGACACCTGCAAAATAGCGGAGTAAACAACTAACAATGAGCTATTGTTTGATACATTGTAGTTACTTTGTTGAAGGTTAACCCAATGTTAAGTTTTACATATAACATACATATACATGTCTAAAAAACAAGTTATTCTGTTTAACAGGAAACGAAGTTAGTACATAAGCAAAGCGGTTTCTGGACCGGAAGTGAGCAAAAAGGTAACCAGTCATCGAGTTCTCGTCGGGAGCTGCTGTCGAGCTGTTGGTAGTTGGTGTTGTTTGGGTAAGAAGAAGAAGCCATTGGGAAGAAGAAGACATTAGGGGTGGTCGTAGGGGTGCGCGAAAGACATTTGGGTGTGTCGCAGAGGTGCGCGCCATCTGTTATTAATAAATAAAAGCCATTGTATTGTGGGTTGCGTGTGTTGCAGGCACGTCATCTGTTGTTGGTTGTTGAGGTTAGAAAGAAAAAAAGCTAAATTCTTGGCCGGGTATCGAACGCGGCTTGCCTGATTACAAAGTCAGGTGCCCAGCGAGCTACGCTAATGCGGTTAATCGAGAAATATTTATTTAAAAAGGTATAGTATATGCACGTTGCGCGGGCGCCTGTTTTTGGGTGTTGTTCGGTTGGCGGGTTAGATCTTTGATGCTAGAATTTAGATGGGGGGATATGGTATTTAGTTGACTGTAAAATTTTTTTAAATCTTTTGCTAACGCCTGCATGCGCGAGAACCTCGACTCCTTTGAGTCTCTGTTTTTGTCGGATCATTCAAGGCATTGAACGCCTGCATGCACTAGAACCTAGAACGTCACTCCCTCGGGCTATAGTTTTCTTAAGCGAGCGCCAGCCTGCGCAAGAACGGCAACTCCTTCGAGTCTCTGATTTTGTCGGATGATTCAATGCCGAGCGTAATAATTTTGAGACTTGGAAAAATGTTTAATGATGAATCAAGAATTTGATGTTATGGTTTCTAGTAGCCTGCTAATAATTTTGAGCATAGTGTCTCACCAACTACTGTTGAATGCAGATCGATAAAAATGACTTTACTCAAACAAGCCTTTATAATATTCACATTAATTTTGAAAAATGTCGTGTATGTTAATATACCTTAAGGAACCAAGGACATGGCTGTATGCCCTTCTGGGCACTGTTTGAACCGCTCCAACTATACATTGATGGCTCGAGATAGATTAAACGATGGCCGGTTGCCTGTATATTTTGCTCGCCTGTCAAACAACAAAAAATTTCAAACTGAAGCTGATATTTTCTGATAACACTGAACGTGACACTGATTGGATTTCAGCAGCATCTTGCCAAGATGACAATCTTTACTATCGAACAGCTCAATAACTATACGTGATGCCAACCTACAAGAGGAGCTCCACAAAGTGCTAATGCTTATTTGTGTAACACTCTCCACAATTACAATATTATTACTTAAATTAAATATGAAATGTATAAGGAAAAGAATGAATAATTAAAACAAATAGTTATATACAATGTTTTATTTATGTAAAACACTATTCAGAAGCCAGTAATAAACTACATCAACATTTTCTTTTGCACATCGTACTGGATCATTGCAGCGGCAGTGAAAAAATGCATGGAGAGTCAGAAGGTTCCAGTTCAACATTGCCTTTGAAGTTTTCCAGATGGATTAGGTGATAGTGTGATTCTCCATCTTGATTAAGCAGTTTTCTTAAATTGTGAATTTTCAGCTCTTCAAATAACTTGATAAATAAAAAGTCATATTTCTGATGGCCTCGTACATATATGTGCGTGCATTTGGTTAGGAAAATTATCAAAATGTCGTTCATAGTATTCAAATCGTAGTGGCCATCAGAGTAGTGGAGTCCATGTAGCCGTTCTTCCAAATATCGTACTTGCCTTTTGTCTGCTGCTGATAGATAGTTAAACGGTTTGGGTGGTTTAATTAAAAACACACCTGTGGGTATACGTGTCTTGATAACCAATTCCTTGGGAACAAATCTTCCCTCGATTTCGAAACCTAGGATGTCGACAATTGCAATTTCCATGGTGAACCGTTGAAAAGCTGAAACGAAACTGATTTTCTAAACAGGTAGGGTGATTTAATATTACGCTTCGGACAATTTCGCTGAGTGGGAGAAATTCCATTAGGCAATCCTGGATAATTATGCAGAAGGCTCGGGTCTTATAGGGACTTTCAATATGTAGGCGAATATCTACAGTCGAGGATTTCATGGTGTCCTCACGTCGGGAGTAATCGATGACGAATAGGGTGTGGGTCTTGAATTCAACATAATCCAGTAGAGGGTGTTTGCCGCTGGGATAAAAGTCAGTATACCTTTTGTACGCCTCACCGTACTCACTCTTTGAAAAATCTAAATCAAATCTCTCCATAGGCCAAAATTCGCTATTTAAATTTAGACGAATGTTGGAAATGTGAATATTATCAAATTCCTTGGGATCTTCTTTGATGTTGCTGTGGCGATCCATTTGGAAGGCTAAGATAACGTAACGAGGGCTTTCTAGTGAGCACACGTCTTCACAGCCCAAATTTCACGAGTAGCACCTGTTTTGAGAGCAGGCAACTCATTTAGCTCGAATTTACGAAACGGTAAAATTATACTGGAATCCGCTTTGACGGCTTGCAGTAAATCCAATTTAACATCATCGTTTGGAAAAATGTGACGGACTTTGAGTTCGATGTTGTTTATTGTCACTTTGCCCTTGGTAATTATAAGGCAATCATCATCGCTACGGCTTCGCACCAGACGAATTGTTTGTTTACCATACATCACCTGCTTGTAGTCTATAAAAAAAACACCAAACCTTTGCAATAATTAAACTCAACTGAGACTCCTAATTAAATTCATATTATTTTGCTGTTCAATAAAGTAAGAATATTAATTTAATTTTAGATTTCATTTATTGTTACAATAGCATAAAAAAATCTTTAGTTTTTGAAATTTGTTTATATGGATTTTTGGGATTATAATAATTTTATAGCTACAGAATACGAATGTCATTATTTAACTTAAATAAAGCCTTCGTTTCTATCATCTTGGGGAAAACAGCTAAAATGAAAAAGTTGAAGAGGCAAAAATTTGCCCAAAATTATTTTAATAGATTATATATACCATGTGCCTCAGATAAAAGCAACTACATATGCATTTCAGAAATGGCAAGAGATACTTAAATAAGAAAAAACTGCACTATTTCCAAGCCCATTCAAGTGCTAGATTAGCGAAAGTAATTTCTAAGGGTTGTGAGGGGTAGAGGGTGATCTTTGCAGATAATCGCTATAAACTCCTCTTCTAGTATTGGACGAGTAAAAAATTATGGGGGTGACCTAATTCCAGGTCGATAGCTGTTTTCCTCTTGAAGTTATAAAATATTCCGCTGGCTTAAACGTTAAGGTAGTAGGGTAAGTGGTATAGGGGTATTTTTAGAAGTAAAAAAAATTATGGCGGTAAAAAATTAGTCAAAAAGTAATAAAATATTATGATATACTTTATTTTTGATTCCGTTATAAAGTATCCACTAGATTATCGAAACTAAATTTTAAGGGTGGTAAGGGGTAGGAGTGCTTTTTGCGATAACCACTATAAACCTTCTTCTAGTACTTAACGAGTAAAAAATTGTGGCGGTGGAATTAGGTCGATAGCTGTTTTCCTCTTGAAGTTATATAATATTCCACTGGCTTAAACTTTAAGGTAGTAGGGTAGGTGGTATAGGGCAGGGGTCTCCAATTAGTTTCGCTCAGGGTCCGTTTTAAGAAATGAAATGACCATCGTGGTCCGCACATTTTATTTATAAGAAAAAATATTTATTAAACAAATGTAATTAAGGAAATAACAAAGGTATTTTGTTACATAGGTATCAATGCGAAAAATGACATTTTTTGTTGCGAATTATCTGTCTGAAGTTCGGAGTAAAATTGGTGCAAGCTATTGACATTAAATCCTGGAGATGTTCAGTAGTAAGTCGAGATCGAAATTTATTCTTAATGAACTTCATCTTCGAAAATGCTGCTTCACAAATATATGTTGAACCAAACAAAGTATGAAGATTCAAAGCTATTTTTTGTAATTCTGGATATTTGTTACCACACACAAATTTTATCCAGAACTCTTCACTGGAAACTTCCGATTGTTTGTGTTTTAAAACTGTGTTTTCTTGGAAATCGATCATTTCCATCTGCAGAGTAGCTTTAGCAGCTTCATTGATCCATTCACGGACTAAATGCTGCTGAATTTCGCGAACCTCTGATTTAATGTAATGAACATCTTGAATTGGCCAACTTCAGTCTCGTTGTCAGACATTCATTTCCCAGATCATTAATAAAGAGATCAAGTTTTCGAGAAAAACTATTGACATCTGACATGAGCTCGCATAGAGAAGGTTCAGGTATTGATATGTTTAAAAGTATCCGTTAAGAAAGCAACGACAGCAACATTTCAGAAAACTTAAGTAAGCGTTTACTGAAGTCTGCGTTAGAAAGATATGTCTTCAAGTGAGCCGAAGAATCTTTCTAAATCGCACACTTAACCATCTCACATCAACAGTAGATCGTCATATTGTGCATCAACTTCTTCAAGAAATGATTTCAATTCACGATGTTGCAATGATGATTTAGCATGAAGAAAATTTACTATTTTCATCACTTCTTGCATGCCAAAATTAT
The DNA here is from genome assembly GCA_034190945.1 of Octodonta nipae. Classification (NCBI taxonomy): domain Eukaryota; kingdom Metazoa; phylum Arthropoda; class Insecta; order Coleoptera; family Chrysomelidae; genus Octodonta; species Octodonta nipae. The sequence goes on along the minus strand of CM067222.1, from coordinate 37,308,304 downwards.
GATTGAGTTTGCAGCAAAGCACAGTTTGATGTGTGGTAGGAAATCAAATTTTCATTACATTTCTCATTGCTTCTCAACAGGTTAGTCCTTTTTTACTCCCAACCATTGTGACGCACCGTCTAGTTACAGCTTCTTCAAGTCTAGTTCATCTTTTTCTAACCTTGCTTTGATCATGTCTTCTCCTCGGGTTCTTCCTACGATTCTCCTCAAGAAAAGTTGTGCCAGGTAGCGTACAAAAATAATTAACTGAGCCATATCAGCATCGCATGATTCATCCATAGCCAGTAATAGTTTGTATTATTTAACTGCCGTTTCAAATTGGCCAAAACGTGTCTGGTGCTAGTAGAAGCAGATATCGGAATGTCGTATCGTCTCAACAACAGCCTGCATTACCTGCCTCGTTCTTTAACTACGTCAGCATCAGTAACGCTTAGCCAGAGTCCAAGAAATACGTTCACCACATTTTTCCTGCTCCGTCATTGAGCGACTTATGATGCGAAGATGAGTAACTTGACTTGCAATTTTGTACTTACGCGATCACTACCAAGTGGAAAGTTTTTGGCACATAATGTCGTTTTATATTCGAGCTCGCCAACAAATCAAGCACATTGGTACGCTTCAGTTCGGTCCATTCCGCCTGTCTATTAATAGAAAACTCGCTATAAACAGCCAAAATTCGCTATTATAAACAGGTAGGTACTTACACTCGTAAACAAGCAAACAGCGCGTTCAGCTCGAGCGTGACGAATTAGTCGAGAGTCATCGCCTGGCTGTTTTCGATGTGATAATGTGGGGGATACTTTTTATTAAATTACGTACAGCTCGCGTCAACGTTATTTATATCGGAAGTAGTCTTTAGTGTCAGTTACTGTGTTCTCGCGGGTCTGCACACGAAGTTGAGATAGGGCTAGGTTTAGAAGTAAAAAATCTCTATGTTGACTCGATTCATCGTTCAATCTTTCGACCGGCACAGTCCGCTACCTTGGCTCGGTAGCAGTGGCTAGAGGACCTAAAGAGACCGTCTATTTCACACGGTTGCGAGCTTGATGAGATGAAGGTATTACTGGATGCTAAGCTGGAAACTGTTGCTAGGTGGTTTCGTATAAGTCGATGGAATAACTTATAAAACATTTATATAAGAAAGATACAAATATGGGTTGTGATTTTTTTCTGATGGAAAAATTGAGTATACGGAAGTCTGGAGGTAGCCTGCAGTGCACAAATGTTGTGCCAAGGGTAGAAAGAGAGGGCAAGAGGCTATTTCACCCGATTGGTAGGTGGAGGCAATGAGCTCATTGGATACAGTTCCCGATTTAGTCTGTTGCCCTCTCTATATCGTTGGTACGAGCCACTAAGGCACAGGGTTGTTATCAGAGCTGTTTTGCCTGCAGTGCAGTGTAAGACCAAAGAGAGAGAGGGCCATTATTTCACTCGGTTGTTATATACATTTCTATTTGAATTATAAGTGCCACCAAGCGAAATAACTGCATTGCCTAATAGTTTTGTGCCTGGCAGTAGGCTTGTTGTGAGAGTCGTTCATAAATGTTAAAACGTTTTCGCCATTAATAGAATCATTCAGCTCGAGCGAGTTTATTGTTTAGAGTTTTTTTTCTTATTTTTGTTGCCAAATATTTATTTTAAAATTCGTTCGGGAAGTTTTATTTTCAACAAATCCATGATTGGGTATTTTAAATTTTTATTATCATAAGTGTTTTTGTTATATACAATTTATATTTTTACGTAATTTGATTTTTTTTCTTATTTTTGAAATATTACTTTAATTTTTACGTGATGCTCTTTAGCATTAAACTTTAATATTAATTTGAGCAGTAAAATGCTCTAGTAGAGACATTATATAAATCCGCTTACGGCTAAACGGATGTGTTTTAGGAGATCGTTCAAATGAACGACTCAGTGTGAACGACTCGTTTTGGTGAGCTGAACGAAATGAGCGAGCTCACTAAAAAGAGTCATAAAACCCAACGCTACCTGGCAGGGTATCTCCTGAAAGTACATGCTCTAACATTTCTAGGAAGTAAATGCTCTAAGTGCATTGCAGGTTATCTCCAGAAGTATATGCTCTAAGATGATGCTACGGCTCGTAGCCACAGTTTGTAGCCTTCATCGTGTTCGTAGTCGAGCTTCAAGGGCAGCAAACTCAGCTCTGTGATAGTTCTTGTCGGCCATTACTTATGTGATTTTTGCATGTGAAAGGTGGAGCAATTAATCGCTGTGTAGTTTGTCTCATTTGTGGTGCAATTTAGTTTTAAATTTCATTCTTGATTTTATATATACATTGTTTTAAGGTACTGTATAATTTCTATCTTGGTAAGGAATATCGTATTATTAAAAACCAGCAAGCTATTATGACTTATAATATGCTATTTTTATAGAACCTGCTGACAATCTAGAGAATAATATGGATGCCTCAAATCAAGGAACTTCCAACCCTGAAGGTTCAGTAAATCTTACTGAACAGACGTGTAGCAGTAGCCTCTTGTTTCGGGATGATCATTTGGATTGTATGAAGATTCAACCTCCAGCTGAGGCACAGAAACAAGTACACAAGAGTAAGCATTTTTTAGTGGTTGTTGAATAATTCATAATAGCTCAGGTCATTTACAGAGAAAAAGACCTTTTGGTAACAAAATTAATAGTAGAATGAAACTAACATCAACGTGTTCTATAGATAAAACATGACTAACTGACATAAAATTCAGCAATTCTTATCCATGCATATTTTCCTTTTACACAAAATCTACCCGAGAAACCGTGTTTTCTACTATGGGCATTGTCATAGAGTAATGAAAAACCTACAAAATAAGCTACTATATGTTCAACCTCGTTAATTGATTCCTTAAATAATGCTAGCTATACTTGAAATTACTAAAAAAAGTTAATCATTTATATATTTTTTTTATTTTATAGTTGAAACATTCTTATTATCTGAAAGAGTAGTATCTTCTCATACTCAATTGAGGTTCTAAAAAGAAATATTGTAACCCCAGTAGTTTTTGCAAAATTTCAATCGAACCTACCAAAGAACTTTTTTAAAGGGCCATATCTCATCAGATGACCCTATCATTATGAATAAACCAGTATTGTAAAGTAGAAAAGTTAATCTAGAGAACCCTCATCTAAGTTTTCCAAAATTTAACATATTCATACATATAATAATTGAAAATTGAGACATTGCTAAGGTGTGGTACCTGTTAAACCCTTGTAATAAACAAGCATATTGCAAATTGTAATTTTATGCAGTAACATATTTATATTTATAGCTTAATATGAATTTTTGTAGTAAATTTAGCAAAATAGAATACCAAAACTCCATATAGACCCAGTCGATAATGTTTAGCAATCATTTTTAATATGCAAAAAGTGTAAGCTGTTGTAAAAGATTTTTCTGTTTGTAAATGATTTAATAAAATATTAAAACCAATATGTGTAAAGAAATTTGCCTTGTATTAATCAGTTTTTAAAGTATGATATATATATATATATATATATATATATATATATATATATATATTATTATACAAATATGAAGCGCTGATATAAATTGTAGTAATAGAAAAAATGTTGATGTTAATCTTCAATTAGTCAACAAAGTATTAAATGACAAGCCAAATTTCTTTTCATATACATTTTATTATTTATTGAATCATTTACAAACGGAATTTTTTTTTATAACAGCTTATGCCTTTTGCATATAAAAAATGATTGCTCCATCATTATCTTCTGGGTAGTAATTATTTAATCAATGGTATACATGAAGTTTTGGTATTCCATTTTGCTGAATTTATTACATAAATTCATATTAGGCTAGAAATATATATATATATATATATATATATATATATATATATATATATATATACTATAGCAATTAACTAAGAATCTGGATAATTCAAGGAATTCAAGCGAATAAGTCAAACCGTGATAATTTCATTTGTATAAAGGGCACTACCAAGACGTGTACTGTTTTGTTATCATTATTGAAAGCTTTCGAACATTATTGTATTTCCTTCTTCAGTTCATCAAGCTTAACTTCTGCGAGGTTCCTTGTTAAAATCAGGTAATTGCGATAGTGCTATTCTTGCCTGACATGCAATGCGTCTTTACTCTCTTTGTACAGACTCTCGAATGGTCAAATCATTTGACGACGGCTCCCTGAATGTATTTATATTGTCAACTGAAACCTCCACCATCCCATTGGTAAAAAGATCATTGGTGAGAGTTCCCATTGGAGCTCTTTCCACTTGTTTGTATCGTTGGTTCTCGTAAACAAAATAGGTCATCAGACAGTTCTACTTTGATATATGATATTTATATCGACGTAAAACTGCACTCTAGGTTAATGCAATAAAAAAACCTGAAAGTACAAATTTTTCTAACCTCGATGTTAAATTGACTGGAAGCAACATAATTTCGGCTATGAGAAGATATTACCCTTTCAGAGAGTAAGCATCTTGCCCTTTATACAATAAATTGGCTTATGAACAACTTCTAATATATCTATAATATGGTTATTGGCTACGCGGGTAGACTAATAAGATGTACTTAATGTAGATGGCACAAAAGTTTGCTTCTTTTCGCGCGTAGGTAATTCACTCGCGCTAAGTGATAACTGATCCCTGCCGGATCGATGGTAGAATGACGACGTTTCGGTAGAGTCACATCTGCCCTCTTCAGGTCGGTTCGCATAATTCTCGTAGCCTTCTGCTTTCGCTTCTAGTTACTCGAATAACTAGAAGCCTTTAGCAATTTCTCAAATAGACTCTCGAATGGTCAAACATTTGCAATTCCACATGTATTTATACTTTAAATTTTGGAAAACTGAAATGAGGGGTATATAGATCAACTCTTCTACTTTCCAACTCTGGTCATTTGGTGAGGTAATATGGCCCTTTAAACAAAGTTCTTTGTGAAGTTTGAAATTTTGCAAAAACTACCAGGACTATAATATTTATTTTTGGAACATAAATTGGGTATGAGAAGATTTACCCTTTCAGTCATAAGAATATTTTAGCTATAAAATTTAAAAAAATTATAACAACTAATTTTTTATCTTTTCCAGTAAAGGTTGCATTATCTAAGGAATAAATTGACGAAGTTGAGAGTATAGTACCTCATTTTGTAGGTTGTAGTAGCAAACATGATTTCTCGGGTAGATTTTGCGTAAAAAGTAAAAAAACAAATTGTTACAGCTTTTTTAGTTTTTTTTTGTTAAAAACCAAAAAGGCATTGATAAAAAATGTTAATTTTATCTCAATTAGTGATGTTTTATCATTGGAACACGTTGACAGTTGTTTTATTCTACTATTAATTTTATTTTTTTGTTTTCTTGTGAAATAACACCGCAATCCAAATAAAAAGCTGTATACTGAAATAAAACCAAACATTCAAATTTGTTTTTAATTCTGACTTCGTTGTCAATGCGTTTAAAATATATATGGAAAATGTAAATTGCAAATTGAAAGTTAGATTTATTTGGATTGTGTTGTTATTTCTCAAGAAAACATAAAAATAATCAAGAATATACCACAAATAACATTTAGAAGACAACTATTAATTTTCTACATATTTTTGTAAATGACCTGAGCTACAACCTTTTGATATATTTAACAGCATGCCAAAGGCGGGTGGTGGTCAGGAAGAAGTCATCAATTACAAATAGCCAGAACCTTAGCAAACATCTATTGAAGTGGAAGAGAATAGCAAAGAGAGCTACTAAAATGACCACCAAACAACGTTTACAGCTATTATATCAGAAGAAATGTGAATTAAGGTATTTGAAAAATGTTAATAGCACAACTTTTTGTAAATTTCTTTTTGAGTCAACTAGTAAATCAGAACTTAAAAACAAAGGGAAGATGTTTTTCATTAGATGATAAAATATTTGCATTATCACTGTATAAAGAAAGTGTCACAACTTATAGATTTCTATCAAAAATTTTTAGTTTACCGTCTCCTAAGAATCTAAGTAATCTTGTAAATACTGTTCCTTTTAATTGTGGCTATAATAAACATATCTTTAAACATTTAAAAAGAATTGTTGCTAAACTTACTGAAAAACAGAAATATTGTATTTTAACATTTGATGAAGTGTCTTTAAGTTGTGGCCTTACTTACAATTATTCAAAAGATCATATGATTGGATTAGAAGATTTTGGTAATGGTGATCGACGCATGCGCTTTGCAGACCGTGCTTTAGTTTTTATGTTACAAGGCATTTATAAGAAATGGAAGCAACCAATTTGTTATTTTTTTGTTGAAAATAGTACCCCCACAGTCGATTTAGTAAGAATTTTAAAAGAAACAATTGTACATGTTCGTTCTGTTGGTTTGAAGTTAATAGCCACAGTATGTGACCAAGGAGCTACAAACTGTGCGGCAATAAAATATCTTCTTAGAGATACAAGCGCTTATTGCTTAAGAAATAATATTGAAAATACATTTCATGGGTATTTGATTGATGGACGAGAAATTATTCATTTTTTTGATTGCCCTCATTTATTAAAAGGGGTGAGAAATGCTTTACTCACAAAAAATTTACATTTCACTCAAAATGGAGAACATAAAGTTGCCTCTTGGACCCATATTGTGGATATATATCAGCAAGATGCAACAGTGAGTAAGTATAGCCAATTCCCAAACTTAACAGATGAACATGTGCTACCCAATAAAATTAATAAAACGAAAGTAAAAAATTGCACACAAGTTTTTAGTAAAAGTTTAGCTTCAGTTCTTAAAGTCAGTTCAGTAATCAGCACAGAGCTTGCGCCATCATCTAAGTTTTATATTGATCCATTGGCATCACAAACAGCGGACTGCCTTTTACTTTTCGATGAAATTTTTGATAGTGTCAATGGTAGTTTCTGGAAGCCTCCTCTGGGTAAGAAATTACAAGGTGTGGTAACCAAAAATTCTGTTCATGTTAGAACTTGGCAAAGATATATTCCTCTCTTAAAATCAATGTTCTTCACAGATTCCAAGTCATCTTGTCAAATTGTCACACCATCTTTAGAAAAATTTTGTTTTACATTGCAAAGTTTTATATATATATGGAACTTTTTAAAGGGCAAAGGATTCAAATATATGAGTCCTCGTAGTTTCAATCAGGACCCTCTAGAAAATTTTTTTGCTCTTATTAGAAGTCATGGTTTCAGAAATAATAATCCTACATGTTCATCTTTTGTCTCTTCATTCAAGTCATTATTAATAAACAATTTTACATCAGTACATTCTCCAGTATCCAATTGTGAACAGGATCAGACATGTGGTGCCCTATACACACTAAAAAATTTCTTGGCTGATAGAACAACTATACAAGTAGAAGAATATAATACAATAGCACCTGTTTATCCCGAATATAACAGTTCAGTTTGTGATGTTGATATTGACCTTGTTACACCCTATGTTTTAGGCTATATTACTAAAAATTTGTTATCTAAAATTGATTGTAATGTTTGTAAAAGTATTTTATTATCCAAAGAAGATGTTCCTGAAAATATTTTAAATCAAAGTAAAGAGTTTGATAGTTCATCATTAGTGTTTCCCTCGAAACAATTTATTAACATTTTTACTTCCCTTATACAAGAAATTTATAGTTTGCTACCAAAATTCATAACATCTTTTAATCTTAGAGAGAAAATTAAAAATAAAATTAATTGTTCACAGTTAGAGTCTTTATTTTGTCATGAGCATGTAACATGTATTGATTTTGTTGTAGACAAATCAATTACTTTAACAATTTTTCGTTATGTAAAGATAATAAATAATATTTTACGTGGTAAAAATTTACTATACAAAGATTCTGATGTCATAATGAAATTAGCATTTGAGAAATATAGTAAAAAGCAACGTAAACATTTATAACATATTACTGATTATTTTTTTACCATTTTTCTCTCTAATTTTAAAAGTCGATTTATGTTCGTTTAAGATGTTGCAATACAGAGTTGTACGCGTATTTTTTTGTTACATGTAATATTAAATTTTCATAGGAAGTACTATTTATATAATATATATTCTCATATATTAACTAGTTATGGTTTATGTATATTTTGTGACACTTTTCTGTGTCCTACAGCAATATATATATATATATATATATATATATATATATATATATATATATATATATACCTCCGGTAGTGCTGGATTCAATCCCAGCCATGTCATTCTTTTTACAATTAATAAAAATTGTGACCCAAATTCCGGAGGGTACACTCATCTGTAATGTAAACGGCAGCAATCAGACAAATAGTCGTTGGCCCTTCTTGCTAGCCTGCACTGAGGCAGCATTAGAAATGACTCATTACTCCTCTAAAATGCTTTTCTTTATTTACTCAATTCTTTCAGCCTAACTCCCACAAAATAATATATTCAGCTCTTCATCTGATCATCTAAAACAGGCAGTCATTCAGCATTGATTTACAAATATGTTCTTAACCTGTTTTCTCAATTCTTATAATATATTTCAATTATTAAAAACCATTTAGTCCCCAGACTTTTGATTCTCTGCTTTAGGTCTAATTAAGACCTTATTCTTCCGTTTTTAATGTTCCACATATCCAATATAGGGAAATCCTTATAATATCACTACTGATTTCTGTATTCATAGGACAGAAACGTTTGAAATGGTAGCAATGTGTAGTTTGGTGACCCGAATAGGGGTGCATATTGTAAATGAAAAAAATCTGATTTTAAGGGTAATTCAGCAGGGGGAAATTTACAAAAATCGGCCCCTCCTATCTCCGAAACTATTGAGCCTAACATTTTTAATAAAAATTGAGAATATAGGACGTTGCCCAACGTTTACACGAAAAATAAGGAGAAACCCCTAATGTTAATTTTGGGAGACAAATTATAGAATTAAATGAAAAATACTTTTTTTTCAAACGCATCATGGAATATATCAAATGAAGGGGGCTATTGTGAGGAACACAAATGTATTTTTTGTTTGTTTCAGCTTTAAAATGCCTAGTTTTCAGTGTTAATTATTTAAATATTTCTTTTATATATAATGTGTAATTATTTAATTTCTTAGCCTATTGGTATGTTTATGAAAGTATAATGAAAATATGAAATTATATTAACTAATAGTTATCTGCACATAGTATTACATATTATTCTCTTAACTGTTTCCTAATGTATGTGTTTAATATATACAGGGTGTCCCATAACTAATGGACAATACGATAACTGTAGTTACAGGCGGTGAAAATATACCGATTAACACAAACATGCCTTAGTACAATGTACCCTAAACTGGGTATTTGGTTTTTGAAAATTTGTGATATTTGAAAAACGGCTCCATTTATTGAACTCAATATTGATAAAGCATTATTTTCAAGGGCGATAAACAATAATTTGTTATAAATAAATTGCGTTTCGACGATAAATAATGAAACTGCTATAATTTCAATACAAACAACGTATACTTGTTGAATCTCCATATTTCAAGGCGTTTTCGAGGTATTGCATGCAATTCAAATACGGTACTGCATATCACCGCAAGCAGCCTCGAAAAATACATTTTTTAAAAGTAGGTTATGAATTTGACATGAACCATTGATTTCTTCTTTGCATAATGTCGATTTATTTACTGTGTTTTTAAAGTGAGTAATTGAAATAAAGCCTTCATTAAATATGCCTAGAATTAAAGAATTTGCAAATAGTGAACTGAGGGATAAGATTTGTGTTATGCACAAGTAAATTATAATTCGAGTGCTGCAGTTAGATTATACACAAATTTAGGTGAAATAGATTCGTTTCGCACCAAAAAGTCTGGTGGCCAACCTAAAAGAATGTCAGCTGGTCATGAAGATGATATTTTAGTTCGAATTCTGTAAAATCGTGCGTTAAGTATTCGGCACTTGCAAGCAGCTACTGGTGTAAGTAAATCGAGTGTATCACGAATTTTACGTAAAGAAAAATTGTATCCGTATCACTTTAAGCCTGTACAAAATTTATTACCCAATGACTTATCACGTTTTCAAGTTCTGTCACTGGAATCAACATAAAATCATTCATTATAGTTTCTGTTTGAAAAATTTATTATCATGCCTTATTTGTGGACCACCCTGTATGCATGAATTTATCATACAAAACAACCAAAAATAAAAATTGAGGAGTCTAACCATTTGTGCATTTCGCGATTCAATGAATCTTTGATTTTCAATTGAATATGTTTCAACCAACGCATCGTCACTGTTTATATAATTTCAATATTATAAATACAGTTATTTACTTTTACTAGTTTTAGGACGAATCATTTCAGTGTATAAATAAGTATCACTTTCAACTGTATTTGTAAATTTTTCTTTTGTAAATAAAAATAATTTCAATATTAGTTTCATTAATTTTGGTAGTTCAGCCCTCTATTAATAACATTTGGAAACAATACTGCATAGATGCTGTGCAGATTCGTTGTTTTTTAGGATTCTGAATTTACTGGTTTCTGTAAAATAAAACCCAAGTAGTTGAAGGAGTTTGTCAGATACTTCACCTGTCGTGGGACAAAATGTGATCACATTTTTATACGACTTCAAAAAGAAGTAGGTTCTCAATTAGTCTGTATCGTTTTTTTCTTGTGATCAGCGATTACTCGAATTAGTCTCCAAGGCATTTCGACCGTTTATACTGGATCCGGAAGTGCTGATAATATAAAAATATGGAAATGTTTCTGATCGGAACTTGGTATAATAAATTGAAACAATTTGGATTAATCAAAATGAATGTCTATTAATCAACTTTAAGATGAAGTGAAGAAGAATTTATTAGGGCATCTCGTAGTCACTTTCAACTGGTCCAAACTCACTGCTTTAAACATTGTTAGTCTATTTATTTTACACTTATTAAGTTCTACAAATACACCCACACCTGTCACCACTATAATGTTTTTATTTGCACACTCGGATTCAGTTCAGTTCTTGGATTTATTTATAAACACAGTCCAACTCACTATAATTTATTTATACACACAGAACTATTTACAGTTTATGTTAAACACCTGATCTTTACTGTACGACCGTCGAATACTGAACGAATTGCTTCCGTCAGCTAACAACATTTAGGAGTCGCCGTATTATCGGATGAATACCGATTCCACGAATTATTGGATGAATTCGCATCATATTGCCCCCACCTTAAGGCCATTTCGTCCCGAAATGCCTCAGAACGCTTTTGATGTGGCGATATTTACAGGACTTTCCATTTAGACAACAGGGATTTTGGTGGAAGTAACAGTCAACGATCTTCGAATCTGGGCTGCGAATATTGAGACAGCATACAAGGATGTTGATGTCACTAAATCGAAAGATAGTTTCCATCATACTTCCCACCACCCTCCCATTCAGTCCATCCAACCTACAGGCTATTTTTGGGATTTCCAATTTCATCAGGTTCTTCTCCATCATCGCAGTCCTCAATTCTACCAGAGTCTTCCAAAGATCACTATATGTTGGCTTGCCCTGCGAGAATGTTTTCGTTACCAAATAGAATATATCTCTGACACCCATTGGTTATTTATCTTCGAGATGAAGGACCTTCCCTACCACTGTTCCTTGCTCCCTTCCTCTGGACATCCGGAGCTCTCGCGAGCCACACAATGAGCCAGGGCATAATTCCACGGGTACCTCAAAGAGGTTTCGGCATTTTTCTCTGGTCACGTTGTGCTGCACCTTCTGCCCATCCGAGTACAATGCCATAAACTATTCGAAGGTCATCTCTTCATCGAGCGGTTGGATGCTGCGAACTTGGGCTTGCTCAACTTCGTCATGACTTCCGGCATAAGGGGCTAACCTGTTGAAACGTACCACCGTTGGTTTTCCTCGAGGTAGCTTCCTTACCCTGTCGACAACATTGTTGATTCTCCTTACAATTTGGTAAGGCCCCTCCCAAGATCTCTGTAGTTTGGGCGAATATCCACTACGACTCTGCGGGTTATACAACCAAACAAGATCGTCAACTTGGAATTCCCCGCCCTCAGCTTTGATGTCGTAGGCTTCCTTCATTCGGGCACCGACATTCTCGATATTTAGCCGGACTGGATATCGTCTATCTTTTGACGTATAGGACTGACATCGTCTTCACCTGAGGGACATCCAAACTTCAAATTGCGTGGCAGTCGTAACTTTCCTCCCATAACACTGAGTGGTCTGAGCCGTTGACTCGTGCACAAACGAACGATATGCCATTGGAAACAAGTTCAGATACTGGTCCCAGTCTCTTTGGTGGTCTTTGGTTCTTTACTGTCGCACTGTGTAATTAATTTAATAAATTTTCTTCGAAAATATCTTCTAGTATTTTTTCATGTAGTTCTTCTCTTGTTTGATTTTGCCAAAATATGCTTATATCTTTGTGCTGTTTATTTAATAATTGATCATTTAAATATTCCACTTTTGAATAATCGATTAATTAGGTTGTTTCATATAATTTAACGAAGTTCTGAAATTCTGCGTCTATTTCTTCAATGTATATTTCTTGTTCGTCAGCTGTGTCTGTTTTTTCGCTGTCGGTTTCTGAGTTGTTCTAGGCTATTTTTTTTTTGGTTGCTAATTTTGAAGTTTCTTTAAAATAATTGATCTTTATTCGTGAAAGTGCGTCTGCATTTTTATTAATTCGTCCTGGTTTATACATTATCTTGTAATCGTACTCGTAATTTTAGACGCCACCTGGCAAGACGACTACCTGGATCCTTTATGGAAAAAAGCCATTTTAAAGGGCGATGATCGGTAATTAATAGGAAGGTTCTCGAATATAAGTAACATCTGTATGTCTTCACTGCCCAAACTATTGCTAATAGTTCACGTTCAATTGTCGAATATCTTGTTTCTGCCGGACTTAGTGTTCTTGAGGCGTATGCTATCGGTAAGTCTTTTCCTATAGGGCCTTGACTTAAAAGTGCTCCTATACTATATGCACTGGCATCACATGTGAGAACAAAAGGTTCTTCAAAGTTGGGATATTTTAAAATTGGTTCTGAAATGAGAGCATTTTTTAATTCTTCAAATGATTTTTCGCATTCTGAATTGAAGTTGAAAGGAACGTCTTTTTGTAATAATCGCGTTAATGGTTTTGCTATCTTTACAAAATTTGAAATAAATCGTCTATAATACCATGCTAGACCTAAGAATGATTTTATTTCTTTGGTGTTTTTCGGTTTTGGAAAATTTTTAACTGCTTCAATTTTTGAAGGGTCTGGCTTGACTCCATCTTTTGTAACAATGTGGCCTAGATAAGCTACTTCTTTTCTCATAAATTCACACTTATTTGGTTGTATTTTCAGACTTGAATTTCGTAATCTTGTGAAAACTTCTTTTAGTCTTTTATTATGCTCTTGTATTGTTGGTGCGTATATGAGTATATCGTCCATGTAAATTGCGGCTCTCTCATTTTGAATTCCTAGTAAAATTGAATCCATGACTCTTTGAAACGTTGCTGGTGCGTTTTTCAATCCAAACGGGATCCTGACAAATTCATAGTGACCGTTCTCTACTGAAAATGCTGTTTTTTCTACGTCTTTGGAATCGACTTCTACCTACTTGGTGAAAGCCGGACGCTAAATCGAGGGATGTGAAATACTGACATTTTCCTAACTGATCGAGTAAATCGGAAATGTTTGGTAGGGGATATCGATCGTCTACTGTCACTTCGTTGAGTTTCCTGTAGTCTATGACTATCCTCCATTTTTGTTTTCCTGGCACATCTATTTTCTTAGGGTGGGTGAATTCCATGGGCTGATTGAAGGTTTGATTATTCCTTGTGATAGCATTTTTGAAATGTGGTTCTTTACTTCTTCTTTGTGTGCGTATGGATATCGATATGATTTTGTTATAATTGGTTTTGCGCCACCTGTATTTATTTTATGTTTTGTTTCATTCGTAAACGTGAGGTTATCCCGTCTAAATAAAATATATCTGAAATTTGGATGATGTTTTCCTTTTCTTCGTTATTTAGTTGATATAATCTTAGTTGTTGTAATATTTCATTTTCTCGGTCAATGTACGAGTTGTTTTCAAAATTTGAGTTTGAGAAATAATTTATTGAATAACTTTCGAGAGGTTCGATTTGTAAATTTACAAAATTTCTGGTTTAATTAATTGCATAAGGATTTATTACCGTGGAATAAAATTCACCTTTATCATTTGTTTGTATTAATGCATTTGATAACCTGACTTTATTTATTTCTGTGGCTACTAATACACTTTGTTTTTTAAATTGCATTTTAGTTTTATGATTTTTTCACAGCGGGGTTGTATTTGAATTTCATTTGAAATATTACTGGGACTTGCATTTTTATTTGTCATTGTTGAAACGTTTTCTGTGGGTTGATCGTTAAAATGATCTTTGGTAAATTTAAAAAGAGGTATTGATTTAAAATTTGTGATTTTTTCAAATCAATTAGACATTGGTATTGTTGTAGAAAATCTGACACTAGAATACCGTCAAATTCGATATCTAAGTCATAAATGTACACTTTGTGATGACTATCGTTTCCGAAGGGAATTAATACTGATTCCGTTATTAAAATTTGTTGATTCGTTATGCCTTGTATAGTGATGTTTTGTTTGTTTCTCTTTTTATAGTTTTTGCAAGTTTGGGGTTTGAAAATCGATAAACCTGCGCCTGTATCTATTAAAATTTTAAATTGGTTTGTCGCATCTTTTATATAATAGAGGTTTTCTCTATTTACTGTTAGTAGGGGGAATTTATTTTTTAAATGAATCTGTTCTCTGTAAGGTTGAGAGTTTGTATTTGGGCTGTTAGATGTTCTATGTGAGGTGGAGCTTCTAGAATGAAATCCTCGTGAAAAATTTCATTTTTTAAAAATTTTTCATGATTTTCGTAATCAATTTGTTGGAATGAGTCAAAGGATTGTTCAAAGTTGTCTTGATTATAATGGTTTGTTCTTGAATTTGTGTTTGTATTTTGTTGTCTTTGATTGAAACTCATTGACTGGGGTCTAGGATTTGTTCCTGTGTTAGAGGAATTACCTTGACTTGTTGAAGGTTGTGAATTGTTTCGAAAATTTGGATTTCTTTGGAAATTGCTTTGATTATTTGGATTTTGACTTCTCTGGAAATTGTTAGAGAAATTCCGGGGTCTTTGGGAATTGTTTTGATTATTTTGGTTTTGATATCTCTGGAAATTGTTTTGAAAATTATTTGAGAAATTGTTTAGATAATTATTTGATTGCTGTGTTGGTCTTTTCCTATATTCATTGTATAAATGTCCTATTTTTCTGCAATAAGTACATTGTTTTTGTGAATTTTGGTTTGAAAAAGTGCGTTTTTGCGAAGGCGGCAAAAGATCGTGTTTTTGTTTCTCGAATTGTTGCAACTGAAGTTCTCTCTTTATCAAAGTCGTTGCACTTACGATATCTGCGGGATTTGCAGCTCTGATTACGTAACCTAATTGACCATTTAAACCTGTTAATAAAGCATTTAAACACATATTGTCTATCATGCGAGTTTGAGCGGATTTCTCGATTGCAGACAAAAGTTGTTTATTAATAAAGCATATAACTTTGAGTTTAAGCTTTGTAATCTCGATACGAATGTTCTTGCGTTTTCGTTTTCTAGCTGATGCATTTTTTGAATGTGGTGTATTAAACTTGAAAAATCTCTCGTGTCGGCAAATGTAATTCTAATATTTTTTTTATTTCAAGCCAAGTGCTTGGGTTTCTCGAATTTATTAATTCAGCGGCTTTTAATTTTAATTTATTCTTTATGTGAATAGTTAAAAATAAATTTTGGTCACCTACTGCCATTCGATTAGCAGTTTCGCAAGCGTTTATAAATGTTTGTAGATTAATTTGATTTCCGTCAAATTCTGGTACTAACTGATATTTCTGATAATGTGTATGGCTCTAAACATGTTCCTCTGTGTGTTGTGACATTTTGAACTGTTTTGAAAGTTCTCTTTTTTTTTTCTTTGAAAA